>JAFFSR010000301.1:3570000-4273750 GCA_017163975.1 Anastatus disparis | reverse complement strand
ATAAGCCATGTACAATATTTATGAGCATAAAGCGTGATCATTCATAATTTATGAAAATCAATAACTTACTTCAAAGATCGACGAAACTTTGCCTGATATCAAATTTTCATCCTTCATATGAGATGTCAATGATTTAATACCTTTAACTTTTGTCTTATAACGATAAACTCGCATTCGAAGATTTTTTATCTCTTTGCGTTGATTAGTAATGATTCGACATTTTGATCACAACTCATTTTGCGCTTTTTTACACAATTTCTTTATTTCAGCGATATTACTATAATCAAGATATTCTAAATCTATTTTTGTAAATGACTTTCTTATTGATGAGAATTACTATTATCAATCGATTCATTATTAAAATGCTCTTGATTTTATGCATAGGAATCATTAATGAATTGGTTGTTCGTTTCGTCTACTAAAGGCATATTTTCAAATATCATGGATTCATTTTCTTCATTTTCCATAACTTCTTCATCATTACTTGCTTCACTAATGAACTCATTAATGGTTACTTTTGCAGTACCTTTTTTGTAATCAATCTTTATTATTTAATAAAATAAAAGGTTATTGGCTCAATTCCAATTTAATTAAACAATAAATTACAATTCCAACTTCTCATTGTGTGCTTTATAATTTAATTACGGATTAATTAATTTGTTAAGTAGATTTTAAATCGTTACCATACTTTATACAACGATCTCATTCATTACTCAGTCAATAGAATTACATTTAACTTAACTTTAAATTTATTGCAAATAGTTTTAATTATTTTATACGTACGGTGCAATACTTTTAAAACACTTGAAAATTGTAGGGCTTGATCCTTTCTGTAGCAGTAAATTTTTTCCATTTGCAGCTCGATAAAAACCTTTTTACATCAAAATGTAAATCACATATACACTCGACGGACATTAATTCGTGTGGAACGTTTTTGAAATCCTCCAATGAGAATAACCGATACAACAGTATTATCCAATAGCATTGTACAATTTTAAAATGTTCCACACGAATCAATGTCCATCGAGTGTATAAAGACATTTACAGTTTAATATTTGATCCACCGTCTCATCATCAAACTGTTTTTTAAGTGCTGTTATCCATGTAGTTCTATGCTCTTCTCTTGTTGGAAATCTATTTTTTTTAAATCCTATTGTAACGTCGGGCTACAATACATCATTTATTTCTTACATATATATATATTTACTATTATCTTTTTCCAATTTTCTTTAAAAATTTTTTCGTTCTGATTTTCTTTCACATAAGCGAAATTCGAACAAAACGAAATAATCACTTATTCTTAGATAGAAAAGAAAATATTGTATCTTTTAAGTAAAACACTACAGCTGTGTAAATAAACCGTAAGGGATACTCAAATCTTGGGTACCTGAAAAATATTATGTAAAATTTCACACGTATTTTCGTGTATATTGAAACTGCCTGAAAAATTTTACCGTTATCAATTAGGACGCCCAGACAGAAACTCATTAAGCTAGGCGCCAAAAGGAAAATACTCATAATATTCTTTTTTGTAAATTTTTGTTAATAATTTATTTGAAATGTTTTTTTATTAACATACAAATTCTTTTCTTCTATAAATAAAATATTTAAAATTAATAGATATTAAAAAAACCAATAAATATAAAAACAAAATTGTTATTATAAAAAAAAAACAACACAAAAATTAAAGATCATCCCTAAAAGGTTTTAAAATGAGTATCCCTTTGTTTAAAAAAAATATATATATGATTTCTTTTGTTATATTTTAAATAAAACAGATATATGTATATATATATGAAATTATTCGTATAAAAATTAACTAATTCTTTTTATGTAAAATTTTTTATAAACTCTTATTCTTTTTCTTTCTTAAAAACTAATATATATATATATATATATATATATATATATATATATATATATATACATATAACAGTTTTAAATAGTATTTATAAATAATGTTTAATAATAAAATTGCGTATGCATCAAGCTTACAGCACGCTTGAAATTAGAATACTGCGTTTCTTTTCTTTTAAATTTATTTTATTAAGTGAATCTTAGAAATTAATTTTGGTTTTATTTCTTCGAAAGCGTTAAACAAAAAACCCACGAAACAAAAAAATTACAAAAACAAAAAAATTAATTTTTATACTTTATAGTACGTTGAGCGTCCTTTTTTTATTACTAAGCGTCGTTTTTTTTGTGTGTGAAGCGTCACCCTTGTTTTTCTTTATTTTCTTTAGCATTTATTTCATTTATAATAATGTAAACTTTAGTTTTAAGTATTGAAAGATTAGTGATATTAATTTTAATTTTTCTTCTAAAAACTTTTTTTTATTGTCAAATTTGCGATAGCGTCTTTTTTTTTATTGCGTAATTCTTCTTTTAATTTCTGCGTTATATATATAATAAGTTAATGTTAACTGACAATGTTTATTCATTTAATATCTATATCATATTATTCTTTTGTTTTTAACTTTTATATATAAACAAATAATTTTATTAATTAATTAGATTTATTTAAATTAGTTTATTTTATTATAGATATTAGTTTGAAAAACATTGTAAATTAACAACTCTAATTTCTAGTTTATCTTTTGTATGCGCAATTCGTTATATTTTTAATAACAATTAGATTTAAGACAATTTTTTGTAGCTTACTTTCAAAAGAGAGAGAAAGAAAAGTAGAGAGAGAGAGGTAGAGTAAAGAGAGAGAAAGAAGAAAATCGAGACTAGCACAGCCAAGTGACAATTTACGGAACTTTTACGGAAACAAAATTGACCAATAGAAAATTAAAATTTTTGGAAAACTACCCAAACAGGGGTAGCTAGTCCACGCCCCAATTTCAGGGTATAAAAATCTCTGACGGAGCACGGACACTCACTCTCTTCAGGAACTTCAAGGAAGCAACTCTCCATTCAATACGAAGCAACTCTAACTCTCCATTCAATACGAAGCAACTCTAACTCTCCATTCAATACGAAGCAACTCTAACTCTCCATTCAATACGAAGCAACTCTAACTCTCCACTCAATACGAAGCAAAAGCAACTATCAATACATTTCTTTCTCTGATTTTTTGAAAGTAAGTAAAATTTATAGTTTTTCTCTCATTAAATTCAAAATTTAAATCAAAATCTTTTATTCTTATTTCATCCAAATAACAAACATATTTCTATTTTATTATAATATTTTTCTTGATTTAATTTTTTTTATATAATTATAATTTTATATATATATTATAATTTAACTAGCTATCTTTCATTTATATATATATATATTTCATATATTTCACTTTAAATATAACGCGACCCCGACTTTGAGGACCGTCCTCATCAGACCCCAAGCAGAGCGATAGAGACATGTTGCTTTGCTTGGCTAGGGGTTTAAAAAGTTAATAATCAATTTAAATAAAAAATTTAAAATCGCGACGCGGAAAGGACTCAATATAGGTACCCGCTTTTCAGTGAACAAATTTGACTCTCGCCCCGCGCAAGTAACACGTGGTCAAACTCGGCGACCATTTATTAAGTACGACGCCGCGTAAAATAATTTACGCATATGCAGTGGTGAGTGGTGAATTATAAAATTAATTCATCTCTCGACATTACATAATAAATTTTTGGAGGCCAAACCGGAGTGATCGAGTTTGAATGAAAATTTCAGTTACAATAATAATAAATAAACAAAAAGCAGAAGACTGAAATATAGGCGATTCAAATGGTTCATTGAAATGCTTATTGAGTCCTTTTTAAAAACTTGAAATTAAATTAACAATTTAAATAAATAAATCTTTCGAAATATATATATATATATATATATATATTTACATAATAAAGGTGTGGTGGATACATTAAAACCCCGTGGAAGCCACCAAATAAAATATATAAATTAAGATCAAGAGAAGTGTTGAATAATATGAATTCATTATCGATATTGAAGAGGAACGATCTATTTTTCATGCACCAGTCGGTATTATGTTGATAAGGTAGAAATTACCTTCGAGAAACTGTAACTAAAATATTGATATTTATATTTGTTACAATTCTTGTTCTGTTCATATTGTCAGACCAACAATAAATAAGTGTTGATAGAATTAACAATTATTATATTTTTTCTAAAATTAATATTGTTTTTCCTTTTTATAATAAATTTTATTTTGTATTCAACTATATTATCAATATTTAAGCGCGAAAAGTAAAAAAGAAATAATAAATAATATTTGTGAATAATATTAATGAAACAAATTCAACGCTGTTTAAATTATTTTAAAAATTAAAATCAAGGTATATACATCTTTTAGAGAAAATAATAGTTCTTTTATTTTCGGGGTCTTGTTTGTGTACGGTCCTGAAAACATAAATCACCGTAAAGCTTCAATATTTTGTTAAACTTATAAGGTAAAGGTACCTATCATTGGCCACTTACCAGTACTCGCCCACATAAAAAAATATATTAATTTTTAAATTTTAGTGCAAAGTAGATTATAAACTACGGTTAATTATTGTTTTGTATACATTAAATTACTTAAAGGAACAAAAATTTAAAATTATAATAATTATATTTCAAGCTGAAAAATCGATTTTAATTTTGTGATTTTGAACCTAGGCGAGTGTCCATACATTTCTTACGTACATATGAAGAAAAGTGCGTTTACAAGTAAAGAAATAAAATTGTAATAGAATTTTTTTTTTACACATCAAATTATTTGCTACATTATTTATATACATTAAAATATATTTCACTTTTTAAAAAAAAAAAAAAATGAATTTTATATCAAAATTTTGTACGAGTATCTATTGGTATTTATAAATCAGTTCGTAATTTAATGTCTCAATAATTGATAGGAGGTTATCTATAGCTAAAATCATACCAAACCTAACCTTAAAAGCGTACTCTGATGATATATTTGAATAATTGTTTGTTTCTTTTTTTTATATATTCTATCAATTAATTATAAATTTTTTTTTTTTTTGTAAATTTTATAAATAACTATTTATAAAATTATTTTTTAAATATTAAATGTTCGCATATACAAGTGGCCAATAAATTATATCAGTATTTTGGGACACTAAGACATCATTATTTTGCTGGTCCAAGTACTGGTACCTTGAAAAGATAATACTTTTATTGTTTATTTCACTATTATAGTTGATTAAATGACTTTTTTCCTATTTTTAACAATCAAATAAACCAACGTTTGTCTATATATTCAAAGGATTTGATCATTTTTGAAATTTATCATATGTTCCTGGCGTCCCTAAAACGGTCAATGATAGATACATTTACCTTACGTATTTTAAAAGTAAAAGAAAAACGCATCAAGATATATGTTGTATCCTTTTGTGTGGCAGTATTTCTTTCTGTTCTTGAGTACCATAAACTCAAACAAAATCTTCTTTTAAAAGGGAAAAAGACTCATAATAGCAATCAATATTTCCTATACTACAGCAAGATTAAGGTATTTCTATCGAGGTGAGAGAGAGCACTATATTTGTGCGAGTGAGATAGAAGTTGAAGATTTGTATAAATAAAAATGTGGCAACAGTGTAGCACTAGATAATAAACATTTGAATGTCATATAGTTTCGAATTTTTGGTTATGGTTGGAATTAATAGTTATGAATTTATTTCTTTAAATTTTGCTGCTTATTAAAATTGTTAAAAGATTTTAACATTAATAAAAAAAAATATTTCAATGTATTTTGTTTTTTTTTTTATAAATAATTATTGAAAATTACTAATTTGTTTTTAATAACTTTTCATTAGTTTCTTTCAATATTTATATAAATTCACTATAATTTTCAGTACTTATTGTTTGTTAATAGTTATTATCAAATACTGTGGAAAATGACCATAAAAATTGACAGATAGAGGAAAAGAGAGCGCGCAAGTTGCAACGTCGTTAACATAAGACGAATCGAAACCATTCAAAAAAAAAATAAATAAAAGATTACGTATCTTCTCACGCATTTTTCTCACGAACAATACACAACAACAAATTTTGAAGTATCAAAATTTTCATCAGATAGTCTTCTTTTAATAAATGAAAAATTAAATAATTCTAACATATGGTTATAGAATGGTCATTATATACAATTCCAAAAAGATCGCATAACGAATAGTTAAAAAAAAAAACCGAAACTTTAAGGTGCGATAAAACCCAATCTACACACAAGAAATGACTAAAAATTTCCACAGAAGATAGATAAATACATTATAAAAACTTAGGCCAAATTCGAAATAAAACTAACATAAACTGTTTGCGCGATAGAAATACCTTAAATCAATTCGCCGAGCGATTTAGATAAAAATTTCTCATAAATAAACGTTTTTCTGTTTAGTGGCTTCATTAAAAGAATTTTTAAACTCGGATAGAAAGCCTCGTTGGAAGGTCAAGAGAGAGAATAAAGCATTAAAAAGAAAAGCTGAAGTTGCTGGACAACAATTTATCAACAGGAAAACTTATGAGGAAAATTTAAGAATAGAGCCCTGGCCTTTAGCGATCGAGGAAAGATTCATCTGTTTTCAAAATTCCACGTGCGAAAAGCACTTTTTAAAGGGAAATTTTAATCATACATGCACTCAATGTTTAATTAAAAGGGAAAATTACTGGATAGAAAGAAATTATAAAAGAAAATATCTAGATAAAAATAATCCTGATTTATTTTTCCGTTTAATTAATCCAGGAGAAATTCAAGAACCATTAGCTTCATCAACAACTACAGCATCAGAGCCGGTTAACGAAGAAAAAGTGAAGCCAAGTAAAAATAAAAATTTCAATCGAAGAATGCGAGTCTTCAAACAAAAGCGACTTGTTAGAAAATTAAATCGCTAAAAAGGAAAGAGATAAAGACGCTGTATTGTCAAAAATAATAAATAAAATTTTAAAATAATTCAAAAAAAAAAAACCTTTCCTTATTTTTCATTTATCATATGTCAGACGGTAGGATAACCAGGAATCAAGCCAAGGGAGATCCTAAGAAATCTAAAGAAGTTGAAGCGTTTCTCCCTAATCAAGCTTCAACACCTCGGCCCAATAGAAAAATTTCACATTTCACCTTAGAGCCTATTAACGATCAAGAAATATCAAGAAGGGATACGTCTGAAGACTCATCGCCAGAACGTTTTCCCTTAACAATAATAGAACAGAATAACGAAACTTTAGTGAACCGATCGATTCAAAGTAATACGGAATCATTAATCAGGATGACTTTGGAAAATTTACAACCTGTAACTGTACCCGCGCCACTGGCTGCATCACAAATAGTGGCCTTAAAAGATGCAGTACAGGTCGTACCTAAATTCAATGGGTCGAATATTCCGCTCAGCCAATTTTTACAAGGCTGTAGCGAGGCTCAGGCAATGATCGACCCGCAAGCCGAAAAAAATTTAGCTAAATTCATCCGATGTAGGCTAGAAGGTGAAGCATTGTCATCCATAAATGGCCGAACCTTTGATACGATAGATGATTTAAAGAGTTATCTTAGGGATATTTATGGATCACCCAAAACAATTCATCAACTTCTCGGAGAATTAGGGAGTGAATTTCAAAAGGAAAACGAAACTGTAATATCATTTGCTAATCGGATAAGAGAACTAGGGCAGAAAATTTTAGAGGCTGAGAAGGTTAGGAATAATGGGACGGTTACTGAAGCCGCTAAGCAAAGACTGGAACAAAACATTATTGAATGTTTTAAAAACGGTCTTAAGCTTGAAATCGAACAAAGAATTACGAAGGTACAAATTGAAGACATTATTACGGAAGCTATTCAAATCGAAAAACAGCTGAGTGCTAGAAGAGCACTAAGGTCCTCAAGCGAGAGACAATTTAGAAGAAAAATCAATTTGTGCCAAATTTGTCAAGACGAAAATCATGAAACAAAAGATTGTCGTAAACAACTGAACTGCACTTACTGCAAGAAAACAGGTCATACAGAAGACCGATGTTTTTTAAAAATGAAAAGCTCGCCTGAATGCCAATTGTGCAACAGGAGCGGGCATACAGCCAACCATTGCAGGCTAATACAAAAATGCCAAATTTGCAACCGTATAGGTCACCTAGCCAAGGACTGTAACCAAGCTCGTTCTGCTATTTGTCAACTCTGTAATAAGATCGGGCACTCAGCAACTACATGTTTAAGAAATCGTCGACCATTAGAATCAAAGTCCCAGTTGATGTGTCAGATTTGTGAAAAGGTTGGACATAGCGTATCAACATGTTTTAAAATAAATAATAATAGTCAAGTGGCCAAGGAATGCAGATACTGCAAAATTAAAGGCCACGATATCTCTGAATGCAGAAGGAGAGAATATAATAACTCGGGAAACGGGAGGAGTCTTCATCAATCGGGCGCAAGGCCGAAGACTCAAAATCCACCGCGCCCACTAACTCAAGTAGAAGTGAACAGCATCCTCTCCGAGTTATTACCATCCGATTGAGATTTCCAGGAAAAATATACCCTTTATACGCACGACACTTTTCAATGTAAATACACATCTAAATTTAATGTTAGATAGCGGATCTGAAGCTAATCTTATACGGATTAACGCTATTCCTGATTTTTCATACATAAATAGAAACATAACATATGTACTCAAAGGAATAAATGCAACACCCATCACGACCTTGGGAGTTGTCAGAATTAGGTTAGCTGGGTTCGATACTGAATTTTTAGTTGTTCCTGCCTCATTCCCTATACCGTTTGAAGGTATTTTAGGGTCTGAATTTTTCTTGAAAACGCAATCTAAATTGGATTTTAAGGAAAAATTACTAAAAATAAAAGATATTGCAATACATTTTCAATATCATGATCGTACCATAGAAGTCGAACATCCCCGTTTAGTATGTATAGAGATGGAAAATATCAAGACTTATTTACCCACCGTTCAGCTGTGTTTACAAGAAAATCAATTTAATACATTTTTAGTGGATTCCGGTTCAGAAGCGAATTTAATAAAAATAGACATCCTACCTATAGACACAAAAATTGATCTCGAAACTAAACTCATCATCAAGGGAATAGGAACTGAACTCATGCATACAATGGGTTCCGTTACTATAGGATTAATGGGAGAAGTAGCTACGTTCCATGTTGTTCCTCAAGATTTCCCCATGCCAACTGACGCCATTATTGGAGCTGAATATCTTAATTCATCAGAAGCAATAGTTGATTATGAAACACTACGACTGATTGTAGGAGGAGCTTCGGTCCCTTTAAGATTTGACCAAAAACAAGAAACATCAGAAACGACGTCACAAACACAGGAATCACTTGAGAAATCTTATGAAGGATTGGAACAAGCTTCATCAGCATCCCTTAATAATCAAGAAACAGAAATTTTCTCAGATTTAAACTTAGAAGAATTCAGTATATACGATGATAATATTAGTATGAAGCACTTATACCACATGACACATCAACAGATAAGCAAAGAGTTAGATATTGATGAAATCAATGATTTGAAACAAGACTTGTATATTTTCAACATAAACGATCGGACTCAACATCGACAAATATACAATATACAAAGATTAGAGCTCGAAGATTATTTAAGATTGGATCATTTAGATATAACCGAAGAAACTTATGTGCGAGACTTAGTCCGTCAGTATAGAGATCAATTTTATTTACCAGGAGATGAACTCCCCGGAACACATGTTTTAGAACATACGATAAAAACAGTTGACGAAGAACCAATTAATGTAAAGCAATATCGTCACCCACATTCTTTAAAAGAAGAAATCAACAGACAAGTTCAAGAATTATTAGATCAGGGAATAATCGAACATTCTACGTCGCCATATAATACACCTTTATGGATAGTGCCTAAGAAACCTGATTCACAAGGAAGACCAAGGTGGCGAATGGTCTTAGATTTCAGGGCACTTAATGAAAAGACTGTTGCTGATTCATATCCATTACCCAATATAATGGACATTTTTGACCAAGTCGGAGGAGCCAAATATTACACTGTGCTTGATTTAGCTTCCGGCTTTCATCAAATAAATATGTCGGCTCAAGATGCACCTAAAACTGCATTTAGTACATCCTATGGGCATTATCAATTCAAAAAAATGCCTTTTGGTCTCAAAAACGCGCCAGCAACGTTTCAGCGACTCATGAATAAAATATTAATTGGTCTACAAGGTATAAAATTATTTGTATACCTCGACGATATAGTCATTTACGCTAACACTATCGAAGAACATGATGAAAAATTTAAACTTCTTATGGAAAGATTAGTAAAAGCTAACCTAAAGTTACAGACCGATAAATGTGAATTTTTAAAGAGAAATGTAACATACTTAGGTCATGTATTGAGCGAAGAAGGAATCAAACCCGATCCGCAGAAAATAAGTGCGGTTAAAGACTTTCCCACTCCTAAAACTGTTAAGAATGTCCGTCAATTCTTAGGTCTTGCTGGATATTACAGACGTTTTATCAAAGACTTTGCCAGAATTTCAAAACCATTGACCAAGCTTCTACAAAAAGAAAACACCTTTGAATGGACTGAGAAAACTGAGGATTCTTTTATCCAATTAAAAAATTCTTTGTGTACAGCACCTGTACTCCAAACACCTGACTTTAATAAACCTTTTAATATCACCACAGATGCATCAGGATATGCCATCGGAGGAGTGCTCTCGCAAGGGGAAGCTGGGAAAGATCATCCAATTGCTTACTCATCCAGGGTACTAAGAGGACCTGAACTACACTATGAAGTGTATGAAAAGGAAGCTCTGGCAGTTTTGGATAGTGTGGATACATTCCGTTCTTATATATACGGTAAAAGGTTTACAATTTATACTGACCACCAACCCTTGGTGTGGTTCAAAACTGCAGATCTGAATACCCGAGTTCAGAAATGGCGATTCAAGCTATCTGAATATGATTATGAAATTCAATATAAACCTGGTAAATTAAACAGTAATGCGGATGCGTTATCACGCAATCCAGTTGAACCAGTGATGCTCGCGGTTGTCACTAGGGCACAAAAAAGAGAACAAGAACATCATGAAGAAAATATTAAAGAAAAGGAACAAAAGGAGAATAATACTATCAAAGAAAATGTCATAGAAGAAAAAACCCAAAAGGAAAATTCAGAAAATTTCAGTTTAGAACCTGTATGTCCATCTACA
Organism: Anastatus disparis; assembly: GCA_017163975.1. Classification (NCBI taxonomy): domain Eukaryota; kingdom Metazoa; phylum Arthropoda; class Insecta; order Hymenoptera; family Eupelmidae; genus Anastatus; species Anastatus disparis. The sequence continues at coordinate 4,262,608 of JAFFSR010000301.1, read as the reverse complement.
AAGGAAACCAACGAAATTTCAGAAAATATGACTATTAACAGTGAATCAACTATTCAGACAAACAAAAGTCAATGTAAAAAACAAATTATTGAAATTCAAGAGCCATTAGAATATCGAGAAGATAATATTGTTTGCTTTATCAACGAGAATCTTCAACCAAGCGACAGTTGTTCAAAGAAATTTCTGGAATATCATAAGGAAATAAATATTCCACAAATGAAAAGTGGCGAAGTCCATCGTATTAAGGGGAAGAAAAACCAAAATGTATTCATCTTATGTATTAAAGGAGAAAAACATGAATCACTCACCCCTATATTGACCAATTTGTATATAGTATTAGTAATATTACGTGATTTAGCTTATAAGTTAGGCATAAGGGAACTAAATATAGGAAAAGCAACTATAGAGAATATAGAATGGGAAGAAATCCTAAAACTACTGCATACGGTATTCCAAACTTCGCCAATCAAGATATTAATTTGTACAGGAACTTTATTATATGTACCTGTTAACAAAAGAGATGAAATTTTCAAAGAATTGCACACATCTCCGATAGGTGGTCATAGAGGAGTATCGAAAACCTACCATCGAATTCGCAGGCAGTACTATTGGGAAGGGTTAAAAGATGACATCCAGCGCAGAATTCAGCAATGCTTAGATTGTCAATTAAAGAAATTGGTTAGGTTAAAAACAAAACAGCCTATGGTGATTACCGACACCCCAGGGACTGTATTTTATAAAATTTCTTTAGACATTGTAGGACCAATGAATATAACAAGAAACAACAACCAATATATATTGACTATGCAGGATGGATTATCCAAGTTCTGTATAGCAATTCCATTGCCTAACGCGCTTTCAATCACAATCGCTGATGCATTTGTGAAAAGATTCGTTTGTATTTTTGGAAGCCCTAGGATTATTTTAACAGATCAAGGAAAAAACTTCCTTAGTAATCTTATGGGTCGCGTGGCAAAACGATTCGGAATCAAGAGAGTGAAAACAACAGCTTTTCACCCTCAGTCAAACGGATCTCTAGAAAGATCTCATCATAGTTTAGTGGAATATTTAAAACAATATACAACTATAGATGATGAATGGGACGAATGGTTGAGGCTTAGCCACGTTCAACTATAATACTAGTGTACATGAAAGCACTAAACACACTCCATATGAGGTAGTTTTCGGACGTTTAGCTAGACTACCGTCTAATAACCCTTTAAGAGAGGAAGATTTATTGCATACATACAAGGGATATATTACTAACTTGGTTTCGCGTTTAAACGGTATTCAGAAACTAGCATATGAAAATTTGGTAGATTCTAAACTTAGAAATAAAGAATATTATGATAAGAAAATCAATCCAAAGAATTTTAGATTAGGTGATTATGTTTTTCTGTTATCAGGACCGAAACCGGGTAAATTCGGTAATCAATATAGCGGACCACATAAAATTCTTGAAATAGTAGACGCGAATAAAATACGAATACAAGTAAACAAAACCAGTAAGCTGGTGCATGCAAATAGATTGCGTCTATCCCATATAAACAAAGAAATAAATAATCATAAAAAGAAAAAGGGGAAGGGGAGTAAAAACTAACATTTTTGTTCTTTTTGTTTCAGATAGTTTTTTTTTTGTAAAAAAAAAAAATGAATCCAAATACTGTCCTCACCACCTTCTTATTAATCCTAATATCCAAAGTAACCTATGGATTGATAGGTTACGATTGCGGGTCACGGTATTTAAACGTGACAACTTTATCATTGTTAAACGTAGGGGAATGCGAAACCCCAGGAGAGTCAATTAAAATTGACCAGAAATATATTCAATTGTTGCAAATAAATGAGTACACTGAAGCACGTGTTTATCAGTGTAAAATTGAAATCCGTCGGACTGTTTACTATTGTGGGATACACTCACATGTGTCAATAGTTAAAAACGGAGAAAATGAGTATATTAAAGAAATCAGTCAGCAAGCTTGCAAAGACGCCCATTTATCGGGAATTTTGAAAGTAACTGATAACCACGTGATTCATGGACTCCGAAATAATAACACTGTTACTCACAGCGTACTCTTCGCCGGCGAAATAACTTCAAGCGGTAAATGTAACGGCCAAACGTATTCTGATCCTTACGGTACCTGGAGTGATGCTATAGTACAAGGTACCGCTAAAATATCTTTATCAGATTATATCGCGCGAGTTTCACTTGAAAAAAATACAATCCATTTACAATCTGGAACCGTTTGTAAGTTAGAAGATGGCACGTGTATAGATATGGAAGGAGGGTATACGTATTGGAACGCACTCCCATTCGACACTTGTAAATTTAATCACTATGGTGTGTTATATGAAGGATATGCTAATAAGCTCATGGATAATGAAATGGGAGAATTCCAAACCGTATATTCTCTAACTACACAAGACGTGACTTTCGCACTAACGGCGAAGAACAGAATGAATGTTTGCGGTTATTCAGTAACGAGAACTGAACACCCTAAATTATTAATTTTCGAGACACAAAGAGGTGACACTTTTGTATCGGCAAAGAAACAATCTGTTTCAAATTTGGATATCTTCGCGTATGTAAATTCGAAATTCATTTATGTAGAACGACACATCAGGACACAAATAAAAAATTTGTATCGCGATGTCATTTTTCAACGTTGTAACATCGAACGTCAAACTTTGAAAAACGCGTTGACTATTGCCACTCAGGCTCCGGATGAGTTCGCGTACAACTTGATGAAAGGACCGGGATATATGGCAGTGGTTGCTGGAGAAGTGGTGCACATAGTTAAGTGCATTCCAGTCGAGGTTAAAATCGAACACGGTCTCTCATGTTACGCTGAGCTTCAGGTAACTCACAAGAATAATACACATTTCTTGACACCGAGAACCCATATTCTCAAACAAAAAGGGACTAAAATTGCTTGTAATGCTTTACTACCAGCATACTACTTTCTCGGGGAAACCTGGTATAAAATTCTACCACGGCCTTCTGAAGCTTTGTCTCCTGCAATGCTGAGACCGAATGACAAACCGACCTGGAAGTATATAAGCCCATCAAATTTAGCCACCAGTGGAATTTACACGGACCAGGACTTAAATGAGTTAAGAGAACGAATTATGTTCCCTGTGGAAAAACCTGCGTTATTAAACGATGTAGCTCGCGAAATGAATGGACATCAAGTCACAGATGGAGAGGGGACAATTATGAAGCTGTTGAACGAAGAGACTCTCCACAGAATAGCCAAATCAGCATGGTCCAAAGTTTGGGGCCAGTTCATGAATTTCGGCACCGCAAGCGCAGGAATAATAGCGATTATCATGATACTTCAATTTATTAAGTCAGTAATCGATGTAATAATAAGAGGTTATGCATTACATTCTGTGTTTGGATGGTCTGTACACATTCTTAGCGCAGTATGGGGAACATTAGCCCACCTACTACTACAACTCGATATTGAAAAACCACCAACCAAGGACCCAGAACAAGGACAAATTACAAACAATCAAGACAAACCAAAGGATGAATCACGGAATACGGATGTCCCTGTACAGTCACAACTTTACCCGACTCAAGAATTATCCAACATCAACTCAGAAAAAGCAAAATATAATTCATTCATACCATGAATATAGCTGAGGCAAGCACTTGCTAGTTCACTTCCAGCTCCTAGCAACCGCTTTAGGCGTGGGGTGTAACGTCGGGCTACAATTCATCATTTATTTCTTACATATATATATATATTTACTATTATCTTTTTCCAATTTTCTTTAAAAATTTTTTCGTTCTGATTTTCTTTCACATAAGCGAAATTCGAACAAAACGAAATAATCACTTATTCTTAGATAGAAAAGAAAATATTGTATCTTTTAAGTAAAACACTACAGCTGTGTAAATAAACCGTAAGGGATACTCAAATCTTGGGTACCTGAAAAATATTATGTAAAATTTCACACGTATTTTCGTGTATATTGAAACTGCCTGAAAAATTTTACCGTTATCAATTAGGACGCCCAGACAGAAACTCATTAAGCTAGGCGCCAAAAGGAAAATACTCATAATATTCTTTTTTGTAAATTTTTGTTAATAATTTATTTGAAATGTTTTTTTATTAACATACAAATTCTTTTCTTCTATAAATAAAATATTTAAAATTAATAGATATTAAAAAACCAATAAATATAAAAACAAAATTGTTATTATAAAAAAAAACACACAAAAATTAAAGATCATCCCTAAAAGGTTTTAAAATGAGTATCCCTTTGTTTAAAAAAATATATATATGATTTCTTTTGTTATATTTTAAATAAAACAGATATATGTATATATATATGAAATTATTCGTATAAAAATTAACTAATTCTTTTTATGTAAAATTTTTTATAAACTCTTATTCTTTTTCTTTCTTAAAAAACTAATATATATATATATATATATATATATATATATATATACATATAACAGTTTTAAATAGTATTTATAAATAATGTTTAATAATAAAATTGCGTATGCATCAAGCTTACAGCACGCTTGAAATTAGAATACTGCGTTTCTTTTCTTTTAAATTTATTTTATTAAGTGAATCTTAGAAATTAATTTTGGTTTTATTTCTTCGAAAGCGTTAAACAAAAAACCCACGAAACAAAAAAATTACAAAAACAAAAAAATTAATTTTTATACTTTATAGTACGTTGAGCGTCCTTTTTTTATTACTAAGCGTCGTTTTTTTTGTGTGTGAAGCGTCACCCTTGTTTTTCTTTATTTTCTTTAGCATTTATTTCATTTATAATAATGTAAACTTTAGTTTTAAGTATTGAAAGATTAGTGATATTAATTTTAATTTTTCTTCTAAAAACTTTTTTTTTATTGTCAAATTTGCGATAGCGTCTTTTTTTTTATTGCGTAATTCTTCTTTTAATTTCTGCGTTATATATATAATAAGTTAATGTTAACTGACAATGTTTATTCATTTAATATCTATATCATATTATTCTTTTGTTTTTAACTTTTATATATAAACAAATAATTTTATTAATTAATTAGATTTATTTAAATTAGTTTATTTTATTATAGATATTAGTTTGAAAAACATTGTAAATTAACAACTCTAATTTCTAGTTTATCTTTTGTATGCGCAATTCGTTATATTTTTAATAACAATTAGATTTAAGACAATTTTTTGTAGCTTACTTTCAAAAGAGAGAGAAAGAAAAGTAGAGAGAGAGAGGTAGAGTAAAGAGAGAGAAAGAAGAAAATCGAGACTAGCACAGCCAAGTGACAATTTACGGAACTTTTACGGAAACAAAATTGACCAATAGAAAATTAAAATTTTTGGAAAACTACCCAAACAGGGGTAGCTAGTCCACGCCCCAATTTCAGGGTATAAAAATCTCTGACGGAGCACGGACACTCACTCTCTTCAGGAACTTCAAGGAAGCAACTCTCCATTCAATACGAAGCAACTCTAACTCTCCATTCAATACGAAGCAACTCTAACTCTCCATTCAATACGAAGCAACTCTCCATTCAATACGAAGCAACTCTAACTCTCCACTCAATATGAAGCAAAAGCAACTCTCAATACATTTCTTTCTCTGATTTTTTGAAAGTAAGTAAAATTTATAGTTTTTCTCTCATTAAATTCAAAATTTAAATCAAAATCTTTTATTCTTATTTCATCCAAATAACAAACATATTTCTATTTTATTATAATATTTTTCTTGATCTAATTTTTTTTATATAATTATAATTTTATATATATATTATAATTTAACTAGCTATCTTTCATTTATATATATATATATATTTCATATATTTCACTTTAAATATAACGCGACCCCGACTTTGAGGACCGTCCTCATCAGACCCCAAGCAGAGCGATAGAGACATGTTGCTTTGCTTGGCTAGGGGTTTAAAAAGTTAATAATCAATTTAAATAAAAAATTTAAAATCGCGACGCGGAAAGGACTCAATATAGGTCCCCGCTTTTCAGTGAACAAATTTGACTCTCGCCCCGCGCAAGTAACACGTGGTCAAACTCGGCGACCATTTATTAAGTACGACGCCGCGTAAAATAATTTACGCATATGCAGTGGTGAGTGGTGAATTATAAAATTAATTCATCTCTCGACATTACACTATCAAAGAAAATTATGATTATTTGAAACTAACCTCACAATTCAATTCCATTACTACATTAAAAATGAAATATTAACTTTCGAAAACCGAGAATTTCACATCCTTGATCATCATTTTGCAGTCTGCAATTAGGAACTAGACATTTTTTTACCATTTTTTATTAATTTTTACATTTCATAGCAAATCAAATATGAATACAAAAAATTATATTTTGAAAATTGTCTGCTCAATAACGTGTTTTGGAGAGGAGAAAATCAACCAATGAAAGCGCTGCACAAAAGAGATAGTGGATAAGTACTGATTTTCTTTTTCTCTCTCATATCATCGTAAAATAGCCACAACTTTTCCATATAACATGCTGCCTCCATGTTGCGACGAGTATACATACCCGCGCATTCAAATTTCCCGCCTAACGGCCAGCTAAGATAGAACAGTAGTTCTGAGCTCAGCCGCTAGACGGCAACCTCGAACGTCGTTGCACGCAACGGAAAAAATGAGGCCAGAGTATATAAGAGGCCGAGAAGCTAACCAGAGCAGAGCAGTGTAGACTACGGTCACCCTTCTCTCTTTACCTTAGTGAGCACGCTAGGCTAAGAGAGAGTGGGACAAGTAGTAGCTGGTTGCCTTGGCTCGTGGAGCACCACAGCTTAGGCAAGGCTTCTCTCTCTTGCACATGAGGGTAGACCGAGTGAGCACGCTGGTCTACACTCTAGTGCATATGCTGGCAGTAGTAGAGATACGTCGAGTGAGCACGCTGGCGTAAATCTATCTGCCTAGAGCACACTCGCAACTTTTTGCCGCCGCCGCAATGCCGAACTTGCGCCGTTGAATTTAAGGGTGACGTCCACCCAAAATCTTATATTCTATTTCACATTTCGCCACTGGCTTAATTAAGGGTATCGTCCACCCATAGCTGTCGCGTCCACGTTTACGTGATTTATAGAATATATTAAGGGTGTCGTCCACCCAATTACTTGTTTCATATTAGTTTTAAGGACTCCGTCCGACCGCGTCTAAATATTAGATATTAGAATAAGTTAAGGGTGTCGGCCACCCTTTATCTTTACATCACTTAAAGGTCCCACGTACCTATAGAGATTTGTAACTTAGATAATCAAGGGAGCCGGCTACCCACCATTATTATTGCTGTAGGATTAAGTATTGCGTTATTAGGTACCACTGCCTATTAGAATATTTATTTAATTATTAATCATTTGTCTCTTTTGTTTTTGCACATTGTTGCAGGTAAAAGCCGCCGGCATAAATTAGACCGTCCAGGCCGTAGAATCTTTAGTTAAACTCAAACTAATAAATTCAGATTCATTAAAGATTATTAATTGATTTCATTTATTGAATAGCCGTCAAGTGGCCGAAACAAATAAAGAACTAATTAGTTTTGTAAATCACATTTCATTAAGGTTAGGTTAGTTTTATTTGCATTATATAAAACATTAGGTTTAGCTTTGATTAATACGTTATTATTATTCCATAATTGTAATCGTCGTTGTACATGAGTTTTATGAGTACAATAAAGCTAAGGTACTCCCTAGCATAACCGAACGTGTTAAACCCGGTTACTTTTCTGTACTTTCCACCGTCCGATTCCTCCAACTCCTGCCGATCTTACCCTGGTAACTCACTGAAGCGTCTGGCAACAGGGGTGCCACGTATTTCCCCCTCCCGAAAGGGAAAAACGTTACAATGTATATATGCTCGAAGCTCGATACTGAAAAATTTATTCTTTAGTACTTTAATTAATTACGTGTTAAATTTGATGAAATTTTGAACCATTAGTAGCTTATAATCAAAAGTTGAAAAAGAATTTCTGTGTGCTTACCATAAGAGCGCGTGTTAAAAGTGTGAAAATTAAAATTTTTGTCATTTTTCTCTCATGCTCCAAAAGTTTACCAAAATTTAACTACATCTTATTTGAACTTAAATCTACTTATATACCCGATTTCAGATTTTTCTGAACCGCCAATCCCTTAACGGTGAAGTTCTAGAATGTTTATTTGTCAATTTTCTTTTCCGTTTGGAGATTTTTTTCTTTGAATAATTTAAACATTTGTTTCATGCTTCGCATATGAAAACGCTTAACTTTATTAGTTCTGATAACATTTTCTTTTACACATATTGTATCATTATTATTTTCACTTTGTCGAGAGTAATTAAAATCGTCATTTAAATAATACTCTTCGACTTTTAACACAACTTCCTTATCCAAAGAATGGCCACTATAATTTTCAGGCTTTTTATAGACATCTTCATTATTCGACAGTAAGTGAATAATAAAGCTTAGTCAATTATGTACATAGTTACGCCTGGCAGAGCTGATAATAGATATTCTTTTGAAAAATCAGTTGGTATAAGGGTTAATAGCCACACTTTTTCGGAAAAATTTGAACAATATTTTAAGGCAATTTTAATATTTTCGAACTATTTATCACATGTCTTACATTCTATGCTTTCGTTATATCATAAAATTTCATCATTTTAACTATTTGAGAATGGAATGCATCATTCATTTCTTTTCTTTTTCGAATGGCATACGATTTTCGCATCTTCACATTAACAGTTTCAGGCATCTTGATAGGTGAAATCTTTAAATTCAAATTATTTGCGGTTTCGTTAAGCCCATGCACCACCATCTCGCCATCATTAATTTCTTCTGAAGATTGTTGACTGCTTGAATTACATGAAGAGGGTGTAGCATTCTTGACTTCTTCTAAGAATAATTTACAACATCCAGCGCAAATTTTATCTCCTCTAGATAGCAAAATCTTTGAATACAAGCGCTGCAAAGACTCTGTTATATGGCCCAATTCTCCGAATAAATTTTTAGAGAAATGGTACATAGTTTTCGTGCGCCTTTTTTTAAAGTCCTTACACTTTATCTTGGCCAGTGATAATGTCATTGTAATTAACTCAAAATCTTTTAATACAGCGAAAAACAGATTATAAAAGTTAGACGATTTGTTTTTCAATTCGATCTCTTCTTATGTACTGCGATGCGCTATACTGCTAATGAGTACGCTTGGAACGCAACTTCGATACCTAGCGGCAGCATGCACCAACTACTTTTAAACTAAATCTCACTCGCAGGCGCGAAATACAAACTGAATAAATGATTATTCATTTTTTCTTCTTGAACATATTTTTAAACTCAAAGTTGCTATAATTTTTTTTCTAATTGACCAAAAAAGTTGACCAATGGCTCATTTTGAAGATTTTTGCAAACACTAACAATATACTTATAAATTAAACAGTGAACTAATTGTGAAAGAGCATACTTATTGAAAGAGTACACGGTCTCAATATTCTATAATAGAAAAAAAAAGATAAGAAAATTTTTTTTCTATTTTTTCATCAATTTGTACAGTTTTACCCAAAGAGTCGAAAAAAGTGGATTTCAGAAAATGTCTGTATGTGTGTGTGTATGTGCGTGCGTGGGTGTGCGTGTGCGTTGCAAAAGAAGGTAAATTTTTGAAAATGATTTTCCTTGCGTAATTTTAATTTTTGAGCATTTTGAAAAGTTTGAAAGAAAAAATTTTGAAGAGAAAATTGTATTTATTTAGCCAAATAGATCTCGAAAATTACTCGTTGAATTTGCTTAAAATTTTGCACATTATCTATTATTTTGTCTGAGTACGTGGAAAGCTATTGAAAATTGGTTTTCTTATATAGATATATAGATATAGATATTTATTTATTTTGTAATAAGAGTACAAAAAGGCGTGTAATACATGAAATAGTAAGTAATAATTCTATAAAAAGTATCGCACATAATTAGATAAGATATCACAGTCAATTATTAAAATTAATATATAATACTGTATCAGTAAGTCACCATGTCAAAGTGATATCACAGACTATTCTAAATACACGCAGAAAACATAAATTACAATAAAAAACAGTCTTAAATATCTATCAGTCATTGAATTAAAATACATAATTTAAAAGAGGAATCACTGTCATGACATCAATAAAAATAAAATTGGACAATACTATAAAAATAAAATTGAACAATACAATAACAAAATAATAGTAAATAATTAAAAAATAAAATAATAATTACATTTAAAAACAATACCGAAGATGTCATGACTTCTAATAAAAACAGAACCACTCATACTTTCCGCATACATTCATCCATCATTCACGCTAATAAATACATTTACACCTTAAATCTATATATAGGACAAAACAAAATAAATTAACACAAAAATTAAAATACTTAAAATTGATTTCACTCGTGGTCGAGTAAGTACGTCCTCAAAGCCGACTTAAACCTGCCGAGTGATGGAAGATTTTTTATATAAGCAGGCAGGGAGTTCCAAAAATGCGCACCTTGAACTTGAAAGGAATTTCTTCCAGTCTCAGTACGCATGAAGGGCACCGCGAAGTCCTTAATCTCTCCCCTAGTGGCTACCCTAGGTACATATCTAGTGAAGAGACTCACTAGATACTCGGGAGTATTCATGCGCACGATTTTGTACATAAGTACAGCCATAAAATACTGTCTCCTTGAATCAGTACGCAGCCAACCAAGCGCAGCTCTATGAGGAGAGATATGATCGCCCAATCCTACGCCTAATACATATCTCACACATGAATTTTGTAGTCTTTGTAATTGTCTTCTCAACCCCTGTGAAGCATCAAGCAGAACTACTGAGCAGTAGTCGAGGTGCGGAAATAGCAAGGCGGCTGCGAGTTGTTTACGCAGGGCCTCAGTGGTGTACCGACGGAAGAACCGTAAACTATACATTATCCTATTAAATTTTTTAGTCACCATATTAATATGCGGCTCCCAAGACAACTTAGCGTCAAGTACAACACCAAGGCTCGTATCGGTATCAGAGAAAGATATGCCGACACCTCCCTCAAGCTCAATCGTTCTTGGCTCACCAGCATAAAAGTCATTAATAAAACGACTACTGCCAAAAACGATAGCCTTAGTTTTGCTTGCATTTAATGTGAGAGAAGCATCGACAGCCCATCCCGACACCGCCCTGGCCGCCCTCTGCATAATACGAATACCTTCATTCAGATGTTCATAAGGGACCTGAGTATAGATTTGGAGGTCATCAGCATATAATATGTGCTTGACACAACAGGGGTCGAGCGTATCACGTATGTCAATAATGTAAAGGCAGAACAATAGAGGCCCCAGCACTGAACCCTGTGGAACTCCTAGATTGGTTGTTAGCCAATCCGAATCCTCTTTTAAATGTGTAGAAACCATTTGTTTCCTACCTGATAAATAGGAGTTGATCCACTCGAGTGCAGCCCTAGAAAACCCCATCAATCTAAGCCTCGCAAGCAATTTGGAAGGGGAGATCGTGTCGAATGCCTTACTAAAGTCGAATAGGAGTAGTATCGTGGCAAGTTTCTTGTCAAGACCTGATCTTATGTAGTCTGTAAGTTTAAGTATGGCAGTCTGCGTAGAATGATGCTTCCTGAAGCCAGTCTGCAAAGAGTCAAGTATTTTGTGTGTCATAATATACTCCTGCAGTTGGTCATGGGCAATCTTCTCAAGAACCTTTGAAAGAAAACATAATATTGCTATGGGCCTAAAATCTTTAGGCATTTTAGGTGCAGGGCACTTCTTTAAAGGCACAATACGTGCGCGCTTCCAAAGGCAAGGGAAGACCCCCGTGCAAAAGAGGAATTGAACAGAGTCACAAGATGCTCTCCAATAACCGGAAGTGCTTTAAGTATCACACTCTGCGGGATGCCATTCTCACCACAAGCCTGTGATGAAAAATGCGAAATCGCAAGGATTACATCATTAATATTAATTGGCTTAAAGGCAAAACCACTTTCACTACACTCAGAAAGAATCCTTTTACGTTCCGCAGTATCATCGTGTGGCGAGACCGACACCCCCGCAAAATGTGCATTAAGCTAATCTGGAGTGAATCCATTCAAGTCCCCTTGAGGTCCGGACAGGAGTCCCAGGTCTTTTAACTCCTTCCAGACGTTACCTCCAGCAAGAGCATCGAATAGTCTATTATGATAATAATTTGTTTTAGCTTGTTCCGTCCGTTCATCTATTGTTTTACGCAGCTGCAAAAATTCGGAGAGATATCGCTCCTCCTTCGTCCGTTTAAATCTACGATACGTGGCATCTCTCTTGTGCCGCATCTGCGACAACTCTTTATCAATCCAAGGAAATTTATCTTAACCAATTTTAAGTGTTTTCAGTGGCGCTAGAATTTGTATTGCCGCCGTAAGGTTGTCACAGAGGCAGCCAAATGCAGATTCTGGGTCAACTGTACCAACTGTAAATGGCGTCCAATCACAGCCGGCCAAACTCTGTACCAATAAGTTTGGACAGATATCTTTGTAATTTCTATACTTAATTATTTTATTATCTGTCTTGATGTGATGACAAGAAATACATACATCAATTAAGTTGTGCCGACTGTGAAAATTCGCCGGTAAGTTGCGTGCGTCAAGTACTGTGTCATTATCGTCAACAAGAATCAGGTCAATCCACGTGTGAGACGTTGGAGTGTGATGCGTGGCACCGTGCTGAACCAACTGTAACGAAAGCTCAGCCGACAATTTATTAATAAAACTGGCATCACTGCTCTCACGCAGGAGATCGGCATTCAGGTCTCCCATTATAATTTTATGAGACTATTCGGAAGCAAAATTTCTCAAGTTACCAAAAAATCGGTAGTTTTAAAAAAGGGAATTGCAGGAAGTCGATAAATAACAGAAACTAACACGGCTTCGGAGCTGCCCAATTGCACGGAACAAAAAATATACTCAGGTACCTCCGGTTTACCTTCACTATGATTAGTTTGAGTATCCGAAGTAGCCAAAATAGTGCACTTTAAATTGTCTTTAACATAGAAAGCAACTCCTTCACCACGCAAGTTTCTGTCCTGTCTGAATACTTTATACCCTTTGACCTGAATGACGTCATCCGAAACAGATGGACCCAGCCAGGTCTCAGCCACTCCAAATATGTCGCAAGAAGGACCATCACTCAGAAACTCACGTACCTGCCCAATGTAAGCCCTCAACAAAGTCACATTCAGAAAGCACGCTTGCAGTTCACCCCTCCTCCCTGTACGACTCTCAGAGGAGGCCCGGTGCAGTCATTGGGGAGAGGCCACACTCGACGTTACTCCATTATTTGTACCTAATAATTGGTTTGTCGACATATTTCGTTGATGTTCAGAGGCTTCATTATTATCACATATATTATTATTATTACACTTAATATTCGATGGAGTTTCAGAATTTACATTAATTACATGCACACCGTCTTTTAATTTCTTACTTTCTGTCAATAAATTATCTAAATTATTTTCATTAAAAAATTTGTGAGCTCTCTCCCCTCTCTCCCTCCTCACCAGAAATTTACCATGTCTGTGCCAAACAAATTTAAAGCCTTTTTCTTTGGCATACTTTTTTAACTTTTTAAAATTAACATATTTTTCTTTAGGCAAAAATTCATTAATAAATATCAAGCCGTGGCGTTTGATGGCTGGAAGACTGCCAAGGAGGGAGGGATTAAGATCCGCTATCGAAAAACCAGTGAATTGTCGTTTAGCCTCAAACACCTTATGCACCAGGTTCTCCTCAGAAAGTCTAACCAGCAATGAGAACGGACCCCCCGGGCCGCCATTGATCCCACGATCTGTAGACACCTCGTTTACATCATCATGTTTAGCGATTTTCTTAACTGAGATTACATTTGTACGCTTGATTGCCGGAAGAATGGTACCAAGAACGGCACAGGCGTAATCATCAGGCCCAACATTAACTGCTGAACAGTCAAACTCGCCAGAGATCACCAATGTACCGCTCCCAGAGTCACACTCCGTCTCAACTTGACGAGGTGCCTCCTCACTAATTACAGTATGAGTGTGTGGTGTTTGTGGCATTTCTACAGATTTAGATGTGTGTAATGTATGCTCATTCATTCCCGTGAGATCCGCGACGGCCTGCACCACGCCAGCTACCCCGGTTGTAAGGTCAAAGAAACCCTTGTCCACTCCGTGAAACTCGTTATTAAGAAAAGTTTGAATATCATCAAATTTACAACTAATTGTTTTATTATATGTTTCAATTTTATTATTTAGAGCGGACAAGAAATTCCTTTCCGAAGTGACTATTATTTCCCTAAGTTTGCGATTTTCCTCTAACAGCTGCATCTGCCCAATTTCTAATTTTTTAATATATTCATTCTGTGTATCAATTTTGGACACAATATCCCGCAGGCCTTTGTCAAAATTTTTAACTTGGCTCTCTACAGCCAAAAATCGATCAAAAGAATTTAATATTGTGTCAAGCCTGCCAGATAGTGCGCCCTCTAGAGCAGATACAGCTGCCTGCAATGAGGAAGAATCTAAGTCACCTCCGACTACATCAGAATTATTTTTCATAAAATTATTACTATCATTATTATTACTCGGGGCAGCGAGCGCAGCGCCACCTCCCAATAGTTTATCAGATAAAGGCATACTTATTCTACTTCTCCCTCCATCCGCCGTGGCACCGCTGTTGTTGGACAAAGTTTGCGATGATAAAGTAGTTTCCACTCTTTCAGGCTGCTTCTGTGAGGTGTTGACAGATGTCACTTTCGAGTCAGTTCTTGATGGTGTAGAGGCACTGATTGGCTGATTTGGAGCAGCTTTGCGTGCGACCTGTAGAACTCCATTAGCCTTGATGCTTCCACCGGCAGACGACCTTGAATTGTTTCTTATTTTTTCCATGCATCTTTTGCACTCGTATTTTGTGCCACTTTCCATTTTTGAGCGAGTCATGCATTTCGCATGACAGCGCTGCCGGCATGTAAAACACAAATGGAGCTTTGCCATGCCCCATTTATCATTAGTGGATAACTTACAGATCGCACAACTGTCCATAACTCCAATCTCTTGTGTATACTCCTTAAAGGGTGAGCTAAACTTCTATATTATTGGTCGAGGAGTAGGTTGAGAAATCAGCCACCAGGATCTCTGCCTGCAGATGAAAATTGCCTCCCAACTAACCTCAAAACTGCAACAATTCTAACCTCCAAATTGCAGCGTCCTGATGTAAATTATGAGATAAAATGCAAGGACCGCCAAAAAAACTGATGATTTATAGCTGAAACGGTGCCTTGCAAATTGAGCGTGCAAGAATCTGTAAGAAAAACGCCCTAGGGCACAAAAATGCAGTACCAGAACAAAAACAACAAGAGTGAAAAATAAAGCGTGTTTAACTACTTACAGATGGAGAGAGAGTGTAGTTTTAATTTCTTAGTGTAGTTTTAATTTTAGAACCATTTGTACAATTGAAAAGAAATTTTTATTTTTTCATTTTTTTCTTTTATTTTGCGTAAATTACTTGATGAATTTGCTTAGAAATTTGCACGAGAATTATTCGCATCTGTTAAAAGAAGTATGACTTTTAAAAACCGATTTTCTTAGCATAATTTTAATTTTAGAAAAATTTTGAAATTTTTTATTTTTTATTTTTTTTTCATTTTACATAAACTACTCGGTAGATTTGCTCTAAAATTTGTATACAAGTAATTTGCTACTGTCTTTATAAGACATGCTTTTAAAAAATAAATTTTTTTGCGTAATTATTTTGATTACTTCTTTAGATTTCTGATTCAACACTTTCACTAACTCTTTTCTTACTTCCTCACTTCCTTTCTGTCTTTCTATCTTAGATTGGTTCTTATTCTCACTCTATTTTCATCCATCCCTGACTCTTTCTTCCTATTTCCTAATCACTCTCTTACACTCACTAATTGTTCTTGAATAGAAATTGTATTTTACATTGAAATCACATTTAAAACAATAAAATCAAATTACTCTAACTCAATGAGCTGCATGAGAAAGCATTGCGCCAAAGCATTTAGCAGCGTTTTTATGTATAAAAACATATTAAAATCTGAAGGAAAAAAAATAGTTTTGGAAAAAATCACGTTGAAACAAAATTGTTTTTTTTTTTGTTTTTATTAATAGCTTAACAGCATTAATTTGAATCTATAAAATAACGTGATGTAAAAGTAGGCTGAATTCCTCACATTCAAAAACAAAATTCGTCTCGAAGAGTTAAAAATTGACGGAGATTTTGAGCAAGACTGAGGAGAGACGAGCATTTTTAATATGGAGGTCTTTTTTTCATTTTTTCACCTTTCGGGGTCTCCACATCTTCTTTTGAGTATAGGAACACATTCACATAGTTTTCAGCAAAAAAAAAAAAAAAAAATTTGATGCGTGATGGCTTGCATGAATCTGAATGGAATCAACCGTATATATTTTAATAAATAAATATTTATATTGGAAACTCACACGGAGGCATGGCCTATATATATATATATATATATATATATATATATACTAGGGGGGTCCCCCCCTGCTCGCTCCGCTCGCCAACCCCCCGAATACACACATTTCAAAGTAAATAGAAGAGTAGGACATAATGAAGCTAAATTTTATATTTGCGAATGTGAAAAAAGTTCAATAGAAAACATCGATACATAAAAATATAAGATATGAAGTTATAGAATTAGAATTAACAAAAAAAAGATGATTTAACGCGACATTCAAAAGTTTACAATGAATCAAACATATATTTTTGAAATAAATTAAAAATAGAATAGTAAATAACATTAAAATTTCAAGTTATGATAGTATATAATAATATTTAATAATAATTATGAGCGAATAATAAAAAATAGAATAATAGAATAATAGAAAATTATGATTATAAATAAATATTTTATTATATATAAATCTTCTCATGTCCTAAATTTTATACATATTGAAAAGATACAAAGAAAACGCTCCCTCTCTGCATTTTTTATTTTTGGGCTTGAGACCAACATATATAAATATATGGCTGCATTAAGAATGTTTTTTTTTATTGTAGCTAAAAGAAGCTTACATTTTTAATTTTTATTGTCGCTAAAGAAGTGTACACTTTTTTTTCATTGTCGCTAAAAAAGCTTTCAAATTTATTCATTATTGTCGCTGAAGCATACAGATCTATTGTTTGCTGTCGCTAAAAAAATCTCATATAGATAGATATATATAGTACGCTAACATGGTGACAGCGAGCCACAGTAGAAGTGCGGTTTATATGTAATGATATTAGTCTTTCAGTCTAAATATGATCTCCATGAAAAAGATTTGTAAATACGTTGACGTCAATCAAGTATAACGTAAATTTATAGAAAGAGAAATGCTTCACTGAGTCCAATGCAAAATAAAATGTAAAATAAATGAGAAATATTCATTCATCAGTGAGGTTAACTTCACAGCTTATTGCTTGCTGATGTCTACTTGTCTACACTTCATGCAAATCTATTTTTGCGGAATTGAAAGTATGGTAGACTTGCTAAAATAAAACCACTCGCGAAGTTTAAAAATGTATTAATCAATTTTAGGATAAGACACTGGCCTGGGGACTATAAGATCACTGAAGGAAATGAAATTGGGTAACAAGAGGATACCTTATGTGGAACATACTAACAAGGAGAGTATTGGACCTCCAGGAAACGGATTTGGCTGAAACTGCAGGATATGATTCTTTGATGAAAAAAAAATAAATCCGTGTTTTTTCTTTTGTGCTAATAGGCTCTATAGACGGAGATATAGACATTTCTTTGAAAACATAGAGAAAAGAAGCGTTTATAAGAATTTGAATAGCTAAACAACTAAAAATTTTATGGAAAAATGTATGAGAAAGAGAAAAAAGTACAAATTAAGAGCTTCAATTTGAGCCTTATTGCATCAAAAAAGCTCCTGTAGTTCAAAAATTGTGCCTGATTAAAAATGACTACATATTTATTAATATTTTTAACATGTAACATACGATCAAATTTTTACCCTATTTCATTAGCATTTTTAATCGCCTGTAACTTTTGAACCATATGAGATTTTTTAATGCAACAAAGCTTAAATTGAAGTTTCTAACCTGTACTCTCTTTTATTTTTCATACAATTTTCTGTGAGAGTTTTCGTTGTTTAGTTATTTAAGTTCTTATAAAGACTTTTTTTCACTACATTTTCGAAGAAATGTTTATATCTTCGTCTATAGGGCCTATTAGCACAAAAGAAAAAACACGGGTTCATTTTTTTTAATCGAAAAATCATATTTTACAGTTTCAGCAAAATCTGTTTTCCGGAGGTCAAATACTCTCGTTCTAAGTATCTTGGTGTGTTTTTGGATAGAAAGATGTCATGAAAAAAGCATCTGGAAGAGAAATGTAAAAAGATTATAGCTACATTCTGGCAATATAGAAGGGTGTTTGGAGCTAAATGGGGACTAGGTCCAGAGCAGCTGCACTGGATCTACTCTGTCATCATTGCACCAAGGGTATCTTACGCTTCAATTTTCTGGTAAAACAGAACGTCAAGAAAGGGAGATTGCAAACAGCTAGACCGAGTGCAGGCGCTGTTTTTCAGAGGCATTACCGCTACGAGAAGAAGTACGCTCTGTGCCGTAATCAGATTCATGCTAGGCATGCCAACTTTGGCACTGTACAGCAGAACGAAAGCAACAAAAGCAGCCTATCGGCTTAGCTGTATAGGAGAATGGAATACAAACAGCAGTAGGCACAAAGCGCTGTTTAGAGGGGCAGTAGAGGAGCTTTAGAAGGAACCCCAGGATAAGATTTTGCTCATCAATATTAGAGATGGTAGATACAAGGTTAATATTCCTGAGAGAGAAACGTGGAAAAAACATAGATCCAAATATGGTGAAATCCGGTTCACAGGGTTTAAGACAAAGATAGAGGTGGGAGCTGGTTAATGCGGATTAAGATATCAGGACAGCTTCTGCCTACGCCTCAAAACCTATAATATAATTTTTTAAGCGGAGATAATTGCCATCATGAGTCTGAAGTTCTCAACGTTGTTAAGAGCATGACAAAGCTGCCCGCCTTCTAATAATATTTCCAATCCTAACTTATGAATAAACGATGCGTTTAATCGAGTTTTTTTGCTACAAAGAAAAAATTTGTAAGATTAAACTCTAGTGCAGACAACTCAAAAAATCCACCAAAATATTAAACATACAAAGTTATAATAAAAACTTTCAATGTATCGTATTTTAAGGTTAGGTTTGTCGAGTTTGATATCTAATTTCCAATCCAAGCTCATAAAAAAATAACAAGTCCAAATTATTTTTTATTTTAACAGAAATTATTGTATAATATAGTTTCAGTGCGGACAAGTCATTATATTTGTTTAATTTATGAATTTAAAAAGATATTGATAAAATAAAAAAAGCAAAACTCGATTGCTGCAGCTCCGACATCCCGTTAAGCAACAAAATTTTTAAAAAAAATTTATTATTTAATTCCTTTCTAGATTATAATTCATTCCGATAAAATAGCTCATAACTAGTTCCAAAAAAATTTGGGCTTGATTCTGTGTCCGGAACCCTTCCAAAACGGTGAAAACCCATTTTAGAAAAATAGACTATACTCTTCATTATTGAATAAATAATTTCTCTTTAAGAAATAAGTGAAACCAAATAATATTTAACAAAAAACGAGACACCTAGAAAAATTTAAGCGGTTTTCTATGTCCGGAACATTTTAAAAATGGCGGTATTAGATAATAATATTACATGATTCAGCTAATTACATGATTCCTCTATAGGAAATGATTTCGTTTTGATACTTAGCATAAAGAAGGTTAGAAAATGAGTTTTAGTTATTTTCTATATACGGAAAATTTACAAAATGGCGGCTATAGATTTTTTTTTTCTTAAAGAAAGATTAATATATAAAGGATATTGTCCTCTATATGATTAACCTTTTTCTATGGTGATGACGAGGGAGCACAGCCCGGTTCCCGTTTAACACATTACATCAGGCTAGACTGTCAGACCCACCATACCGAAGACTTTGACTACCGATGGATGGTCAGCCACTTTTGTGATCAACAATCAACCGGTACCCAATGAGGTCGGTTTTCCGAAGAGACGCGATATAAATGGCACATACACTAGTTTTCTTTCGAAAAAAAAGTCAGAGGTACCTGGCCAGGATTCGAATCCATGCCCTCCGCGTAGAAGGCAAGAGTTCTATCCATTACGCGACCGCGCTCTTATATGGCGGCTATAGATAAAAATGTAACCTAATTTAGTAATATATACTATTTCTCTCTGGGGAATGATTTCCTTTGAATATTTAGATTGAGAAGAAGAATTAAAAATCAAGATTTAGTTATTTTCTACATCCGGAACATTTTCAAAATGACAGCTATGGGTAAAAATTCAACTTAATTCAGCTAACTATATCATTCCTTTCTAGAAAATAATTTTGTTTCAATATTTAGCATGGGAAAAATTTTAAAAATAAGTTTAAGCAATTTTCTATATCCGCAACATTTTCAAAATGGCGGGTATGAATAAAAACTTACTCGAGCTTATTATTTCATCCCCCTCTAGGAAATAATATTTTTTATATACTTAGCATGGAAAGAGGCTTAAAAATAAGTTATAGCGATTTTCTATATACGGAACATTTTCAAAATGGTGGCTGTAAATAAAAATTTAACATAATTTAGTTATTTATATTATTCCTCCCTAGGAAATGATTTTGATCGCATATTTAGCATGAAAAAAAATTGAAAAATAAGTTTTAGTTATTATTTATAATCGCAACTTTTTCAAAACAGTGGTCATACATAAAAAATAAAATTAATTCTGCTACTTATATCATTTTCCTCTAGGAAATGATTTTGTTCAAATATTTAGAATGAGAAAAGGTTGAAAAATAAGTTATAGCAATTTTCTATATCCGGAACTTTTTCAAAATGACGGCTATGAATAAAAATTTTAAATAATTAAGATAATTATTCCTTTCCCCTCTGAAAAATAATTTTGTTTAAATATTGAGTGTGTTTCAAAATGGGGGCTATAGATAAAAATTTAACATAATTCAGTTATTTATATTGTTCCTCTCTGAAAAATGATTTTGTTTCAATATTCAGCGTATAAGAAGATTGAATAATAAGCTTTAATTATTTTCTATATCCAGAACTTTTTCAAATTGGTGGCTAGATATAAAAATTTAATATAATTTAGCTAATTATATCATTTCTCCCTAGGAAATAATTGTGTTTCAATATTTAGCTTAGGAAAAAATTAAAAAATTAGTTTCAGCAATTTTCTGTATCAGGAACTATTTCAAAATAGCGGATGAAAATAAAAATTTAACATAATTCAGTTGTTTATATTATTTTTCTTTGGATCATGACTTTCTTTGAATATTTAGCGTACAAGAGGTTTAAATAATAAGTTTTAGTTATTTCCTACATCCAGAACATTTTCAAAATGACGGTTATAAATAAAAATTTTACATAATTAAGGTAATTATGTCATTACCCTCTAGGAAATGATTTTGTTTCAATATTTAGTATATAAGAAGGGTGAATAATAAGCTTTAATTATTTTCTATATCCAGAACTTTTCAAATTGGTGGTTAGATATAAAAATTTAACATAATTTAGCTAATTATATCATTTCTCCCTAGGAAATGATTTTGTTTCAATTATAGCTTAGGAAAAAATTAAAAAATTAGTTTCAGCAATTTTCTGTATCAGGAACTATTTCAAAATAGTGGATGAAAATAAAAATTTAACATAATTCAGTTGTTTATATTATTTTTCTTTGGATCATGACTTTCTTTGAATATTTAGCGTACAAGAGGTTTAAATAATAAGTTTTAGTTATTTCCTACATCCAGAACATTTTCAAAATGACGGTTATAAATAAAAATTTTACATAATTAAGGTAATTATGTCATTACCCTCTAGGAAATGATTTTGTTTCAATATTTAGTATATAAGAAGGGTGAATAATAAGCTTTAATTATTTTCTATATCCAGAACTTTTCAAATTGGTGGTTAGATATAAAAATTTAACATAATTTAGCTAATTATATCATTTCTCCCTAGGAAATGATTTTGTTTCAATTATAGCTTAGGAAAAAATTAAAAAATTAGTTTCAGCAATGTTCTATATCAGGAACTATTTCGAAATAGCGGATAAAAATAAAAATTTAACATAATTCAGTTGTTTATATTATTTTTCTCTGGATCATGACTTTCTTTGAATATTTAGCGTACAAGAGGTTTAAATAATAAGTTTTAGTTATTTCCTACATCCAGAACATTTTCAAAATGGCAGCTATAAATAAAAATTTTACATAATTAAGCTAATTATGTCATTGCACTCTAGGAAAGTATTTTGTTTAAATATTTACCATAAGAGAAGGGCAAAAAATAAGTTTAAGCGATTTTCTATATTCGGAACTTCTTCAAAATAGCGGTTATACATAAAAAATTAGCTTAATTTTGCTACTTATATTATTCTCCTCTAGTAAATAATTTTGTTCAAATATTTAGTGTGCAAAAAGGTTAAATAATAAGTTTTAGTTATTTTCTATATCCGGGACTTTTTCAAAATGGCGACTATAAATACAAATTTTAAATAATTAAGCTCATTATATCTTTCCCCTCTGTTGCTAAATATTAAAAAAAAAACTCAAAAGAGTAAAACTCTTGAGATGCGTGCTCGTAGACTGCGAGAAAAATGTCTGCCTTACACAAACGTGTGTGCTGATGAACCGCCGGAAATGTTCTAGCGCGCCTCGCGGCCTTCTTGCTCCTCGCACGCGCGCTGCTCGTCGAGTTACGTGCTTCTGCACGTAACTTAGACGAGGTATATGACTGAGCGCGTGTCATTTAATTTTTCCTAAGCGCGCAAGATTCAAACACGGTAGAATACCGTGACAAGATAAAGAAAATCGCTCAAACTTCTTTATCAAACTTTGCTATACTTAATATTTAAACAAAATCATTTTCCAGAGAGAAATAATATAAATAACTAAATTATGTTAAATTTTTATCGCTTAGAAAAGCTCAAGAAAATCGCTGAAACTTCTTTATCAAACTTTACCATTGCTTAACATTAAAATAAAATAATTCTCGATAATGATTTCGTTAAATTAAAGACGTTTATGATATAATAAGCTCAATTATATCAATTTTTATATAGATACACTATAGCCACCATTTTAAAAGTATTCCGGATATAGAAAATCGTTAAAAGTTATTTTTGAAACTTTTCCTATGTTAAATATTAAAACGGAATTATCTCCAAGAGAGGAATGATATAATTAGTTGAATTATGTTAAATTTGTATCTATAGCCCCCATTTTGAAAATGTTCTGGATATAGAAAATCACTATAACTTGTTTTGTAACCTTCTTGTACGCTAAACATTTAAGCGAAATCATTTTTTGAAGAGGAATAATATAAATAACTGAATTATGTTGAGTTTGTATCTATAGCCGTCATTTTGAACAAGTTCCGGATATAGAAAATCGTTATAACTTATTTTTGAAACTTCTTTTATACTCAATATTTGAACAAAATCATTTTTTTTTCAGAGGACAATGAAATAATTAGCTTAATTATTTTAAATTTTTAATTAGCCACCATTTTGAAAATGTTCTGGATATAGAAAATTACTCAAACTTATTTTCCAAACTTTTGGTATGCTAAATATTAAAACAAAATCATTTCTTACACTGAGAAAAAAACATAGCTTCACTACCTTTAGAAGGATGAGATTTACCAACGTTCTGTTTCTCTCTTTTACTACAGCAACATAGTAAATACAACTAGATAGGCGAGAGGGACACCCCCAAAAAAGCGCTTAGTTTTCGAGAAGGTGACTGGTACCGTCCTACAAACTAATTTTTTTTTTTAAAGAAAGCTTCTGACCCATAGATTACGAATACAAACTTTTTTTTTAATACCGAGTCAGGGAACATAACGGAAATGGCGAAAATGGCGGTTTAATAGGTAAAAATTCTATACGCACTATGAGTAACCGCTATTTTCTTTATGTTCCCGGACTTAGAACTAAAAAAAAAGTTTGTATTCGTAATCTGTGGGTCAGAAGCTTTCTTTTAAAAAAAAAATTAGCTTGTAGGATGGTAGTGGTCACTTTCTCGAAAACTAAGAAAACTGAACGCTTTTTTTGGGGTGTCCCTCTCGCCTAAGATTCTCGAGTAGGCATTTAATAGCAGATGGTTAATAGATCCTAACCTTAAAAGCTACACAGTAAATAACACTATTAATTTGCTTATTATTAGAATTTACAAACGTAAATAGATAAAATAAGATAAATATATAAAATAACAAGAACCAACGAGACTCAGAAAGACTTAAAAGTCTTAAGACTTTGGTTAGTATAGTTTTAAAAAAATAGTTGAAATACTTATAAAGACTTTAATTCCTACTATGTTGCATCTAATAAATGCTACTAATGTAAAAGGTTAACCTGACTATATATTGAGAACTAGAATAAAATGGTTGTAGTTACTAGAGAATAAAATATAGTCAATTATGTTTTTTTTTCAGTGTAGTGGGAAATAATATAATTAGCTGAATTATGTTCAATTTTTATCTATAGCTGCCATTTTGAAAATGTTTCGGATATAGAAAATCGCTGAAACTTATTTTTCAACTTTCTCTCATGCTAAGTATTCAAACAAAACCATTTTCTAGGGAGCAATAATATTATTAGCAGACATATGTTAAATATGTAACTATAGCTGCAATTTTAAAAATGTTCCGGACATAGAAAATCACTGAAACTTATTTTATAACTTTTTTAATGCTAAGTATCTAAACAAAATCATTTTCTACAGAGAAATCACATAATTAGCTAAATTACGTAAAATTGATTTCTATCACTGTCATTTTAAAAATAGTCCAGTAGAATTAGTCGAACTGCATAATGTAATTAGTAAAAGGTGCACACCACTAAGAATGGCTTTGTTGAATGATTAGAAATGAAATTCTTGAGAGACCCTAAAAATTTGAGGCGTCAGGAATTTGTAAACAATGATTTAAGGTGCGAAATTCGCAAAAGTCACTGTTTTTTCGAGGTAGCTTGAAATCGTTTACGTTTTAGTAGATGAAAATTATACGATTTGTAGGTGTTTCAAAGACGATTAATTTAAGACGTCATTGATCAAAATTGGTTAGTAACTTTTATAAATAATGATAAACAAAAATCGAAAATCGAGAAATTTTCAAATATTTGTCATTTGATAAAAAAAGGATGTACATGTTTGTAATTCAACAAAAATGTGCCATATATTTTTATCCTTAAGTTACCATAAAAATTTCATAGAAAAATATTAATTATTTTATGAGATATTCTATTTGTTTATAAAAAGAGATCAAATGTACGTTAAAAATTTCACCCAAAAACGTCATGGTTGAGGCTTTATGATAATAATATCATATTTAGATATTAACGTAGATTTTATGAATTTGATGTGAAATCGTGTCCACTTCATTATTTTCAACCTAAATATGGCAAAAATAAAAAAGTAAATTTTTTTCTTAATGGTTTTTTTAATAGTTTTGCAACTAATAAAAATATCAATATAGGGATTTGATATTCTTATTACTGGCAATTTCACGCAAATTAAAAAAAAAGAATGCTCTAGTTCAATTAGAAGCCAAGATAATTTTTTTTTAAATAAAAATTCGCCAATTGTTTATTTATAAAGATTAAGGATTGATATTTTTATCACAGCTAGTATAATACGTGAAGTTTACGATACCATTATATCAGAGATGAAATAAACATTTTACAATGTTAAAAATTAAAATGACAGTAATCAAGATTGCTACTAATTAAACAGAGTGAACTTTCCTGCCTTGCGAGAAAATTGATCTGGCGAGTTGTAATTCATGTTCCGATTAAAAATTCATCGTATCTCGGTTAATTATTGTCCGATTTCGACGATTTTTTTTAAATCAGGGTAGCGCGTGAAAATAATAACAACTGTTGTATTTGATTTTTAAAAATTTTTCAATTAATAATTATTGCAAAAAAAATTTATTTTGAACATATTTTTAAAATTATTCAGTTTAGCAAAAAGCTTTCAGAAGGAAGTTGGTTCATCTTAAAAAAATCAACAATATTTCATTTTACTGTTTTTATGATAAAATCAATATTTAGCCTGTTAAGTAAAAAATATTTAAAATATAATCTTTATCGTTTGTAACCATATAAGACAATGATTATATTGAATTTAGATAGTATGTGCCTAGTTATATAATTAAAAAATATTATTTTATTTATCTTGGTTAGTAAGTATTTAAAAAAATATTTTAGAAAAATTTTATTTTTACTTATTAGGCTAAATATAGATTTTATGTTAAAAACAATAAAATAAGAAATTGTCTGTTAAGACAAACTTTTCTTTTAAAGTTTTTTGCTAAAATAAAAAATTGTTTCAATATGTTAAAAATATTTTTTTTTTTTTTGCAATAACAATTGTTTAATTACAATTTTTAAGAAAACCAATACGATAGTTGTTATTTTTTTCGCAAACTACCCCAATTAAAAAAAAACGTCGAAATCGGTTCGTAATTAACGGAGATACAATGAATTTTTCATGAGAATGTAAATTTAAGTATTACATGTGTTGAAATTCCAAATTGGAAATCCCAAATGGAATTTCAACACATGTAATACGTAAATTTACATTCTCATGAAAAATTCATTGTATCTCCGTTAATTACGAACCGATTTCGACATTTTTTTTTAATTGGGGTAGTTTGCGAAAAAAATAACAACTATCGTATTGGTTTTCTTAAAAATTGTAATTAAACGATTGTTATTGCAAAAAAAAAAATTATTTTTAACATATTTAAACAATTTTTTATTTTAGCAAAAAACTTTAAAAGAAAAGTTTGTCTTAACAGACAATTTCTTATTTTATTGTTTTTAACATAAAATCTATATTTAGCCTAATAAGTAAAAATAAAATTTTTCTAAAATATTTTTTTAAATACTTACTAACCAAGATAAATAAAATAATATTTTTTAATTATATAACTAGGCACATACTATCTAAATTCAATATAATCATTGTCTTATATGGTTACAAACGATAAAGATTATATTTTAAATATTTTTTACTTAACAGGCTAAATATTGATTTTATCATAAAAACAGTAAAATGAAATATTGTTGATTTTTTTAAGATGAACCAACTTCCTTCTTAAAGCTTTTTGCTAAACTGAATAATTTTAAAAATATGTTGAAAATAAATTTTTTTTTGCAATAATTATTGTTAAATGTAAAATTTTTAAAAAACAAATAGAACAGTTGTTATTATTTTCACGCACTGCCCCGATTTAAAAAAAAAACGTCGAAATCGGACAATAATCAACCGAGATACGATGAATTTTTAATCGGAACATGAATTACAACTCGCCAGATCAATTTTCTCGCAAGGCAGGAAAGGTCCCTCTGTTTAACTAGTAGCAATCTTGATTACTTTCATATTAATTTTTAATATTGTAAAATGTTTATTTTATCTCTGATATAATGGAATCATAAACTTCAAGTATTATACTAGCTGTGATAAAAATATCAATCCTTAATCTTTATAAATAAACAAATGGCGAATTTTCATTAAAAGAAAATTATCTCAGCTTCTAATTGAACTAGAGTATTTTTTTTTAATTTGCGTAAAATTGCCAGTAATAAGAATATCAAATCCCTATATTAATATTTTTATTAGTGGCAAAACTATTAAAAAAACCATTAAGAAAAAATTTACTTTTATATTTTTGCCATATTTAGGTTGAAAATAATGAAATGGACACGTTTTCACATCAAATTCATAAAATCTACGTTAATATCTAAATATGATATGATTATCATAAAGTCTCTACCATGACGTTTTTGGGTGAAATTTTTAACGTACATTTGACCTCTTTTTAATAAACAAATAGAATATCTCATATGATAATTAATATTTTTTGATGAAATTTTTATGGTAACAAGGATAATAAGAGGCACATTTTTGTTGAATTACAAATATGTACATCCTTTTTTTATCAAATGACAAATATTTGAAAATTTCGCGATTTTCGATTTTTGTTTATCAATATTTATAAAAGTTATTAAACGATTTTGATCAATGACATCTCAAATTAATCGTCTTTGAAACACCTACAAATCGTATAATTTTCATATATTAAATCGTAAACGATTTCAAGTTACCTCGAAAAAACAGTAATTTTTACGAATTTTGCACCACAAATCATTGTTTACAAATTCCTGACGCCTCAAATTTTTAGGGTCTCTCAAAAATTTCATTTCTAATCATTCAACAAAGCCATTTTTAGTAGTGTGCATCTGTTACTAATTACATTAAAATTTAGGTTTTTTCGGCTAATTCTACTGGACTAAAACGTTCCGGACATGTAAAACCGCTCAAATTTTTCTAGGTGTTTCATTTTATGTTTAATATTATTTGGTTTGACATAGTTCTTGGAGAGAAATTATTTATCCAATAAATTAACAATATAGCTTATTGTTCTAAAATGGGTTTCTGCCATTTTTGAGGGGTTTCGTACATATAATCAGGCCCAAAATTTTTTTAGGGCTAGTTTATGAGCTATCTAATCGAAATCATTCATAATCTAGAAAGAAATTAAATAATAATTTTATTCAAAATTTCTTTGCTTAACAACGTTGAGAACTGCAGACTCATTTGCCATCAAGATCCCTACTGAGAAAAATCACATGGGATCCCTTATGGGATTTCATATGTGATCCTTTATGGGCACCCATATGGGGTTTTAGCGCGGGATCCTATATGGGATCCCATATAGGGTCCCATAAGAGGTTCACAAACTCAATTCTAAATATATGGGACCACATATGGGATACCATATGGGGTCCCATAAGAGGTCCACAAACAAAATTCTAAATATCATATGGGACCACATATGGGATCCCATATGGGATCCCATAAGAAGTCCACAAACTCACACTGAGAGAAAAGTGGAGTCACACGAACTTGCCGCCGGAATCGGAATGACGGCATAAAAAGAGTTAGTGGGATCGGAGTTATCACAACTAAACAAGCGGAGTAGCAGCTATTCCGCTCGCGGAGTCAATATACCGCCTCATAGGCCAAGTGTATATAAAGGTTACGTTAAGCAGGAATAATGCTGTTTATGATTTTTTTTCAAGTTTCATTATTTTTTGAAATTAGGCTAAAGACGATTGTAGAATATATTATTGAAGATAAATATTTATTTATAAATATATTCATTCAAAAAATTTTAGTTAAGAATGAATTTTTCGATTACGTTACAGTATGATATCATAAGATGGAAGTATATTATTCAAAGTAAAATTATTAATAACATTTTATTTTGATTGAGCCGTAAATTTCATCTAAATATTGCCAATTCCTGCCTCTGTAAAAACACAGACTGCGAACAACAAAACGAACAAATTCTATTTTTCAATAACGAAATATGTTTTTAAATATGAAATTATAAATAATTTCATACAATGCAACATTCATTTTCAGAATATTCATAAAAATACTTATAAAATATTATATGAATATAATGATTATATAAGTTATTTACACATAAAAAAAACTCATTCAAATTTGTATTTGAGGTTATGTTTAAAATTTTTTAACTGCAAATCTATCGATTAATTGACTCAGGTTCCATTTCATCGAAAGATTTTTCACAAAATCATCCATTTTGCATTCCAATATTAAGGCGACTTTGGATTTTAGGTTAGGTTTTATTTTTGAGTTTACAAATTACTCTTTCAATACGTAAAATTTTTCAGATTTTTTAATTTTTCACCATTTTACGGATTATAATAAATGGTGCAAAATTAAAAAATCCAAAAAATTTTAGAAACTGAAAGAGTAATTTGTAAACTACAAAATGAAATTTAACTGAACTTTCGTAGTCACCTTAATAATTAATTTTTTCATTAACAAAATTAATTTTCAAATTAAACTTCATAAACTCTCGGCAATCAAAGACAAATAGATCGAGTTCGTGCGTCGTCTATACACCACAGCGAGGAGTGGGGATGACTCGCCTCGCGGAGTAAATGCAACTCCTTTAGCGCGAGTCAAGACAACGTACGTTAGTTTTGTTGGTATGACTCCGCTTTTCTCTCAGTGCAATTCTAAATATATAGGAACACATATGAGATTCCATATGGGGTCGCATATGTGGTCCCATATATTTAGAATTGAGTTTGTGGACTTCTTATGGGACCCCATATGGGATCCCATATGTGGTCCCATATTATATTTAGAATTTAGTTTGTGGACCTCTTATGGGATCCCATATGGTATCCCATATGTGGTCCCGTCATATATTTAGAATTGAATTTGTGGATCTCTTATAGGACCCCATATGTGATCCCATATGTAGTCCCATATTATATTTAGAATTGAGTTTGTGGACCTCTTATGGGACCCCATATGTAATCCCATATATTTAGAATTGAGCTTGTGGACCTCTTATGGGACCCCATATGGGATCCCATATAGGATCCTGCACTAAAACTCCATATGGGAGCCCATAAAGGATCCCATATGAAATCCCATAAGGGATCCCATGTTATTTTTTTCAGTGAGATGTGTGCGAAAACGCTTAATGATGGCAGCAGGAAAGGATTAACCATACGGATCTGCTCGGATAGCCAAGCCGCTCTGAAAGCCATTAGGAAAGGTAGTACTAGTTCGAAATTGGTGATAGAAATAATGTCCACGCTATAAGAACTAGTTGAGGCAAATAATCTCAATTTAACCTGGATTCAGGGACATTCTGGATGGAAGGGGAATGAGAAAGCGGACGCACTAGCCAAACAAGGGTGTAAATCACAAGGCTCCATTGAGCGGATAGTGGGTATGCTTTTGGAGGGAAAAATAGGATAGTGGAATACGTAAAGGGCTTCCGCACAGACGAGTGGGATTCTACTAAGGGCTGCGAAAAGACCAAGAATTCTCGCTCTCAGTACGTGGTAACTCAGAACTGTTGTTTAAGTAGTAACTGGCACTGCAACTTAAAAGATTTTCAGCACAAGATAGGAAGAGTAGAATCTCCTCTCTGTTCTAGATGCGATGAAGGTAAGGAGAAAACACCAATCCATCTGCTATGTGAGTGTCCAGCGTTAGCAGGCGCTAGGCTTAAGTGGTTTTGGAGAGGGATAATGATTGCGGAAGAAATCAGAGAATACAACATCAGGTGGATTTTAGGTTACTATGAAGCGGTGGACTTCCCTTGGTGCTGAGGATGCGGATAGAAACAGTGTACAATGGCAACAGCTAAGTACACTACATCGCAAAGTCCCTCCGACGATTAAATCTAATCTAATTTAATCTATACCGAATCAAATCCCACTGCCTTTTTTCGTTGACATTTTAATGACCATTGGATTTGTTTTAAGCGTACCGTGAACAAAAGTGAGATAGTGATTTAATAAATTATATAGTAGTTTTATTTTGTATAATTCATGTTTTTACTTCATAATACGTTTTTTTACTCTTTATTTACGTTTTTACTTTGTATTAAGTTTTTTTACTTTTTATTTACGTTTTTATTTCTCGTTGTGTATTTTTACTTTTTATTTAGGTTTTTACTTGTTTTTACATTTTTTACTTTATATTTACGTTCTTACTTCTCAGCACGATTTTTAATCAACCCTTTCAGAACGGAATTTTTATTTCATCATGAAAAGTTCTAATAACCATTTAGCGATGATAAGTGTTCATTCATTAAGCAATTTTTGCGATAAAAAAATTTTTTTTCACTTTTTTCTTTTCAAGTTTTCTTAGCTTCTATCAAAGACATTATAACTTAGGCCCTCAGTTTGAGATCGGAAATAGTCCACTTCAATCTAATACACATATTTTTTTTTACAAAATTTGAAGCCACTTTTGCACAATTTCAAAAAAAAAAACAAAAAATGTCAATGTACATTGTAATGTACATTGGTTCTGAAAGGGTTAACAATACTATTATACATAGAGAAACATTTTTACGTTGAAATACATTTTTAATTTAAAATACCTTCTTACGTGTTATAACGTAATTTTTCCTTAGATAAGCATTTATTCGTATAAGTATACAAAAAGCTAATGTCAAATAGCTAATCCTAATAATACTCAAAAAGTAAGTGACTATAAAAAGTGATATCACGGAATAATACAAGCAAAAAATTGAAATTATAAAAATACACGCAATAATACAATATATTAAAAACAGTCATTCCTTATCCATCAGTCAAAAATAAAAAATTTTAGTTTAAGGGAATATAACAATAATTAAATAAAATAAAACAATAAAAGCGTATGCAAAAGCGTACGATGCAATTAATAGAATAAAATGAAAAATTAAAATACATTTACTCACAAATCATTCAGTCATCAGTCACACAATATGGGACATTACAAAAATAAATTAACATATAAATTAAAAATATTAAATTCAATCAAGGTCGAGCAAGTACCCCCTTACTGCTGCCTTGAACCTGCTGAGAGATGGAAGATGTTTAATCTCAGCAGGTAAGGCATTCCAAAAATGCGCACCTTGAATCTTGAAGGAATTCCTGCCAGTTTCAGTACGCATAAAGGACACCGCTAGCTCCTTAGTTCCTCTCCTAGTTCCGCCCTTGGTACACATCTAGTGAAGAAACCCACTAGATACTCCGGAGTATTCATGCGTACGATTTTGTACATAAGTACGGCCAAAAACTACAGTCTCCTCGAATCAATACACAGCCAACCCAACGCGGTTTTATAAGGAGAAACATGAGCTCCCATTCTTACGTCCAATACATATTTCACACACGAATTGTGCAGTCTTTGTAACCTTCTTCTCAACTCCTGAGTAACATCAAGAAGAACCACTAAACAGTAATCAAAATGTGGAAACAGCAGGGCAGTTGCAAGTTATTTATGAAGAGCCTCCGTGGTGTACCGACGAAAAAACCGCAAAGCATATAACACTCAGTTAATTTTTTTTGTAACCATATAAATGTGCGGCTCCTAAGAAAGCTTAGAGTTAAGCACAACACCAAGGCTCGTTACAGAGTCAGACAAACGAATGCCGACATTTCCCCCAAGATCAATTATCCTTGGCGCCCCAACATGAAACAAATTAATAAAACGATTACTACCAAAGACGATTGCGTTAGTCTTATCAGCATCTAAAGTGAGGAAATCACCAACCACCCACTCAGACACCGCTTTGGCCGCCCTCTGAAGAATAAAAATACCCTTATTCACATTCTCACGTGGAACCTGCGTATAGATTTGCAGGTCGTCTGCATACAGTAGGTGCTCAACACTACCACAGTCGAGAGCGTCACGTACGTGGTTAATGTAAGGGCAAAACAACAAAGGCCCCAGTACCGAAGTACCCTGTGTTATCCATACGAGAGCGGCTCTGGAAAACCCCATCGATCTAAGCCTAGCAAGTAATTTGAAGGGAGAGATCGTGTCGAATGCCCTACTAAAGTCAAAAAGTAAAAGAAGTGTGACGAGTTTTTTGTCTAGACCTGTTTTTATGTCGTCTGTTAATTCAAGTATAGCTGTCTGCGTCAAATGATATTTCCTAAAACCAGTCTGCATCGGATTAAGTATCTTATTAATAGCAATATACTCCTGCAATTGCTCGTGGGCAATCTTCTTGAGTATCTTCGAAAGAAAACACAGAATCGCAATAGGCCTAAAATCCTTAGGCGATTGAGGCGCAGAGCACTTTTTCAATAACACAATGCGTGCCTGCTTCCAAAGGCCAGGGAAGACTCCCGCGCAAAAGAGGAGTTGAACAGAGTCACAAGATATTCACCAATAAACGGTAAAGCTTTAAGTATTACGCTTTCCGGAATACCATCCTCACCGCACGCCTGGGATGAGAAATGAGAAATCGCGAGAACAACATCATTTATATCAATTTGTTTTAAAATGAAATCACTTTCATTACATTCAGAAAGAAATTTCTCGCGAAGCCCATCATCATCATCGTGCGAAATGAACACCCCAGCAAAGTGTGCATTAAGCTCATCAGGAGTAAATCCATTCAAGTCCCCTTGAGGTCCAGATAGAAGTCCCAGGTCTTTCAACTCCTTCCAGACATTACCATTCGCAAGAGCTTCGAACAGTCTATTGTGATAGTATGTAGTTCTTGTACACTGAGAGAAAAGATTCCTTATAATTACGAATCTTTCTTAACAGTTAAAAAAAATGGGCTTTAAACGAACAAATTAAGGTTTCTCAACTGTTAAAAAATCGTATACTTGGATTCATGAATGCGTTTTTAAGATCTTATGAATCACGTATTTAAAAGTAACTCATCAAGGAGTCTTAACAGTTGAGAATTTGTGAATTTGAATCCAGCCATTTCTGTTTTAACTAAAAAAATTCAACAATACCCAGATGAAAAAATTATTATTTGAAATTAGACAGTTGTATGTTATTTCATTATGCTAAAAATAACTTATCATTTAAATAAATAAAAGTAAAAACAGAAGAAATCATTAATTATATTTAAAAAATTTATTTATTTTAAAATAAGTGATTACAGACAGTAACATGTTGCTCTCTCGCTGTAACATGTATTTTAATTGATTGTGTGGAAGCATTAAATTTTAAATTATATATTTTTTCACTAACTTTATTAGAAGGTAAAATTATTTCATAGGCCGTGATATGAAAATTAAAACCTATAGTGACGCATTTTCTATATGATGCATAAAATTTCTCTTTCGATTTTATAATTTTTTAAATGATTCCGAAAACAAAATCATTGTTTTCGTAATTTAAGAATATAGCCATGTTTGATTTGTACATAGTTCTGTTTAATTGTAGGTAAGAAAGTTCAGAGGCTTCAGAAAATTTAAAGATTTGAAGCATTAAACGATTTCTTTTTGCTGCTATATTTTACAATATTTTTAAAGCCTTTTTAATATAAAATCTATATGCTACCTCCATTTGAAGCTTCATAGATAGCGAATAAATTATGTTAACTCGAGAATTTATTATCCGAGCATATGATTTAGGTTTTTTATGGAAAGCTTCCCATTTAGCGCAAGACATAAATTTTAAAGGACCCATGGCTCTAATGCAACTTGGGTAATGGTCTACTAAATGATCTTTAGGTATCAATTTCTCTTTAAAAATTTTCATATAAAGCGTGTGGTGTGTTTTAATTAGCTGTTTTATGATCTTAGCCATATCATATCTACAAACTCCTAGATAAATGTCATGCATTGGATCACAAGCCCAATTATAAATATTGTGAAAGAAACGCAGCTGATTAGATACACAAACATCTTTTATCCCGTGATCTCTATTTTTTAAGTCATTTTCATAATTACTCAAATTTCTTAGATATTCTTTTTTTTCGATACAAAGTGTTTGTGCCTCATGTTTAGGCACCCGACAAAATCTACAGTAGTATTCAGCATTAAAACTTTCATTAAATCCAAAGAGACTATTTATACCCAAATTATCACCTAATATTCCAACGACAACAAAATGTATTTGATAGTTGTTGTCATCCGCAGTTATTGTTAAACCTTCATCGTATAAATAGTTTATTTCTTCTATTATATTTTTGAAACATTTTTCGTTTCCAAAGTCTTTTTGATCAGCAGTCAAAATAAATTGTGCTAAAAAAATATTTTCTAATATCGAGGCAAATTTTGGTGGAAAATTTAAGATAAAGATAAATATAATAGAGAAATAAAGACCACCGATTTTATATATACCTGCTGCCGTAGACAAAGGATTGCAGACTTCAAAATCATCATAGTATAAATAAATACCAATAACTGTTTTACCATTGAAATTTTTTTATATGTTTTGCCAACGTTCGCCATTATATACGCTAGAATATATTTCCTTGTTTGATTGAGATAACTCTTTCCTGATATGACCTATTATTTCTTTAAAGACGTTAGGTAGTTCAAAAAACATTTTTAGCACAAATAATAATGAACGGTTGTAACAGAAGTCCCATGTTCCTCATTTTGGTTCTTTTTTTGAAACCTCATCTTTAATGTCTCTTGGAATCTAAAATAAGTTTTTTTTTATTATTTATTAGTAAATACCATCGTCTGGGTAAAAATCGGAAATTAAAATAAATATTTTTGTTATTAAAAAAAATTTTTTTATTACATAAAATAAATTTATTCATATTATAAATTGACTAATTTTAAAATAATTGAAGCTTATCAAAATTCTAATCAGGTTGCCTATGTTAATTTAATATAAAACGTGCTATAATTAAAGATAAATAAATAGTCATATATTGAAAAATTATGTCTTATGAACGATAAAAAATTTTAACCTTTACATGAATAGCTATTCCTTCTGTCCCTTCAATTTTAGTAAGATTCCAAAAATTTTTAGATTTTTTTCCAGGTTGTTTTATTGATATTTTGTTAGATTTAGGAGATAGTGCAGTTGTCAATAACTCCCCAAAAAACCTTTAAAAAGGTAAAATTACGGCAAGTTAGCTTAAAAAAAAAATCTTTTTCACTATCTCAAAAATAAAAAAATATTTTGTCAAAAATTTAAACTTATTTAATACAATCAACTATAAAAAAATCTATTATATCTCTAAAAAAAGGTCTTTAACATTATAGATAATAAAAAAGTGGAAATTTAATTATAACAAAAATACACTTGAAAAAATACTGAAATTAATAATGTGTGGTCAAGTTTTAATATGATTTTAAATAATACTTACAAATGATATTGTACCTATATTTTGATGATAATAATGAATCAATAAAAAATTCCTTTGTTAAAAATAAAGTGTAAAAAAGCCATATAAAATGTTATTGAAAATATAAAACTATCTTCAACAAAATTTAAAAAAAATAATAAGTAATTAACGTAAAAGTAAGAATAAAAGTAATATTACAGCTATAAACTTGCCAGGCCCACTATACAAAAGTTAAATATATCATTAATGTTATAAAATTAGATTATTTGTTCATTGGATACTAAATTGTGAAAATTAATATATATTTTGAATTTCCTTACGAGATTCTAAAAAGTCAATCCTAAAAAATGTTTTAAATGGATGTGTGTTCACCAAGAAATATAACTTTTGAAGGGTGAGCCTGACAAGTTTATAGCTGTAATATTACTTTTATTCTTACTTTTACGTAAATTACTTATTATTTTTTTTAAATTTTATTGAAGATAGTTTTATATTTTTTTCAATATCATTTTATATGGCTTTTTTACACTTTATTTTTAACAAAGGAATTTTTTATTGATTCATTATTATCATCAAAATATAGGTACAATATCACTTGTAAGTATTATTTTAAATCATATCAAAACTTGACCACACATTATTGATTTCAGTATTTTTTCAAGTGTATTTTTAACCGACTTCAAAAAGGAGGAGGTTCTCAATTCGACTGAATTTTTTTTTTTTTTATGTCTGTTACTTCATAACTCCGTCATTTCTGAACCGTTTCGAAAAAACTTTTTCTTATCTGATAGACAATGTCTGCAGGAAGGTCCCATACGTGTCCTATAATTATTGGGCCAATATTCGGTTTGTATGACCCAATTATCAAATTAAGAAAACTGGGAGTTTTGTTTCTCTCTCTCTCTCTCTCTCTCTCTCTCTCTCTCTCTCTCTTTCTCTCTCTCCCTCTCTCTCTCTCTCTCTCTCTTACCTGAGCTTGAATATGTATACATGCACACATAACGACACTGTGCTGTTGAGCCTTCTTTCTTTCCTGCTATATATTGCTTGGTGGTGTACTAATGCATGCGTTATGAATTAATAATGAAAGTATAATGTAATTAGTGGGTCTACCTATATTTGCGTTTTTAGTAAGAGGATTCACTAGAAGATAGAAAATAAAAATTTTTTAACAAAAACAAACAATTTAAAAAAAATTTTTTAACAAAAAACAAAACCGACTTAAAAAAAATGCACTAAACAGTTACAAATAATTTTTGATCTTCAATAATTATACGCATACTACGCATCTAACTCAACACATGTGTAGCAAACATTTTATAGATTATCTAATCATTTGTAAACAGCACAAGCAAATTATATTTTTTTTTAATTCACAAAAAAATATAATTTGCTTGTGCTGTTTACAAATGATTAGATAATCTATAAAATGTTTGCTACACATGTATTGAGTTAGATGCATAGTACGCGTATAGTTATTGAAAATCAAAAATTATTTGTAACTGTTTAGTGCATTTTTTTGAAGTCGGTTTTTGTTATAATTAAATTCCCACTTTTTTATTATCTATAATGTTAGACTTTTTTTTAGAGATATAATAGATTTTTTTATAGTTGATTGTATTAAATAAGTTTAATTTTTTGACAAAATATTTTTTATTTTTGAGATAGTGAAAAAGATTTTTTTTGAAGCTAACTTGTCGTAATTTTACCTTTTTAAAGGTTTTTTGGGGAGATATCACAACTTTTTCAAAGTCGAAAATTCTTATCTCAAAAAATTTATTAACTTTACCGATAATCTGATACTTTAATATAATAACACTAATTTTATAGCTAATTGTATCAACCTAATTTTTATATATTTATTATTATTATAAAATATTTGTTTTCGAAAAAATTTGAATCTTATTTTCTTTAACACTTTCAAATTAATCAACTTATTTTGTCTAAATATCGTATGAAAAACTAATTAATTAATTAAGAATGTTTTAAAATATGCAAATATTACTTTTTCATTTGTTGTTGTTTTCATTTTTCAATACCAAATCGGTATTACCGACTTTTGAATTTCGCCGCTTTCAACTGTTGAATTTTATGTACGGGACGTTTTACTGCGCACGCGCGAACTGATCACATGAACGCTCGTGATTTTGCGGCAGCTCGTCAGCTATATAGAACGAGACACTAAATTCTTATATTGCTTATTTACGCGATGTCTTTATACATTTAGCATGTTCTGAAAGCATTCGTCTGAATACATGCGTTCATTATTAAAAGATATAACTCGTATTCTCTTTCTTTTTCTCACTCTCTTTCTCTCTCTCACTTGTTAGCAATCGCAAAACTCGTATTCTGTCTCTTTCTCTCACATCAGACGAAAAACTCTCCGTCGTTCTCTAACATCCGTCGGAAATCTGAAACAACCCGAAATAGAAAAGAAATCGACAGACTAACCTGTGATAATATAAAAAAAATCATGAAAACTTGACTTTTGGCCATGTGTTTTTGTTGTCAGATAAAACATTAGATCATTTTATGTATACTTGTAATCAAATAATATGTAAATATTGAAACATAATCATTTACTCAAAGTTTTAATCTTTGAACATCACAAATTCAAAGTAAATAGGGAAAGCCGTAGCGCTAACATGCCGTAAGGAGCGCTACCGCGCTCCCTGATATTAGTTGAATGAAAATCTTACAATCTGTAATAAAAATCTTATTTATTTATTGTAAAATAACAAAGTAAAATGTTGCAATTATTGTTTTTTGTAAATTGAGGTTTGCGTGCTAAATATATAGTAATTTATATTTATTTAACTATCCAACTTTATTTTTATTGCATTATTGATTTTCATTAAAAAAATTTTTTTATTTTAATTTATAGCATTGCTGCGTGTATTTTACCATTTTTGTATTAATCTGTGATATCACTTTTTTGGTGACTTACTTATTCAGTATTATTAGGTTTAGTGATTGACTGTGATATCCTATGCAATATTTACATTTATATTTATATATTTTGTAAGACTTCAAGTGCAATATTTATTTTTATATTTTTAAATTGTATTACACGCTTTTGTATATTGATATACAAATAAAAATAATATCTAATCTAAACTTTACAATTTTACCTGCTTGTAATTCATCTTCATATATTTCTTCAAGTAATTCTATGTTTGCGTTGTGTTCTTTTTTCAGATTGGCTTGGAACAATTTAAAAACTACATAAAAAATCGAATTCCATTTTAAAAGAAAATTATCACAAGTTTCTGGACTAATTTTCAAAAAATCTCTTTCAATCTATATAATAATTTTTTAATTATAGCTATTTAATCTTGCTTTTAGTTGTTATTATTAATTATTGTAATTGCAACTACGTACCAGCTTGTAACTATTAGAATCTTCTAAAATAGGCCAGCTCTTGTATATATCTCCTAAAACTTTGTATGCTTGATTTTTAGCATCTATTTGTCGCAACTCATAAGTGGCATCCCAATGTTTTAAAGTTTCTTCAATACCGTCCCTATTGACCATTAACCAGCTCTTACTCCTTTCAACATCCAGTAATATTGTAAAAACAAATAAATATAAAGCTATTTTCTATTCAGCTGAATAAAAATTAAAGGGTATCCTGGGTCAAGATAGGCAAAATGCCCTTAATTTTTTTTTCGCTTCTCAATAGGATAAAAGCATTTGTTTAGGCATAAAATGGAGAGTCAGGGTGGTCCGCGGATCTAAATAATTTTTCCCCTAGCTACGGACCCTAAAAACCTCATTTTTCACGTTTTATCTTATATCTTGCGTTCTAATCAACGAAACTTGAAAATTTATATGAATATAGTTTATCTCACTACTTTCAAGTATATTTTTTGGCTAAGTAATCAGAGGTCAACATAACCTCAAAAAACATCATTCAATGTTTAAAATGCAATTTTGACCATGTAGATAAATTGCAACATAAATTATTCTCATTTTATCTTATAGAGCAGAAAAAAATACAAATTTTTTATATTTTCGTCGATTTGATTAACCTGGTGCGTCATGTTGAAAAATGAGAAAAACCGTTTTTCGCTGATTTAAGTACTAAAATACAGCATTTTGTTTTTTGTTCTTGCATTCTAACGATTAAAAACAACTCTTAATAACGTATTTTGTGATTATATTTCAGTGGAATTTTTTCTTTTAATTCAGAGCCCAACGTAACCTATAAAAAAATTACTCGCTCCTCAAAATGCGATTTTAATCACTTAAATGAGCTGGAGCACCAAATTCAATTCACTTATCTTAAAAATACAGAATTATTGATATTGGGTTATTGTTCAGAAGAGAAATTAAATTTTTTGGATAGAAATTCTCTCATATCTACGATGTTGGAATAGTGAATAATGTTCGTCTCTGGAGTCTGCAACATAGAAGACACAACACCTCGAAGTTTACCGCATAATACTATATGCGTGCGTGTGGATCATGTTCCGATAACACTTCCGTAACTCTCTCATAGACTCGAATTCGTAGACCCGAATTCATACACTCGAATTCATAGACCCAACTCAGATAAAGATTGTTACTCAAACCTCATTCTATCTTTGTCTCTCTCATGATAAGAAAAAAGGACAGATGATACAACTGTTACTTGAGTTGGGTTTATGAATTCAATCTCTAGTTTAGAGTCTATGAATTCCAATCTAAATGTGAAATTCATTTATACTGAATTTGCTTAGGCTTGAATTTATAGTCGACACTCAACAATTAACACTCAGATCTCAAATTTTCCTTGTTTCGTGTTCCCTATACACGTAGACATGCTTTATACGAAACACGGAACAAGGAAAGTTTGAGATCTTAGGGTTGAGATCGGAGTGCTCAGTGTTGAGTGTCGACTATAAATTCGAGCCTTACTGCAGAGCATTGTTGAAGAAACTAC
Organism: Anastatus disparis; assembly: GCA_017163975.1. Lineage (NCBI taxonomy): Eukaryota > Metazoa > Arthropoda > Insecta > Hymenoptera > Eupelmidae > Anastatus > Anastatus disparis. Next base: position 4,220,949 of record JAFFSR010000301.1, on the reverse strand, counting down.
ACTAATCAAGCAGAAGATATCCAAAAGAAGTTAAGGTTAGTTAACTTAATTAAACGAAGAAAGGTTCTTTTACAAAGCTATCATTATTTTTAACAATGATTGCTTTGTAAAAAACAATGTTCGATAAACTATGTAGATCAATTATATTTTTTTGTGTTTTAGTGGTAGTTTACAGATAATTAAGCTATATATTAATATTAGAATTTTAAGTTTTTTATTAATGTTAGCTACAATTGCCTCTTTTTTAATGAAATATTTAAGGTTTTTTAATACTACTTTGTTGTCATCAAAGTTTTTCATATAACCAGCCATTTATTTTTGTAATTTTTGTATAATATTATGACATTTATACTTTACATGTTAACTATTATATTATAATGACTAAATGAATAATTGATTTAAAATCCAAACGAAGTTTTGCTACTCTGTTGTTAATCAAAAAAACATGCATGATGTTGCTATTTATAAATTATTGTATTTAAATTATATGTAATACAATAATAAAGATTTGTTTTAAGAATTGATTTTTCGATTCACGTAAAGTTTCATAAAATGATACCAATTTCAGTGCAAAGTTTAATTTTTTATAAGACAGCATTGCAGTTCTTGCACATTGGATACCACATGAAGTTTATATGTTATAAATAATCTTATATCTTGTGACTTTTAGACATTTAAGGTCTAATATTGAGTTCATTTGAGATATCATCTAATTTGATGTAAGATATTTTATTAAGAAAAGTGATTCTTCATTTCACAATTGGGAATGGATATTTCAAAAGTTCTTAGGTTACCTATTATAGTAACTATCAAATAATAATTCATTTACATATGAAAAATGAGTTTTGGTTGAATAAAATTCTTCTCTTAGAATGCTATATAAGCATTATTTTAATATAACATTTAAAATATTATAAGGAAATTAGTTCGGAACGAAATTTCAATTTAAATAATAATCTCAATATAATGTTAAATGTAAATATTGTATATTGTTTGTTGTGTCAGAAGCCATTTGATGGTATTTTATGGAGATCTCATTCGAGACCTCATTTCTGCCGTTCAAAGTAAGAAAACCTTAACTCCAATGGGATTCCAATGTAGTTAACCACTTTTATACTTTGGACGGCAGATTTGTGATCTCATTTGAAATTTTTCAGTAGGGTCGCGCTTAAGGTGACGTGAACGGGTTACGCTTAAAAATATCATTATATGAAACTAATACAAATTAAAAGAGAAACTCAAAGCTTTAAAATAGTATAAAGAACAACTAGGGTCAACCATAAAATAAATGAGTAAAATGAAATTAAAAATGAGTAACTTTAACATATAAACTTATGCAATTTAATTAAAAATTATCTATAATTTTAAAATAAAAATATAAATTCGTATAAAATGGTAATCTATCATTAGTTTTTTTTGCTAAGATTAGAATAAACTATCTTTTTAATTGGGTTAATCACAGAAAAAAGATTTATTTATGATTAAGGATGTTCGATGGTTAAGTAAAAGTTAACAGAATGCTTTGAAATTTTGAAATATGATTCATTACATTAAATTAAAATACCTCAATTTTTTTCCATATTTCATTCCGCATTTTTTTCCGAAAAATTAAATGTTAAAAATACGAAAAATAACATGGGCTCTTATGGGCGATCTGAGAATCGATTGCGTTTTATATGAATTTCTGTCATAAAAGTTAACAGATCAAATAAAAATTTAGATATTATGAAAGTATATTATCTAAGGATTCATTTCATATAGTTTTTTATATACCTTTCAGGAAAATTGACAGAGGTTTCCAAAGTTAAAATTAAAGTAAGAGTTAATTTTTGAAAACCCGCTACTGCTACGTAAGAGATTTGACAACGTAGCGTATATATAACATAAGTTTTGAATTGAAAGCTAATAGTTTTCTGCTAAACTTAACCTACAAATAGAAGCGCTGCGTTGCCAAATTTCATTCAACATATTACCGAACTTAAATAAATTTATAATAAATTAAGTAACATTTTAAAATGTTTTATTTATTAAATAAAAACGTTCAAATGTAATTTGAATAATATCCCACACAGCATGAGAGATATCAATGGAATATTCCGAAATATTCCAATGGAATATTTCATTGAAATATGTATGGAAGCTTTATGGAAGAAAACAGAAATATTCCTGAAATATTGCAATGGAAACTTTCTACGAAGAACCCCTGGAAGACTCCGTAAACCTTCCAAGGAAGATTCCGTTGGAAGATTTATGAATCATTGCACCAAAAGATTTCATGGAAGCTTTATAGAAGACTTCGTTTTCCTTTCGGGAAAATGTTGGGAATTTTCACTGGAATATTCCGACTTAAGTCTCCTGGAAGATTCCGTAAACCTTCCAAGGAAGATTCCGTTGGAAGATTGATGAATCATTGCACCAAAAGATTTCATGGAAACTTGAATGGAAGACTCCGTTTACCTTTCAGCGAAATATTGGAAATTGTCATTGAAACATTTCAATGGAAGGCTCCTGGAAGATTCCGTAAACCTTCCAAGGAAGATTCCGTTGGAGGATTGATGAATCATTGCACCGAAAGATTTCATGGAAGCTTTATAGAAGACTTCGTTTTCCTTTCGGGGAAATGTTGAGAATTTTCACTAGAATATTCCGACTTAAGTCTCCTGAAAGATTCCATAAACCTTCCAAGAAAGATTACGTTGGAAGATTGATGAATCATTGCACCGAAAGATTTCATGGAAACTTGAATGGAAGACACCGTTTACCTTTCAGCGAAATATTGGAAATTGTCATTGAAACATTTCAGTGGAAGGCTTCTGAAAGCTTCCGTAAACCTTCCAAGGAAGATACCATTAAAAGATTGATTAATCATTGCACCGAAAGATTTCATGGAAGCTTGAATGGAAGACTACGTTTACCTTTTAGCGAAATATTGGACATTGTCATTGAAATATTCCAGTGGAAGGCTCCTGCAAGATTCCGTAAATCTTCCAAGGAAGATTCCGTTGGAAGATTGATAAATCATTGCACCGAAAGATTTCATGGAAACTTGAATGAAAGACTCCGTTTACCTTTCAGCAAAATATTGGAAATTGTCATTGAAACATTCCAGTGGAAGGCTTCTGAAAGCTTCCGTAAATCTTCCAAGGAAGATTCCGTTGGAAGATTGATGAATCATTGCACCGAAAGATTTCATGGAAGCTTTATAGAAGACTTCGTTTTCCTTTCGGGAAAATGTTGGGAATTGTCATTGAAACATTTCAATGGAAGGCTCCTGGAAGATTCCGTAAACCTTCCAAGGAAGATTCCGTTGGAGGATTGATGAATCATTGCACCGAAAGATTTCATGGAAGCTTTATAGAAGACTTCGTTTTCCTTTCGGGGAAATGTTGGGAATTTTCACTAGAATATTCCGACTTAAGTCTCCTGGAAGATTCCATAAACCTTCCAAGAAAGATTACGTTGGAAGATTGATGAATCATTGCACCGAAAGATTTCATGGAAACTTGAATGGAAGACACCGTTTACCTTTCAGCGAAATATTGGAAATTGTCATTGAAACATTTCAGTGGAAGGCTTCTGAAAGCTTCCGTAAACCTTCCAAGGAAGATACCATTAAAAGATTGATTAATCATTGCACCGAAAGATTTCATGGAAGCTTGAATGGAAGACTACGTTTACCTTTTAGCGAAATATTAGACATTGTCATTGAAATATTCCAGTGGAAGGCTCCTGCAAGATTCCGTAAATCTTCCAAGGAAGATTCCGTTGGAAGATTGATAAATCATTGCACCGAAAGATTTCATGGAAACTTGAATGAAAGACTCCGTTTACCTTTCAGCAAAATATTGGAAATTGTCATTGAAACATTCCAGTGTAAGGCTTCTGAAAGCTTCCGTAAACCTTCCAAGGAAGATATCATTAATAGATTGATTAATCATTGCACCGAAAGATTTCATGGAAACTTGAATGGAAGACTCCATTTACCTTTCAGCGAATTATTGAAGATTTCAACTGAAATATTCCGGTTTGAGTATCCTGGAAGCTTCGTAAACCTTGCAAGGAAGATTCTGTTGGAAGATTGATGAATTATTGCAGGGAAAGACCCAAGGAAGCTCTAAGGAAAACTGCATTTACCTCGCAGCTAAATGTTGGCTATTTTTGACTAAAACATTCGGGCCGAAGGCTTCAGGAAGCTTTCGTAAACATTTCATGGAAGATCCCATCAGTAGACTAATGAATCAGGAATTATTATTTTGAATGAATGTAAAACGGATACTACACCAGCACTCATGAATATGGCTTATCCTCGTTTGTAAGTTAATAAAAAAAAATGTTAATGACGCTATAGCTACACCAAAAAGACATTTTTATAAAAATGAGATAATTGTTATAAAAATGAGGTAATTTTTTTAACGAAAATGACTTTATTGCATTAACAAAGACAAGTCCTTTCCCATTCAAATTTTTTATTATATCTAATAACGATATTTTCCCAATCCATTACTTAACACACCAAAAGGCGTTTTAAATAACGTCATTTAGTATGTTAGGAATTAGGACAAAAAATGACGTAGTTTAGTATGTAAAATGTTAACGAAAAATGACGTCATTTTTTAATAACAATGACGTCCTTTTTTATATAACTTCCCATATAGCATGAAATATTTCTGAAATATTTCTGAAACATTTCATTGAAAGATTCGGAATAAAACAGAAAAATTGATATGAAATGTTTCTGAAATATTGATATGTCCGCCTAGAAGATTGGTTTGAAATATTTCATGTAATGTTTCTGTAACATTCTTTCATGATTTTGTGAAATATCAATTTGTAATATTGTTGAAAGATTGCAGAAACATTTGATCGAAAGATTCATGGAAGAATATGAATCTTTCAAGAAATGTTTCTGAAATATTTCTAAAATATTTCATGAAATATTAATTCGTAATATTGTTGAAAGATTGCAGAAATATTTTATTAAAGGATTCATAAAAGATTATAAATCTTTCAAGAAATGTTTCTGAAATATTTCTAAAATCATGTTTAAAATATATCTAAAATAATGTTGGTGAAAGATTCTATCAGATATTATTTTTGATTTTGTAACAGTTGCATCTCAAACCATATTAGATACCTATATATTTATTTGTTATTCAGAATTTAAGCGCTTATTTATTTGTATCAAGAATTTCTGGTCTTATATACTAAACGAGAGAACATCCCACCACTTGCGAAAGTTTGTCAACCGCATTATGATCACATGAAAATATAATCAAGTAGCCACCTGCTGGCAAGATAGAAGAATTGCTACGTACGCAAGATAACTACAAATATTTAGACAATATTTCTCAATTATTTCACTGTTATATTCATAAATTTTTGGGAATACTTCATGAAATATTTCTGGAATATTACAGAAATATTTCATGAAATATTTCTTGAAAAATTTGCGCAGTATTGATTTAAAATATTTTAAGAAATGGTGCAGTAATATTTCTTCAATATTTCAGTGTTATGTTCAAACATTTTTTCAAATACTTCATGAAATATTTTTCAAATATAACAGGAATATTTCATGACATGTTTCTTGAAAGATTTGAGAAATATTAATTTGAAAAATTAATATTTCTCAAATCTTTCGGCTCGTCTTCAAATTTTCAAGAAAAGACGTTTGTTCATACCTATTCGAAACCGATGCTGTCCTGATCATCTAATAAAAAATCGATTCTTTGAAAATCTAATTCCTATGATGTCTGTCTATTCATCAGAAACTATGATTGAAGCTATAGAAATTAAAAAATTTATCAATCTGTTATCAGATTAAGTTGATATTCGACTACATGATAATATTAGTGCCTATTCTTTATTAGAGGAACGTATAAAAGCATTTACCGTTCATTCATGGAATGGAATTTTAACGATCCAAAATATTTTAACATCAATGAGACAGTCTCACAATAGAAATATTACTCAAGCTCTAGTGATATTCTTATTTAAACTGAGATCAGGAAATTCAAACGCATTAATAGCTGCTATTTAGAAGTATCTGAAAATATTATCTAAGATTCGATTCATTCTATCTTGAAATGTTTTGAAGAAAAAGTACTTCCAAATAATTTTGGGGTTGTAGCTCATAATCGAGACTTTTTTCTCCAAGAACAGGTAAATGCTGCAAAAATGATTTACAATCTTGATAATACGTTATTTGCGATGACACTTATTTATGACACGAAAAGAGTTCAAACAATGCCTATCAAAGAAAATCTTATTCTGGTCAGAAAAAAGCTCCATTGTGTAAGCCATTTACCATTTGCACTATCAATGGGTATATTATTGATCTTGCAGGACTATTTGAGGGAACTGTCAATGATGCACAGATACTCAAACATATACTACAAGATCCGAATGGACTCGCGAATATTTTAAAAAAAGGAGATGATTTATTTTGGACCGTGGATTTAGAGATCCTGTAAGATTTTTGGAAGAAGGTTTTAAAGTACTTTAACTACCGTGGAGCCTTAAGCTAGACATCCGTGGAGTCCATATGAAGGCCTTGAATTTTAAACAAACAAATTAACTTAAGTATATACGAATACTTATGTCAATAATTTTAAATCATAATGTAAATAGTGAAAATATGTTTCAATAGCAATTTTATTTAAATGTAATGAAAAAATTATTTTGAATTTCCAATATTCTTAAGGTAATATTGGTTCCAAACAAAAATATAATTATTGTTATTACGATTAACTGTAATATATAACTAAAATATAAATAAGAACTGTAAAATCTGATATAACAACATTATTTTATTACTTTACATATTGTAGGAGCACTTTTTCTGCACTCTAACTTTCTGAAGCCTAAGATTTTCACACTATACAACAATTCTAGCACAATATTGCTTCACACGCACGTGCATGGAAGAAAGTGCTGCGAGTACGTTGCAATCATAGGCCAACAGACTGCATGCAATTATTTGCCTCGATGGTTTATGTTACCAGGGCTATTTTTCTCCTTTTTAAGATATACCACATTTGAAAACATTTCTAAAAATATTTAAAAATTGTATTTTTAACTGCTCTACAAGATGAACAAATTGAATTTTGTGTTCTGGTTCATCTAAGTGATTAAAATCGCATTTTGAGGAGCGAGTAATTTTTTTATAGGTTACGTTGGGCTCTGAATTAAAAGAAAAAATTCCACTGAAATATAATCACAAAATACGTTATTAAGAGTTGTTTTTAATTGTTAGAATGTAAGAACAAAAAACAAAATGCTGTATTTTAGTACTTAAATCAGCGAAAAACGGTTTTTCTCATTTTTCAACATGGCGCACCAGGATAATTAAATCGACGAAAATATAAAAAATTTGTATTTTTTTCTGCTCTATAAGATAAAATGAGAATAATTTATGTTGCAATTTATCTACATGGTCAAAATTGCATTTTAAACATTGAATGATGTTTTTTGAGGTTATGTTGACTTCTGATTACTTAGCCAAAAATATACTTAAAAGTAGTGAGATAAACTATATTCATATACATTTTCAAGTCGTTTCATTAATTAGAACGCGAGATATAAGATAAAACGTGAAAAATGAGGTTTTTAGGGTCCCTAGCTAGGGGAAAAATTATTTAGATCCGCGGACCATCCTGACTCTTCATTTTATGCCCAACCAAATGCTGTTATCCTATTTAGGAGCGAAAAAATAATTAAGTGCATTTCACTTAACTGAACCCAGGATACCCTTTAGATTTTTTTATTTGATTTAATTAATTTTACACTGCGAAATTTAAAAAAAAAAGTTAAAATAATAAATAAAAAAATTCGTTACCTTCTTGATTTGTTGGCAGCAAGACCGACTGTTTATTAAAAGTTTTGACCAATTTTTCTGAATTAAGTACAAAAGTCCTCTTATTTCTATACTTATCTACTAGTTTTCCAGCAGATTTTTCAGATTCATTTTCTCTGGATTCTTTTTTTGTCACAGGTGGTACAAAATAAGTTTGAGGACATTCAATGATTCTATAACTTTTTCTTTCAATATTAAATAGTCATCTTTATCTAATTTTCTGAAAATAATATTTAGATTTTGAATAAATAAAATAAAAATAGACTATATGAATTTATGTATTATTACAAAATATTTTTTTTATACTTACTGATCAATATTTTAAAATGTCGAGTTATTATATCACTCAAGTAAGATTGGGCTATTGTGTCCAATTCATTATTTCTGCGCAATAACAGAGCTCTGCCTACAGCATCGGCTTCTACTATGGCGCACAAGTCAAATTCATGAATGTTGAGCTTACGTTTTTCAGTACGGGGATCTTGCTCTTTATTAAGTTCATCCTCATCAAAATCACTACCTTCAGTATTTCCGAAATCAATAGGCTCAGTTGGAAATGAAACAAGGTCATCAGGCTCTTTTTTTTCTGATTGTGCTTCAATTTTCTCTACACAAACAGAATTAGTACCCAACAACTGATCTTTATCAATTTTCTTTAATTCAAAAGAAATATTTTTGTTTGATTCCAACTGAAAAAATAAAATTAACACATTTAAATAGTAATAATGCAAATATAAAAAAAGCCTTAATAGAATAAATAAAGGTTAAGAGGGAAACGTACATGCTCTTTTAATAATTTTTTTAATTTCATTCGCACACCAGCACTTCAAATCACATTAACTGCGTCGTCAGGGTGATTAAATAATTAATCACTAAGCACATCTAAATCTAATATATCATTCTCTGTTTATGAGAAAAAATAAGCAGAGCATAAATAAAAATCAAGTTATAATAACCTTAAAATAAGCAATCATTACGCGATTGTTTTAGTTCAAAATGATCTAGTTTGAACTAACTAATACATATATTCATACTTACTTTTAAAATTAGTTGAAAGTACCGAAAAACCCCATCCGATTAAAACTTGCTCCATTACCAAACTTTCTATTTTATTATAGTATGTAATGAACAAATTAATAAATAATCACGTATGAGTACTTCGCTACTATGCGTCCATATCCGATCAACTGTCACTCGTTTGTTTAACTATTAAGAACTTATTTTTTAACAGTTAGGAAATATATAATTTTTATAACAGAGCCGAGTTTCGTAATTAAAGAAATTGTGTCTTAATAATTAAGAAATATGACTTAGTTATAAAGATTCTTAGATTTAACCCAAAGCATATCTATTCTTAGTACGTTAAATAAATTATTTCTTTACAGTAACGAATCCTTTTTCTCAGTGTATGTTCAGTCTGTTCAACCACTATTTTTCGTAAATGCAAAAATTCAGAGAAATATTGCATATTGTTTCTCCGCTTATATCTTCTATAAACAGCATCTCTCGCACTGCATCTGCGAAAGTTATTTATTTAACCATGGAGGTTTATCATTTGTATATTTAAGTGTTTTCACTGGTACTAAATTTTCTATAACATATGTGGTATCAGTTGAATTGTTACAAATGCAGCCAAGTGCAGACTCGGGGTCAACCATACCCTCTGTTAGTAGTGTCCAATCATAGCCGGCCAATTTTTCTAATAGTTCAATAATCATATAGAATCTAATATTGTTAATTTAAATTATCTTTGTAATAAAATTCAACTTGTTATCATTTGAATTTTGCATAAATAACTAATATAAAAAGTTAAAATAATCATGATGCGAAAATGAATGCATGATTCAAAGTTCACGGAAAAAGGAAAGTACTGTTAAAATAGGTACTAAATCTAGTATATCTAATTTATGTACTAAGGTATTTGAAAAAAAAGTGACGATATGATTCCAAATAGTACTATAGCTTGAATTTTAGGGACTAATGTTGATACTTATATATAAGAACTGAGAGTTTTTTTCGGTACTAAGACATTTCACCTACTCGATTCAAGGGCAATATTTCGCAGAAAATGTGATTGTTGATCTCTTTTGGTGCGGCTTTTTCTATTACTAAAATTAAAAGTTGATGAATATAGAATTATTTATATAATATATAGCACTTGCAAATTACTAATAATTAATTTTCTAATTCGTGATATTGAAGGAATAAAACGATACATGTTTATCTGCTGCACTCCATTTAAAATAGTTTTTGAGTTTAAAATTAATTATTAGTAATTTAAAATTGTTATATATTATATGATTTACATTATATTTATCAACTCTTAAAAATTATTATACAATATCATGGTTTTTACGTTTTTGGGTATTAATTATATTGAAGTTTCATACTTGACAGCGCCGCAGTATGAATTATATAGGTCATATGTTAGTATAACATAATTTAGTTTCGTAGTGCAGAAAAATTCGGTACTATACCAAATAATTTTTGGGATGAGTCGCATTAAAAGATTTACTAATATTAGATCGTCTTAATTTATGTACTGAGTAGCAATTAAAAAAACGACTGGTAATATTTTTTTGACTACCGACTCAAGTTAGTACATTTTTTTGGGATTTTCCTTTCTCTGTGTTGTTTCCCTGTTGAAAAAAACCATGTGGTAAAACCATGTGGTTTAACTATGTGGTCATCATGACCATGTGGTCATTTATGAAAAATTACTTTTGTCTCGCAAATTCAGAAGGCAAAAGGTTCTTTGCTCCCACCACATTTAATTTCTCTGAAAATGAGCGGGCGAAAAGTACTTTTCTCTTGCAAATGAAATTTCTCTTAAATTAAGCCAGAGCAAAGTATTTTTCTCTTGCAAATTCAGAGGGCAAAAAGTTCTTCACTTTCGCCAAATTTAATTTCTCTAAAAAGAAGGGGGCGAAAAGTACTTTACCCCAGCAAGTCAAATTACTCTTAAATGAAGGGGGAGCTGTGTACTTTTCTCCCGCAAATTCAGGGGGCGAAAAGTTCTTTTCGCCATACCCTGCCCGAAAGTACAACTTTCGTCCCGGCACCGAAAAACAAAAGTTGTATTTTCGGCCCGGGTATGGCGAAAAATAGTATACACACCACGGGAGGTAAAATGGCGAGCCCATAGCACATATTTGCCACCCTCGCCTTCAGCTCAAGGTGGCAATTATATGTGCTATGGACTCGCCAGTACTTTACCTCCCTTGGTGTGTAATATACTATTACTCCCGCTGAATTTAATTTCTTTTAAAAAAAGCGGGCAAAAAGTACTTTTCTCCCTCAAATTAAATTTCCCTTAAATTATTTTAAGTATTTTTCTCTCGCATATCCAGAGGGCGAAAAGTCTTTTACTTCTGCCACATTTAATTTCTCTGAAAATAAGCGGTCAGAAAGTACTTTTCTCCTGCAAATTTGATTCATCTGAAATTGAGTAGGAAAATTGTACATTAACCAAGGGGCAAAATAGGGGTTTTTTGCCCGAGTCGGGTTTGTCGCACGAGCAAAACGGGGGCGAAAAGTACTTTTCTCTCGCAAATCAAATTTTTCCTAAATTAAGCGGGAGAAAAGTACTTTTCTCCTGCAAATTAAATTTGTCTTGAATAAGTAGGGAGAAGCGTACTTCTCTTTTGCAAATTCAGAGGGAGAAATGTTCTTTACTTTAAAATTTCATAAATTTGTATAAATTATAACCAATTTTCATTTTAAAAAATGTAATTTGAATCTTTTTTTAGTTAATAAAGAGACCACGGTTGAGGTTAGATTAAAGCACTACCGGAAGTAGACTCTACTTCTTCCTCGGGTATTTACTCCCCTCGCTCCGCTTTGTTCGCGAATCCACACTTGGGAGAAATATACGACTTTACACCCTAGTTGTATTGTTTTATTCACACGTCAAAAGAAATGGCCACTTAATTAAGTCGAAAATTGGTCTGAGAAAAGCCATAACTTATGTCTACAATCTAGCGGGAGTAAATTATTTTTCTCCTGCCAATTCAATTTCTCTTAAATTTACTTATGTAATTTTATCTTGCAATTTCAGAGGAAAATAATTTTTTTTTTTCTTCCTAATGGAAAATTCATCTAATTGAAGAAGTTATTTAAAATTTTAATTAAAAAATCTCCTGAGAGGCAGGTTTACTATCAAAATGAGCTAAATTCATTCAAAATTTAACGAAGGGAAAACTACCACATAGGTTTTTAATTTCGAAACGTAAATTTCGTTAAATTCAGGGATTTTTCAAGCATTCACATTAAAATCTTAAGAGAGATTTTGTAACTTAAGTTTATTTTAAATCTTCTCTGAGGAATTCGGGATCAATAAGTCAAAATAATTCAAAAATGTAATAATATATTTATTTAATATAAACTATTTTATTAGGAAATTAACATTTTCTGGTTTAAGGGGAATCAGCATACCGACATAGAGTTCTACTTTATCTACATTTCAATTATGCATTTTAATAAATATTTAACTATTAATGACTGAAATTGATAGAAGAGGCACATTCTTAACATTCTAAAGAATTGATTGCAATGTTAAACGACAGTATAAAAGTGAAAATGAAGACGAAAACTGCTTAATACGATTAACTTTCCAATGTAGTTATGAATAATCGTATTTTGCAGTTTTCGTCTTCATTTTCACTTTTATACTGTCTCTTAACATTGCAATCAATTCTTTAGAATGTTAAGAATGTGCCTCTTCTATGAATTTCAGTCGTAAATAGTTAAATTTGTATTAAAATGCAAAATTCAAATGTAGATAAGGTAGAATTCTATGCCGGTATGCGGATACCCCTTAACATTGAATATTTACTTAAAATTTTTTTGTAATAGATCCACTGTTACAAACAGCTAAGTAGAAACTTTTTAAATCTTTTAAATTATGAGATCGATTCATTACGACGTTTACTTGGTACTTCTTTGAAAGTAATTTTTTAATATTTATTGTCAACCAAGTACGTGCTTGCAGGAGAAAAGTACGCTTCTCTCCCTTTATTTAAGAGAAATTTAATTTTCGGGAGCAAAGTACTCTTCTTCCGCTTAATTTAAGAGGGATTTCTTTTCCTTTGACCCATTTTCTGAGTTAATGAAGTGGCCATTCCTGTTAAGGTCCAAATAAAATAGAATACGATGCAAGTAGGGTGTAAAGTCGTATTTTTCTCCCGAGTGTGAATTCAAAACCCTAGTAAGAGAAGCGGAGCGGGAGAGTAAATACCCGAGGAAGAAATAGGACTTACGTTATTTTTTTATGAACTTGGACAAGAAATTAGATATCAAGCTCGACAAACCTAACCTTGAAATACGAAAGTTTATCTTATAAGCTTCTATGTATAGTATTTTCGTACATTTCTTCAGTTGACCGCACTAGAGTTTTATCTTACAAACTTTTTCTTTGCAGCAAAAGAATTCGATTCAACGCATCGTTTATTCATGAGTTAGACTTGGAAACATTACTAGAAAGTGATCAGCTTCATTATGCCCTTAATGGTAAAAAATTCAAATAACATTGTTTTTTTGAATCCGTAATAATTTATAAAGTACTTTTCGCCCCCTTATTTTTAGAGAATTTAAATTTGGCGGGAATAAAGAACTTTTAGCCCTCTGAATTTACGAGAGAAAAATACTTTTTTCTCGCTTATTTTAAGAAAGATTTAATTTGCGAAATAAAAGTACTTTACGCCCGCTTATTTTTAAAGAAATTGAATTTGGCGGGAGTAAAGAACTTTTCGCCCTCCGGATTTGCGGGATAAAAGTACACAGCTCTCCCTTCATTCAAGAGAAATTTGACTTGTGAGAGTAAAGTACTTTTCGCCCCCTTATTTTTAGAGAAATTAAATTTGGCAGGAATAAAGAACTTTTCGCCCTCTGAATTTACGGGAGAAAAGTACACAGCTTCCCCTTCATTTAAGAGAAATTTGACTTGCGGGAGTAAAGTACTTTTCGCCCCCTTATTTTTAGAGAAATTAAATTTGGCGAAAGTAAAGAACTTTTCGCCCTCTGAATTTACGAGAGGAAAATACTTTCCTCCCGCTTAATCTAGGAGAAATTTAATTTGCGGGAGAAAAGTACTTTTTGCCCGCTTATTTTTAAAGAAATTAAATTTGGCGGGAATAAAGAACTTTTGCTCTCTCATTTGCAAGAGAAAAATTCTTTTTTCTCGCTAAATTTAAGAAAAATTTAATTTGCGGAATAAAAGTACTTTACGCCCGCTTATTTTTAAAGAAGTTAAATTTGGCGGGAGTAAAGAACTTTTCACCTTCTGAATTTTCGAGAGAAAAGTACTTTTCTTCTGTCTAATCAGTAGGAGAAAAGTACTTCGCGCTCGCTTATTTTTAGAGAAATTAAATTTGGCGGGAGTAAAGCAGTTTTCGCCCTCTTAATTTACGGGAGAAAAGTACACAGCTCTCCCTTCATTTAAGAGAAATTTGACTTGAAGATGATTAAACCATGTGGTAAAACTATGTGGTTTAACCATATGGTAAAACTATATGGTTTTTTTCAACAGGGCTTACATCTGTGGTAAAATATGCAGCGCTGTCATTTGATGTACACATTCGGAAAAATATCCTTTCCATTAAGTGTACATTGTAATTTACATTGGTTCTGAAGGCTGAAGCTTAGAAAAGTGTTTCTGAAAGATATGTATATTCACATAAGTACGTGCAAACACTTGAAAATACTATACGTGAATTGTCGTGCGAATAGAAACAGCGTAAAATAAATACATTTTTACATTGATATTAAATTTGTATTGATTAAGTATTGATTTTCTTTATTTATGCGTTATCAAGAGGCGCGCGTCGCGCCTCGAAGGCATGTATGGGTCTCATGAACTCGCAGCCTGAGAGGCCGTAACGCGCGCCTTATATAATCTTTGAATTTAAAAAAATCTAACCTTTACATCTTAATAAATACAATTTTTCTTGTTTTTTTGGTAAATTCTTAATTAACTATGCTTAAATTTACATTTTATCACATTGATAAATGTATATTGTATTTATGAAATAGTTTTGTAGTAAGACATTATCCCGGTTTGAAATTTTCTTCATTGAGAAATCCTGTGGCAACTACAAAAATTGAAAAAATCAAGTCATCGATAGGAGAAAAGGATTTCAACCATTAAATGAGCTCTTTTAAAATCATTCATGGATCAAAGTCTTATATTTAATATATTTAAGATAAATAAGTTTCATCAATTAATATTATAAGAAGAAAAAATTATTACTACATTTGAATTTGATTTTTTTTCAGACTTAAACTCAAGCCCAATAACATAGATGTTATCGTTTCTTTTTAGCCAAATATGATAGATAAAAAAAATAAGTCGAGTGAATAATTTCTAATAAATAATAAGTCATTGTTTGAAAAATATTTAACTTGCATCTTGAATTTACTTATATTAATACAAAAATTTAAACCCAGGAAAAGTGAAATCTTCCCCCAAAAAAAAACTTTTAAAAGGTAAAAGTCTAGGCATTTATGAGTCTCATATCTGAGATTATAAATTACTCTTTTTTTCATATTTTTATAATAAATTTATACCAAATGGACACAAATGGACATTTATTATTGTCCCTGTGTAAATAATAACTCATTGTTTGAAAAATATTTAACTTGCATCTTGAATTTACTTATATTAATACAAAAATTTAAACCCAGGAAGTCGTGAAATCTTCCCTTAAAAAAAAACTTTTAAAAGGTAAAAGTCTAGGCATTTATGAGTCTCATATCTGAGATTATAAATTACTCTTTTTTTTCACATTTTTTTGTGAAAAACATTTTTAATAAATTTTTCCTAAAACAGAAAATCATATAAAATAATCAAATGGGTTTTATAATAAGTAAAAAATGGCTACATTTATTATTGTCTCTATGTAAATAATAACTCATTTTAAATAAATTTTTTCTTTTATACTAAATTACAACTTCTTCCTTTAATTGTTCTTCAATCACTTCTTTCTTTAACCTTAAAATTACATTCATAAGTTCCAAACTTACAGCTATGAAAATAGTGCGATCATTAGAAGTTGGCCATGTATTTTATGATAATTAAAGGAATTACATTATTTTCAAAAGAAATAAGAAATATTTCATTTTACTTTTTATCATCCCATTCTTTTTTAGTTTTCTAATTCTTTTAAATATTCTACTTTATGCAATAAAAATGTCTTCAAACATTCTACTTCGTACAATTGAAATAGAAAATGTGATAATTCTTTAATTAATCTATTTCATTCATTTTTAATACTTGACGCCCCTGCTCTAACGTACATTAATGGTAAATTATTTTCTTCCCTACTCAAATTAATTATCGTTTCCAATCTGGTTAACTGCAATGATCATCAATGGCAATTAAAATATATTTATCTATGAATACAATCTTTTTGCATAATAACATTAATAAAATTTCTATATTCTTTTATATATATAATAAATCCATAAGATAAAAGTGTATTTATGTTTTTTTAACTTATAAACCTCAATTTTGGCTTTCAGAATATAAAATATATTTTACATACAAATTAAGACAAAATTAAATGATTTATTCTTATTTATTTGTTTTTATACATTATATTATATTAATTAATTTATTTATTTTTTATTCATATTTTCTTATTTTAATTCATAAAGTATTCATTTTTAATACATTTTTAATTCATGTTGAATTCACATCTGATTATATGAATACTTTTTTAATTCATTAAGTTCAAAATGAATTCATTTTGCTTAAATTGTGAATACATAATGAATTTCGTAAAATTACATTGAATACATCACAAATTCATTTTTAATTCATATTGCCTTCTGGAACCATTACTGAAGTTAAATTTATAAATTCGAACCATAATCTCTATAATGTACAATTATTTATAATTATTTCAATCTTAAATTTTAAAACTTGAAATTTGAATAATTTATTTGCATTGAAAATTTATTTTAATTTGATTTTTTAAATTAAATAATTATTATCATTCAATTTTAATATTTTTGATATAATACTAAATAATTAATTTTTGTCAAATTATTATTAAGTAAAGTGTGTGAAAATAATCAATCAATAGATCTAATTGATTGTGTCATATTCAGATTTACAAAATTTATATTTCTAAATAGTTTTATTACGTTAAAAATTCTTACTCATGATAGGCTTATTGTGAAAAGAAATTATTATTTTAGTTTTTTTCGAGCGTCACAAAATATATAATTCGTTGTCTAAAATGTGATACAGTTTTATGCCAATAATACGAAAAAAAAAACCTAATAATTTTATTTTTAACTTTTACTAAAAAAAATTCATTCCCACCCTCTCGAGTGAATTTAATACAAAAAGTGATAAACAGCTTGAATGAAATTTTTTAACAATTCAGTTATAAATTAATAACTATAACTACTGTAAAAGACATAATTTCTGATCACTTAAAGAAGTGAAAGTTTTTTTTTTCACATAAACGAAGCACTTTTTACTTTCAATCTATCTTTTCTCATAAATTTAAAAAAAAGTTCTCCCTACTAAAATCTTATAAATTATGATTTTTCAATAATGATCACAAAATATGTCCTTCACGGTACATACAAAAAATATATTTTGAAAAAAAATGAAAAATATTCCAATTTTAAATATTTTAAATAATACATTTTACTTAAAATTATTCCATTTATTTGTTAAAAATTTATTATAACCTATATTTATTGTTATTGAAACAAAGATATTTTAATCATGAAAAGATAAATAATTCAAAAATTTTTTTTAAACTAATCCAACATCAAATATTACACACAGTTGAAGATAATAAAATCTTATTCAAAGAAAAAGGAAAAACAGACTTCAATTTTTCATTTGAAAATCTTTTAAATGATCTGAGTTGATTATTTTATTTAAAAATTGAAACGTTTACATTATGTTCATAATTACATCTTTGAATTTAAAAAAAAACAAATTGTTTGCTTGTTAGTTATAAAAATGGTTATTACAACAAAGGAAATCTATTTAACAACTAATAAATGAGCAATTTCATGACTTTATATTATTTATTTATTTTAAAGTCAACAACATTATTTAAAAAATAGAATCAACTTTTTAATAAGGAACCCATGGCATTTTTTAAGACTTACAAAATTAAAAGAAAATGTATTTTTCTATCTTCTAACCTTGAATTCGTAACTTTGTTACTCACTTGCAGCTCTCAGCTAGAAAAATATAATTATTACCTGATCAGGAAAGGGTTCTTTTAGAACTTCGGTACAGTCCTCGCCTTTGACTCAGCCCGTAAACTCCTCGTTTCCAAAATAAACCCTTTCCTGATCAGGTAAGAAATATACTATTTCACCACTTTAAATATAATTTGAATTCTAAATATATTCTGTTATACAAGTGTAAACTATTTAAAATTATTTTAATTTTAAATGAATTTTTTATCATTTTTCTAGGTATTTATGTTACTTTAAATGAAAATATTATTGTAATTTTTTAGATAAAAATTATTTCTAGTACACATAATCTAATGAAAAGTACAAGTGTCAACCTACTGGAATATTTTACAGCAATCTAAAGACATAATAATCTGTAGAATTTTATCATATTTTTATAAATAAACAAAATTAAAAACTAATAACCATATGGATCTAAAAATTATAAGTAACCTGTTGATAATGTTGTGGTGATACACCAGGTGCTACACGATTCTGAGATAGTGCATAATTTATTTCTAAGCAAACAAATGAAAATATCCAAAAAGTCTTCTGCATTGTATAATTCAATTTAATAACAAATTTTGCACTATGGGGATTCCCACTAACTATTAATCGACATAAATATTTTTTGAATTAATAAATATTAGAAATATAAAAATTTAAACGTCAACAAGGCATATAAATTTATTTTCGTTGCTTACAAAATTTATAAAATTTAAATTCGTAAAAAAAATTTTTTCAATTGATTGCACATAAAAAAGTTTAAATCAGTATGTTTTCATTTTTTTTGTGCTAAGTTTAATTTTTAAAAGAATTCTTGGAGATTGAATGAATATCTTTCAGTTTTTAATATTTTCATTCAAAATGTAAAATAGATTTAGGCTGGAATTCATAGACCCAACTCAAGTAATGTTTGCTACTCAAACCTTATTCTGTCTTTGTCTCCCTCATGATGAAACAAAAGACAAATGCAACCGTTACTTTAATTGGGTCTATGAATTCCAACCAATCATATAGTCTAGAGGCCAGAGGGGCGATTCAACCTATGCTACATATGTACACCGAAAAAAATCCGTTACGCCAATGGTTCCATACCTCCTATAACTATTATTGTTCGCGAGGTTAAAACTACAGCGGTCTAAAATATGTGACGCACATTATTAGATAGGTATAGTAACAGAGTAGTTCACTGTAAATACTGCAATAGTTCGAGCGCTGAACGTTGGCTGTTGGGGGTAAATGAAATACGATCCGTCAAAACACACGAACGCGCGTGATTCCAGACTCGAATGATATAGCGTCGATGAGGTTTTACTAAAGCCTCATCGACGCTAATGTCATTCGAGTCTGGAATCACGCGCGTTCGTGTGTTTTGACGGATCGTATTTCATTTACCCCCAACAGCCAACGTTCAGCGCTCGAACTATTGCAGTATTTACAGTGAACTACTCTGTTACTATACCTATCTAATAATGTGCGTCACATATTTTAGACCGCTGTAGTTTTAACCTCGCGAACAATAATAGTTGTAGGAGGTATGGAACCATTGGCGTAACGGATTTTTTTCGGTGTATGTATCACGACGTTTAGTTGTGAGCAAGAGAATAAAAAGTGTGCGTGCGCATTACGTCCCTACTGAAAAATATATATGAGATCTCATATGAGATCTCATATATATTTTTCAGTAGGGGTACGCGTGATACATACATATGTAACATAGGTTGAATCGCCCCTCAGAAGAGCGATTCAACCAGTGTTCATATGTGATACATATGTAACGTAACGCGACGTTAGTTGTGAGCAAGAGAATAAGGGTGAAATCAAATGGAGCGGAAAATAGGCGACGGAACGTCACAGAACCTCAATTCCGCATCTTTGTATTCCGCCAACGGAGTAAAGACGACGTAATAGACGACATCAATTTTTATTTTGTTTAAAAAAATTATTAGTGCTTCAATAACCTCACGTAATATTTTTAATTTGCTTTCCATAGCTGTACTTTTAATTTCAATCAAACTTTTAAATTCTATTTTGGTTAACTATTTGTTTAAACAATTTCAAAAAGTCTGTGACGCTTCTATTATCCCGTCAAATTTGTTTCCCTATATTCACATGGAGCGGAATAGAAGTTCTGTGACGTTGATTAGCAATTTTATAATTAAAAAATAATGATGTTAATTGAAATATTTGGTTATAATAACAAACTATATTTTATTTTTATAAAAAAAGAATCTCATTACAATAACAATAGGTGATTATTTCCAACTTTTTTAACATTTTTGTTGTTAATTTAAAATTCGCGGATACATTTGTATGCTATTTTTAACAATTTTTCAGCTACATTCCGCGCCATGTGAATATAGGCAAAAAATTTGACGGAAAACAAGGCGACGGAATGAATGTTTTGTGACGTTCCGTCATCTATTTTCCGCTCCATCTGATTTCACCCTAAAAAGCATGCGCGCGCATTACGTACGCGTGATACATACATATGTAACATAGGTTGAATCGCCCCTCAGTGGAGCGATTCAAGCAGTGATACGAGCCGGTCTGTGGCACAGTCGGTAGGAGCGTTGGGTTTGTATTCTCGGCTGTTTTTCAAGCTAGCACCTCTGTTACATGTGCTATGTTTTTCATAAACACACTTTCGAGCTCCGTCGTTAAGGCGACTACGGAAGTTCGGTTCGATTTCATTTTGTAGTTTACAAATTACTCTTTCAATTTCTAGAATTTTTTTAATTTTGTAATTTTCCACCATTTATTATAATCCGCAGAATGGTGGAAAATTAAAAAATCTGAAAAATTTTACATACTGAAAGAGTAATTTGTAAACTCAAAAATAAAACCTAACCTAAAATCCGAAGTCGCCTTAAAGGACGAAAAGTAACTCAGTTGCCAAAGGCAGCTGGCTTGTATCCTAGTGGATTGGGGTTCGACTCCCTGGGAAAATTAGGAAAAACAATTTTCGTAGTTTTCTGTAGGGAAGAGAACCCAAAGAACACAAAAAAAAATACAAAATATAGAGTTCCTTGGAACAATACAAAAATTTAATAATAAAAAGTCCCCTCGGGGCAAAAATAATTAATAAAATTAAAATGATGATGGCTTATGATGATAAGTCGAAAGGCCAATTAAAGAAAAAAGAAAAAGAAGCAGTGATACATATGCATGTATGGCGACGATAGTTGTGAGCAAGAGAATAAAAAGTCTGCGCGCGCATCGATACGCGTGACACATACATATGTATCACTGCTTGAATCGCTCCGCAGAGGGGCGATTCAACCTATGCTACATATGTATGTATCACGGTGATATGTATGTACGTTCGAACGTAAGTTGGTAGCACTGCTAAGACAAGTCGTCGCGCGCATTGAATCGTCTGTCGAACCGTCAAGACCTTAAGTCTCCGTTTCCATGTAGATACAATTTTTGCGCGCGACGACTTGTCTTAGCAGTGCTACCAACTTACGTTCGAACGTACATACATATCACCGTGATACATACATATGTAGCATAGGTTGAATCGCCCCTCAGGGATGTGCTCTAGAAAATTGCACAACTCTGTATCACAGAGACAGAAGATATGAAATCAATGTGTTGAACGAAGATAGCATACAGTACCGGGCAATAATTCTGAGCAGGTTATCAAATTTTTGCTCCGATTTTGAAAAAGCGTATCTTCTTCAATTTTCATCCTAGTAAAAATTTAAAAAAAGCATTTTAATGTATTCTTTAAATGATTTCTTTTTAGCTTACTTACATTTTTTAAACGATATATAAAAAAAAAATAATCGCTTTGGCAATTTTGAAATTTTTTTCATTTTTGCATTTTTCTTCAATCATCCATGTGGAAAAAATTTTTGGACATAATTGTAAATAACTGTTAATAACTGTAAATAAATGTAAATAACTGTAAATAACTGAAAAAAAGTGTTAAAAAATGTGGGAATTGAGACATAAATAACAGTTATTTAAAATTATTTACAATTATTTACTGTTATTTACACTTATTTACAGTTATTAACTGTTATTTACACTTATTAACTGTTATTTACACTTATTTACAGTTATTTATATTTATTTAGAGTTATTTACATTTATTCACTTTTTTCACAATCCTTTACAGTTATTTACGATTATTTATAGTTTTTTACAATTATTTGTAGTTCGCACATAGCACCGAAGCTTCCATAAAAGGTTCGCAAAATTCCCGGAAGCTTCCATGTAAGCTTCCTGGAAGCGTCAAATCTCCCGCGCACTTTTCATTTAGAAAGATTTAATGGAAGCTTCCAGAAAGCTTCCGTGGAAGAAATCAGTAAGCTTCCATGGAAGCTTGCATAAAGGTCTTTTTGAATCTTACAAGAAGTTTCCAAGGAAAATTGCTGCGAGGTTCCAAAAGTACTTCATGGAAGCTTCCACGGAATAATACAAAAAGCTTACATGCAAGCTTCCGCAAAAGCTTCAATTAAAGCTTACTGGAAGCGTAAAATGTTCCGCGCACTTTTCTTTCAGAAAGATTCAATGGAAGATTCCAGGAAGCTTCCATGGAAGCTAGTATAAAAGCCTTTTGAATCTTGCAAGAAGCTTTCAAGGAAGGTTGCCGTAAGGTTCTAAAAATACTTCATCGAAGCTTCCATAAAAAAATGCTAGAAGCTTCCAGGATGATTCCAGTGTAAGCTTCCCGGAGGCTTTGGGGAAGTCAACAATTCAAATATCATTTGGTTAATTTTATCTTTTTTCACCGTTCGAAAGGTATTATGTTACGATTCTGTTCAACATTCTATTTTTTATTTTATATTTTATAAATATTTGCTGTGCAAAACACATATTTACTTACAACATACTATTTTATATACTATTATATCATATTTATACTTCAATACATATTCACATATATTAGGATTTACGTATAATTATAAAGACGCATTTACATTTTTAGGGCAGGCGCTAACGTTCGACTTATATAGAAAGTGTGGTATTATCTCACCACTTAGGGGCAAAACGCCCATTCAACGCGTATCCCCCTGTAGGCATAACTGCAAATCGAAGGTGACGGACTTGTATGATATCTGTCGGTAGTTCAATTCCCGACTAAACATAATTTTTTTTTTTTAATAAATTATGTTGCACATGTATATATTTCAGTATTTTTTTTAATTTAAATATTTTTTATGTATACAGATAAATGTATATGTACATGTACCTACGTGTTATTCACACACAAACATTTTCATGCTATCTGAAGTCGAAAAATTCATTTTATATAGATTTTAAAATAAATTTATTTAAAAAAACTTAAATAAATAATACAATACTCTTTCTTAAAACTTTATTCAATTAAAGACTTTTCTTTAAAAAAGCAACAAATTGTTTTGTATGCTTATTTACTAACTTAAATTAATATTAAAAGAAATTTTTTATCCAAAGTTATACAATCATAGAAACTTTTAATCATTTAATTTGTAATCTGTTTTAATCGTATTCATATAATCCCTAGTGGAAATCGAATCTGTGAATAACTGGGAATAACTGGAAATAACTGGAAATAACTGGGAATAACTGTGAATAACTGGGAATAACTGTTATAAACTGTTCAGTTTGAGACAGGAATAACAGTTATTCCCAGTTATTCCCAGTTATTCCCAGTTATTCCCAGTTATTCCCAGTTATTCTCAGTTATTCCCAGTTATTCACAGTTTATAACTTAAAAATAATTTGAAAAAACAGAGGTACGAATAACAGTTATTCCCAAATATATTTATAATAGAAAAAAAAATAAAAAAAAAAATATTTTTTTCATTTTTTCAAATTTAGATTTTTCAAATTATTATTAAACTAAACTGTAAATAACTGGGAATAACTGTGAATAACTGGGAATAACTGGGAATAACTGGGAATAATCGTTATTCCTGTCTCAAACTGAACAGTTTATAACAGTTATTCCCAGTTATTCACAGTTATTCCCAGTTATTCATAGATTCGATTTCCACTAGGGATAATCCGATATTAATTTTTAATATTAAAAAGAATATCTTTATACATTAATTTAACAAAAAAGACTATATTTTTAATTTATAAAATTAATGGGGGATTATTATATAAATACGGAAAAAGCAGATTACAAACTGAATGAATGAATTTTTTTAATTATGTAACTTTGGGTAAAAATTTTTTATTACTATTAATTTTTAGTTAGTAAAAGAACACAAAATGTACTTTGTAATTAATTTATTTAATTTATAAAATTTTATTAAATTAACGACTTCCTCAAAAAAAAAAACATATTTGTTTGTGTTCTTTTTTATTAATTAAAATCAATCCCTGTTAAAAAAATCCACCTGGATTTCCACGTGGATTACCCATGTGGAAATCCATGTGGATTTCACATGGGTTCCTTGTGGATTTGCATAGGAATCCATACGGATTACCCACGTGGATTTCCACGTGAAAAAATCCATGTGGATTTCATGAAAGCTATGTTGACTTTATAAAACCCTTGTGGACTGTTGAAGAATCCATATGAATTTTATGAAATCTATGTGAATTTTCAAGGAATCCCCATGGATTTTATAAAATCTGTGATAATTTTATGTATTCCTCGTGGATTTTTAAGAAATCCATATGAATTTTATGAAATCCATGTGGATTTTTAGGTAATCTACGTAGATTTTTTAATCGGATATCCACATGGATTTAAATGAAAATCCACGTGGAAATCCACATAGATGTTTGAAATAGGAAATAACTCGATGTTTATTTCGCATTCAAAGTAAAAACCAAAAACGAGGTAAACCTCGTAATTTCAGCTCTTTGAAGATCAGAGAGCTTCTATGATTCAACTGAGAGTATTCTGGTCTTATATATCTGTGACTTCGAAATTCGTATGATGGATCACAAAACTTAGAGAAACGCCACCTTGTGACTTACTGTCGAATTGATGATTGATTTCGTCGATTCTATTTTGAATCTATAGGTGGCGTTTTTCTAAGTTTTGTGATCCCTGATACAAATTTCAAAGACGCAGATATATAAGGCCAGAATACTCTTAGTTAGTTCGTAGAAGGTCTTTGATGTTCAAAGAGCTGAAACTACGAGGTTAACCTCGTTTTTGGTTTTTACTTTAAATGCGAAATAAATATTGAGTTATTTCCTATTCAAAATATCCAAGTGGATTTCCATGTAGATTTTCATTTAAATCCACGTGGATATCCAAGTAAAAAATCTACGTAGATTACCTAAAAATCCACATGGATTTCTAAATATCTACATAGATTTCTAAATATCCACATGGATTTTTCTAAATATCAACATAGATATCTAAAGATCTACATAGATTACTAAATATCCACATGGGTTTCACAAAACCCATATGTATTTTTTTAAATCCACGAGAAGTAAATAAAATTAACACAGATTTTATAAAATCCATGCGGGTTCCTTGAAAGTCCACATAGATTTCATATAATCCATATGGATTCTTTAACAGTCCACAAGGGCTTTATAAAATCAACATGGCTTTCATAAAATCCACATGGATTTTTTACGTGGAAATCCACGTGGGTAATCCACGTGGATTCCTATGCAAATCCACAAGGAATCCATGTGAAATCCACGTAGATTTCCACATGGGCAATCCACGTGGAAATCCAGGTAGATTTTTTCAGTAGAGATAATAATAAAAATTCTTTATCGAAAACTGTACACAATTATAAAAAATTTTTAATCATTTAAAATGCAATATGTTTTACTTCATATTTAAATAATCTACCATAAATTTTGTAAATTAAAAAGAATATGAGACATTAATTTAATAGAAAAATATTAATATAACAATATTTTTAATCTATAAAATTAAATTAATGTAAGGCAGAAACTACACCTGTACTCATAAATATTGCCTAAATTTTCATTTTATTGTAAAATTTTAGAAAAAAAAATGCATTAGCTTATAGTATGTACCATGAAGATTATTCTATGAATTTTTTAAATAAATTTATTTATCAGTTATTTAAAATGTTGAAGTCCAATGATATATATAAAAATTATTCGATTTTGTACCTGGAAAACAAAATTCCTATAAACAAAGGAATAGATTTATTTAAAAATTCAACTGAATAATTTTCATGATATTTACTACAAACTAATGTATTTTTTTTCTGAAACTTTGCAATAACTTTCCGTGAACATTAATATATCCTTCCTGTAATATTCTGTGAAAGGCTGCAAAAAGTTTGAATAGAATTATCAAAATGTTACTGAAAGCTTCCTGCAAAATATAAAGTAATCTTTCAAATAATATTCGGATATAACTTTTCGGAAGCTTACTGGAAGCTATCTTGTAATATTCCATTTGGCCCTCTTGGAATATTACATGTAAGCTTCCCTGAACCTTCCGTAAGGAATCTTCCTGAAACTTTTATTTAGCTTCCGAAAAGCTTACAGGAAATTTTCCTGATAAGTTACTTGTAACCTTTCGTAAACAATAAAATATTTTTCCTATAACATTCCACGGAAGGCTGCAGGAAGTTTGAATGGAATCTTCCACAAAATATTACTGGAATCTTCCTGCAAGATATAATGTAATCTTACGAATAACGTTTCTGTTATATTGCATGTAATCTTTCAGAAAGCTTACTGGAAGATATTTTGTTATGTTTCATTTAGCCCTCATGAAATATTACATGTTAACTTCTCTGAACCTTACGTAAAGCTTACATGAAAGATTCCAATGGAAGTTTCCCGGAACTTTCATTTAGCTTCCGAAAAGCTTACAGGAAATCTTCCTGATAAGTTACTGGTAACCTTTCGTAAACAATAAAATATTTTTCCTATAACATTCCACGGAATGCTGCAGGAAGTTTGAATGGAACCTTCTATAAAATATTACTGGAAGCTTCCTGCAAGATATAATGTAATCTTCCGAATAACGTTTCTGTAATATTGCATGTAATCTTTCAGAAAGCTTACTGGAAGCTATTTTGTAATGTTTCATTTAGCCTTCATGGAATATTACATGTAGGCTTCCCTGAACCTTCCGTAAGGCTTACATGAAAGATTCCAATGGAAGCTTCTCGAAACTTTCATTTAGCTTCCGGTAAGCTTGCTAGAAGCTTACATTGGAATCTTTCTCGAATCTTTCGATGGAAGCTTCCCGAATCTTTCGTGCTATGTGGGAATTATTTACATTATTGAAAATATTCACGAATTTATTCAATAATTTTATATATAGGCGAAAATTTTTAAAAATGTGAATAACTAAATAATTGTAAAAAAATATGGAAAATTGTAAATAATTGTAAATAATTATAAATAATTGTAAATAACTGTAAAAAACTGTAAATAACTAAATAACTGTAAATAACTATAAATAATTGTAAATAATTATTATTAACATTAAATTATTCACTAATTCAAAAATTTTTGAAAATGTAAATAACTGTAAATAATTATGAATAATTGTAAATAATCATAAAAAACTGTAAATAATTGTAAATAATTGTAAATAATTGTAAATAATTGTAAATAATTGTAAATAATTGTAAATAACAGTTAATAACTGTAAATAACTGTAAATAATAGTAAATAACTGTAAATAACTATTATTTATGTCTCAATTCTGATATTTTTTAACAGTTATTTACAATTATTTACTATTATTTACAGTTTTTCACATAAATTATTTTCATATGGGCAGCTGTAGTTTTTTAAATAATTGAGCTAGAAAAAATTTGAAAAAAGATTTGGAAAGGACTTAAAAAATGCTATTTGCAGCTATTTTTACAAAAATTTTTTAATTATTTTTTGTCAAGTTTTAAGCATATAAAGTTATCGATCTAATACTTTTGCAGTTGTAAAAAAAACTTCAATAGCAAGTAGAAAATAATCGATGGTGCAAAACTTTTGATTTCTATGATATAATTTTTGCAAAATAAATCTTTTTGTTGTTTCATACTTTATTATGTTTTATTATTAATAATGAATAGTTATAATTTCCTACTAAAATTAAATCACTACTTCACTAGCGATTATTTTCTACTCGCTATTGATGTGTTTTTTACAACTGCAAAAGTATTAGATCGATAACTTTATATGGGTGATTCTATTCTAACTGGTAATCACATGTAATCGTTTAATAAACTATCAATACAAGGTTCAAATATTATTAACCACAAATTTTTCATATACTTTCCGCTTGTAACTTTATGATCCGTTGACTTTTTAATCGCTAATTTCAATGTAGCTTTTGTAGGGACCCTTAGAAAGTATAAAAAGTAATCTCCCCTGTCTGTAATCATATATAAAATTGTTTTTAAACGTTGTAGAGATACAGGATAGATGAATTAATACTTCTGAAAGATCAAAAAATATTTTTTTCCATCCGTACATACATTTCAGCAAAATGGTTGAAAAAAAAGTTTTCTCTGACCCTCTGTTATTTAAAAAAAAATGTATATTTTTTCATAGGTAAAAAGCAATAATAATAAAAAATGTTATATTTGAATCTTATGAAAATATAAGCTATTCCTATCACATGGAAATATTGTTATTATATGTTTATTTCGCTAAAAAATTGCTTTGTTGATCATAGAATACATTTTTGTTTACGTGTAAACATCATTTCACTTATGAAGGCTAAGTTACCTTTTCTACGATAATTCCCCTGGCTCTAAACATTTAACTGTCACAGATGATATAAGCGCATATTCAAATACGTAATAGACGTTTAAGAAAGTAGTAATGTACAACTGAAAAAGTTTGTATAGCAGTGAATGTTGGAGACCGTTTACTCGGTAAAAATTTGATTTGAATTATCAGGTAATCTCCCCTGGCATATAATTCCTTTGCCTTTTTGCTTTCTCATAGAGAAAGCATTGTATCGATAAAAAAATTTTTTTTGCCATTCTAACCCCAAAATCGCAACTTCGTTGCTCTTTCTTGGCTCTTATGGCAAAAAATACGGTTTGCAACTGGTATGAAAAGGCTTTTTTACGAAACTCGTTACGACCCTCGCCTTCGGCTCGGGCCGTAAACTTCTCGTTTCGTAAATAAAGGCTTTTCATACCCTTTACAAAATGTACTATTTTTTATTTTTTCATTAATTTGTACATATTTGAACTCGGTGAGTCGAAAAAAGTGGTTTCCAGAAAATGTCTGTATGTATGTGTGTGTGTGTGTGTGGATGTATGAATTCAGCTAGTAAACTGTATCTCGAGAACTACTCAATGGATTTGCTTCTAATTTTGCATGGAATTTAGTTTTTTGACTAACTTGCTGGGAAGCTATTGATAATTGGTTCTTCTAGCCTAGTTTTCGTTTTAGAGTTTTACAAAAAAAAAAAAATTTCGATTTTTCGTTTTTTGGTTTTTTTTTGTTTACTACTCGATGAATTTGCTTCAAAATTTGCACGGAAATTATTTGTAATTGCCCGGATAAAATAAATCTTTAAAAACTGATTTTCTTAGCTTAGTTTTAAATTTAGAGCATTTTGAAATTTAAAAAAAAAATGTTTCTATTTATTAAGCCAATAAAATCTTAAAAATTACTCGATGGATTTACTTCAAATTTTCCATACAATTCAATTTTTCGATCAACCGGTGCGGAAGCTATTGAGAATTGATTTTCTTAGCGTAGTTTTTTTTTACAATCATTTTAAGAATTTTAAAAAAATTTCAATTTTTCATTTTTTTTGTATTTTACGTGAACTACTCGAAGAATTTGTTCGAAAATTTGTATGGAACTTAATTTCAACTGCCAAAAGTATAAAAAATTTTTTAAACTAATTTTCTTAGCGCACTTTTAATTTTAGAGCATTTTTAAAATTTTTTTATAAATTTTTATTTTTAATTTTTTTCTATTTTACGAAAACCATTTGATAGATTTGCTCCAAAATTTGTATGCAATTTATTCGCTACTGTCTGAAGAAAACAAGCTTTGGAAAACTAATTTTCTCAGCGCAGTTTTAATTTTCGAGCACTTTGAAAATTTCCAAAAAAATTTTTATTTTTCATTTATTTTCTATTTTGCGTAAACCATACTATAAATTTCCTCCAAAATTTTTATACAATTAATTCGCTATTGTCTGAAAAAATAAGCTTTTGAAAACGAATTTTCTTAGTGTGGTTACAATTTTAGAGAATTTTAAAGATTTAAAAAAAAATTTCGATTCTTCTTTTCACTGAAAAATAAGTGGGAAAGAAGCACTACCATCGGTAACGAAACTATACTCTTTTCGTTTCGTGCGCACAGAGTGCCACTGCGGGAAAACAGTGGTGCCACTGTGGCACGAGAGAAGTACTTCGCATGACGCCAAACGAAATCCCACGTGAGTGGGAATACACATGCACAACAAAAAGAGCTGTTAGCTTCGACAGTGGGGCGTCACGTTTCCCACGAGAGAAAGTATTAGCATTCTTACGGTTTCGTGGAGCAGAAGTACTTCGAGGGACTCGTGGACTACCACTTATTTTTCAGTGTTCTTATTTTTTTTTATTCTACGTAAAGTACTCGATAGATTTGTTCTAAAAATTGCAGGAAAATTATTTGCGACTGCCAAAAGAAGGGAAATTTTCAAAAATTGATTTTCATAGTGTAGTTTTAATTTTAGAGCATTTTTAAAATTTAGAAAAAGAAATTTTGAAAAGAAAATGTTATTTATTTAACCAGTTAGATCTCGAAAATTACTCGATGGATTCGCTTCAAATTTTGTATACCATCTATGTTTTTGTATAACTTGACGGGAAGCTATTGAAAATTGGTATTCATAGTGTAGTTTTTTTTTATAGAGCCATTATAAGAATTTGAAAAAATTTTCGATTTTTAATTTTTTAACCGACTTCAAAAAGGAGGAGGTTCTCAATTCGACTGAATTTTTTTTTTTTTTTTTTTTTTTTTTTATGTCTGTTACTTCATAACTCCGTCATTTCTTAACCGATTCGAAAAAACTTTTTCTTATCTGATAGAGAATGTCTGCAGGAAGGTCCCATACGTGTCCTATAATTATTGGGCCAATATTCGGTTTGTATGACCCAATTATCAAATTAAGAAAAAAACCGGGTGTTTTGTTTTCTCATTTACCTCCCTTATACTTCGCCTACTGTCTCTCTCTCTCTCTCTCTCTCTCTCTCTCTCTCTCTCTCTCTCTCTCTCTCTCTCTCTCTCTCTCTCTCTCTCTCTCTCTCTCTCTCTCTCTCTTACCTGAGCTTGAATATGTATACATGCACACATAACGACACTGTGCTCTTGAGCCTTCTTTCTTTCCTGCTATATATTGCTTGGTGGTGTACTAATGCATGCGTTATGAATTAATAATGAAAGTTTAATGTAATTAGTGGGTCTACCTATATTTGCGTTTTTAGTAAGGGGATTCACTAGAAGATAGAAAATAAAAATTTTTTAACAAAAACAAACAATTTAAAAAATTTTTAATAAATAAAAACCGACTTTAAAAGTATCGAATAAAAACAAAATTTTTTACAAAAAATAAGATTTTAAAAACATTGCACTAAAAAAATGACAAATAGAAAATTTTTAACAAAAAAAAACCGACTTCGAAAAATGCACTGAAAAGTAACAAAAAAGTAACAAATAATTTATTATCTTTAGAAATCATACAAATAATTGGTAAAATACAATTTTAGAAGTTGGCGTCTAATTCTAAATCCGTGGTGCGTAAGCAGAACGACTTAGTCCATTTTTTCAAAAATAACGTTCACATTCATTGTTCAAAAATAACGTTTACATTTATTGTTAAAAAATAATGTTTACATTCATTGAGGAATTAGACGCCGACTTCTAAAATTGTATTTTACCAATTATTTGTATGATTTCTAAAGATAATAAATTATTTGTTACTTTTTTGTTACTTTTCAGTGCATTTTTTGAAGTTGGTTTTTTTTTGTTAAAAATTTTTTTGTATTTTACTTAAGTTACTTGATGAATTTGCTTTGAGATTTCCATGGGAATAATTTGCATCTGCCAAAAGAAGGATAACTTTTATAAACCGATCTTCTTAGCGTAGTTTTCATTTTAGAAAATTTTAAAAATTTTCTTAAAAAATTTTCATATTTCAGTTTTTTTCCATTTTACGTAAAGTACTCGATAGATTTGCTCTAAAATGTGTATACAAGTTATTTGCTACTGTCTTTATGAACCAAGTTTTAAAAAAATAATTTTCTTAGCGAAGCTTTTTGATCACTTCTTTTGATTTCTGAGTAACTCTTGAAAATTTATAATAGTACTACTGATTTAGATGTTGACTTTATTCTTTTAAAGTACAAATTTATTAATAAATATTAATGTTAGACAATTTTTTTATATTAAAATCATATTTAAATAAATATAAAAAAAATAATGAAACTCAAAGAGCTCTATGAGAAAGCATTCCGCCAAAGCACTTGGCAGCGTTTTTTGAGATGCACTCACAAAATTCTAATTAAATAATAAAGTCAACAATTTCATCCATGAATTTCATACCATGAAATGTTAAATTATTTGTACACTTGAAACTTAATACATATTATACTCCTTATAATTTTTATATATTCAAAATTGAATATATATATATATATATATATATATATATATATATATATATATATATATATATATATTTGTGGAGAATTTCCGAGTAAGCACATTCTCAAATCTTTTTGTAAACAATCACTGTAGTCATATTTACATACTACACTATATTAGTTATATACCCAACTTGGGCGTACGAAGGATTTATATGAGCGAGACTAATATTTTTGGCTTAAGCAGTAGTCGGTCGAGGGCTTTAGCCCGAGACTGACTGCTGCTCAAGCTATAAACATTAGACGAGGTCATATGTATCCTTCGTTAGCCCAAGTTAGGTAGATGATTTTATGTTATCGTAGGTCGTATGAGGGGCTAGAAAAAGATTAAATACAAATAAAAAACATTACGATAAAATATAAATTTTCAGATTATTTATTTGAAGAATTCTCATGCGAGCAAAGAACTGAGCGGTGCCGGTATACTTCTGCCTATGCGACAGAGAGAGTCGACGACGAATTACGGAAACGATCGAACGGTGCCGACGAAGAACTATAGCTTACTTTTAACTGCGCTCTTGTTTATCTGTCTTTGTCTTACTATAGCAGAGCGAAGAAGGTTTGCCTACTTGTATTAGCAGCGCGCTGACTCTACTACCCTTTTAAAAACATATTTCAGTGTTTTGCTCCGAACAATCTTCAACAAGACTGTAGAATATTTGCCAATACACTTCAATATAGTGTGGCGTATGCAATAATATTCCATACTATAAAGTATTTTCAAGTTGTATACTCCATTGTATAGTGTATTGTTAACTGCATATACTTTAGTTACGAGCAGGGCGGTATGACACCCCAATACCCATTTAGTTAGCTACATGGGTATTCTACCGAATACGACATACTATAACATAAACTACGTATATACTACAAATAAATAAAGCGAAATCAAAGGTTACATCGTAGTATTCAGAAAATAAAAATATCAGTTTGTCATTAGCCTTGATGAAGAGTTTGTCGTTGATATCAAAGTAAGTATATAATTATTTGAATTCAAATGAAAGTCTTTGAAAAATCTGAATTGGAAAATCTATAAATTGATAATATATTATTTTAGATTGTATTGGTAATAAAATGGTTTCTACACGTGGACGTGGTGAACTTCCTACTAATCCTTTATCATCAGTACACTGAACTCCACTCGCAAACACAAAATTAATGTTATTATATATTTTGAAAAAGCAAACTTTCTCAAATATGGATATATTTGTTCTTTAACTTTCTTCTAATAATGTTTAAAAATACATATTTTTGCTGTAATCCGTCGTTTTTTATTTTTAAAAATTCATCCATGTATGGTAATAGCTAATTCTAAAGTATTTCAGATAGTTTAGAATCTTTGTTCGACATAAATATTATTAGAAAATAATATATCAAGTGATGGTAAAAAAAAAGTAATTCCCCTGGAATAAAAGTAATTCCTCTGCATCAGTATATTTTTTATCTATCAGTTTTTCTGGGAATAACCTATGGACAGCTTGGCTACTTTGGAATATTGTTCTATTAGATATAACCATAAAAAAACCTGAGTGAATTTTTAAAATGAACACCTTTATTTTCTATTATTTCAAAATTTGAATTTGACCCGTTCGAATAGAATCACCCATATGCTTTAAACTTAACAGAAAAAATTTTAAAATTTTTATACAAATAGCTGCGAATAGCATTTTTTAAGCCCTTTCCAAATCTTTTTTCAAATTTTGTCTAGCTCAATTATTTAAAAAACTACAGCTAATTGAAGAAAAATGCAAAAATGAAAAAATTTCAAAATTGCCAAAGCGATTATTTTTTTTTTTAAATATTGTTTAAAAAATGTAAGTAAGCTAAAAAGAAAGCATTTAAATAATACTTTAAAATGCTTTTTTAAAATTTTTTTTGGATGAAAATTGAAGAAGATATACGCTATTTCAAAGTCGGAGCAAAAATTTGATAACCTGCTCAGAATTGTTGCCCGGTACTGTATATCGATACACTAAAAAGGAGAGGTCCCCACCTCTGGGTAAAGGAATTTTCTGAAATTTCGGAATATAATTTTTTGATGAAAAACAATGAACCCGTGTTTTTTCTTTTCATCTAATAGGCCCCAGAGACCAAGGTATAGACATTTTTTTTAAATTATAGTAAAAAGAAGCGCTTTCAAGAACTTGAATGACCAAAAAACAAAACCTCTTACAAAAAAATTTATAAAAAATAAAAGAAAGTAGAAATTAAATACTTTAATTTAAGCTCTAGTGAATTAAAAAAGTTTAGAAGTTATGCTCAATTTAATATTACTACGTATTTGTTAATATTTTTAGCGTGCAACACATAATGAATTTTTCACTATATTTCATTAGCATATTTTATTCACCTATAACTTCTGAACCACAGAAGCTTTTTTAATGCTATAGAGCTTAAATTAAAGTATTTAATTTTTACTTTTTTTTATTTTTTATACATTGTTTTGTAAGAAGTTTCGTTTTTTGGCTTCTTTTCATTATATTATTAAAAAAATATCTATATCTTGATCTCTAGGGCCTATTAGACGAAAAGAAAAAACACGGGTTCAATTTATTTCATCAAGAAATCATATCCCGCAGTTTCAGAAAAATCCGTGGAGACCTCTCCTTGTAAGTTTATCGCTCCGGTCCTATTGAAAATAATTATGTGATTTTTTTTATGGGAAATTTCTACCTAAAATTTTTACATGATTTTTGTTTCAATTTTTCACATGATTTTTTCAGGTGATTTTTTTAAGTGACTTTTTTAAGTAATTTTTTTAGGTAATTTGATGATAGAATTCCAATTGAAATCCATTGTGATTTTAGAAATCCAACGTAAATTTATGAATATTTTTGAGCGATGGAAATAATATTTCTTTTAAATTAAATTTATTTATGTTTTTTATTGCGACCTATAAAAATATCTCTGTTCACTGAATAGAATAGAACGTGAGAAAGCAGGCCAAACGATCGTTGTTTTAGACCAAATGAAACTGTTAGTTTATAAGCTCTAAACTCATTTATTCTTTTTGTGCGCGTTTGCTTGCCATAAGAAAGTCAATAGGTAGAAAGTACGGTAGCCCCTGGCGGTTAATTAACAGTACTACTATATAAATGTGTATATTCACATTCGATGATTAGCCGCCAGGGGGCTACCACGCTTTCTATTGTGATTGTGGGGTCGGGGATTCGAACCAGAATCCAGCACAGTACAGAATGAAGATAAAAGTAAGGTATTGAGGTTATAAGAGAATGAGCACAAGAGAGATATGGTTAAGCTTATATTTGCTAAGACCAGGGGGGCTACTCCGGAGCGATAAATTTAGTGTATCGATTTGTTCAGCACATTGATTTTATATCTTCTGTCTCAGTGATACGGAGATGTGCAATTTTCTAGAGCAACCCCTCAGGGATACAGTCGGTAATCGAGTGAGAGAGTGAACGCTCGTACGCTAACACCTTAACTCGTCTCTAGGGGCTAAGGTCGTTTATATAGTACATGGTTGGTTACTTATACTACTTCACACATACACATCCCCACAATACTCCCTCCTTTTTTTTCATTTACAATCGCACTGACTTGTACCATTATTATAATAATTTAATCACACCCTGGTTGATTACATACATCGTTGCATTTACCTACTCTAATTCCTTACGTGCGTAACAAGATAAGAAATTTTTACATTTCATCTGGCTCCATACACTCTTACATTACATACTTTTACATATAATATAAAATAAATACTTTCTTTTACGATTTTACATTTTGTATAATTATTTTATTTTTACAATTGTAATATTTTAATAATTAATATTACCTGAGGTACGTACTACAATGCTGTCACTTTGATGCGCTTAATACATTATATATATATTTTCTTTACATTCCGTGCTTGATTGCACTTATTCGTACTTATACGCTTATTGCGCTTACTCACTTTTATATATATTTATATATTGCTTTAATCATGCACACATCATTACTTTCATTCATGCATTACTCTAAGTGTTTAATCGTACTTATTCAATATCATTCTATGTGCCTAAATGCACTTATTTATAAATCACATATATGCTTGTTATATTTATATATACATTATTTACAAAACTTAATCACACTTGTTCACTCATATCCATCACTCTGTGCTTAATTGCACTTATATAAACACTATTGCGCTTATGCATTCATCTGAGTTTAACTATATATGCCTCTTCCATGTTTAATTCATTTACATACATGTTTTAATATATTTACAGATACACGTAATGTAAATTATATCAATTCTACACTTTTACAATAATTTTACACAAAATCTAAATATATTTTATATGCGTTTAATACGCTCAGTCTTTACAATAAAATACTTACACTCTGTGCAAACATATGTTATTTGCGCTAAATGCACTGAATATTCACTAACATACCATTATTTATCATTGCCAACCATAAAAAAAATTACATAACATATATTTGCACGTCGTACATTACTGACATTAGTCATACTCATACTTGCACTTGTCACACACATACACACTATCACAACACTGCATCGTTGTCGAACACAGATACACTAGAATTGAGGAAGGAAGAACACTTGAGTTTATCAGAAATAAGTTCCCAGTAGGTGTTCCTAGAAAGATGAACACAGTCCAATAGGAACGTACCAAGGCTATCTAGACAAGAAAAAAAAGAAAAAAAATATATTAGTACATGATAAAAGTACATACATAAATAAATTGATATAATACTATTAGTGTTTCGTCCTCACTCATACATTAATCATTCTTTACTTTCCTACGATACTTAAACCTATTTACAAAAGCGAATGGAGCATGGTTCCCTACATTAACGCTAACATCGAACCTAACTACTTTTCTAGTCGCAGCCTCTTTATAGTCCTTTTTAAGGATGCTGTCGGTTCTTTTTCTTCTTCTTAAAATGTTAGGTATACATCTACCCTTCTTTAGTCTTTGAGGGACCGTACTTGGGCTTTCAATGCTTCTGCCTTCATCACTCTGTACAATATTGACAAAGTCTGGCTGACTGACCATTATCGGTTCATCTAAGTGACGATTTTTCTGGTCTACTTCGGCCAGGGTTGCCTCGTCTACTGGATCGATTCCGCCCAAGACTTCATCTTACCGCTTTTCAACTGCGTCTTGCACATCTGCGCTACGGTGGACTTCCACCATGACCAGTGTTTGTTCTTCTTGTACCGAGTATTGCGAGGCGTTATTATTGTACGATGGCGGTGTAAGCGGATGCTCCCGATCTAGTGCATTCTCTTGCACTGGCTGCTCGACCGGAATCAACTGTTCTTCACTTCTTTAAAAGAAGGCTCGTTTCTAACTATCGATCGAAACAACCACGTTTCTACCATTTTTCTCTATTGTATAATTCCTATCACAATTGTGCCTCGATATGACCTTGTAAGGTCCCGACCATATAAGGTGTACAAATGCGTGAGAGGCGGTTTACCCGCTTTTATTCTTTCGAAAACGTCGGCACAGTGCACCAACTCCTTAAATACAAATGGCTTGATTGCACAATGGTGTGCAGCGGGTACCGTCTTAACTTGCCTCATGTCCTTTTTAAATTTCACTGTTAATGTTGTACCATATAGAAATTTGGTTGGGCTCGCCCCCGTATCTAATCTTAGGCAAGTGCGCAGACCAAGCATGACGGTAGGCAAAACTCTGGTCCACTCTGCACTGTCCGTGTGGCACATAATTGCGACCTTAAGAGCTCGGTGCCATCTCTCGACGATACCATTGGAAGCTGGATGGTATGGTGTTGTCCTAACTTTCTTACACCCAATATAATTTAATAGCTGTTTAAACAACTGCGCCTCGAATCGCCTTCCTTGATCACTCGTTAAGATAACAGGCGCGCCAAACTTTGCCACCCAACTGTGGAAACGGATACATCTTGCAGCGGAACTGCCTTTAGCCACCTTGAAAATCTGTCTACCATTGATAGAATATACCTGTATCGTTCACATGATGGTAGTAGGCCCACGAGATCCACATGAACATGAGTAAAAAAAGCGTCTGGCTCGGTGAACTTAAAAGGCAAAAATTTATTCTCGCGTGAGATTTTTTATTTTTGACAATGCATGACTTGCACCATGCTACTATCTCTTGGTTCCTCTTGGGTCATACGTATTGCTTTCTAATCAGCTTAGCTGTTACTTTACCCGAAGGATGCGAGTTTCGATTATGAAAAAGATTAATGACATCCTGCCTCGAATCTTTAGAGCCGTAAGGTCGGAAAATCTGATCTACCAAGTCGACGTATAAAAAGGTCTTTCCAGTTCCCCACTGCTGCCTAATTAATCCTAGCGAAAGAAATTAGGATTTTTTAAAACCATTTTTTATTCTTGAGCCTCTAGCTTTTTTGCTAATTCTTCTAATGAAAAAAGTGTAGGAAACGTTACATCCTCAATTCTCGATAAGGAATCTGCTACCGCATTATCTTGACCAGGCAAGTAGCATATCTGCGTGCTGAATTCTGCTATATACAATAGCCCCCTACTACGAATTGCAGGGTAAT
Source organism: Anastatus disparis (assembly GCA_017163975.1). Lineage (NCBI taxonomy): Eukaryota > Metazoa > Arthropoda > Insecta > Hymenoptera > Eupelmidae > Anastatus > Anastatus disparis. Next base: position 4,181,772 of record JAFFSR010000301.1, on the reverse strand, counting down.
CCTCTACATTTTGTGCAAGTGCATATATTAGCGGCTTTTGATTGGTATAGATTTTAAACTCTTGACCCTCTAGATAATACTTAAAATATTTAAGCGGTTCGTATATAGTTGATAATTCCTTATCTAAAACGCAATAATTCCTTTGCACAAAAGTAAATTTTTTAGAGAAGAAAGCTAATGGTTGCCATGAGTCATTTACGAATTGCTCTAGGGACGTACCCATCGCGAAATTCGAAGCATCCATCACGACTCTCACTTCTGCATTTTCTGCTGGGAACGCTAAGTAAGCTAATTCTGCTAATTCTTTTTCAGTTTTTTCAAATGCGTCCTCAGCTTCCTTTGTCCATACTACAGGGCGTTTATCCTTTTTCAATTAATATCACTAATTAATGCATTTAAATGGCGCTGCGTTTCAGCTGCACGTGGTAAACATTTTCTATAAAAATTAATCATGCCTAAATACCTATGCATGTCATCTTTAATCTCTAGCTTCGGCAATTCTACTATAGCTTTAACCTCACTTGGGTCCAGGCATAACCCTTCTCCGCTCACCTGATGTCCAGGGAATACTAACTCCGACACGATGAACGTACATTTATTTACTTTCAGACGTAAATTAAAGGTAGCGAGCCTCTCAAATACCGACTTTTGATGTTCCTCGTGCTCCTCTGGCGATGAAGATACAACGAGAATATCATCCACGAATGCAAATGCAAAGTTCCAGGGCAAGATTGACGTGCCTCTGGAAGGTTTGAGCGGCATTTCTGAACCTAAACGTCATCACAAGATACTCAGAAAGGCCGAAAGAGGTAACGACTGCAGTTTTAGGCACGTCTTTCGGAAAGATTAGTATTTGCAAAAACGCTTGCTCGAGGTCCGATGCGGAGAATATACTTTTGTTATACAAATTACTCGTAGAGTTGAATTTTCATTTATATTATTATATATGAATTTGCTAATTTCCTTGACAATAGTATTTCAATATAAAATATGTATTTAATTTTTTTCGAACTTTAAAAATTGAAATCATGGATATGTTGTTCGTTGTACCAAATTTGACAATCATTTGTTAATCACTGATAAAATAATACTATCTATATGTATATGAAATAAGTTTGCTTTTATCGAATCATATTTTACGTATAAATATAAAATATTACATTTAATATGAAATTTTGTTATGTGTTAGCACTTACAAAACTGGTATTAAATTATAATTCATAATAATTGTTCTTATTGAAATTTATTTTACATTTATTTTTAAAAATGTATATTTCCATCGATAAGGATCTGCAAAATTATAGGTAAATGTATGAATATGAAAAAAAAATTAAAGCGAACTATAAGTGTTTCAGAAAACAGAAATCAAGCCATTAATTGAATATATATTTTTTATTCCACACACACACACATACACACGCACACACACACACACACACACGTACACACACACACACACACACAAATGTACATGCGCACATATACAGACACATATATAAACATACACACATATATACATATATGTACACACACCGACAATCACACTGAAAATATCACTAAAGCACAGAGGAATATACTAATACACACACACGCGCGCGCGCGCACACACACACACATACACAAAAGACTCAAGATAGAATTTATACTCCTATCGTAATTCACATACTTATCAACACACTCACACTCATACCGATATATACGCTATCACCAAAACCAAAATGAATACACATCCATACTTACTTATAAACAGGCACTTAACAAACATAAACTTTCACTCTGGTACGAACACATATCAACTGACATAGATAAACCCACTTACACTTACAAGAACATACATCTAGAGCTACAAATACTATACAAGACACTTTTCAACGAAGATGAACACTTTAGAGATACACACTTCTACCCCATACATTTACGAACACATACATGAACTAACATACACATACATACACTCACACGCCGGCGCTTAAACACACACACACATACACACCAATTTATACGCAATTCACCAACATAAACTTTTTTACTATTATAGAAATATACTTACAGACACCGACAAACCAACAACACACAGAGAAACATACACATACGTAAAAATAATACAAAATATGACTCACTTTTGGTGACACGAAAATTTTCTCGAGTACACTATCATACAGGCCTACTACATATGGCGTCCTCATTAACATATATACTTATAGACAATGACGAACCAACTAATGCGCACACAGAAACATACACAGTGGCATAAATACAAAATGAAACACTTTTTAAATTACGTAAACACTTTCACTAATACACATACGCACGATATACACGCACACAGAAAAATACACAGTGGCATGAATACAAAATAACACACTTTTTAACTGACATGAACACTTTCACTAATACACATACACACGATATATAAGCACATAGAAACATACACAGTGACATGAATACAAAACGACACACTTTTTAACTGACGTGAACATTTTTACTACTACACATACACACGATATATACGCACACACATACTAATAAGTACTGCATGATTATAATTATAACTAACAGATAAAACAAAACTTCTTCTCTCAATTACATGTAAGTCTAAACTTACATTACATTAATAAAAAAAATAATATCTTCATTAATATTTTATTAATATGATTATAATTACGATTAATTAATGATATTCAGCTTCCTCTCTTCATTTACTTTACTAATATAAATATAATGATATTCATATCTTTTACATTAACATTTGTCTTAACATGTATTTTATTTACATTTATATAATTGATTTGCATTTGATTAGCATAAGGTTAAATTTTTAGCAAAATGTTGACTTGATTGTTGTTCAGTGATATACAAGTATGCTATTGTACTAATAATTACTATTCCAATGAATTTATTGTTGGTTACCAGAGGCAACGAATTCATTGTTGTACGAGATGAATTATCATTTTTAACACAGTCTAATCATCTTTTATTTCATAAAAATGAGAAACAAAAATCCATTTTTTAAGAAAACGCTATAGCCTTTACATAGAAAAAAATCGTCACGATATTGATTGACAATAATTAACCCTAGTCAAGTCTATACTCAAGAAACTACATAATTATTTACAGCATAATTCAAAAACTTTTATAATATGTTGTTAAAATTAGCTTGACTGCAGTTCCAAAAAATAAATGAAAAAAAATTACTATTACTACTATTACATTGAAGTAAAAATGAAGACTTTTTTTATGTGAATATCTTTTGCATTATTATCACATACATACATACAATACACACGTGCACCTTTAACATAAACATACACATATGCATATATACACATACACTCGTGCACCTTTAACATACACATACACACATACACATGCATACATACACATACATACATACACATACACACATACACACATATACACGTATCCATAAACATACACTTACTCATTGCGACGATTCAAAAATCACGCTAGACTTAGTACTTGCGCTCAGCCGCTACGAGGCGCTACTCCCGCAACGGGAATAGCGAGCTCCGTAGCATATATAAGCAAGCCGCCGAGCCAGCATAGAGAGACTCTTTCCCTTCCTCTGTGTAAGAGTGGGATTGCTCGACACAGTGGGAGTTATCCTTACCTATACTCCTGTCTTAAGCTATGTAAGGGTGGGATTGCCCGACATAGTCTCCTATCTATCCGTCAGTGTAAGGGTGGGATTGCCCGACACTGACTCCTAGTTACTACCTCCACCATCGCTGGTCGAGGTAGACTCCTCGGTTGGTCTTCGACCAAAAGTCTCCCTCCTCTTCTCCACTCACGGTTTAGAGGGTTACCTTCCTAACTTTCCTGTATTACCTTACCTGGCTCCGTTACCGACCGCGCCAAACTCCGCCGATAAAGTAGGTCGCTAATTTACCCGCCGAGTCTATATTGTTATATAATTAACCATTGTATTTTTTTTCTTTTGTTTTATTTGTTACAGCCGATAAATACGAGTTAGCGCCCCCTAGCGGTCAAGGAGACAACTAAAGATTTTTCTTTTCTTTTTCAACGTGCGAAACGTTATGACACGAAATTACAATTTTTATTTTTGTTATTCAGTATTATTTAATCGGCGTTGTAATTATTTTGTTATTCTTTTTATTTTTATTAATAAATATCAAAGAAAAAGATAGTTTAAGTCTAAACCCAAAATTATCGTGTTTAAACTTAATCACCAGTCCGCAGTACCCATCCTGCTTCCTCTCACGAACATTATCACTTAGTACGTACGGATAGGTTAGCTTTGTATTATTTATTTATTAATTCTTTTAATTAATATTATTACTTTTCTTAATCATTTATATTTTATTCTTTCCAAATATTTAATGGAGATTAATTTCTTTTTATTTATTTCTTTATTTTTCTTATTATTAATTTTATTAATTTAATAAGGTTGGGTTAGTCTAGTATGTAAGTTTGAACTTTGGCCTCCGAGAATCAACATCTGCAGCGCCCTCTAAAAGTCTGACGCCTACCACACCAAAATCTAATCGAGGCAGAAAGGCCAAACGTTACATCATATAAACATACACACATACACAATATCCGTCACTCCATCTCCATCTCTCCGTCTCCATATTTTCTTCCTGTCTCTCCGTCTCTGTCTCTCCGTCTTCGTCTCTCCGTCTTCGTCTATTGTTTTTCATCTCTTCTAATCCGTCGCTTCGTCTCCGTCTCTCCATCACCGTCACTCCGTCTATGTCTCTCCGTCTTCATCTTTCCGACTTTCCGATTCCGTCTCCTCATCTGTCTCTCCATCACCGTCTGTCCGTCTCCGTTATTACTTTATTATATTACTTATATTATATTACTACCATTATATTAATGTAAAGGATTAAGCCTTTTTTCTCCCGAGAATATCGTTTGAATAATTGGCGCATATATATATATATATATATATATATTAGGGGGGGTTCCCCCCTGCTCGCGCTGCTCGCCAACCCCCGTTTATATTTACAATATGTCAGCCAGTAATGAAATTTGTACTGACAAAAATTATTTATAAAATTTATATTAATTATATATTTGCTCAGACAGATTTCCACACCACCCGAAGAGTTTATAATATAAATTAAATAAAAAATGTATGGTATTACGGCGCGTTGGTTTTTTTTTTGTTTTATTTTTAATAATTATATAAAATCAATTATAATAATTTTAAGTTATTTTAAGACATGTTAAAATTAATTAGAATTATTCATTTTTTTTTATAAAATTATTCAAAATAAAACCATGGTTACCTTCGCCTGTAGCCCTACACAACCATGAGAGTCTATATTCCTTCCTCCTTATACCATAGACTCTATTTACAATCCATCCTCCACCTTCAGTATTACATATTTAAACAAAGTTTTAAAATCATTTTATTATTTGTACAATTGTTGTTATATACCAATTGTTCAATTAATATTTATCTCTTTTAAATCTTTGTTTAAGTATGTTTATTAGAATAATTATTATAACTTGAAATTTTCCAATTAAATATTATTGTAACATGTCTTACAATAATATAAAACCGAAATTTTTTTTATTATAATTATTCTAAATTTAAAATTTAATACTTTATTGAATTCTATGTTTTTTAATATTATTATTATTAAAAATTTTATAATTATTTCTTATATTTGAATATTAATTATTATTATTTTTTTTTATAACATCTAGTATCTTTAATTTTTATACTTGAAATTAATATATTTTCTTTTAAATAATACAACAATAAATTTCAATATCATTATGATAATTATAATATTATTAATTAATATATTTCATAAATAAAACGATAAAATTAAATAATATAATTTTTCCTTATTTATTAATTATTTTAATTTTATTTTTAATATATCTTAATTTTATTTTTAAGTCTTTTGGATGTATAAAATATATATCTCTATTTTTTTTCAATATCCTTGACTTTTTTGCTAGTATTAAAAAAGATATATTAAAATAATTTTTACAAAATTAATAGAATGTATTTTCATGTTTGTTTTTTTTTTTAAATTATCGATTATTTATTTATTAATAAATAATTTTTAATATTATTTATTAATTAAAAAATCAATATAATATAATACATAATGATATGAATTTTATTAATTTTTTTTTGTTTTATAAAATAATTTTTTATTTATCCTTTAAACATTTTATTATATTTAAATTCAATTATAAATGTTTAAGTTATAATAGGATTTTATTTGATTTATTTAACGTTTAATGCCTGTATCATAATTACAATAATATTAATACAATTAATTACTAATTCATGTATGTTATAAATAAAATTATAAAGTGAGTATTTTATTAAATTTTATTTATTTTTTTTTAAATATATTTTAATGCAATTAAGTCTTTTTGATGTATGAAATATATTTTAAATTACTGTTTTAATATATTTAATTAATTTTTGGTTTTTATAAAAGATATATTTATTATTTTTATTAATTTATTACTTAAATATATTTTATAATATAAAAAAAATTATATTAGCAATACGTAATAAATATTTATAATATATTGTATTATGAGTTGTGATATAATATTCCATTATTGGATCATGTATTTCTAACTTATATTGAATGATTTTATTTGTCATATATTTATAATAATATGTTACATTGTTCCAATTTTCAAAATGAAGTTTTTCATTTTCAATACCGATATAGTTATTAATTGCATTATTTAATATAGATAAATCTGTATTTTCATTCAAATTTTCCATATATTCTTCGTACTGCTCTTAAAACCGTTCGAATTCGTTTATTTGGTTATTTAAATCATCTAATTCTTCTTGATGTTGTAAGTTTTCTATAACAATGTATTCATTTGAAACTGGATCCCATTCCATTTTATAATTCGATTATTATTAGTATTACTAAATTATATTTTAAATAACTTTGTTATTATTTTTTTTTATAAAATATTTGAAGTTTGTTTTTATTTTCTTTTTTATTATTTTAAATTAATTTTTTTATATAGAAAATTTAAAGTATGTTTTTATTTTTTGTTTTATTATGTTATATCTGAAAAAAACAAAGGTTTTATTAGTATGTAAGAAATATAAATATATTTTTAATATTAAAAAAATTAAAGTTTTTTTTTTATTATTTTTCTAGTACTTCTTTCCATACTATATTGGTTAATTCATTTTTATTTTCTAATTCATTTTGAATATGTATTTTAGAAGCATTTTTACTTCTAGAAAGAGCAACATATAATTGTCCATGTGAAAATAAAGGTTTTTTATGAATATTCCTACGTTTTCAAAACTTTGACCTTGTGATTTATTTATAGTTATAACAAAAGCTAATACAATAGGGAATTGTTTTCTATATAAAATAAATGGTAAAGACGATGATTCATTTGTGCTTAATGTTATACGCGGTATAAAAACTTTATTTCCTTTAGTTTTGCCTGTAATTACTTCAGCTTCTATATTGTATTTAAATAATCTCGTTATCTTTAATCGTGTTCCATTGCATAATCCATCTTTTATACTTAAATTTCTAATTAGCATTATTATAGCATTTATTTTTAAATTAAGTTCATGTGGAGGTAATCCTTCTCTTATATTATTTAACATTTCTATTGGATAATTCAAATGAATATTCTCATCTGTTTGATCAACACCCTTATATTTTGTATAATCAATACTATAATATGTCATTGTTTCATTATTAATTAAATTCAGTATTTTATTATTTAAAATATTCACATCTTCATTATGTGTACTTAAAATAACATTTTTCGAAAAACTATAATTATTGTTAATGTTTTGATAAATTTTATTGCAAACATTATTAGTTTTCCATTTTTCTGGTATAATAAATGTATCAACTTTTCCTTCTCCAATATCTAATAAAAATGATGAAAAATTTTCATCATTAGATCTTATATTTTTTTTTAATTTAAAAATATGAAACATGGGCCATAGGATTGAATATTTTATAGTTTGTTCTATAATTGTATTTTTATTTCCATTTTTTAATACAGGTAAAATTTGACGAAAATCTCCACCTAAAATAATAATTTTTCCTCCAAAAATTTCATTATTATTACAGACATCTTTTAATGTTTTGTCAACTATTTCTAAAGCTTTTTTAGGAATCATTGATGCTTCGTCCCATATAATTACATTTGCTTCTCTTAATTTTTTCTTATCTGAATCAAATTTTAAAAATGCACTTTCAATATTGTTTAAGTCTAATGGTAATCTAAAAGTTCGGTGACTGGTTAAACCTTTTGGTAGTAAAATTGAAGCAATACCTGTCCAAGCCATTGATAAGAATTTTTTTTTATTGTTATAAAATAATATATTAATGTTTTATATAAAAATGTTTTTCCAGAACCTCCTGGTCCATCTATGAAAAAAATTTTATGATTATTATTTATTATTTGTTCAAAAATATGTTTTTGATCGTCATTCAATTGTTTATACATTTTATCAAATTTTTTTTTGCTAAAAATTATAATTTCGTCATTAATTTCTTCGTTTTCCTCGTTATAGTTTTCATTTGGTTCAGGTAAACCAAAATTTTCACATGACATTTGTTCTGAATTTAATATTTGATTAATATGGGATAAAGCTTTATTTTCTTTATTTTCTTTAAAATCTTCAATAAAAAATTTTTTATATTTTTCCCAAATAATGTTACCTTGAATATTTTCACATAATAAAAAACATGCAAAAAATTTACGTAATTGTACTGGTAACATAACTTGGCATGCTTCTTCAAAAATATAATAAATTTGTTTTTCGTGTTCTATTAAATTCATTGCAAGAGCAGTTTCTTAATAAGTATTATAAGTTACATTTTCATAAGTTCGTAAATCTTTAAAAGATGTTGGACCTTTTACCCTGTTTAATATTAATTTCAAAAAAAAACGTTCACTATCTTTTGGTGATACTACATTTAATCTACCAATTGCTATTTTTTTCTAAGTTGTGATCTTTTAATCCAAGATTTAGTCTTAGAATTAAAAATATAATATTGTGGAATATTAACATATTTAATTTTTTTAGCAAAATCATCTTTTTTATTCAATTTAAACCATGCAGTCAATGTTGTTTCGCATTTGTTTAATGCTGAATGTATATTATTTTCATCAAAAATTATTTTTTGTTGATTTTCTGTATGGATATTTAATCTTATTACTGTATGACTTCTACCGCATAGAGGAAAAGCTTGTAATCTCCATGCAGCCTCCATTGGACTTAAATATCTTCCATCTATGTATTGAGTTATTTCATCATAAATATCATCATTATTATATTCTTCATTTTTATCTTGTTTTATTTTACAGTAAGCTTTATCTACACCTTTATAAATATGATCATAAATATATTTTATACTTTGTATTGACATACAAAGTTCAGTATTGATATGAGCATTATATTTTGCTAACAAAAAACTGTTGTAAGGAACTACCATAGAATTATCAACTTGTATAATTTTTTTATTATGTTTTAAATTATATGTATGATTATCTAAAATATTATTTCTTCTTTTGTATTGTGGATATTTGTTTTCTTCAACTATTGTACTTTCATTAAATGATTTTGGAAATTTTTTTTTACATTTACTTTTATTTTTTTCGTAACAAGGTGATTTATCTGTATGTGGTCCATGTAACATGTGTTTAATTACTAATTTTTGTAAATATTTATTTTCTGATGAAGGTATTTCTGCTGAAATATATTTATCAATATTTTCTGGAGTTAATATTTTATGATTATGATGTAATGTTATAATAATATGCGCGTGAGGTAACCCTCTTTTTTGAAATTCAATCGAAAATACATAAGCTATGACAGGACCAAAAATTTCGTTTTTTATAATATCATTCAATAACATTTTAAATTTTATATAAAATAATCTTACTGTGATATTTGGTATGTCATTGAGAGTTGTTGCTTCTGGAAAATTTTTTAAAATTTCTTTTAATTCTTTCCATTTAAGATTACACGTCATTGTTATAAATAAGTCTGGCTTTCCTACTGTTCTCATTATTGCCATGGCATTTTGATAATATTGCTGCATATATCTTGGACTACCAATATATGATGAGGGTAAAATAAAAAGATTTCCAATTCTTTCTTTGTTTTCAAAATTTGTTGAAACATTTGAAGCACTGTTCATTACATGATCTAATAAACCTTGATAACATTCTATACGTAATTGTTTTTGATTATTTCTAAAAAAATTCATTCTATTACTTTCAACCATCACATATGCATGTATAATGTATTGTTGTGTTAATCTTCCACAATATAAAATAGGGTTGAAATTTTTTAAATTTGGTCTCCAATGGATTCTATATAAATAATATTGTAGTATTGTAAGACAATCACTATTTTCAATATTTTCATTTTTTTTATATCCTATACTCCAACCTAAATCTCCTGCTGGAAACATTAAAGGAAAAACCATTGGATCCACGTGATGAGATAATTTATTTAAATAAGTATGAGTAATTTCATCTTCAGAAGATAATTTCGGATATACACAAAGATCATAATTATCTGGAATTCCTGAATTAGATACTATGATAGCACCACATTCAGAAGTTAGTGGCTTATTATAACGATGTTGTTGTTTATCATTTTTTCGCATAAAATACAATTTATAATTTGGAATATTTTGTATGTTTGATAATTGATGTAAGCTTTTGTAATTTTTAGCCATGGGATTATCATTCATTATTTCTGTTAAAATTAACATATGTTCCTTTGTTAATTTTTCATTAGTTTTTAATCGTTTTTCAATTGCTACTGTATTATCGTAAATGTATAACTGTCCACATGTAGGTTTAATGTCGTTAGTAGAAATTAACGTATTAGGTGCTGTATGACAAATTTGTCCTTGAATTTTTAAATTATATATAGCTTTTCCTTGGTTTTGAATGACATTCGCATTAAAAGTTGCAAAACTAAATAAATTATTATAATATCTAAAATATATATTCCATTATATAGCCTTAAGCAAGTATTTCATAAATATATTATTAAAAAACTTTTTTCTTAATAGTTTATATTTCAAATAAATAATTGACGTAAAAATAATATAAAGAATCAATATATTTAAGATAATTAAATACCAATATTTTTCATAACCAAATTTGGTCTCTAAAGTATTAGAGTCATCAAACAAGAAGGTTTTTTAAAAAAATATTGGTAAAATTTAAATATTTAATTAACGATATAAAAATAAACACTAAATGATTATGAATAGTGATTAGGGATATGAGGGGTAGCAAGAGGGGTGACTTGTTTAGTGAGGGGGTGATTTGTGGACTGAGGGGTGGACTTGGGCAGGAGAGGGGTGACTGAGGTTGAGGGGGAATCTTTTTTTTTTTTTTTTCAAAAAGACATTTCTAGAGACATTTTTACGTTATTTTGAGGGGGAACTTTTAATTTTTTTGGAGGGGGAAAAAAATGAGGGGTAGAAGAAGGGGTAGGAGGAGGAGTAGTAATTGGAAGGGTGATAGTAGTGGTGTAAAGAACGAGTAACAAATATAAATCGATAAAATAAGGTAAATTTAGCTAAATTATCTGAGGGAGGGGGGGTGAGTGACGTACGAGGGGTAGCAAAAGGGGTGACTTAAGTAGCAGAGGGGTGACTTGGGTAGTAAAGGGGTGTCTTTTTTTTTTCTCAAAAAAGATCATTTCTAGACAGATTTTTACGTTATTTTGAGGGGTGGATTGTGATGTTTTAAGCATAAAAAAGAGGGGGAGGAAAAATGAGGGGCAGCTGAGAAGGTTTTTTTTTTTTTTTAACTATATAATATAGGGAGATATATATACACTCACACACTTACACCTACACCTATGCACTCATACACATACACATACGCATATTCGCACGCATACATACACACATACGCATATTTGCACGCATACATACACACATACGCATATTCGCACGCATACATACACACATACACACACACACACACACACACACACACACACATATATATATATATATATTGCACATAAACAGATACACTCATTCACATACAGAACACTTGCCTCTCCATTTCCATCTTTTTGTCTTTGTCTTTCCATCTTCGTCACTCCGTCTTTCTGTCTCTGTTTCTTTCTCTCCGTCTCTTCGTCTCCGTTTCTCTATCTCAGTCTCTCCATCTTTGTCCCTACCCACACAGCATGAAATATTGCAGTGAAACTTTCACTGAAATATTGTGCTGAAATATTGTCACAAGATTGCAGCAATCTTGTCTTAACATTGCTGAGAGGTTTCATGAAACATTTCAGTGTGATATTGCTGCAAACTTGCTACAAGATTACAGAAAATAATTCAAGCAATATTGCAAGGAACCTTTCATGAAAGGTTGCAGCGAGGTTTCTGCAAGGTTTTATAAAACATTTCATGAAATATTGCAAGAAACCTTTCATGAAAGGTTGCAGCGAGGTTTCTGCAAGATTTTAGAAACAATTCATGAAATATTGCAAGAAAACTTTCATGACATGTTTCAGCGAGGTTTCCAGCAAGATTTAAAAAACATTTCATAGAATATTGCAAGAAACCTTTCATGAAAGGTTGCAGCAAGGTTTCTGAAAGATTTTAGGAATATTTCATGAAATATTGCAAGGAACCTTTTATGAAAGGTTGCATAGAGGTTTCCAGCAAAATTTAGAAAAAATTTTATAAAATATTGCAAGGAACCTTTCATGAAAGGTTGCAGCAAGGTTTCTGCAAGATTTTAGAAATATTTCATGAAATTTCGCAAGAAACCTTTCATGAAAGATTGCAGCGAGGTTTCTGTAAGATTTTAGAAATATTTCATGAAATATTGCAAGAAAACTTTCACGAAAGGTTGCAGCGAGGTTTTCAGCACGATTTAGAAATTATTTCATGGAATATTGCAAGAAACCTCTCATGAAAGATTGCAGCGAGGTTTCTGTAAGATTTAGACAACATTTTGATGGAATATTGCATCGAACTTTCTATGAAAGATTGCAGCGAGCTTTCTGCAAGGTTTTAGAAACATTTTATAAAATATTGCAAGAAACCTTTCACGAAAGGTCGCAGCGAGGTTTCTGCAAGATTCTAAAAACATTTTGCGACGATGAAAAATTCAAGCATCGCGCTTAAAGCTTAGTACCCGGGCTCAGCCGCTACGAGGCGCTACTCCCGCAACGGGAATAGCGAGCTCCACAGCATATATAACCAGCCGGCAGCCGGCTCAGCCCAGTCCTCTCTCCGCTCTCGCTGTGTAGAGAAGTTATGCTCTGCACAGTTAAGAGTACCCTTACCTGTATCCTTTTCCTTCAATCTGTGTAGTAGGGGGATTCCACTACACAGACTCCTCTCTCTCTTTACTATGTAAAGAAGTTATGCTTTACATAGTAAAAACCTCTATCCTTATCCTATCTATGTAGTCGGGGGATTCCACTGCATAGATACTCCTCCACCTACCGCCGCCGTAACCGCCGTCGATAAAATAGAACCCGCGTCTACCCGCCGTAACTAATCGTTAACAATATTTGCGCTGTAGATATTAATGTAATTTCTTTTGTTCTTTATTTTTTTTCACAGACGGCTTCTAAACACCACGCCATCTGCCGGTGAAAGCAAGGAACCATAACACCAATTATTTTTCCCACCGACGGTCAAAAGAAATTATTTTTCATTCAGTTTAATTAAATTAAAGAATAGATTTTTATGTTTGCATTTTCATATTTTTATACCGTCGTTGTAAACGCCCTTTGCTTTATTATTAATAAATGGACTTTAATTTAATTTGGTTTAATTTAAACCAAATATACTTATTTACCTAGTTCCGCAAAACCTTTCCTGTAATTCCGACCCGCCGTTTATATCTCTAGTATTAAGTTTATTTATTTTTGTTTCAAGCTTTTAAATTTCAATATTAATATAAATTATTATTTCTTTTCTTTACAAAGTTAAATTCTTAAATTACATTTATTATTTTTTTTTTCTTTCTTTTCATTATTAAATTAATTCAGTAAAATCAATTTAGTTATTAAGTTTGAACTTTGGCTTTATCCACCGCCGTAGATCCTCCTCGCAAAAGTCTGATGCGACCGCAGCTTATCCAGAAAAGCCAAACGTTACATGGCACCCTGCGAACAGGGACCGGACTAAATTAACTACTATCAAAATTTTTCTTTTTTTTTATCATTTTTGTTTTTACCGAGTTCTGCAACTTAAGTTGCATGGCGCTCGAAAAACCTCGTCCGTTGTTATAAACCTTTGTAAAACAGGTAAATAAGTATTTCCTTGTTTTCACCCCGCGTACTCACTTTAGATCAAAATGCATAAGCAATGGGTTTATGCGTTAACCCCTAGCGAACTCATAGAAAATTTAAGAGAAGCTCGATTAAGCACGGCCGGTACTATCGTAGAACAACGTGCTTTATTCTTAAAATACGTCAAAAATCATCCGGATTTATTTGAAAGCATGCCCGAAGATCCGCCCGATTATAATGAAGAAAGCGATAAGACACGAGATCAATTATGGCTCGCTCAAGCATCCGGTGCTACCGACGCGTCTTCAATGAATGCGAATCCACCAACACATCGCGACGGAAACTCATTCGCCAACCCGCCAGTCATCGTGCACATGCCGAACGACACCGCTCGCACCATAGATCAGATGCGGAAGTGGAATTGTCACTTCGAGGGTCGAGATTTATACTCTTTCTTAGAAAGAATTCAAGATTTAAAAACCGCGTATGAAATATCCGACGCAAAATTCTTACAAGGCTTTCCGGAATTACTGCGCGGTGACGCACAATTATGGTTTCGAAATTGTTCCGCTCAAATCAACTCTTTTCAACAGTTAATCACCCGTCTAAAAGATTATTACTTATCGCCCAGTGAACTTCGAAACCTTGATCGTTTAATAATAGACCGGAAACAAGGCGAAAACGAGGACATCCGTAAATATGTAACTTCTCTCGCCACTCTAATGCGACGACGCGGTAATGTAACGGCCGAACAACAACTAGAAAACATCTACAGCAATATGCGACCCGTGTTACGCCTCCATATACGCAGATCAGATTTCACATCCATCGAACAGCTAATCCAACGCGTCGAAGAAATCGAGGAAGTTAAAACCCAAATGAAGGACACGCGGCCACCCGTTAGACCAGAGTGCTTAAACACCGCGGCGTTTAACACCCAAGAGTACTCGCGCTCACTAAACTGCTGGAACTGTAAAGGCAAGGGTCGCGATCGGTATCATTGTAAGAAAACCGGAAAAATCTTTTGTTCATTTTGCGGTAAGGACGGTACAATGACTAAAAACTGTCGCTGCGAGGGTGCGGAAAACTCAAGGCGGGTCGGCCGGAATTAGGCGACCGACCGACCCCAGCGTCCCGTCATTCGCATCAAGTCCAGGAAAACCGCTGTTTCATCCACTTCCGGATAGGTAAAAAAACGCTGGAAGCTTTAATATATCCGGGCTCAATAACTTCTTTCGCGAGACCAGAAGTCATTAACCACTGTTTACAATCCGGTTGGACCAGTAAAGAAGAACACCGGATCATTGGTTTGGCTAACGGATCCGAAACTTTTTCAAATCAATCCATTTCCGGGTTTTTCCTGTATAAAAACCGCCATTTCAGACATAATTTCTCGATACTAAGTAACTTATGTTTTGACTTTTTGCTCGGAATGGACCTGCTAAATAAACTCGGGATTAAAATCTCGCTGCAAGGACAAATAATAAAACCTACACGCGGCCCTGCTAGTATGCAATGCGGACAAATGTGCTTAACGAACCCGACAGCCGGCTTACACTCTCTTTCTCCAGACGAAGAAGCACGGTTAAAAGAATTTCTAGAAGTAGAATTAGCTAAATTTCATGACGTCAGCGGTCGAACTCCACTAATTGAACATGAAATCAAGCTGCTGAATCCTACGCCGATTAAACAGCGATATCGACCGCAAAACCCCGCCACCCAAGCGATCATAAATCAAGAGGTCGATAATGTGCTCGCAGAAGGCGTCATAAAACCATCGCATAGCCCTTGGAGCTCACCGGTAGTCCTCGTGAAGAAGAAAGACGGAAAACCGCGTTTTTGCATCGATTTCCGCAGATTAAACTCAGTGAGTAAAAAGGATGCATATCCTCTGCCGCAAATTAACGCAATTCTAGACCGTTTACGCAACGCTAAATATTTGTCAACGATAGACCTTAAAAACGGATATTGGCAAGTACCGTTAACATCTCAAAGTTGTGCCACCACTGCATTTACGGTGGCTGGCAAAGGCCTCTTCGAATTTACAGTTATGCCTTTTGGCCTGCACTCGGCAACCGCAACTTTTCAGCGATTATTAGATCGCGTAATCACCCCAGAGTTGGCACCTAACGCGTTCGCGTATCTAGATGACATTATTGTCATTTCTTCTTCTCTAGACGAACATCTCCAACATCTAAATGCCGTGTTTTCCAGACTTCGTCAAGCAAATTTACGGCCGAATCCTGACAAATGCGTTTTCGCCCGAAAAAGTCTTAAATATCTCGGTCACGTGATAAATGAAAGTGGCTTACACACCGATCCAGATAAAATCACCCCTTTAGCCGATCTACCGCCGCCTAAAAATGTAAAAGAATTACGCTGATTTTTAGGTTTACTATCATGGTACCGTCGGTTCGTAAAAGACGCTTCTCCTATAGCCGCGCCATTGAACTTGCTACTACGCAAACAAGTCAGATGGAAATGGAGTGATGTCCAACAAAAAGCTTTCAATCATATCAAAGACCAACTAACTTCCGCGCCGATTCTCACTTGTCCTGATTGGACTAAAACCTTCTCTTTACAAACCGACGCAAGTCTCGAAGGACTCGGAGCCGTGCTCACCCAGGAGATCGAAAATAAAGACCACGTAATAGCCTACGCCAGTCGTTCCTTAACGAAAGCGGAACGTAACTACACGATAACGGAATTAGAATGCCTCGCAGTTAAATGGGGAATTTGGAAGATGCGAGACTATCTAGAAGGGTATCATTTTATCGTTATCACCGACCACCAGTCGTTAAAATGGTTAGATAAAATAGATAACCCCTCCGGTCGTTTAGCCCGTTGGGCATTAGAATTAGGCCAGTGGGACTACGGACTCCAATATAGGCGTGGCACGGAGAATACAATCGCCGACCTCCTGTCCAGACAACCAGCTAACACATGCGCAACCGCTCCCGCACAAAACGCATGCACATGGTACGACGACCTTTTGTCAAAAGTCCGGCAAAACCCGCAAAATCACCTGGATTTTTGCATAAAAGACGGTCATCTTTTTCACCACCGTATTCACGATCTCAACTTAAATTATCTAGACACGGGACCGGAATGGAAAATGTGCATACCTTCGTATCTAAGAGAAAAAGTACTGCACGAAGTACACGACGACGTCACCGCCGGTCACCTAGGCATTTTTAAGACGCTTGCTCGTCTCTCTCAACGTTATTATTGGCCTAGAATGCTAACGGATGGCGCGTCATACGTAAAAAAATGCCAAAGTTGCCAAAAACACAAAGTGTTGCAGAAAAAGCCACCCGGCTTAATGCATGCCACTCCGGTAAACGCACGATGGAAAATGGTCTCGATTGACTTAGTAGGCCCGTTACCTAGGTCTAAGGACCAAAACACTCTTTTGCTCGTAATGCAAGACCGTTTCTCGAAATGGGTTGAACTTCGTCCTTTACGTAGAGCCACGGCCAAAACGGTAATAAAAGCCCTAAAAGAGCAAGTCATTTTTCGACACGGTTGCCCCGCCACGGTCGTCAGCGACAACGGCGTTCAATTTAAAAGCCACGAAATGGCCACCTTTTTGAATCAATGCGGTATTAAACCCCGCTTTACTCCGAATTATACACCGCAATGCAACCCTGTCGAACGTGCAAATCGTGTCATCAAAACTATGATACGGCAATACATCGGGAATCGACACAATGACTGGGACAAAAAGCTAGCCGAAATAGCTTTCGCTTATAATACAGCCCGCAGCGAATCCACAGGCTTCACTCCCGCCTACTTAAATACCGGTAGAGAATTCATAGCCCCCGGGGCAATAAACCAGAACCACGAAAAAAATAACACCTTGAACGAGATTAATAAATTAAAAGATGCGCTAGAACTCGCGAAAAACAATCTCGCTCAGAGTTTCAACAAGCAAAGCCGTTATTATAATCTCCGCAGAAGGAACTGGAAGCCGAGCTTAAATGACTCTGTCTTAAAAAGACACTATACGCTGTCAAATAAAGCTGCCGATAAAGCCGCAAAACTATCGGAAAAATACGTGGGTCCGTTTAAAATAATAAAAATCACGTCACCGGTAATCTACGATCTTAAAGCACACGACGGCCCGATCACCCGCCATGTGCACATAAAAGATTTGAAACCAGTAAATTAACGCGCCCCATGCGCCACCGCTCCGTGAAAATACAAAAAAAAAATTAAATTAGGGGACCAATACCCCCTCCGCTACACCGACTAGCCCGCGTATATAAGGAGCAGCACACTCGCTCAGTGCATCACTAACCATCGCCGAATACACGTCACACGCTCAAGATGGAAAACCGGGCTTCAACCAACAAAGAGCCGTCGTACGATGTCAACTACTTCATAGCGAAGCCACTGACACGTGCGATGCGCCTTACATCACCTAAACGCCTCAACAACAAAAAGCCGCACAACAAACCGGTGGTCGTAAGCAACATCACTCCATCTGCCGAACTTCGACGATTGGTCGAGGAGGCCCGACGCCGGCACGCCAAGCTAATGGCCAAAGCTACGGTCGCGCCACCAGAAACTTCCACGCCCGCCCCTCGTCCAACCGACCAGCAACCATCGACACCGAAGGAGCCAACACCGACACCACCACCAACGCAGGCATCAACGTCACCAATACCAGCGCCAGTACCGACACCAACATCAGTGCCCACGGATCTGAAAGGGAGACAGTTAATCACCGCTACCCTGGAAGACGGAGTTGTGGTTAGATACCCACTGGGGATACGAAGATGCCGGACCTTCGCCAATGGTTTCCGTTATACGTTACACCTGGACAAGACTACCGGAGCCATAGTAAAGTTGGTAGACAAACGACGTGTTGGTGAGATTATTCTTTTCACTTATATTTGTAAATATCTTATACATCATTCCGCGGAATATTTTTTTTTTAGATTAGATTGTTTTAATGTACAAGTAAGCTTAAACATAGTATTTAATTTTCTTTTTCTTACATTATTTTTAATTTGATTCTTAGTTCTAAGTTAAACATTTTTGATTTTTTTTTTCTCGCTTATGATTAAGGTTACTTACAGTTTAGATTAATTCTTAATTCGTTGCGCAAGCTTCACTCTCCAAAACAGGGGGGGTGTGCGACGATGCAAAATTCAAGCATCGCGCTTAAAGCTTAGTACCCGGGCTCAGCCGCTACGAGGCGCTACTCCCGCAACGGGAATAGCGAGCTCCACAGCATATATAACCAGCCGGCAGCCGGCTCAGCCCAGTCCTCTCTCCGCTCTCGCTGTGTAGAGAAGTTATGCTCTGCACAGTTAAGAGTACCCTTACCTGTATCCTTTTCCTTCAATTAGTGTAGTAGGGGGATTCCACTACACAGACTCCTCTCTCTCTTTACTATGTAAAGAAGTTATGCTTTACATAGTAAAAACCTCTATCCTTATCCTATCTATGTAGTCGGGGGATTCCACTGCATAGATACTCCTCCACCTACCGCCGCCGTAACCGCCGTCGATAAAATAGATCCCGCGTTTACCCGCCGTAACTAATCGTTAATAATATTTGCGCTGTAGATATTAATGTAATTTCTTTTGTTCTTTATTTTTTTTTCACAGACGGCTTCTAAACACCACGCCATCTGCCGGTGAAAGCAAGGAACCATAACACCAATTATTTTTCCCACCGACGGTCAAAAGAAATTATTTTTCATTCAGTTTAATTAAATTAAAGAATAGATTTTTATGTTTGCATTTTCATATTTTTATACCGTCGTTGTAAACGCCCTTTGCTTTATTATTAATAAATGGACAAAAGTTTAATTTAAACCAAATATACTTATTTACTTAGTTCCGCAAAACCTTTCCTGTAATTCCGACCCGCCGTTTATATCTCTAGTATTAAGTTTATTTATTTTTGTTTTAAGCTTTTAAATTTCAATATTAATATAAATTATTATTTCTTTTCTTTACAAAGTTAAATTCTTAAATTACATTTATTATTTTTTTTTTTTCTTTCTTTTCATTATTAAATTAATTCAGTAAAATCAATTTAGTTATTAAGTTTGAACTTTGGCTTTTATCCACCGCCGTAGATCCTCCTCGCAAAAGTCTGATGCAACCGCAGCTCATCCAGAAAAGCCAAACGTTACAATTTCATGAAATATTGCAAGAAACCTTTCACGAAAGGTTTTAGCGAGTTTTCCAGCAAGATTTGGGGAACTTTTCATGGAATATTGCAAGAAACCTTTCATGAAAGATTGCAGCGAGGTTCCTGCAAGATTTTAGAAACATTTTATGAAATATTGCAAGAGACCTTTCATGAAAGGTTTCAGTGAGGTTCCTAGCAAAATTTGGGGAACATTCTACGGAATATCGCAAGAGACCTTTGATGAAAGGTTGCAGCAAGGTTCGTGCAAGATTTAAGAAACATTTTACGAAATATTGCAATATACCTTTTATGAAAGGTTTCAACGAGGTTTCCAGCAAAATTTGATGAATATTTTATGAAATATTACGAGGTATCTTTTGTTAAAAGTTGCAGTAAGATTTCTGCAAGGTTTTTGACAAGATTTCTAAGATATCACAAAAAATATTGCTATGTACATTTCGCCAATGGTTATTACCATATTTCTGGCAATCTTTATAAAATATTCCAGAAAAGCGTTTTTCAAAAAGTATCAGCAAAGTTTCATGAATAATTTCAAAATGAAATTGCAGCAAACCTTTCATAAACAGTTTCAGTAATAATTCCGCAAGTTTTTATAAAAGATTCTAAGAGCAGTCCAGATTCGCTGTTCTTGTCTTATATTTGGTTTCCTGTTATTTACTCAAGTATTTATTGCTGTAGTTGTATTGTAAACGGGAAGTGGAGCGCAATAAGTATGCTATTATTATAAATATTTATGCGTAGGGTAAAAAAATCCATCGAATTGTTATTGAAAAAAGTAAAGAACGCATAAATATTAGAAACAAAACCTTTTATTTCAATATTCTTTACTTTTCTCAAAAACGATGCTGAGGAATTTTTTCTTCTTGTGCACAAATATTGATAATAATACTATTGCGCTTAACTAGTAATTTATAGATACAACGATTTATACTTAAGCAAATAAGAAAAACTTTATCACACAAGGATAGAAAATCCTGCCCACTATTAAATATTACTGCAGCAAGCTTTTGGCAAGATTTAAGAAACATTTTACAAAATATTGCAGGAAACCATACGGAAAGGTATGAGCGTTGTTCGCGGCAAAATTTGGGAAAAATTTCATGAAATATTACGAGAAAACTTTCATGAAAGATTGCTGCAAGTTTTCTTGAAATGTTGCTGCGAGGTTTTCATGAAAGGTTGCTGCGAGATTTTTAGCAATATTTCAACCGGGTTCTAGCGCGGACATATAAATGTTGCTGCAATATCTCATAAAAGGTTGCTACGAGGTTTTCTGCAAGGTTACGGCGAGATTTTCTGAAAAATTGCTGTGTGGTTGCTTGTCATGTTTTTGCTATTTTTCCCGCAAGATTCCTGTGAGGTTTCTTGAAATGTTTCTGTTACATTTCCTGAAAGATTGCTGCGAGGTTTCCTGCAAGGTTGCGGCGAGGTGTTCTAAAAGATTGCTGCAAGGTTTCTTGAAATGTTTCTGTTACATTTCCTGAAATATTGCTGTGAGGTTTTCATGAAAGGTTGCTGCGAGGTTTTCTGAAAGATTGCTGCGAGGTTTTTAGAAATATTTCAACCGGGTTCTAGCGCGGACATATAAATGTTGCTGCAATCTTTCATGAAAGGTTGCTGCGAAGTTTCGAAACTTTCATGAAACCTTGCAGCAACCTTGCAGCAATCTTTCATGCTGTGTGGGTAGGTCTATGTCTCTTCATCTCTGGCTCTCTGTCTCTGCCTCTCCGTCTCCATCCCTTCATCTCTGTCTTTCCGTTTTCGTCTCTCCATCCCTCTGTCTATGTCGCTTCGTCTCCATCTCTCCGTTTTCGTCTTTCCGTTCATGTCTCTCTGTTTCCGTCTCTCGGTCTTCTTCTCTCTGTCCCTTCGTCTCCGTCTCTGTATCTTTGTCTCTACTCCTCCGTTCCTACGTCTCCGTTTTTGCATCTCCACATGATTAAAAAGAATGGATTCCTATCATATTTTTTCATTAATTTAAATAAAATTGAGTTAAACAAATTTTTAATTTATCATGATAATATGATTTGTATTCAAACAATTTTTATGCATATTGGGACATTAACTAATCCTTTTTTTTTAAATATATATAAACTAAATTTTAAAAAGAACTGCAATATAAAAATTTATAAATCAAGGCAACTTTTTTGACTTTAAAATTGGCTAATTTATACATATTAATATAATATATGAAAATTTAACCAAGCGACGTTAAGAGCGAGATAAATTAGGCTCGTATAGTTTAAAATCGAAAAAAAATTTCAGCAAAGAAAAGATTTTAGTCAGATGTCTTATCATTAATTGATTCTATAAATTTTAAATTTTATGAAAAATAGGTTTTAGAAAAACTGTTTTTATAAGAACAAAAAAATGAGCAAAGTAACAGAAAAACTTAAGTTTAAAACTTCAAATAAACAATATTTAATGATGAACATTGAACTTTGTTTTTATGGTGTTTATGTTTTTTTTGTTTATGTATTTAATAAGTGGTAATTTATTAAAATTTTAAGAATAATTATCAATCAGAATTTTTAATTATCTATATAAATAATATTTAAAATTTTTATTTTAGGATTTTTCATAGTTTTTCAGATGTAATTGAAATTCTTATATTAAATAATTTCAATCCAGAAGTACACATTAATTAATTATTTTCATAGAATGAATTTAACCAAAGAAAAAAAATTAATTATGATAGGTGAAGATGGATATGCTGGGCAATTGAGTATGTTAAATAATAAACATATTAAAAAATTTAATCAAATTTTTAAGAATCATACAAATTTTTCAATGCAGCCTACAATATTTTTTCAAAGGCTTAAACGTATTAATCCAGTTCCATTAAATTAAGATTACATACAAATACTTTCCTCCGGAAATCGGCATTTTGGTCACTGGATTTGTATCTATTATTTACAAAATGTAATTCATGTTTATGATAGTTTAAATAGTAATGGATTAAATGATGAACAAAAAATTAGCATTGATAAACTATTTCCAATTCGTGAAAACTTACAAATATGTTTTGAAAAAGTTCAATTTCAGATTAATCTTTTTGATTGTAGCATTTTTTCAATAGCTTTTGCAGCAACAATAGCTAATAATTTGTGTCCTTGTGAAATAGAATTCGACATCGGAAAAATACGTGGATATTTGCTAACTAAATTCAATTGTCATGTTTCCATTAGTAAAGAACAATTATACTAAAATCAATTATAAAGCGATATCCAGAAATCAGCAAATTGTAAATCATAAGGAATTGTCAACGATGAAATTAAATGTTCAAAATATAAATTTTGAATATCTTGAAGATAAAAAGTTATAAGAATTGGCACTACAACAATTACATCAATGGGATAACATAAAATGTTTAGAGGCAACAAATTATAAACCAAAAACTTATCTACAGAAAACTTACCAAAACAGTAATAAAAAAAAAATATGAACAAACCAAAGAAAAAATTTCAAAAAGTAATTGTAAAAAAATTAAATACAATAACATTGAAGAATCTGAAAATGATATTGAACAAGATCCAATTCTGACATTTGAAAATTGATTTAATGATAAAATAAAATTTTTTAACAAAGAACAAAACCGACTTCAAAAAAATGCACTAAACAGTTAAAAATAATTTATGATCTTCAATAATTATACGCATACTACGCATCTAACTTAACACATGTATAGCAAATATATTATCGATTATCTAATTATTTGTAAACAGCACAAACAAATTATATTTTTTTGGGAATTAAAAAAATATAATTTGTTTGTGCTGTTTACAAATAATTAATTAATGTATAATATATTTGCTACAAATGTGTTAAGTTGGATGCGTAGTATGCGTATAATTATTGAAGATCATAAATTATTTGTAACTGTTCACTGCATTTTTTGAAGTCTGTTTTGTTTTTTGTTAAAAAATTTTTTTCTGAAGTCTGTTTTGTTTTTTGTAAAAAAGTTTTTATTGTTCAATATTTTTTTTTTCTCAATTTTTATTCTCTATTTTTTAGAGAATTCCCTTACTAAAAACGCAAATATAGGTGAACCCACTAATTGCACCTAACTTTCATTATTAATTCATAACGCATGCATCAGTACACTATACTAAGCAATGTATAGAAGGAAAGAGAGAAGGCTCAACGGCACAGTGTCGTTGTGTGTGCATGTATACATATTCAAGCTTAGGTAAGACAGAAAAAGAGAGAGAGGGGGAATGAGAAAGAGACACAGAGAGAGATAGAGAGAGGGAGAGAGACGGAGAGAGAGAAAGAGAGGGAGAGAGAGACAGAGAGAGAGAGAGAGAGAGAGAAAGAGAGAGACAAAGAGAGAGAGTATAGCAGGCGAAGTATAAGGGAGGTAAATGAGAAAAATCAACACCCGGTTTTTCTTAATTTTATAATTTGCTTATAAAAACCGAATATTAGCCCAATAATTAGAGGAGACGTATGGGACCTTGCTGCAGACATCCTCTAACAGATGAAAAAAAGTTTTTTCGAATCGGTTTAGAAATGACGGAGTTATGAGGTAACAGACAAAAAAAAATTCAATCAAATTGAGAACCTTCTCCTTTTTGGAGTCGGTTGAAAATTATTAAAATTAACAAAAGTTTCGATTAAGAAATTAAAAAATTTAAATATAACGCAACATGCAAATCAAATTAATTCTCAAAACATTATTGTGATTACTAAACTTGAAAATAATTTCAAGAGGAATAAAAAATTTAAAAAAATTATAAAAGTTACAATGAAAAAATTGAAAATTTCTAATATATTGCAACAAAAAAGTCAAATGTCCAACCAAAATGAATTCATAAAAAACAACGACGGAGAAGCGGAGATGGAGAGACTGAGACAGATAGACGGAGACGGAGAGACTGAGACAGATAGACGGAGACGGAGAGACGGAGACAGATAGACGGAGACGGAGAGATGAAAACGGTGGGATGGAGACGGAGAGACTCAGACAGATAGACGGTGACGGAGATTGAGAGATGGTGACGGAAAGACCGAGGTGGAGATGGAGAGACAGAAAAGGAAAGATGGAGACAGAGATGGAGAGATGGGGACGGAGAGACTCAGAAAGAAAGACAGAGACAGTGAAATGGAGACTTACACACGAAGACAGAGAGACGAAAACGGTAAGACGGAGACACAAAGACAAAGACGGAGATACGGAGTCGGGGAGGCAGAGACGTAGAGACGGAGACAAAGAGACGGAGACAGATATGCGAAGACACAAAAACGGAGACGGAGAGACAGAGACGGAGAGGTGGAGAGACGAAGACGGAGACGGAGACAAAGACAGAAAGACGGAGACAAAGAGACGGACAGAGACAGACTGAGAGACAGAGATGAAAAGACGGATTCGGAGAGAAAAAGACGGAAAGACAAAGATGGAGAGATGGTGACGGAGAGACGGAGATGGAGACGGAGGGATGGAGAGATGACGACGAAGGGTCGGAGACGGAAAGACAGAGATGGAGAGACTGAGACAGAGGCGGAGAGACGGAGACGGAGATTGACAGACGGAGACGGAGATTGACAGATGGAGACAGAGACTGATAGACGGAGACGGAGAGACAAAAACGGTGAGACATAAACGAAGAGATGGAGGCGAAATGACGAATTTTGAAAAGACGAAAACGGAGAGTCGGAGACGGAGAAACGGAGACTTACAGACGGAGACGGAGAGACGAAAACGGTGGGACGAAGTAGGAGAGATGAAATTGGAAAGACGACGAAGAGATGGAGACGAAAACGAAGAGGCGGGGACGAAAAGACGAAGACGAAAAGACAGAGACGAAGGGAAGAAGACGGAAGAACGGAGACGGACAGACAGAGACAGACAGTCAGAGGGACGGAGACTGAAAGACGGAGACGGAGCGATTGCTGGACGAAGAGACGGAGGTACGCAGAGACAGAAACAAAGGGACGAAGACGGAGAGACGGAGACAGAGATGGAGAGTTGGTGACGGAGAGACGAAAACGGAGACGGAGGGACAGGAAAGGAAAGATGGAGACAGAGACGGAGATAAGGAGATGGAGAGACGGAGACGGAGATACTAAGAGAGACAGACGGAGACGGAAATACGGAGAATTACACACGGAGACAGAAGGACGAAAACGGTAAGACGGAGATAGAAAGACAAAGGCAGAGGGACGGAGACAGAGAGGCAGAGACATAGAGACGGAGACAGAGAGACGGTGATAGATATACGAAGACGCAAAAACGGAGACGGAGAGGCAGAGACGAAGAGACGAAGATGGAGACGAAGACGGAGACGGAGACGAAGACGAATACGGAGGCGAAGACGAAGACGGAGACGAAGACGAAGACAGAGATAGAGATCGAAAGACGGAGACGGAGATCGACAGACGGAGACGGAGACGGAGATGGACAGACGAAGACGGAGACGGAGACAAAGACGGAAAGACGGAGACAAAGAGACGGACAGAGACAGACTGAGAGACAGAGATGAAAAGACGGATTCGGAGAGAAAAAGACGGAAAGACAAAGATGGAGAGATGGTGACGGAGAGACGGAGATGGAGACGGAGGGATGGAGAGATGACGACGAAGGGTCGGAGACGGAAAGACAGAGATGGAGAGACTGAGACAGAGGCGGAGAGACGGAGACGGAGATTGACAGACGGAGACGGAGATTGACAGATGGAGACAGAGACTGATAGACGGAGACGAAGACGAAGACGGAGACGAAGACGAAGACAGAGATAGAGATCGAAAGACGGAGACGGAGATCGACAGACGGAGAGACAGAGACGGAGAGGTGGAGAGACGAAGACGGAGACGGAGACAAAGACGGAAAGACGGAGACAAAGAGACGGACAGAGACAGACTGAGAGACAGAGATGAAAAGACGGATTCGGAGAGAAAAAGACGGAAAGACAAAGATGGAGAGATGGTGACGGAGAGACGGAGATGGAGACGGAAAGACGGAGACAAAGAGACGGACAGAGACAGACTGAGAGACAGAGATGAAAAGACGGATTCGGAGAGAAAAAGACGGAAAGACAAAGATGGAGAGATGGTGACGGAGAGACGGAGATGGAGACGGAGGGATGGAGAGATGACGACGAAGGGTCGGAGACGGAAAGACAGAGATGGAGAGACTAAGACAGAGGCGGAGAGACGGAGACGGAGATTGACATACGGAGACGGAGATTGACAGATGGAGACGAAGACGGAGACGGAGACGGAGACGGAGACGAAGACGAATACGGAGGCGAAGACGAAGACGGAGGCGAAGACGAAGACGGAGACGAAGACGAAGACAGAGATAGAGATCGAAAGACGGAGACGGAGATCGACAGACGGAGACGGAGACGGAGATGGACAGACGAAGACGGGGAGACAAAACGGTGAGACAAAGACGAAGAGATGGAGACGAAATGACGAATTTGGAAAGGCGAAAACGGAGAGTCGGAGACGGAGAGAAGAAGTCGGAGATGAAGGGACGGCAGACTGAGACAGACTAAGACGGAAAAACAAAGACGGAGGGTCGGAGACAGAGAGACTAAGAGTCAAAGACGAACAAACGGAGACAGATAGACATAAACGAAGATGGAGAGACGGAATTGGAGAAACGGAGACTCACAGATGAAGACAGATAGACGAGAACGGAGAGACGGAGACAGAAAGACAAAGGCATTGAGATGGAGAGACGAAGATGGAGATATGGAGATGAAGAGACGGAGACGGAGGGATGGAGATAGAGGGACGAAGACTGAGAGCCGGAAACAGACAGAGGGAGATGGAGAAATGGAGACAAATAGATATAGACGGGGAGACGGAGAGCTGGAGATGGAGAAATGGCGACGTATAGATGAAGACGGAGAGACGGAGACAGAGATTTGATTTGATTTGATTTGATAATAATCTATTTAACCTCGGGGTGCAACCCCGTAAGGCTCAACATGAAGTAGTACGATGTAAATACATAACAATAATCTGAAAATAATAACAAAACGTTGTAAAAACTTAGTAACAATGAATATAGAATAAAAAAAACATGATAAAGATATAATAAGAAAACATAAAGACTAAATAATACAAAAATAAGCATAAACAAGATCAATTTAAAGTTCAAGCTAATACAGGATATGATGGTGCATTGGCCAGTAGCAACCAATCCACCACTCCACCAGCACTAGAACTTAGACTGGGGCCGCTGATTTAGCACACCAATCCCCACGATCACCGCCAAGTAGCCAGTCGAATGTGTGCCTCTTCAAATACGCCACCGAACCCAACTAGAAAGTTACATTTATAGTAGATTTAGTACTAAGTTCATTGAGATATTTAGTAGCTAGGTGAACAAATGAGTGCTGCAAGGCACTAGTGCGAACAGGAGGACAAACAAGAATCCTCGGCGGCCGGCGAGCAGAAGAACGCACCCGACTATCCGTGTCAATCCTAGTGAATCTATCTACCAAAAACTCAGGAATGTTGTTGGTAATAATAGAATAAGCCAGGGCAGTCACAAAATACTTCCTTCTTCTTTCAACAGAGAGCCACCCAAGACCAAGCCTGTAGGGAGAGACACGTTCACGGAAAGGAACGTTGCCGTACACAAAGCGCACGCAAGCATTGAGAGCTCTATGAAGTTTTAAGTTTTGGTAGTTGAATAAGTCATCATAGACAACACATGCATAATCGAAATGAGGAAAAATTAACGACTCGACAAGTTTTTTCCTAAGTTTTTTAGAGAGAGAATGCCTATAGAACTTAAGATAATGTAATACTCCATGAACACGGCTAACGATAGAATTTACCTGTTTCTCCCAATTGAGAGTCTGGTTGATCCATACACCCAGACTCTTGACCTCTCTAGAGAACGGAATAGATTGACCGCAGACAACGATGGATGGAATCAATGAAGAATTAAGCCTATTAACAAACTGTTCACTTCCCAGCAAAATCGCTTGAGTTTTCCGCGCATTAAGCTTGAGCCCGTTCCTGAGACTTTATCTTTAATGTGAAGACGTATTGACTCGATACTGGACGCGCACGCCTCATCTACGCGCCGGTCTTGAAGTTTAACGGTTTGTTAGACTCTTCTTTCCTACTCGGACTCTTATTACTTTTCGGTTTAAAG
Source organism: Anastatus disparis (assembly GCA_017163975.1). NCBI lineage: Eukaryota > Metazoa > Arthropoda > Insecta > Hymenoptera > Eupelmidae > Anastatus > Anastatus disparis. The sequence goes on along the minus strand of JAFFSR010000301.1, from coordinate 4,152,217 downwards.
CTATTACTTCTTTTAATATTTTTATTTAAAACGTCTCTCATTGGCGTAATTGCACTTCTTATTTAACTGATCTTAAACGACCGCCTTCATTTTAGCTAATACTTCTGCGTCGTTTTTGACTTTTTTGACTGCGTTTATCTCTTTTTTTCTTTCTCGACGGTTTCTATAAACTTCGTCTGCGTGCTTGACAAGTAGCGCTTCGTCCGTATCTGGACCGTATCCAGCCAAACAATATTTAATACTTAATGAGAGGTTATAACTCCACGCCTCGAGCACCATCTGCCGTGGAATCTGGCCTCTTGCTATGTTTCGCATTTCGCTTAAAAACAATGAAGGTTTCTTATCTCCTATCTTATAACCAGTGAACAGTATTTTAAATTCACTTTTGGTGGATCTTCCGTATTTTTCTAATAAGTGTTTCTTTAACCCTTTGTATCACTGCCCCATCAGCAGCAATTCAGTAACCTCGGCAGTCTTGTAAATAATGCTTTTGTCAAGGTTAGTAATCAACGCGTAGAACTTCGCGCTATCGATAATCGACCCTAAAAGGTTTATCTGGCTTTTAAAGATGTCAAACCACGTATCCGGGTCGTTTGCCAAAATGGTAAGTTAATATTTTCAATACCATGATCGGAACTGCTGCCACCTATACCCGGTGTAGGTGTGAATATCGCTTGGTTGGTCTCTACAGCGTCAACTCGCCTATGCTTATCTACTGTCAGTATGAGGCCTGCCGATGGTATTTTGCCTCCTGTCGGTACGTTACCGACCGCGTTAGTGTAACCGACCATAGCTACTGGGTTCCCTTCGAAATGAGGTTTCGTGGGGTTAGGAGCGTCTACTTTTGCCTTTAATGCGTCGATCTCATAAAGCAATTTTTCCACTAATTTATCGCGTTCTTCTGATTTCACGAGCAAGGCTTTATTATCTTCCGTATATTTATACATACATTACGCAATTGATACATTCTCTCGCGGTGTATTTTATTTTGCACCCTTAAAACTTCTTCGTACCTGCGTTCTATTTGCGATTTAGTTGCACTTTTTTTGCGCAGCTCCCCCCACTGCCCCAAGCGGACTACTTTACACTTTTTTGCAAACCCACCCTTCTTCTATCGAGCTGTTTTTTTAATTTATCATAAGAATTTGATATTAAATCGTGCTCTAAATTATCTTCTTTAACTTTTTTCACCCTAGCACTCTGAGTGATATTAAACGCGCTCTCATTATCAATGTCCATATTAGTGCTCATTTTGCGCGTGCTATTAGTTAAATAATCAGAAAAAACCCGTCAATTAAGATGCACAAATGCGCCTCGAAAACGGTCTGTCAAAATAATTAATCGATCCAGAAAAAACTTAATACTACTAATAAAAAATAATTAAATACGCAATTGCAACACGAACGGTTGAAAAATAAATAATTAACAATACAGGATTTTAATAAATAAATAAACACTTAAAACGAAAAATTAGCTAAACGCATTTTATTTACATTATTTTACTAACTACGATATTTTTCAAAAGATAAAAGATCGCATTCTAACGGCTTTTGGTCTCATAACGACCTTGAATAGTCACCTCAAGTTTATTCTACAATTTTCGATTGTAAAAATTAATTTCTTTCAAATAAAATTTCTTTCGCAAATTTTCTTTGCCTTTATGATCTCTTCATACGACTCTCTCTCTCTCTCCTCGCTGTCTTTCGCATTAAACTTTCGTACTTACTCGAATTTTTCGCACTCTACGCCCTTTATTACGTGCAATTAACAATTCATTATTTTACAATTTATTCTACTTACTTTATTTAATACTCATGCTGACACGTGGAAGGAACGCTTAGAAGCGAGAAAAATTATTACGTACATATACACGTACTAACGTGCACACACGCGTTTTCATAAATTAATTACCTCAATATCTTACCAAGTAAATCTCGGTAGCTTGCACTTAGGAAGAGGCAAAAAGCCAATAGTCACGGAACTCCAGGACTTTCTTTGCTGCGCAAGACAATATATATACATACAAAATTTGCTGTTTCGGTAGACTTGATTGCCCCGGAAGCTCGCACCTAGGAAGAGGCAAAAAAGCCAATAAGTGCTTAAATCCAAGACGCTCTCGAAACAGCGTTCATTAGCTAAAACAAAAAATAAATGTCTTACAGCCTTCCACGCGCTGAAGATATATATTTTATATATTTATATGTATGTACTCTAACCAAAAGAGAGAAAGAATTTATCGAGTTGACCGTCAAGGGAAATTTCACCTAACTTAGTCTATTAAATATATTTCGCAAATATTCTCTTATCTTCCATGCTCCACCCACGCACGCAATACAATAGTTTACATACGACGTGCGCGCTGTATTTCTAATAGTACTTGCTATTCGGAGCTGTATACAAGTTTATCTTTGACACGTTGTACGCGACTTAACTACACTTTACAACATATCTTACAATTTTGTACTTTCTATGTTTCCGTGCACTGTATGCGACTTAACATGCGCCTACAGTACACAGGAAATTATATCTATTTGAAGCTTATGCAGTAGAAAAGATTGATGCTTTTCTCTGCGCCGCTAAATAGATTACTATACAATAAATCTCATTACTACCTTGAACACTCCTGAATAGAGCAGCGTGTGGCTTCGCTTCCTTCCCTTAACTAGCTGGTCGACGGCGATGGTTCTCGATGAGAAAACTCTCTCGCGACGCAGCTTCCAAGTCCTTGTAGAAAACGTGCTCTTGAAGAACCGGTGTCACCAATTGTGGGGTCGGGGACTCCAACCAGAACCCAGCACAGTAGAGAATGGAGATAAAAGTAAGGTATTAAGGTTATGAGAGAATGAGTACGAGATATATGGTTAAGCTTATATTTGCTAATACCAGGGGTACAGTCGGTAATCCAGTGAGAGAGTGAACGCTTGCACGATAACACGTTAACTCGTCTCTAGGGGGTAGGGTCGTCTGTATAGTACATGATTGGTTACTTATACTACTTAACACATACACCTCCTCACTCTATCTATTAACTTTCTTATGGCAAGCAAATGCGCACGGAAAGAATAAAAGAGTTTGGAGCTTATAAACTGACAGTTTCGTTTGCTCAAAAACGACAATCATTCGGCCTGCTTTCTCACGTTCTATTTATTTTAATAAACATAATAGATATTTTTATAAGTCGCAATAAATAATATAAAAAAATTTTATTTTAAACAAATATTTATTTGCTTAAAAATATCCAGAAATTTACGTTGGATTTCTAAAACTCTAATTGGAATTCTATTATGAATTTCCAATTGGAATTATTGATAACAAACTATGATAAAATAACGTATATAACGTAGATTTAGTTGGCCAATTTGTTTTTCACAGTGAAAGATATTTTTAATCAAAAATATCTTCCATTATGAACAATAAATTTACTTACTTTAAAATTTACGTTATTTTATCTGGAAAATCCACGTAGATGATTCCCATGGATATTCGCGTGGATCATCCACGCAGATTTCCATTTGAATCCACGCAGAATCCATGTTCATCTATATGGATATCCACGAGGATCATCCACGTGGATATCCATCTAAATTTTTTCAATAGGGCTGTACATCAAAACATACATCGCATACACAAATGGAATTATTTTTTTCCATTTTTAAGTATATATCTTTATATTACAAATTTACATATATGTATATATATATATATATATATATATATATATATATATATATCTCCCTATATTATATAGTTATATAAAAAAAAACCTCCTCTCCTACCCCTTATTATTCCTCCCCCTGTTTTGTATGCTTAAACATCACAATCCACCCCTCAAAATAACGTAAAAATCTGTCTAGAAATGATCTTTTTTGAAAAAAAAGATACCCCTCACCACCCCAGTCACCCCTCTACTACCCAAGTCACTCCTTTGCTACGCCTAGTACGTCACTAACCCCCCGTCAGATAATTCAGCTAAATATACCTTATTTTACCAATGTATTTGTTACTCATTCTCTATACCACTACTATCACCGTTCACAGTACTACCTCTTCACTACTACTCCTCATTTTTTTCTCTCCTCCTCAAAAAATTACAAGACACCTCTCAAAATAACGTAAAAATGTCTCTTGAAATATCTTTTTTTTTTAAAAAAAAAAGATACCCCTCACTACCCGAGTCACCCCTCTTCTACCCAAGTTACCCCTCGCTCTACAAGTCACCCCTTATAACCACTCATACCCCTTATACACTCTTCATATAATCATTATAAACCATTAAGAAAAAAATTCAAAAAATTTTTAAATTTTATATTTATGAAATACTTACTTAAGGCTATATAATGGAATATATATTTAATACATAGTTACCAATATTATAGATTGTTGATATAATTATTTTTTAATCATCAACTAATATCTACATTCCTTAGACAACTTTCCACACCACCCATACTGAGACAAAAAAAAATAAGAAACTTCTACTTCCAACATTTAAGCTTACTTTTTTGTGTCCAAGCTGTACTTGCCTAAAAGTAAAGCACATTTTATTTTGTGCTAATTAGTCATTATCATGGTCAGAAGAACTTATCAAAAAATTTCCTACATCTAAAAGATTCTTCTTTCAGGTTAGCTTAAATTTGTTTTCTTGTTTTTGTCTTGAGTTGATCTTTTTCGTATGTTTTTCGTATTTTTTATATAAAAGTGAAAATCAATATATGATTATAAGAAACCATATAATTAGAAATGTCGTTAATAATTGGAATAAATATAAACAACATATAATAGGAAATAAATATTATATGAATATAATAAATAGTAATAATTATTTTAAGTACATGTCAAATAATGATACTTTTGGAACAGAAATGGAAATTCAAAGTTTTGTAGAATTTTATAATGTATATGTTAAAGTACATATTAAAAACAAAATAAAAACATTTGGGAACTTTTCTAATCATTTTCAATCATCATTAATTTTTACTGGATCATATGATGCACGTAATTATGATATTTTAAATTATGAAAATAATAATAATAATAATTATAATCTTAAAAGAAAATTAAAACTTGAAGAAATCAATAAAACAAATATAGTAAAAAAAATAAAAACAGAAAAAAAAAAAATAAAAGTAAAAATAAGCTTTATAATAAAATAAATAAAAATAAAAAATTGACAAAAAAAAATCAATTAAAAAATTAAATTTAAAGAATAATATAAACAATAATAACATAAATAAAAATTTGAAAAATTATTTAGGTAGAATGAGTTATGAATGTAAATATTGTAGTGCTTTATTTCGGAAAGAAGAAATAAAAAAGTTCAATTGTTGTCAACAAAGAAAAGTTATTTTATCACCATTAACTAAATATAATGAAAAATTAAAATATTTTTTATTACATGATAGTGTTTTTAGAAATTTAATTAGATATTATAATAATTTATTTAGTTTTGCAACTTTTAATGCAAATGTCATTCAAAACTAAGGAAAAGCTTGTGAGCGCCCGAGTATATTCGGCCCTGAAACCGTACGATGCTGAAGGATGCGCGCGCAAACACTCAACAAGACCAAAGTGGTTGAACAAGCAAGCGCGCGTATATACGTACACTTTTAAAGACTTATTTCTAGAAAGGTATTGGAATGAAGATATCCAAAGAACATCTAGAAGAAAAGTTGAATTTGGTCAGTTCTATGAGAATGGCAAACTAAGTCGTATGGCTTACGCTACCCAAGTATATGGGTTTGCTAAAGAGTTAAATCTTCAATATATTGTGGAAGAATTAGCTGATAAAATTAGCAAACATTTCAGCAGAAATGTTAGGCAAGCGATGCAATTTTCTCAAAAAAAAGATAAGAACACATTATGTAAAATCTTGTTAGATTTTGATAATGATGACTGGATTCAAAAGAAAAGAGCAACTACACTGAAAGACTACCGGAACAGCCTGTAGCATCTTCAAGGTTATGTACTACTCTGATTCGTTACGCTTCGAGGTATACGCGCAATCGGAGTAGCAGTTGCTCAGATTTGAGTTTCCCTTACGCTGATCGAGGCATATGTAAAGCGCCGATTCGTCAAAACAACGTTACACACAAACAATCGGAGCAGACACAGTTCATTTCCAGTACTTTCTTTGTCGTTTTCGGCACACCGTTTGCGCCGAACGCCTGGCACTAGCGTAGTTAGGGAGAAGGGCAACTAGCAAGCAAAAAGTTTTTCAGTGTAATAGAAATGAATCTCATAGAAGCAATTCAAATCAACAGAAATTCTTTAATGAAAATGGTAATATAGAGAATAAAGAAAAAGTTCTGTATAATCAAAATAATAATAATCATAAAAAACCCCCATAAAATCCGAGTATAAATGTTACTAAAGTAACAGAAAATAATAATAAACAAAAACCTGCAATGCGGGAAAAATTAAATGCTCCTGTCAGCAATAAAATGGCAAAAGCCAGTTATGATAAAATGGATGCACCTCAGGAAAACTGAAAAAAGTTGCACCTGATTTAAACAATAAAGGAGGTGAGGTTGCAACTTATAAAAAAACCCCAAAAATAAAAAAAATTATAAATTCAAAAAAATCTTATTTTGCTAACTTAGAAAAGCTTAAAAAATGCCAAATAAAACTTATAAAAGTTAAATGTGTTAAAGCAATAAATCAAAAAATTAAAACGATCAAAAAACAAAACATGTTAAATATATATATAAATGCGAAAAGAATAAACGTACACTATAAAATTCCAGATGTTATTAAAGAGTACAACACAAAACATAGTTTTCTGGAAATGTTAAACATGATTTTGAGGAGAGTACATGAAAAGATATTTTTATACATAGATAGCGAATATGCTAATCTAAAAAATCCTGAGCAAAAACTCAAATCAAATGAGTATACTCAGGTAAAAAACATTGAATCACATGAGAGCAATAATGACTCATATTCATGTGCATTCACCTCGAATGAAAATAAAGAAAATTTATTTTACGATGAAAATAATTATGAACTCACCAATGATGAGATTCATAAAGGTGAAATAATATCACCAAAACAAGAAATTGAATCAATAGATTTAATTTCTAAAAATAAAAAAGTATTTAGCAATGTATCTACTCAAGTATCAACGTATAAACATGGAACGAAAACTATTAAAAAAGCACTTCTTTATTCTTCAAATGAAAGAATAAAGAATAACTACAAGTATGGTACCAAAAAGTTATTCGAAAACGCATTAAAATTTTATTTAGCTAAAAATTATGAAAAATCTAAGTTATGCAAAAATGAAGATAAAACAACATTGGATAAATCCATAATACCCTATACATTAATAAGAGATGCATTAAATGAAATCAAGAAAAGTTATGGTCATAGTGGACCAAAAAATAAATATAAAACAATTTTATAAAAAAGTCACCTCTAGAACGATAAATTATAAATTTAAAAAATTACAAAGGGGGGTAATTAAATGATGAAGAAGATAGAAATGAAAAAGAAGAAGACGTAGACGATTGGATAGAAGAATTAAGAAGAAAAATAACAAATAAGTAAAAAATTAATTTGTATAAAAAAAAAAAATTAAAAATGAAAGTCTTATTAAGAGTCCGCTGTATCTCTGTCCTTTTCTAATTAAAAAATTGACTTTTTTCCCAAAATTAGCAACAAGAGGCAAAAATAAAGAGATGGTTTCGATGTGTTTAATAAAATGTAATATTTTCTTTAATTAGTATGAATTAATTTTATTGCTTCGTTTTTAAGAAAAGTTGAAATAACTTAAAAAATTAGAAATTAGTGTCAAATAATGGGATTTTCAAGTTATTCCAACTTTTCTTGAAAATAAAGCGGTGGAATTAAATTATTCTTATCATAGAAAATATTGCTTTCTATTACACGAATCGAAACTATCTCTTTATTTCTGCCTGAAGCTATTAGTTTTTATAAAAAATAAATTTTAAATAGTATCGGTAAAACAGGTAACTGTGTCGGTATACAGCTAACTCTTAAGTTAAAAATGTAATATTTGTTTTTGTTCTTAATTTAAAATAAAAAAAAAAGTAATAATTAGTTAAAATGAAATATAGAATAATAATTTTTTATTATTTAATTTAAAAAAAAAATATTATATAAATAAAATAAAATGAAAATTTGAGGTCAAAGTACAGCGTAGATACTTATTTTAAGGTTTAGTTTCAAAGAAAAAATAATAATAGGGGGCAAACCTCAACACCAATATAGTTAATAAGTGCGTAATTGGGTGTTTGAGCGCGCATCTTCGTTTAATTCGCGTTAGAGAAAATAAAATCGATTTTTTCCATTAATTAATCTAATTATAATTTAAAATCTATTTTAATTTGAGGGACAATGTGAGCGCTCGAGTATGTATGGTCCTGAAACCGTAAGATGCTGAAGGATGCGCGCGCAAACACCCAAAAAGGCCAAAGTGGTTGAACAAGCAAGCGCGCGTATATACGTACGCGCGCTTGCATGTGTAAGTACCGCTGAAAGTATACGGCGGCTCTCCCTCTCTTCTACTAAGATAGAAGAGTGGGAGAGAGATCTGGGAGAGTTGATGCATGCAGTGCGAGGAGCTTGTGACTCTCGTCACTCTTGGATCGGCTCTCTCACGGGATAGTCATACTTTGCTTAACGCAGCAACGGGCGATAGGCCAATGCATTGTCTTAAGCAAAGCAGACTTTACACGTGTTAACGTGCTTTATTGTAATCGTTTACTGATAATTTTGTATGTTTGAAATAAAGAGCTTATCCAAGCAAGAAACATTTCTTTCCTATTAACCTTGTGCTAAGCCCCGAATGTTAAGACACCTAGTTCTCAACAACAACGGGCTCTTCACCTAATATTCAAAAAATACTGACAAATCATTAAGTATAAGTCCGCAATAGCTAGGCAAGGTGTCCTAGCTATAAGCGACTGTAACAAACAATAAAAAAAAAAGAATCTGCACAGTTATATATTTACGATAATACAGTAGCAATTGAAAAACGATTAAAAACTAATGAAAAATTACACAGGCCCACAAAATGAAAAAAAATGTCTGAACTTTTGACCGGACATACATATTCCCATGTATTTTTCGACGCTGAATCCGAATCTGTAATAAAAATATAGGGTTTTCCTACCTTTTCTCAGAGTTTTATTGAAAAAACCTCATTTTTTACGGTTTTTTTGCGGTTTTTCGAGTCTAGAAAAAACAAATCATGAGATACGGTTAATTGGACTTCAAAATCGAATTTTACGGGAAAAAATACACGGGAAACCATACCTTCAAATTTTTTTAACGCGATTCTAGTCCTCTGTATGGGGCTGAAAAGATGAGGAAATCGGTAAAAGTCGAAATTTTGCCTAAAATGGATTTAAACAATATTAAAATTTAATCATGCGTCTTTTGAAGAGTCGATAAACATTGGAAATACTATCCTGGGGTTTTTCAGATTGCTGATCATGAATTTGAAGTCAGATTGTGTAAAAACTACTTCTAGAGGGCGGTGACAAGAACTGTATATGGTAAATTTATCGATTTTTTAAAAATTTTACGTCTGAAATACTAATTTTAGAGTCTTTCACAGCATTGACTGTAAATTCAAGATATTAACTTAGCCTATTGTGTACGTTAAACTTAAACTTTTGTCTATGTTTGTCTCTCTCTCTCTCTCTCTCTCTCTCTCTCTTTGTTTTTTTAAATTGGCTTACGCTTACGTACACGTTTCTCTTCGAATGACCGATGTAGTGGATTTCTGACACGTTTTTGTCCTTTTTCGCAGCTGTTTCTCTTTTTATCATCCAGCAGTAATCTGCTAACATGTTGATACCCCAGTTTCCTTGAAATCTACGTTCAAACTCCTTTAAATCTTGGTGAAATCGTTCACCATGCTCTTCACTAAAGTCTCCGTTATTTTCAGGAAACTGATCAACGTGTGAATCAAGAAAATGAAGTTTTAAGTTCATTAGACAACCCAATTTTTCAAAATTACGTACCATTCTTTTCACAATAGCTTTATAATTCGTGTCTTTGGCATTACCCAAAAATTTCGTCGATACCTCTTTAAAACTTAACCATGCTGCCTTTTCAACATCAGTCATGCTTTGTTCAAAGTTTTCGTCTCTAAATAAAGTTCGGATTTCAGGACTATCAAAAATACCTTCATTTAATTTAGCATCAGATTTATGGGGAAATACTTTGCTTATATATTGGAAGCATTGACCGTCCTTGTCCAAAGCTTTAACTAATTGCTTTATCAATCCAAGCTTTATATGCAGAGGCGGTATCAAAATTTTCGAAGGATTAACGAGTGGATCTTTTATAACATTCTGTTTTCCAGGTTCAAACGATTCTCTTGATGGCCAAATTTTCTTTTTATAGTGTTTTTCTCTATCTCTGCTATCAAACATGCATAAATAACATGGGTACTTCGTAAATCCAGATTGTTGTCCAAGTATCATAGATAAAATCTTTAAATCGCCACATATTTGCCATTTATGTTCTCTATATTTTATTTTCGTTAAAAGTAGTTCAAGATTGGAATACTCTTCTTTAAGTACTGTTGAATGTGCTAATGGTATAGGAGCATATTTATTTGTGATATTGAGGAGTACTGCTTTAAGGCTGCGCTTTGATGAATCAATGAATAGTCGCCAATTTTCAGGTTTGTATATGTTGGGTTTCAATTCATCAATAAGACCTTTCACGTCCGTGCAATAAACCATATTAGAATCATTCTTGAAATAATTTCTAAAGCGCTCTTCTCGATTACGATATGCACATACTTTAGTACCCTTTGTCAACATATTTCGTCTCTTAAACTCTGAAGCCATAAACTCTGATTGTTCCTTAGATAAACCACTCTTTCTAAATAAATCGTTCAGACTTTTTTGATCAAACTTTTCAACAGTTCGTTCTTCACCCTTAGGAATATACTCTTCATCACTATCCAGAGAATGTTCTTCAGGTGAACTTAGATCTTCTTCATTTGGTGTGTTTGTGTCAGAGACAATTTGATCTGTCAATTTTTTATTTATACTTATTCTGTTGTAAAACTGGGTACTGTTGTTTAGAAATGAATTCGGTTTCATTTTAAAGCTCCGTTCAGTTAATTACTGTTGTACACTGTCATTGATCTTAAAGCATTGTTTATAAACGAATGGGACTTATGATCTTTTTCCAAAGCTATATATATATATATATATATCAGTACTCTATAAGGGTACCTAAAAAAAACCTGCTGCTGCGAAGTATTGGTCACGATGACAACTGCCCTGAAAATGGGATGTGTAGAATGATTCGGTGTACTCAATACTTTGCAGTAACGAACCCAGCAAAGGCGCGCTGTCCTGCAGGGGAGCACTAGGATGTGAGAATGATGCCGTAGTGTGTCCGACGACGAGTTGACATTGTCCTCGTCAAAGTCGGAAAGCTCTCATACTTAGGCCTGGGGAGGTATGAGAGTTATCACCCCTAGGACGGCGGACTCACCTGCGATCGGAACAGGATTCCTAGTGTGTGGGGTTTAATTCAACAATATGGCTAATTCAAATTTTCAACCTTTTTTAAACTGCGCTGGTACATCCAATAACAGTTTTAACCATACGTGTAATGGATCTCAAGATAATTTCTGTTATGTATGTTCAGAATATATTGGACAACGAAACAAAAGAAAAATCACAGATAATATTAATTTTATCCATCAAAAATGTTTTGATATTGAGATTTCTCAACAGGATAAAATTTGGGTTCCTCATTATATATGTGCTTCATGTTATGCCATGATGAATCGATACAACACCAGTCAGGCTAGGTCCAAATTAAAATTTACTATACCTACAAAGTGGAAGGAACCAAAAGATGAAAATGATTGCTATTTTTGTTTAACAAAGATACAAGGTTTAGACAAGATACAGAAAAAAGGAATAGTATATCCTAATACTTCTTGTATAGAATTTCCATCCAAGAATTTTATAGATATTTTTAAAAATAAAGATTCGAGAGATAGTTTTACAACAGGCTTAGGGAATCTAAATGTAGATGAAAACTCGACAGATGAAACAACTGAAAATCTGATTGCCGCAGACGGAAGCTCATCAAATGAAGAAGATCTAAGTTCACCTGAAGAACATTCTCTGGATAGTGATGAAGAGTATATTCCTAAGGGTGAAGAACGAACTGTTGAAAAGTTTGATCAAAAAAGTCTGAACGATTTATTTAGAAAGAGTGGTTTATCTAAGGAACAATCAGAGTTTATGGCTTCAGAGTTTAAGAGACGAAATATGTTGACAAAGGGTACTAAAGTATGTGCATATCGTAATCGAGAAGAGCGCTTTAGAAATTATTTCAAGAATGATTCTAATATGGTTTATTGCACGGACGTGAAAGGTCTTATTGATGAATTGAAACCCAACATATACAAACCTGAAAATTGGCGACTATTCATTGATTCATCAAAGCGCAGCCTTAAAGCAGTACTCCTCAATATCACAAATAAATATGCTCCTATACCATTAGCACATTCAACAGTACTTAAAGAAGAGTATTCCAATCTTGAACTACTTTTAACGAAAATAAAATATAGAGAACATAAATGGCAAATATGTGGCGATTTAAAGATTTTATCTATGATACTTGGACAACAATCTGGATTTACGAAGTACCCATGTTATTTATGCATGTTTGATAGCAGAGATAGAGAAAAACACTATAAAAAGAAAATTTGGCCATCAAGAGAATCGTTTGAACCTGGAAAACAGAATGTTATAAAAGATCCACTCGTTAATCCTTCGAAAATTTTGATACCGCCTCTGCATATAAAGCTTGGATTGATAAAGCAATTAGTTAAAGCTTTGGACAAGGACGGTCAATGCTTCCAATATATAAGCAAAGTATTTCCCCATAAATCTGATGCTAAATTAAATGAAGGTATTTTTGATAGTCCTGAAATCCGAACTTTATTTAGAGACGAAAACTTTGAACAAAGCATGACTGATGTTGAAAAGGCAGCATGGTTAAGTTTTAAAGAGGTATCGACGAAATTTTTGGGTAATGCCAAAGACACGAATTATAAAGCTATTGTGAAAAGAATGGTACGTAATTTTGAAAAATTGGGTTGTCTAATGAACTTAAAACTTCATTTTCTTGATTCACACGTTGATCAGTTTCCTGAAAATAACGGAGACTTTAGTGAAGAGCATGGTGAACGATTTCACCAAGATTTAAAGGAGTTTGAACGTAGATTTCAAGGAAACTGGGGTATCAACATGTTAGCAGATTACTGCTGGATGATAAAAAGAGAAACAGCTGCGAAAAAAGGACAAAAACGTGTCAGAAATCCACTACATCGGTCATTCGAAGAGAAACGTGTACGTAAGCGTAAGCCAATTTAAAAAAAACATCGGAAGAGAGAGAGAGAGAGAGAGAGAGACAAACATAGACAAAATGTTAAGTTTAACGTACACAATAGGCTAAGTTAATATCTTGAATTTACAGTCAATGCTGTGAAAGACTCTAAAATTAGTATTTCAGACGTAAAATTTTTAAAAAATCGATAAATTTACCATATACAGTTCTTGTCACCGCCCTCTAGAAGTAGTTTTTACACAATCTGACTTCAAATTCATGATCAGCAATCTGAAAAACCCCCAGGATAGTATTTCCAATGTTTATCGACTCTTCAAAAGACGCATGATTAAATTTTAATATTGTTTAAATCCATTTTAGGCAAAATTTCGACTTTTACCGATTTCCTCATCTTTTCAGCCCCATACAGAGGACTAGAATCGCGTTAAAAAAATTTGAAGGTATGGTTTCCCGTGTATTTTTTCCCGTAGAATTCGATTTTGAAGTCCAATTAACCGTATCTCATGATTTGTTTTTTCTAGACTCGAAAAACCGCAAAAAAACCGTAAAAAATGAGGTTTTTTCAATAAAACTCTGAGAAAAGGTAGGAAAACCCTATATTTTTATTACAGATTCGGATTCAGCGTCGAAAAATACATGGGAATATGTATGTCCGGTCAAAAGTTCAGACATTTTTTTTCATTTTGTGGGCCTGTGTTAACAAAAGAACATATGTTAATTTTAACAGAGATAATAAATGATAATCCCATGGCTAAGAATTACAAAAGCTTACATCAACTATCAAATATACAAAATATTCCAAATTATAAATTGTATTTTATGCGAAAAAATGATAAACAACAACATCATTATAATAATTCACTAACTTCGGAATATGGTGCTATCATAGTATCTAATTCAGGAATTCCAGATAATTATGATCTTTGTGTATATCCGAAATCATCTTCTGGAGATGGAATTACTCACACTTATTTAAATAAATTATCTTATCACGTGGACCCAATGGTTTTTCCTTTAATGTTTCCAGCAGGAGATTTAGGTTGGAGTATAGGATATAAAAAAAATGAAAATATTGAAAATAGTGATTGTCTTACAATACTACAATATTATTTATATGGAATCCATTGGAGTCCAAATTTAAAAAATTTCAACCTTATTTTATATTGTGGAAGATTAACACAACAATACATAATACATGCATATGTGATGGTTGAAAGTAATAGAATGAATTTTTTAGAAATAATCAAAAACAATTACGCATAGAATGTTATCAAGGTTTATTAGATCATGTAATAAATAGTGCTTCAAATGTTTCAACAAATTTTGAAAACAAAGAAAGAATTGGAAATCTTTTTATTTTACCCTCATCATATATTGGTAGTCCAAGATATATGCAGCAATATTATCGAGATGCCATGGCAATAATGAGAACAGTAGGAAAACCAGACTTATTTATAACAATGACATGTAATCATAAATGGAAAGAATTGAAATAAATTTTTAAAAATTTTCCAGAAGGGACAACTCCCAATGACATACCAAATATCACGGTAAGATTATTTTATATAAAATTTCAAATGTTATTGAATAATATTATAAAAAACGAAATTTTTGGTCCTGTTATAATTTATGTATTTTCGATTGAATTTCAAAAAAGAGGGTTACCTCACGCGCATATTATTATAACATTACATCATAATCATAAAATATTAACTCCAGAAAATATTGATAAATATATTTCAGCAGAAATACCTTCATTAGAAAATAAATACTTACAAAAATTAGTAATTAAGCACATGTTACATGCACCACATACAGATAAATCACCTTGTTACGATAAAATGAAACTATATGTAGAGAAAAATTCCCAAAATCATTTAATGAAATTACAATAGTTGAAGAAAACAAACATCCACAATACAAAAGAAGAAATAATATTTTAGATAATCATACGTATAATTTAAAAAATAATAAAAAAATTATAAAAGTTGATAATTCAATGGTAGTTCCTTACAACAGTTTTTGTTAGCGAAATATAATGCTCATATCAATACTCAACTTTGTATGTCAATACAAAGTATAAAATATATTTATGATTATATTTATAAAGGTGTAGATAAAGCTTACTGTAAAATAAAACAAGATAAAATTGAAGAAAATAATAAAGATGATATTCATGATAAAATAACTCAATACATAGATGGAAGATATTTAAGTCCAATGGAGGCCGCATGGAGATTACAAGAATTTACAGTATGCGGTAGAAGTCATACAGTAATAAGATGAAATATATATACAGAAAATCAACAAAAAATAATTTTTGATGAAAATGATATACATTCAGCATTAAACAAATACGAAACAACATTGACCGCATGGTTTAAATTGAATAAAAAACATGATTTTGCTAAAAAAATTAAATATGTTAATATACCACAATATTATATTTTTAATTCTAAGACTAAATCTTGGATTAAAAGATCAAAATTTAGAAAAATATAGCCATTGGTAGATTAAATGTAGTGCTACAGGCGAAGGAAACATGGTTTT
The DNA here is from genome assembly GCA_017163975.1 of Anastatus disparis. Lineage (NCBI taxonomy): Eukaryota > Metazoa > Arthropoda > Insecta > Hymenoptera > Eupelmidae > Anastatus > Anastatus disparis. The sequence goes on along the minus strand of JAFFSR010000301.1, from coordinate 4,136,308 downwards.
ATTTTAAAAAATTGTATAAAAAAAACGCTGCCAAGTGCTTTGGCGGAATGCTTTCTCATAGAGTTCTTTGAGTTTTATTAATTTTTTTATATTTATTTAAATGTGATTTTGATATTCAAAAATTGTCTAACATTAATATTTACTCATATTGTACTTTATAAATTTCGAACATATATGCTAGCTGTTTGCTTTTTCAACATTTATAATTTATTTTAAATCATCAAGTAATACAAAAAAATTTGTTCTATTGAAAAAATGATATAATGTAGTGATAAAAAGAATGATGACAACAAAATTTCTAATCATTATAAAATGCAATCATATTTATATATAAATACAGTTCATGTTTATGGCTCTATAAAAAAAACTACTCTATGAATACCAATTTTCAATAGCCTTCCGTCTAGTTATACAAAAACATAGATGGTATACAAAATTTGAAGCAAATCCATCGAGTAATTTTCGAGATCTAACTGGTTAAATAAATAACATTTTCTTTTCAAAATTTCTTTTTTAAAATTTTAAAAATGCTCCAAAATTAAAACTACGCTATGAAAATCAATTTTTGAAAATTTCCCTTCTTTTGGCAGTCGCAAATAATTTCCCTGCAATTTTTAGAACAAATCTATCGAATACCTTACGTAGAATAAAAAAAAATAAGAAAAGAAGAATCGAAATTTTTTTTTAAATCTTTAAAATTCTCTAAATTTGCAACCACGCTAAGAAAATTAGTTTTCAAAAGCTTATTTTTTTCAGACAATAGCGAATTAATTGTATAAAAATTTTAGAGAAAATTTATAGTATGGTTTACGCAAAATAGAAAATAAATAAAAAATGAAAATTTTTAAAAAAATTTTCAAAGTGCTCTAAAATTAAAACTGCACTGAGAAAATTAGTTTTCCAAAGCTTGTTTTCTTCAGACAGTAGCGAATAAATTGCATACAAATTTTGGAGCAAATCTATCAAATGGTTTTTGTAAAATAGAAAAAAATTAAAAATAAAAATTTTAAAAAAAATTTTAAAAATGCTCTAAAATTAAAAGTGCGCTAAGAAAATTAGTTTACAAAATTTTTTATACTTTTGGCATTCGAAATTAAGTTTCATACAAATTTTTGAACAAATTCTTCGAGTAGCTTACGTAAAATACAAAAAAAATGAAAAATCGAAATTTTTTTAAAATTCTTAATGATTCTAAAAAAAAAACTACTCTAAGAAAACCAATTCCCAATAGCTTCCGCACCAGTTCATCAAAAAATTGAATTGTATGGAAAATTTGAAGTAAATCCATCGAGTAGTTTTTAAGATTTTATTGGCTTAATAAATAGAAACATTTTTTTTTTTAATCTCAAAATGCTCTAAAATTAAAACTAAGCTAAGAAAATCAGTTTTTAAAAATTTATTTTATCCGGGCAATCACAAATAAATTCCATGCAAATTTTGAAGCAAATTCATCGAGTAGTAAACAAAAAAAAAACAAAAAACGAAAAATCGAATTTTTTTTTTTTCTTAAAAAAACTTTAAAATGAAAACTACGCTAGAAGAACCAATTATCAATAGCTTCCCAGCAAGTTAGTCACAAAACTAAATTCCATGCAAAATTAGAAGCAAATCCATCGAGTAGTTCTCGAGATACAGTTTACTAACCGAATTCATACATCCACACACACACACACACACACATACATACAGACATTCTCTGGAAACCACTTTTTTCGACTCACCGAGTTCAAATATGTACAAATTAATGAAAAAATAGAAAAAAATTTTTTTTACTGATACAATGCTTTCTCTATGAGAAAGCAAAAACGGAATAATTTTAATTAATTTTAACATATCTTAAAATAACTTAAAATTATTATTATTGATTTTATATAATTATTTAAAATAAAACAAAAAGCCAACGTGCCGTAATACTATACATTTTTTATTTTATAATTTATACTATAAATTATTAATTGTAAGGTATTATTGACAGTACCTCTTCGGGTGGTGTGGAAATCTCTCTGAACAAATATATAATTAATATTAATTTCATTAATAATTTTTATTAGTACAAATTTCATCACTGACTGATATTTTCATTAGTGTAAATATGCACGGGGGTTGGTGAGTAGCGCGAGCAGGGGGGTACCCCCGCTAGTATATATATATATATATATACATATATAAATATATATATGCTTACATATATCACTATTGATATTAGATACATGCATACAATGTATACAAATGATGAGCGAAGCATGCAACAGCGTTTGAATGTAGATTGCTTAAGACTTCTGAACTTATATACAAGCATTTTTCAAAAATAAAATTTGTGATGCCATTAGATTAGTGATTGGTCCTCTATCACCTAAAAAATTTCAGCAAAAAAAAAAAATGACCCTTTTGAGAAAAATGCATGTGCATAAAAAGTGCATTTTTTGGTAAAATACATGTATTGTAGTAATTTTTTTGTTTTTTTTTTAAATTTCTTGCACTAAATTGAAGAGGACTCAAAATAAAATAAAACAATAAAAGGTTCACCATTATTCATTGCAAATTGGTAAAACAATAGCCCTCTAAAGTTATTGTGAACATTTGTAGTATGAACCCATGAAATATCAAAATTGCAATTTTGATATTTCAGCCAAAAAAAAAATACGCGTCTCTTTATTTTCCAAGTAGTATAACATACTCCATCGGTGTAGTGATTGGTGACTTGAGTGTATACAGGCTGTTCGATTTGAAATTAGCCATAAATAAAATCAAAATCTAAAATTTAGCTACTCCATAAAGTTATAAAAGAGTGTAGTTCCTCGAGTAGGTCTTGAATCTAAAAAATGATAAAAATGTAGTTTGGTGGTGTAGTGGCTAAAGTGCGGGATTGATTCCCCTTCTAGTCGCTTTTCCACTGACTTTGCCGTGGGTTGACACCACTTTAAATAATACGTCAACTGTATTGTCTTTAAATGTATATTTACATTTTAAAAGGCAAAAGATTCCCGTTTATGATTAAAAAAAAACTACTTTTGATTTATTGTTGAGACGCTATTCAGACATTCAGAAAAAGTGAGTAAAATTTAAAAAAGCGAAATTAACACTGCTTTTTCTATGATTTTTGTAAATTAAAACTTGTACAAACTTTTTTAAACTCGGATTTTTACATTGAGTTTGTAATTTTAGATGTTAAACTTTCCGATGAAGGCTTGGGAAATGATTTTCCAATAACTTTGTAAATAATTCCCACCCTAATATATATATGCGACATTTCACGTCGACTGGTAGGGCAAAAACTAAAAATCGCTGTGACTCTGAGAATATATTCTTTTTAATACCTAAAATATGTAAGAGAATTTTCAAGGATCTAGATCAAAATGATCAAGCATTATAGATCCCTAAAAATTCAAAATTTTTCAAATTTTTCGGAAAAGTTAAATTCTTATCATTTTTTTCCTAAAAATTCTGAGGTTCTAGAAAGAAATTCATCAGAACACTTTTTGTTGTAATTGATGTAAAGAATTAGCATGATTTTTTACAGACCTAAATTTTAAAGCTTTCTGATTGGTTCTTATATTTATTATATAGTAATTGTAATTACTCAAACATCAACACTTAAGAAATTGCATTTTGGGGGCTTATTTTCTCCTATTATTTATAAACTTAAACAAAGATCTTGATTTGAAGTGGATGGAGCCATCAATAAGAAGGTATGACAGTTTAAACATTAGTTTCTTTTTTTTCAATTATATTTACTTATTGTATGTTTATATAATGATCACTTGAATAATTTGAGATGTTACAGAGATCTTGATGATGGCCGTAAAGATATCCTTATCGTAAATGCTACTAAAGATTTACGTTTCCACATTATAGATAAAAAAAAATACAACTCCATAAATAACAATATGTTTTAATAAAATATTTTAATACATTTTACAAAAATTGTATCTATTTCAATATTATCAATGCGATTTTTATTCTAAAATTGTTAGTTTCTATAATATTCTCACTAAAAAATCTCAAATGAGATCTCATGCCAAAATCTATTTTTCAATATTTTTTAATTTAGTGTGTTTGAAATCATCGATTGGAGACTATTATTGATAATTTGAACTTTGAAAAATTTTTGTAAATTGAAATTTTTAAACAAATTTTATTAAGTCTTAATTTTTCAATAATAGTCTCCAATCAATGATTTCAAACATACCAAAATGAAAAATATTGTCGAATAAGATTTTGGCATGAGATCTCATTTAAAATTTTTTAGTAGGAACATTTTATGTAATATTTATTTAATATTCAAATTAAATGAATTGTATAATTTTTCTGCATGATTTTGTTTTATTTTTATTTCTATTACAATTTTAAATATTCACGGTATGAATTTTTATTAAGATATTATCTTAGAAATCAGGTGATTATCACTTGATAATCATTTCACAATCATATGATAATTACTTGATAATCACTTCAGATTATGGCATGATTATCACTTGAGAATCACTTGAAATCTCACTTGATTATCAAGTGACTATATTCAGTAGGGTAATTATGAATTGAATAACAGTCGTTATTGTTATAGTAACAATTATCTTTTTAGGTAGATAAGACTTTAAATTATCGCAAACTTTAATAATTATTTAGACATTCTTATACGTATGTGTACAAACATTTTATTCTGAATACTTATACGAGTAGAGTAGGAATTTAACTTAATTTGATGTACAATTACATTATAAAATACCATCAACAGGGTGTGGTTTACAAGAAATTCATCAGTTTCAAATTTTCCTGACTACAAAAAGCACAGCTATTGTGGTTTACTCTTTCGGGAATTTTGGGCGTGGGGATATACCTTTTTATGATGGTAAAAAAGTTATGATTGATACATACCGAAACGTATTTTATACACTACGTATAATGTATTATGGAAACCAAGGATATTATCAACTTATTCTAAACTTGACTGGTGCAGCCGGTAGTAAAGGGTATTGCATATCATGTAATAAAAGTTACAAGTTTGCTATGGATCATAGATGTTCTAATAGATGTTTTAAGTGCATGCAATCATCAGTTCGTGACAACAGTGCGGATATAAAAAAGTGCTTAAATTGCTTTAAAGAATTTTTTGGTAATACATATTTCGAGAACCATTTGAAATCAGGGCCGTTTAAAAGAAACGTAAGTGTTTGTAAAGCGGTGAAAATTTGTCAAATTTGTTGTGAAACTATCCGTGTAAAAAACCGCGGTGGAAAACATGAATGCGGAGTTGTATTTTGTGACATTTGTAAGAAACAACTACCGATCAACCACTTTTGCTATATTCAGCCTATAGAGCAAGGTAAGGAAAGATCTAAAATATTATATTTATTTTATGATTTTGAAACACAACAAACTCTTTCTGTGTTAGGTGATGAAAATAAAAAAATACATGTACCTAACCTGTGTGTTGTACAACAAGTTTGTAGTTTTTGTCTAGAGGATACTAATATAATTTGTATTTCAAAAAGATCCAGTGAAACAATTTGTCGGGTTAGCTCTATCACGACGTGAAAAGTTTAAAAAAGTTATTTGTATAGCACACAATTTGCAAGGGTTTGATTGTCAATTTGTATTCAAGTATATCGTAGAAAACCATTGTGCACGGGAAAAACCAACAGTGATTTTCATGCAAATTTCAAGCGTTAAATTTATAAATAGTCTAAATAATTTTCATATGCCACTATCTGATTTACCGAAAGCTTACAGGTTGTCAGATATAGAAAAAGGAACTTTCCCACATTTATTTAACACAGGAGAAAACCAATTATATATCGGTCCTTTACCGAGCCTAGATATGTACGGTATCGATGGTATGAACAGTAAAGAAGAAGAAAAATTTATAGAATGGTATATTTGATAGACAGATACAGGATGCATATTTAATTTCAAAGAAGAAATCGTAAAATATTGTATACAAGATGTTAAAATACTGAGAGAGGCCTGTTTAGAATTTCGAAAAAATTTCATGAAGTTTAATGTAAACCCATTCGAAAAGTGCACAACCATACCCTTATCGGGTATGCGTATTTACAGGAAAAAGTTTTTAAAAAAAAATCAAATAGGTGTTATGCCTGTGAGAGGGTACAAAATGGCTGATAATCAATCCATTAAAGCTATACAATGGTTTTTTTGGATAGAACAAAAGGTTCTACAGTGTCGAATCGAGCATACAGGGCATGTATGGGAGAGGAGACTTATTGAAGGTATTCTTGTTGATAGAGACGCTCCACCACGAGCAGATGAGGATCATAATGGTACAGTTCTTCAATTCTACGGGTGCTACTGGCATGGATATCCACGATGTTACAGAATAAATAGAAATCAAACATTATTATCAGGCGAATCGCTTGACGACAGATATGAAAGAACATGTGCTATATCCTTAAAAATTAAAACAGGCAATTATACACTTATTGAAATATGGGGTTGTGAATTTGAGCAGGAAATTTCACGTAACCGGGAATTGAGAGAATATATAGATGCGAATATCGATATTGTTTATCGTAAACCGCTAGACCCCCGTGATGCATTTTTCAGTAGTAGAACTGGTAACACGGTAAAATTATACGAGTGTGAGGGTGATGAAAAAATTAAATACGTTGATGTATGCTCATTATATCCATACATTTGTAAACGAAGTAAATATCTTGTGGTTCATCCAAGGTTATATGTGGGTAATGAAATTCAAACTCTTATAGGGGTTAACAACCACATCAGTAACGTTGAAGGTCTTATCATGAGATGTGATGTACTCCCGCCCAGAAATATGTATCACCCTGTTTTACTAGTTAAAATGCATGAAAAATTAATTTTTCCTCTTCGCCGTACGTGCTGTGAACAAATGATTCAAACAGATTGTATGCACAATAATACAATAGATCAGGTATTACACGGAACATGGGTGTCGGAAGAGCTTAAAAAAGCTGTAGAAATAGGATTCGTGATTCAAAACGTTTACGAAATATGGCAATATGAGATGGTACAATATAACCCTGTCACGTGAACAGGTGATATTTTTAACGAGTACATCGATGAATTCTTTAAACAAAAAACTGAGGCTTCTGGTTACCCGTCAAAATGTATTACCAAAGATCATAAGGTCCGTTATATTGAGAACTTTGAACGTGGAAAGGGTATTCGTCTAAGTAAAACTGATATAAATTTTAATGCGGGTTTGAGATCGGTTGCTAAACTATGTTTAAACTCGTTATGGGGGAAGCTCGCGCAACGAGAGAATATGGCTAAAACAGAGGTTGTTACAGAGCGAGCAAGATTGAGAGAACTACTCATTAATGCTGAAGTGGTTGTAAACAGTATCATTCTAGTCAACGATCAGGTATTGTACGTGAATTGGCAGTATCAGGATGAAGCTCTCTTGCAGTCACGTACGACAAGTGTTGTAATTGCAGCTTTCACAACAGCACAAGCCCAGCTTAAACTTTTTGATTATTTGGAAAAACTAGGATCACGTGCACTGTACTACGACACACATTACGTTTACTATGTCGGTATGGACGACGAACACAATTTGCCGATCGGTACACTGCTTGGTGAACTTACTGATGAATTAGCGGAGAAAAATATTGGTACATAAATATCATCTTTTGCCTCTGGTGGACCGAAATTTTACGCGTACAAGTGTAAACTTTAAGATAATTCTGAACAAACAGTATGTAAAATTAAAGGTATAAGACTAAATCATTCGAATAGTCAAAAAATTAATTTTGAAAGTATACGCGAGTTAATATCGGGTAACACGGACGAAATTATTATATCCTCACCGGCAATGAGAACGACAGATTTTCACAAAGTATTATCACTTACAGAGACGAAAACTTGTAGAACCGTATATGGTAAAAGAAGATTTGTCGGGTTGAAAAAAAGCTACCCGTACGGATACAGACACAATTATTGACTGAACTCCACATCGTCTGAGTAGGTATACAATAATAATAACGCATGCGCAAAACAATTTCCAATCCAAAACGCTCGCGAGACCGTGAGTGGCAGGGGGGAAAAGAGATAATATTGCAGTGGTGGGGGGGGGCGAGCTTGTCTCTAACGCGCTCGCGCATGCACTAAAAAAGCTAGCTGTTCTAGAGCGCTCGCAAGCGACGTGTGTTAATATTACGACAGTGGGAGGACGAGCTCTTCTTCAACGCTCTCGCGGATACGCAAGCGGCCGCGCACGGGACCCACCACGATCACAAGATTGTCGTAGACTCCAGAAAAACTTTAGCTTTGTCAGCAGGGAGCTCTGGTAATATGGAGAAAAAAATGTGAGATTTGATCCGAACTCACCAAGTAGTCGTATATTACACGTGTGGAATCACGCCAGTCGTGCTGCGTGGCGTGGTGAGTGGGAACAAGTGGCACGAGATCGGGTACAGTTTAGATGGAGGATCGAGAGAATTGATAAAGTTATTGAAGCTGTGTTGGTGAAAAAGTACATGGATTTTACAAAGTCATAAACTATAACTATCAGTGTATTTCGTTGGAATGTTTAGTGTGCTAACAGTTTCAAAGAAGAATAGTGGTTGTTATACTAGTAAGTCATGGACATTAGATGAAAACACCCGTGGACATCTATGCTTTGCGGACCTACCGGTTGTGTGACTACGCTGGTGATTCACGCCCAAAGTTATTAAAATTGGATGATCAGATGCGTAAATCATCCTCAAGTAACGCCATTGTCAACTTATTCACAAACGGGAGTCATCACAATAACCTAAGCGTCATATTTATCACACAGAATATATTTCAACAAGGAAAAGCCCAACGAGACATTTTGCTCAACGCGCAATACATGGTCGTGTTAAGAAATTTACGCGATCGTACACAAATACAACATCTTACGTGCCAGCTCTGTCCTGAAGATCCATCGATTCTTACAAGAAGCGTACTGGGACGCCACCTAACGGCTATTCGGATACCTTTTTCTAGATTCAAAACAAAATATTCCAGATGATTGTCGTTTTCGTGCTTGCATCTTCCCCGATGACGAATATCAGTACGTTTATGTACCTCGAAAGCAGTTTAAAGGCGTTGATTCGAGTAATCACCTTCCAGTCGTATCTTTGTGATGGAGTGGAAAACTAGAGGTCCCATCAGGCAAAAGCATACAGATATTTATAGAGCGCTTTACCATTTTAACAGGGAGCAACGCACTGCCATGTTTCGTAAGGCCGATCCCAAATTGGTCAGATACATTTGTGAGTGTGCTCTCAACGTGATGCGTGGTAACGTTTCTCTCAACAGAACGCACAAAACTCGATTACGTAAAGACGCAGGCATTGTTAGACGATTGGCAAGTCCTCAAAAGAATCTAGCCACGAAAAAGAAAATTATCGTACAGCACGGCGGATTCTTGCCAATATTGTTGGCACCGGTCATTGATACAGTATTGTCAAGTCTTATATCAAAATAAAAAAAAATGGAACACACCAAAAAAATGATTTTGTTACCACAAGAGAGTGTGGAACGCTTACAACAAAAACTTTTCATCAACGCTGGGTTAAAGTCAGTGCAAACACCAGGAACTGCTGTTAGCAGGCTGGATGCAGAGATGAGTGATATCTTGAATTCTACGGACGATATGAGCGAGCAGGATAAATGGCAACGATATTCTCAAGCATTACAACGTTATCTACATTTAAGAGGTATTAGTAACAAGAAGACAGAAACAACAAAGAAAGACGATGATATGCAAGATGCTGATATTATCAACGATGATAATAATGATGATGCTGAGGCAGAGTCAAAACGAGTCGTCAAAGAATTAGAAGATCGTGTAGATGCACAAATTGTGGAAAGTGTACCTTTAAGATACTGGTCCAATGCAGCGGGTCTTTTACAACATTTACGTGGCACAGGCATCGTCACTTGGGATGGTAATGGTGCAACATGTATAGATGACATTCCTATCCGTGGCACAAATATTATCGACTTGGTTAACGACGCTATGAGGAAAAGAGAACACGTGAATCCGGCAGGAACTCGTCAGTTTGCTCTGGCTCTTTGACGTGTCGTGACGCCTCGGCTTTTTATTGGGAACGATCGTGTGTTACAGATAATCGATGAGGCTTCTCCTTTAGCTTCTCCAGAGTCTGGTAGTAGCAAATCAAAATTCGGTGGTAGCAACAAACTCAGCGAACGAGAACAAGGGCGTAGAAAGAGAAAGAGAAGAAAGAAAGTTGTCAGATCACCGAAATCAGGAGAAACATGGAGTTGCCTGGGCATGAAATTCTGAAAGTAGAGGAAGACGATGAAGGGAAAAAGTCTGTTCTAGATTCTATAATTGATTCAATGCCCTTTGAGATGCACGTACCAAGATACAAATTTTGTGGACCCGGAACAAAACTGGCTAATCGTCTTAAACGTGGTGACGTTATAATTAACCCGCTTGATGAAGCGTGTCGTGAACATGATATAGCCTACGCCAATAAGAAGTTAACAGATCATCGTTGAGCTGACCAAATACTAGCAGAGAAAGCTTTTTCTCGGATGCTTGGTAGTGAAACCCCACCCGATGACCGTACAGTTGCAATGATGACTGCTTGTTGTATGGTTAGTAAAATTACTTCTGAAAAATTTTTTTCGCGTATTAAGAAGACTATAAAATGCGGGGATGAGAAAATAAAGAAGACAAAAGCGTGTATGATTCCGACGAAGAAGCAAGCAAAAGGAAAAAAATCAGAATAATACAGAAACAATTAAGTAAGCTTTATTTTGGTCCACCAAGACCAGAAGCATATGCGGGGGCTAATAAAATTATAACCTCTGTACGAAAGAAATATCTAGCTCGAAAAGTAATCGACTGGCTCGAGAGTCTGGATGTTCACAATCTGTACAGACCTGTACGACACAGGTTTCCTAGACGTCATTACAATGTTCGAAATCGTGATGACGTCTGAGAGGCAGATTTGATGGATATGAGAGCGGTCAAAACTCATAACGATAATTGAGGGCCTGAAAACGAAAAGGGCTTATAGCCCATTTAAATAACATTGGCTATAAGCCCTTTTCGTTTCCACGCCATCAATTACACTTATATTCTCGTTGTTATCGACGTTTTGAGTAAATACGCATGGGCTTTACCACTCATGAATAAAACTTCAAAAAGTGTTGCCAAAGCATTTGAAAACATTTTGAAAAACAGTGCTAATCGAAAATCCATAATTTTTCAAATGGACAATTGGAAAGAATTTCTAGGAAAGGAACTGCAAGAAGTGTTGAAGAAAAATGAAATTTCATTTAGAATAGTGCGAAGTCCTGATATTAAAGCAGCTGTAGCCGAAAGGTTTATAAGAACTATAAAGGAACGGATGTGGCGATATTTTACGCATAAAAACACTCGTTGATATGTTGATATTCTAGAAAAAATATTAAAGTCTTACAATCATAGCAAACACTTATCCATCAAGATGGAGCCAGCATCTGTTACGATTTACAACGCTCACAAAGCTCGAAAAAATTTAGAATCTCGATATGGTTGCTCCAAGTACCCAAAACCTAAATACACCATCGGTGACCTAATACGGGTCAGTCGAGCAAGAAATGTGTTTGCGAAAGGATACGAGGGTGGATGGACATTGGAACTGTTTAAAATTACTCGTATTTCAGTAGCACGCCAGCCACCGGTATACTTTCTAAAAGATTTAGCTGGCGAGGATATTCAAAGGTTTTTCTACAAGCACGAGTCAAAAGGAGTAAAAAAGGATTTAAATAATGCAAGTTTCGAAGTTGAAAAAATTTTAAAAAGTACTAGAAGTGGCCGGAATAAAAAATATTTTGTTAAATGGAAAGGTTACCCCGATAAATTTAATTCCTGGGTTGCAGCCAGTCAAATAAAAAAAATATCATGAAGGATCAATTTCACACTTTACTACCGAGTAATAGTAGTATGCATTATTTCCCTGACAATACTACAACACAGTTCGTTACTCATCTACCACAAAAAATACGACCGCAAGGATATTGGAGTCTTGCACTTTCGGAGATCCAAATTCCTATGACATTTCAACATGTTCTACCAAACAAGGACGAAAGATTTATCTGTGTAAAAAATATACCACCATCGTCGCTGGGGACTAATAAAATTGCACTGGTCGTTTCATCCATTAATTTTATACGTCCAGGTGTTTACAAACATTTAGAAAGTCTCGTGAAAGAGATGAACAATCCAAGCTGTGTAAAAGACCATCTACGTTTCCAGATAGAGTGTGGTGGATACGTATCGATCAGACGCGTTTGTTTAATCGAGGAATGTACGCCAATTGATCACGTTTTAGAGTTGCAAGGAATTTGAGAAAAATTCTCGGGTTTGAAACTGGAAAAAATAAAGCTATCAAGGTCGATAAAGAAGAACCCACTAAAGCTAATTACCCTGTTAATCTTTCTAATGGGTTACCAACAACTCTAATGGTGTACAGTGACATCTGTGAACCTTATGTAATCAGAAATGTGCAAGGTAAATTATTAAGAGCGGTTTCCTTAAATACTGAGGATTGCAAATATGGTGGTGTAAAAATAAAAAACTTTTCACCATCTATGTACATACCGTTATTGTTTAACTTTTTTCAAACCATTAAAATAGATATAAGAGATTAACAAGGTCAGCCAATACCATTTGATTTTGGCACCTTGACAGTGACGTTGCACTTTTATCGTATTGATTAATAAGAAAAGAGATAAATTATTACAAGGCATACTTTTACATGCAGATCGGTGGTGGTGGTGAAAACGGTAAGGGTATCGGACGTATTTACGTTGGAGCCCCCTACCAAAGAGGGCATGGTGGTGTAGGAAGTTTCCTAGCTGGGTTGTTTTGTCGTGTACTACCGCTACTCACCCGTCGCGCTAAAGCTGTGGGAAAGGAGGCATTGCATACTGGTGTGAACGTTTTATCTGACGTTGCAACACAGAATACTCCAATCAAAGAATCTTGAAAATCGTATAAAAGAGTCCGGCACAAATATTAAAAGAAAGGCTAAAGAGAAACTAGATAAATTGATGGAAGGATCTAGATATAAGAAACAGCGTTATCTGTCTGCTTTGCAGGTGGATGACGGCAGTGTCAGTATTAAGAGCACTCGAAGAAAGATTAAACGGCACAGCACAAAAAATAAAAGGAATAAAGTAGTAAAGAAGAAAATAAATAGAACCAGAAAAAAAAGAAAAATTCTCGAAGAAGTAAAAAAGTACGAACGACAAGAGATATTTTCGACTAAAAATGGCGTTTTTACACACAGAGTCCTGTGAGTGCATGAAATCGGAATCGCTCCTATTCGACATTCCTCCGACACATACTATCGAGAGCTCTCATTGAGTCCAGTATAAGCCTATCTCCTCGTTGACTGATGATGCACCTATATGAATATTTGGGCGCAAAAAAAACTGTAGATCTTGTCGGGCATTTACATGCAGATGTATTTAATCAAGAAAAGTTATTACTTAACGGTGTTGAAGTAAGAGTTTGTTTAGTGCGCTTCTGAGATGGTTTTTGTCTCATGGATCCTTCAGGATACTTTGCCGTACATATAGAAGAAGCTAATCTTTTAGTTAGACGGGTAAAAATTAACCCAGGTGTGCTATTAGCACACGTAAAAGCACTTTCTAAAGCTACAGCTAATACTCTCTCAAAAGAGTTGAAGTCAAAGCTGTAACAATGCATAGCGGTATACATGGTATAACTCTGGATAATATTATTTTAGGACAGTTACCTAAAAGAATAATCATAGGGTTTGTTCAAAACAAGGCGTTTAACGGAGACTGAATGCTCAATCTGCTCAATTTTGATCATTTTAACATCAATTTTCTATGTTTGTTGATGGTGTTCAAATACCTTCAAAACCATTACAACCTGATTTCAAAGTAAAAAAGTTATACGTTGATGCATATCATACTTTATTCAGCGGTACAGGTGTCCGTTTTCTCAATGAGGAAAATAAAATTACTCGTGAGTCGTATCCAAACGGTTTCTGTCTGTTTGCATTTATTATATCACCCGATTTATCGGCAAATGAATGTACTCATTGGAATTTAATAAAACATGGAAGTGTTAGACTCGATGTCAGATTTAGCGAACCTCTGACAGACACCGTCAATTGTATAATTTATGAAGAATACGATAACATTTTAGAGATTGACGCATCGCGACAAACAATTGTAGATTTTAATGAGTAAAGCTATCAATAGATGGCGCTTACAAATTTGATCGGATGAAAAGACATCACCGTTACTCCTCAGTATAGCTTTAATCGTTGTATTGGTCAGACAAAAAGTTAAATCATAGATGTAGTCGTGGATATTCAGTGCTTAAAAGATAGCAATAACAGAGTTGTTTCAAAAGAAGTCGCCATCGTAGCTTTGAACGATGATTTTAGCGGCCATTGGATTATCGTATAAACGCTTTTAGCAGAGGCATAAGAAGAGAAAATAATTGACTTGCAGAACATCATCATGGTCTTGACTATTTTGATGGTGATGTCACGGAGAAAGATCTCTACCAAACGTTGCGCGATCTTACTCGGAAAGTTAGAAAAATTTACGTGAGAGGTAAACAAAAGTGGTCAATTTTATACGGTATTACAGCGCGAGAAATTATAAATTTAAAATTAAATAAAGATTGCCCGTCATTTAATCAGCTACCCTGGTTAAATAAGTATTGTCTCAAGCACGCTGTAAAGACACCTCATCTAAAATATACGTGCGCTTTAAACAATGCGTACCGTTTGAAAAATGGTTATCTTCACGAGATTTGGAGCGTGATTCTGAATTTGTGTTTCAACCACCGACACTTCTTTGCGATGAACAGCCTGGAGATGACGGAAATTTTGAAGGGTATACCGTCCCACTTTGTAGGAGTGTACCCAGCAGATCAAATTCCGAAGGTGTGGATGAAACCGGCAGCAATTGTAGTGAACACTGATGGCCATATAAAACCCGGAACGCATTGGGTGTGTATGTGCGTTAACCGTAGTGGCACAGCTTGGTATTTTGATAGTTATGGAATGCCGCCTTTGATACCAGATTATATTAACCGTCAACGTCGTAATTGTAATAGATTTCGTTGGAATACGGTGCAATTACAGAGTGAAACATCTGATGTGTGCAGCTAATTTCGTATCATGTTCTTGGATTACATGATATCTGGAATGGGTTTCGAGAAATTTCTTAAAAATTTTTCTACTGATTTAGTAAAAAACGATGCTGTAGCCAAAAATTATGTACTGTTCAGACATGCTGACGACAACTTTTCTGGAAATGGTTGTTGTATGATAAGATGTTTTTAAAAGAGTTGTGGTAAGCTGTCGTTATTGTAACCTGATACTTTTTTGTCGCAAAGTCATGTTCGTTACCAAGAATATAGTGAGGTCAGTGTTCAGGGAATTTAATAATTCTATTGTTGGTTTCTCAGAAAACAATACTGCAGTGTCAATCAGAAATGTTGACGATAACTTTTATAGGAATGATTGTTACCTTCTTCTCGTAAAGTAACGCTCACCAAAGAAATAATGAGGTCAGAGTTCGAAGAATTCAGTAACAATTTTTTCTGCTGATTTGGTAGAAAATAATACTGCAGCTGCAAGACACGTGTTCATCAATAATGCTGACGATAGCTTTTCTGGGGATCATTGTTACTTTCTTGCCGTAAAAGCACGTTCGTTAGAAAAAAGTAGCGAGAGTGTATTTTCTTAGTTATCATCTTATCCCCTCTACTGTCTCTTGTGTTAAGCCTTTATATAACGAGATTATATTCATCAAGATGAGTCATTCAGTCGACGTTCATATCGTAGAAAGCTATTTGGAAAAAAGGAAAAAAATGGCGTATCAGAAGAACTTTACACAGCCCATCTTTAATTCTTTCTACGGTTTGAACAAGTTATTTACGAAAAAAATTTTAGTTGATCTTGAATATAATAAACTACGAGATGGCGAATTTCATCCAATGGTACGTTTACTCTTACACCATTTTCAAGGAATAGCTTTCACTACAGATACGCGAAACGAGTTTAAGCTTACGTTTGGTGCTACTGAAAAATATTTTGATGTTAATGCTGATGATTTGATGGAGCAAAAAGTGTACGGAACTGGTTGGATTTTGAGGTATACTAGAAGCCATACTGATAGAGCCATTTAAATTGAAGAAAATTTCACCCCTACTTCTGGTCTGGTCAAAAGGTATCGACAAAGCATTGTTATAAAAAAAGTGACTTTCGAGTATTTACAAGGCGTTGCATCCTGCGTAGATGATAGGATTAAATATTTAACCACGCTTTTTAAAGGTGTTAGTGTGTGTGCAGGAGAGATTGTTGATCTTGTAGAAAAATTGTGCGGTGTTTGATATGGATCTCAAATAGATGAATACTGTGCGGGCTTTGTGAAACGAGCTGTACTCGAGTGTGATGATGATATAATTGCGTCGTTAATTACAAGTGTGGGAAATAAAATAAAAGAACCTGAAAATTGTATTTTTAAAACCGAAATTATTCGTGTATTTCACGAAATCACAGCGCTTCAATTGTAGCTGCGTTAAATTATCTTGTAGTTGTAAAATAATTATAAGCGTATATTCACTATATTTATAAAATAATATTATACACTATACTTATAAAATAAGTTTTGCTTACTAGACATATACTATAATTGTATCCACTATATATTTTATAAAACAATAAACGAAAAAATATAAAGTATACTCACCATCTTCTTCTTTCTTGACCAATATTGCACCTCATCCTAATAAAGTCGTTTTTTTTTCTAAATTTGCAAAATATTTTATTGATTAAATAAATTAATTCTAATTTTTGCTTGATTAATTTGAATAGTTTAATAAAATTTTATTAATAAATTTTTTTTTATAAATATTATTGAAAAAGTTTGTCATCTCTAGATTAAATTATATGTATATATAACCACGTGACGTCATAATGACTCACTTAGCTCCTGATACCACTCAGAGGTCATTCACCTTCGGGGAGGGTGGGGAGTGGGGGTTTGTTGTGACGCTCCATAGTGGTACCTATACTACTCATATGTAATCTTAAGTTAATATTTTGACCGTACTTAATATAGCTGTACCTGTGAAATGACTTATTTATCAAAACATTTTCTTTTATTAAAGAAATATATTATTCAAAAGATTTTATCACATATAAAGTAGTGGAATATCAACAAAATCATGAAAAAAGTGTAAAAATACCTAATCTAAAATGTGGATTCGTGCAAAATATGATGCGAATATTTGTGGATCTTATTTTTCTAACTTAATAGCATAATTAAATTCATAAATGAAGTTCTAGAATACAATTTTATAGTATAAATAATGATACAAAGTGCGCAAATGAGCTAAAATCAGCCAAAAACGTCCAAAAAATGAGTTTTTTGCATATTTAACTATTACGCATCTCTGGGAAATACTTGGAAAAATTCAGGCAAGTACTTTTAAACAAAATACAAGTTTTTTGCAAGGATTAACCCTGTACCGCATTTTCCGTAAAAATAGGAAGGGTTTTAATTTTTTTCCATCGTTTTAGGTTATATAGCATTATCAAATCTTTCTGAAAAAATTCTACGAAGACCTGAAAACATTTAAACTATAAGCACGATTTTCTTGGGGTTCTTTTACCGACTAGATTCGGAAAAAAAAATAAATAGTGAAAAAGTCATTTTCTTTATGCTGTGGACAGGGGGAAGGGGTCATGGTCTGCAAATATGAAAAAAACTATTTATTTTTTATCTAAAACAAAGTTGCTAGGTCAAACAAAAATTTCAGTAACAGGGCAATTTTGACTATCTTAACGGGGGGTACCCTTTTAGATTTTGCTAATAAATTTTAGTTAAAATTTGTAAAATCTAGCATCTGCTTGGGTTAACGTTAATAAATACTTAATTTCAGATATTTAAAAACTAAATATAAGCGAATACTTAATTTCAGATTTTTGAAAAGTAAACATTAGTTCAACTAATAATTTTATTAAATCTAGCATCTACTCGGGTTAACGTGAGTGAATAATAAATTTCAGATAACAAATTTTTGTTTGAATTCATTGGCGTGAAATCTAGCGTTTGCTCGGGTTGAAGCAAACGAATAATTAACTTGAGATTTTTAAAAAGAAATTATTACTTCGATTAATAATTTTATTAAAACTCATTCACATGAATCTAGCATATGCTTGTGTTAACCTGAGTGATTACTTAATTTGAGATTTTTAAAAAGTGAGTATTACTTAAGTTACTAATTTTATCAAAACTTATTCACGTAAATAAATCTAGCATCTTCTTGGGTTGATGTAAGTAAATATTTAATTTTAGATTTTTGAAGAGTAAACATTTGTTCGACTACTAATTTTCTCAAATCTAGCATCTTTTTGAGTTGACGTGATTTAAAAATAAAATTTAGATAATAAATTTTTTTTAAAATTTATTCGCGTAAAATGTAGCATTTGCTAGGATTGGAGCAAATGAATAATTAATTTTAGATTTTTGGAAAGTAAATATTAGTTCAATTAATTACTACTTATTATATAAAAGTGAACAATTAAGACTTTTTTTCTTATGTGAATATCTTTTGCATTATTGTCAAATGCATCCATACACATACACACGTGCATCTTTAGCATACGCGTACACACATACACATACATACATACACATACACACGTGCATCTTTAGCATACACGTACACACATACACATACATACATACACATACACGTACACGCATACACACATATACACATATCCATATACATACACCTTCGCATAAACACATACACGCATACACGAAATCCGCCTCTCCGTCTCCGTCTCTTTATCTTCGTTGCATCGTCTCCGTTTCTCCGTTTTTTTTCTATCTGTCTCCTTTTCTACGTCTGTCTATCTCAGTCCCTCCGTCTCCGCCTTTCCATCTCCGTCTCTCCATTTCCGTTTCTCCGTCTCCGTCTCACCGTCTCTATCTCTTCGTCTCCGTCTTTCTGACACCGTCTCCCCGTCACCGTCTCTTTGTCTCCATTTCTCCGTCTGCGTCTGTCTGTCTTCGTCTCCGTCATTCTCTCTCCGTCCCTCAGTCTCCGTCTCTCCGTCTCCGTCTCTTTACCTCCGGCTCTCCGTCCCCGTCTCCGTCTCTCCAGCTCCATCTTTTCCACTCAGTCTCTCTGTTTCCGTCTTTCCGTCTCCGTTTCTCCGTCTTTGTCTCCGTCTCTGTGCCCCCGTCTCCTTCTGTCCGTCTCCGTCTCTCTACCTCTGTCTCCCCGTCACCATTTTTCCGTCTCCGTTGCCGTCTTTCCACCTCCGTTTCTTCGTCTCTCCGACTCTGTCCCTCTGTCTCCTTCTGTCCGTCTCCGCCTCCATCTCTACTTCTACTTACATTGTTACTAAGTTTTGACAACGTTTTGTTATTATATTCAGATTATTATTTTTTTATTATTTTTCTTTTTTTTATTCTTATGTATTTACATTGTATTAATTTATGTTGAGCCTTACGGGGTTGTACCCCAAAGTTAAATAAATTATTGTCAAATCAAATCAAATCTCCATAGAAGTCTCTCTCGCCGTGTTCGTCGCTCCGTCTCCGTCTCTTTGTCTCCATTTCTCCGACTCCGTCTGTCTGTTTTCGTCTGCCTCTTTCCGGCTATACGTCTGCGTCTTTCTGTCACCGTCTCCCTCTCTCCAACTTTGTCTCTTCTTCTCCGTCTCTCTGTCTCCGTCTGTCCGTTTCCGTTTCTCCGTCTTCGTCATCATCTCTCCGTCTGCGTCTCCGTTTCGCCGTTACCGCCTATCTGTCTCCTTTACTCCGTATCCGTCTCTCCTATTTTCTCTATCTGTCTCCTTTTCTACGTCTGTCTATCTCAGTCTCTGCGTCTCCATCATTTCGTCTCGGTCTCTCCATCTCCGTCTCTCCATCTCTGTCTCTCTGTCTCCATCTCTCCACCTCTGTCTTTCCGTCTTCAATTTTTTTATATTTAATATTATATTAGAGTTTCAAATATGTTTGGATTTATTCTTATTCATTATATTTAATTTTTGTATTAAAGCGTTATAATATTTCTTTGTAAACGATGTTTTTAGTATAGATCATTTCATCTTTAACTTTTCTTGATTTTTCTGTTAATAATATTTTTAATTCTTTTTTATTAGTTGTCCTTGAAAGTGCCTCGTCCAACTGCCCATGACTAAAAATTAGTGTTGGTAAATACACTCCTACTTTTTTAAATGATTGTCCTTGCGACTTATTAATAGCCATAGCATGAGCAAGTTTTACAGGAAATTATTTTCTGGTCATCTGGAATAGCTGTTCATCATTTGCTGATAAGGTCACACGAGGTAAGGATATAGTACTCCTTTTTCTACTTCCTGTTAATATTTGTGCAATAATAGTAAATTGCTTTATTTTCGTTAATGGGGTTGCCTTACAAAGTCATTCATTCAAATTAACATTTCTTAGAAGCATTACTATAGCTCCTTCTTTTAATTGTAATCTATGTGGAGGTAAACCATTAGGCGTTGAAGAATTTAATGATTCTGTTGTTGAAATTGCGTCTAAATTTTCGTCACTTACATCTTTTGTAGAGTCAATGCTCAAGTACTCTATTACTGGTTTATTTATTTTTAATAAATTCTTTTCATTCATTTCTGTTACATCTACGTTTTTCGGCGCTTCTATAATATTTTCGTAATAGTCACAATTTTCAATATTTATATTATGTTCGTAAATTTCATCAATTAGATTGCCCTTTGACAATATTTCTTTTGGAATTTGTATAACTTTATTGCCGTTTTCATATTTTGAATGAAAATTACCATTTCTTATATTTTGTAACCAATTTTTAAATTTATCATCTGATTCCGATAGACGTTTATTTTCTTTTAAAGACATACAATAAAAATGTTCCCATAAATAGCTTTTTTCACCCAATTTTCTACTATCTGTGTTCTATTTCCATGTTTTACTATTGGCAATGTTTGTCTAAAATCTCCTGAAATGATCAATGTTTTCCCTCTAAAAGGATAATTATTATCATGAACATCTTTAAACATGCGATCGACGGCTTCAAAAGTGTATTTTGATGTCATTGTGATTTCATCCCAGATAACAATTGATACATTATTTATTATTTTACCTATTTTGCTGTTTGCACTAATATTATATATGGTGTCTTCAGATATGTTCAACGGTAATTTAAATGCCGTATGCACTGTCACATCATCTTATAATAAATTAGCCGGTATACCTGTCCATGATACAACTAAATAATTGATTCCATGAATTTTTAGATAAGTTATAATTGTATTTAATAAGTAGCTTTTACCACTTCCACCTGGACCGTCTATATATTATATATATATATATATACTTATCAGTGCAGTTTGTATTTAATTAATTTTTTTACTGTGTGAAAAATAGCCGTTTTAGCATTTGTTAGACTATCAATAATTGACGAATATTATTAACATTATTTACTGTACTATATTCAATTTCGTTACTTTTAATATAGCATTCTAAAGTAGGTAAATTAAAGTCACTTAATTGGAATCCATTATTAGTTAAAATATCATTAATTATGCTTAAGAGGCGGTCGGAACCAAATCGGTGACTTGCGGTATATATCAAGTCAGCATTTTTCGCTTCACGATAATATTTTGTATATTTTTATGGCTTAAACCATTTCAAATTATTCTTTATATACATGACTAGAGGAAATGACTATATTTTTACCATTTGAATAAGTAAATAAATTATTATAAGCATTTATTACAAATATCAAACTGACTTTACATATATTGCATGCAAAAAACTGTCGTGTTGATTGTTAGGTGGCATTTTTCGCTTTATAACAATATTTTGTATATTTTTGTGGCTTTAAATATTTTAAATTATTCTTTATATACATGACTAGAGGAAATTACTATATTTTTACCATATTAATAAATGAAAAAATTATTATAAGCATTTATTACAAGCACCGAACTAAGTCACCGATTTGGTTCCGACCGCCTCTTAATGCATATTCTTCACCCTCTTTGTTGATTCGTTTTTGGTAATATGATAAAAATAGATTTTATGTTTTTCATATAATTCTCGAGCATGAATTGGATTGTGAAATGTACAAATGTATTTAAATAAGTGACAAAGAGCTCTTGGAAATCGAGATTTACATGATTCTCCCAATCATTTATCCCATTCATCATCTATTTCAACTAAATTTCTTGCTTTTGCTGCCTTAAAGAATGTTGGGTATGTAATTCTATCGGAAGTTTTCAAGCTTTGAAAAGATGTTGCAGCTTTAACGTAAAGCAAAAGTAATTTTAAAAAGAATCTTTCTGTTTTGGATTATCTAAGTACATTCTGGTTAGAATGGGTTTAATAGTTTTTATTCTTTTCATCTATCTTTAATGTATATGATTAAAAACATAATGTTGCGGTATATCAGAATAAAAGTAATTATGTGTCTCTAAGTCACTTTTATTAAGTTCAAACCACGCTGTTAGTGTTGTATTTACATTTTTCTTACCAATTTCGTGTTCGGATCCTTCTTGAAAATACACATATTGTTTATTTTCATTATGAACAGCTTATCTATAAATTGCATGTGAGAGTTCACTAATACTATATTCCAATATGCGATACATAGCTTCTGGCAGGCAAACATATTTTGTGTTTATGTATTGTTCAATTTCATCATAAAACATATCCAAATCATTCGTTTCATCCGTTTCATCATTAGAATTACTTCCAGTATTTATTTTACTCGCTTTCATTTCTATAAATGCACAATCATGTCCTTTAAAGCCATATTGAAATAAGTATTTTATAGCTTCTATTGTTGAACAAAATTTAATATTAATATGACAATTTAACTTTAATAATAAATACGGGTTATAAGGAACAACCAATCTATCGACTATTCACTTGTTTTCTGTGTATAATATCTTATTTTTATGATTTCTTTGTCGATAAATAAGATAATCATTTGTCATTATTGTAATTTCATTAAATTGTTTTGAAATATTTTTCGTACACTTTCCTGATTCTTTATCCATATAAGGTGAGTTTTTATGATGATCTCCACAAGGGCCATGGATCATAAATTGTTTAACTATGTCATACAATCTAGGATTCTCATTTTTATTTGGAATTGCAGCTACTGTAAATTTATCAACGTCATCACTATTGTAAATTTTATCATCTTTACTTAAAAATAGTAGCACATGTGCATACGGTAATCCTCTCTTTTGAAATTGTACTACGTAAGAATATGCAATGCATTTTCCCAAAATATGTTTTTTAGTAATTTGCTGTATTAATATTTTTAATTTTTGATAATACTTCAAAAACAATATCTGGTTTATCTATTACTTCTTCACTTTGTCCTATATTATTTGTGATTTCTTCACATTTCGGATTACATGTCAAAGTAATGAAAAAATCTGGTTTTTCAATCCTTTGTAATGATCTGTCATGGAATCAAGAAAATTTTGATGTAAAGAACGCGGACTTCCTGTAAAAGTTGATGGTAATATAAAACATTTTTGCCATTTTTAAACTATCATTGATTTCGTTTTTGCTATTTTTTAAGAAATCCATTATGCCTTGATAAAGTTCTGTTCTTAAAGAATCTTGATTTTTTTAATAGAATATAATCTTGAATTTTTCATTTGAACCCATAAATATAAGTGGATATATAATCATAAGATCTACGTGTTTACTTATATACACGATTGTTATTGATTTTTCTGCTTTCGAATAAACACATATGTCTCTTTCAATAGGTAATTCATTTCCTACAAAAACTACTGCTACTCCATTACATTAAGCTTCATTATATCGATGCTTATCAAAGTTATCATTTATAAACATTTTAACCTTTAGAGGACCGGTATTTGAGATTTGTGATCGCTCTAAGAAAGTGGTCCAAAAAGGTATCTGATATCACTAATTGACTTTGGGGTAAAGGTCGATCAGGGGTCACGCCACTATAGTGGTTTTCCGGTCCTCTTAAGGTTAACATCCCTAGGTATAGTTCCATTTTTAATAAAACGATTATTTTCTTCAATTTCTACTTCGTGCATTATTTTATAAGCTGCTGCATAAGGATTATTTCTCCTAATTATAGAATCTAATGTATTCGATGATTCAATAAACCAATTCAGATCGTTTTCTATGCGGCATTCATTTGCTTCTTCGTTATCAAATATGTATAATTGTCCATACTTTCTTGAGTTATTTTTATTTGCATGTAATGCATATGTATTATAATATATTTGTCCACAAATACGTATAACTTGAAGACCTTTATTAAATAATTTATCAAATGCTGCACCAAAACTAGCAAATGCTAAGGCGTTATTATATGATCTTATGCATTTTTTTAAATTATTACTTATTATAGTATTTTCCGTAAGTAATTTCTTAATCTCTTCAGAATATTCTGGGTCTTCTTCTAATGTTATATTTCCTCGTTTACAACATGATGTAAATTTCTTATTGCTTGACATTTCGAATGCAAAATGTCCAGCACCGCAAAAATCACAAATGAAATTCAAATCACCAATACTATTTTCCATGATATAATTTTCATTTGTATTGGTCAATGTATCTTTAGCTATTTGGCAATAATTTATATAATTTTGATTTTCTTTTATTTTGAATTTATCTTTGTTTTTTTCATAATAATTCTTATTTTTCACTAAAGTAATTAAATTATCATTTTTATTTTAAATTTTTTTCCATAAGATTCATTAAGCGTTTTAATATTTTTAGTTTATTTTTCAATTAATATTGTTTTCTATTTTCTAAAACTTTATTTTTATTATATTTATAATACGATTTGTCATGAATGCATCTATCATAGTTGTGATTTTGTTGATATGTTAAAATCTTATTTTTGATTGAGGATTCTTAATTGTTTTTTCCAAATTCATTTTGGTTAGAAATTTGACTTTTTTGTCGCAATATATTAAAAATTTTTATTTTCTAATTGCAACTTTTATAATTTTTTAAAATTTTCATCCCTCTTGAAATTATTTTCAAGTTTCGTAATTACATTAATGTCTTCAATTTTTTAAGCTATACTTTTGTTTATTTTAATAAATTTTTATCATAAAATTTATTTTTAAATATCAGAATTTGTTCTTGTTCAATATCATTTGCAAGTTCTTCAATGTTATTGTATTTAATTTTTACAATTATTTTCTAGAATTTTTTCTTTAGTTTTTTTATATTTTCTTTTATTACTGTTTTGAAACATGACCATTGGATTTGTTTCAAACATACCCGTATAGCATGGAAGCTTCCTGGAAGCTTCCATGCTATGTGGGTAGTTATCAAATGTTCACGCATTTTTTCGATGTCAAATTCTATTCCGCAAGGACACAAATTATTAACGATTGCTGTTGCAAACGTTATCGAAAAATGCCATAATTAAAAGGATTAATCTGAAACTGAAGTTTTTCAAAACATATTTGTAAGTTTTCACAAATTAGAAATAGTTTATTGATATAAATTTTTCGTTCATTATTTAATTCATTACTATTTAAACTATCATAAACATGAATTACATTTTGTGAATAATAGATACAAATCCAGTGACCAAAATGCCGATTTCTGGAGAAAAGTATTTGTATGTAATCTTGATTTAATGGAACTAAATTAATATTTTCGGAACTTTGTAAAAATATTGTTGGTTGCATTGAATAATTTGTATGATTTTTCGAAATTTGATTGAATTTTCTAATGTGTTTATCATTTAACATACTCAAATGCCCAGCATATCCATTTTCACCTATGATAATTAATTTTTCTTCTTTGGTTAAATTCATTCTATGAAAATAATAAATTCATGTGTACTTCTGAATTGAAATTATTTAATATAAGAATTTCAAATACTTCTGAAAAACTATGAAAAATCCTGAAATAAAAATTTTAAATGTTATTTATATAGATAATTAAAAATTCTGATTGATAATTATTCTTAGAATTTTAATAAATTACCCCTTATTAAATACATAAACATAAAAAAACACAAACATCATAAAAACAAAGTTGAATGTTAATCATTGAACATTGTTCATTTGAAGTTTTTACCTTAAGTTTTTTCGTTAGTTTATTCATTTTGTTTTGTTCATTTTTTTGTTCTTATGTAAACAATTCTTCTAAAAACCATTTTTCATAAAATTTATTATTTATAGAATCAATTAATGATAAAAAGTCTGGCAAATCTTTTCTTCGCTGAAATTTCTTTTTGATTTTAATTTATACGTGCTTAATTTACCTCGCTCCTAACGTCGCTTGGTCAAATTTTCATATATTATGTTAGTATGTATAAATTAGCCAATTTTAAAGTCAAAAAAATTGCCTTAATTTATAAGTTATTATATTGCAGTTCTGTTTGAAATTTAGTTTTTATATATTTCAAAAAAGGATAAATTAAAGTTCCAATATGCATAAAAATTGTTTAAATACAAATCATATGATCATGATAAATTAAAAATTTGTTTTACTTAATTTTATTCAAATTAATGGAAAAATATGATAGGAATTCATTCTTTTTAATCATGTGTTCCAAACAGAGGGACGAAGATAAAAAATCGGAGATGTAGGAACGAAGAAGTAGAGACGAAGACACATAGACAGAGAGAAGAAGACAGAGAGACATAGACAGAAAGATGAAAACGGAGAGACGGAGACGAAGAGACATAGACAGAGGAACGAAGAGATGGAAATAGAGAGACAGAGACAGAGAAACATAGACGAAAAAAAGAGTGGTAGGAACGGAGGCAGAGAGACATAGATGGAGGGACAGAGACGGAAAAACAGAGACGAAGAGGCAGAGGTGGAGAAACATAGACATAGGGACGGAGATAGAGAGACGGAGAGATGAAAACGAAGAGATTGAGAGAAAAACAAAGACAGAGAGATTGAGTGACGGAGATGGAGAGACGGAGACAAAAAGATGGAGATGGAGAGGCAATTGTTCTGTATATGTATGTGCATATGTGTAACTGCATGTGTGTATGTGTATGTGTGTGTGTTTATGTGTGTGAGTGTATGTGTTTATGTGAAATGTATATGTAAAAATGTACATGGGAATATATATATATATATATATATATATATATATATATATATATATATAGTGTATGTGTTTATGTGAAATGTATATGTAAAAATGTACATGGGAATATATATATATATATATATATATATATATATATATATATATATATATATATCATACAGATATGTGTATGTGTGTATATGAATGTGTGTGAGTGTATGTGTGTATATACATAGGTGCATGTGTGTGCGTATATATATATGACAATCATGCAAACGATATTCCCAGGGAAAAAAGGCTCAATTCTTCACATTAATATAATGGTAGTAATATAATATAAGTTATATAATAAAGTAATAACGGAGACGGATAGACAGAGATGAAGAGACGGTGACGAAGAGATAGAGACAGAGAGTCGGAGATAAAGAGACGGAAACGAAGACGGAAAAATGAAGACGGAGAGACGGAGACAGAGACGGAAAGACGGAGACGGAGCTCAGGAGATGGAGTGACGGAGACGGAGAGACGAGGAGAAAGAAACGAAGACAGAGGGACGTAGTGGAAAAAACGGAGATGAAGAGAAGAGACGGAGAGACAGGGACAGAGATGGAGAGACGGCGACGTAGAGATGGAGACGGAGGGACGAAGTAGAAGTTATAAAAACGAAAAGACGGAGAGATGGCGATGGAGACACGGAGACGGAGAGACAGCGACGGAGAGACAGAGACGGTGAGCCGAGAAGGAAAGATGGAGATCGAAAGACATAGATGACGAGACGGAGACTTAGAGACAGAGATGGTGAGACGGGAAAGAATGATGGAGACGGGGAGATATAGATGGCGGGACGTAGATGGAGAGACAGAGACGGAGAGGCAGAGACAGAGAAGCAGAGGCGGAGAGGCATAGACATAAGGACAGCGATAGAAAAAGGAGAGACAGAGACAGAGAGGCGCGCAGGAAATATAGAGACAGAGAGACGGAGATGAAATGACGGATATTGTGTATGTGTGGATGTGTATATGAGTAAGTGTATGTGTATGGATACGTGTATATTCGTGTATGTGAGTATGTGTATGTGTATATGTGTATGTGTATGTTAAAGGTGCGCGTGTGTATGTATGTATGTGACAATAATGCAAATGATATTCATGTAAGAAAAAAGTCCCAATTCTGCACTTTAATATAATAGTAGTATTTTTTTTTATTTATCCTTTGGAACTGCAGTCAAGCTAATTTTAACAATATATTATAAAAGTTTTTAAATTGTGCCGTTAATAATTATGTAGTTTCTTGAGTATAGACTTTGCTAGGTTCGATTGTTGTTAATCAATATCGTGACCATATTTTTCTATGTAAAAGCTATAGCGTTTATTAAAAAATGGATTTTTGTTTCTCATTTCTAATAAATAAAAAATAATATGACTGTGTTAAAAATAATAATTCATCTCGTTCAACAATGAATTTGTTGCCTCTGGTAATCAACAATAAATTTATTGGAATAGTAATTTTTTGCGCGAAAGTATACTTATGAGCAATTCTACAAAAAATCTTTAATTTCAGAGTCAAAATGATGAAAAAAAAAATTTTGATAGTACGCGTGTTTTGACCATTGGAAATTGTTTTTTAGGGTTTTAGGAATAAGAAAAATTGGTAGTACATCTGAAAATTTGATAGGTATTTTATCTAAACTACTTTGAAGGTCGAAATTTTACGAAATAGCGTTTTTTGTACGTTATAAAGTTTTTGGTACTTTAAAAACTCTTGGAAATCTTGCTCCCACTCTCAAGTTGACTTTTTATTACCTAAACTATAAAGAAAAATCATCACCTATCCATGGGAATGGATTTAAACGCTATCGCAAGTCATAATAAACAATTTTTTTCATTTTTTTTCAAATTTATCTCTAATTTTGCTATTTTAAAATGCAAAAAATTATTTCTTCTATTGAAACGATCTTTTTTTCGTGTTGTCATATTAAAAAGTACGAAAATCCATTATTACCAGCCCATGAAACAAGGCAATTAAATGGAAATAATGGATTTCATTAATTGACTTTTAAGTATTATTATGGTGTAGTTTTTCCTTTTCAAACAGCAAAACAGATTTTTCGGAAAATGTTAATGACAACCATTTGCTCTGCAATGATCAATGTTCAAATGATGATTTTGCTTTTGACATTAGCAACGTTCAGAAAGAAGCATCATGTGTGAAAACTCAACTCTCTCGAGCTATTGAATTCAAATTAAGAAAAAAAATAAAAACACTTGAATCAGAGTTACAAGGTATGAAGAAAGTTATATTAAAAAACAAAAAATTACTTCACAAAAAAAGATTTCAAAATTTATCTCTAAAAAAAGAAAATTTTCAATTAAAAACACGATTAAAAAAATTCAACGAATCGATTGAAACATTACAAAAAAGTTATAATAATACACTCGGTGTCGAAAAAGCGATTATATCAAAATTCTTGACAGATGATTTTTTTAATTCACTTGCATTTCCAATTGGTTCAGGAGGAAAGAACAAAATTATTAATACGTATCACTATAAAGAAAAATTTTCTTTATCTTCATATAAAATCATAAATACTCCGGCTTCTATCAATCGGCAAAAAATCAAACTAAAAGTAAAAAATTTTTTCAATAATGATGAAAATTCAGTTCCTGCTCCAGGAATTCGAGACTATATTTGTAATAATAAAATAAAAGTTCGAAAACGTTACTTGACGGCTACAATAAATGATTTGTACAAAAAATTTGTAAAAATATCCGATGTTAAAATTTCTAGAGCCTACTTTTATAAACTGAAACCTTTTTATGTGCTATAAAAAAAATTTTCAAATAGAGATACTTGTTTATGTAAAACACATACCAATTCCAGTTCAATTTTTTAAAGTTTATGTAATAATAAAATGATTAAAGAAAAAAATGTGTCATCATTTTTGAAAAATTTAGCATGTGACATTAATAATAAAACTTGTATGTACAGAGAATGCTCTCAATGTTGCGATAGAAATTTTTTTACAGATTTTTCACCTCATACTCGCACATTTTATCATGCATGGATAACCGAAAAAGATAATCGCTTGGGAGCGAAAAATATGAGTTTTAATGTTAATATAACATCTCGCAAAAAAATATTCCGTACTACCACAGTATTAGCTCAAAATTTCAATGAAATGCTTCCAAAATTCACAAAACACGCTTTTATTATGTCAAATCAATTTCAGGCCTTACAAAATATAAAAGATACTCTAAATTATAATGAAATTTTATTAATTATTGACTTTTCGCAAAATGATATGTGCAAATATGCCACCGAAATTCAGAGCTTTCATTTTGGTGCGTCAAGAAAACAAATTTCTTTGCAAACAGGTGGTTTTTATTATAAAAATGAAAGAAATCAACTACATTTTGAATCTTTTGTAACTTTTTCTGACTGCCTAAGCCACGATGCTGCAGCAGTTTGGGCACACCTTAAGCCGATTTTTTCACAAATCAAACAGAGTTTTCCACACGTTCGATCCATTTATTTCCAAAGCCATGGTTCATCTGGGCAATACAAAAATAAATCAAATTTTTTTCTTTTTAATTATTATTGTAATTATTTTCAACTAAAAAGAAATTTGTAATCGAGGAAGACATGAATTGCGTGGTAAAATCTGCGAGTTTGAAGACCAAAAGCTATGTAATTTCAGAAGATGAAATTGATAGGATTAAAGATTTAATCCCTAATAATTTAAAACCTATTCGAGACACGAAAGAAGTTCATCAGATAATTTGGACGAATTATAGACAAGACGAGTTATTTTTTCGCTGTGCATCGTGTACAGTCTGTTTGAAACAAGTAACTTGTAGTCATTATGATTTGAATTCGTCAAATTATAATAAACCTAATGAACAATTATCTTTAGAAGTAAAAGATGTAAATGAAGATGGAATTCGGTTACACGCCATTGAATCAGCTACAGTTAGTGTTTGGGTGGTTGTTATTTATGAAAAACAATGGTATCCTGGTGTCATTACTGAAATATTAAATAATAAATTAAAAGTAAAATTTTTGGCAAGAAAAAAGAATTTATTTTACGGGCCAAAATTTGCGGATATTCAGATTTTATTTAAAACGCAAATATTGCACGTTATCGATACGCCTTCAACTGCGAGGAACAATACAGTAACAGAAATGTACAAAATTGATAAAAATATGTATAAAATTATATCAAAAATGACAAAAAATTGTAATATTTATGAAGAATAAATTATTTGTTATAAGTTGATGTTTTTCTATTAATTTGAAAAATTAAGATACTAAAAATAATAGATTTTCGTACTTCTAACACGATAATATACAGGAAAAATCGTTTCAATGGCAGAAATAATTTTTTGCATTTTAAAATACCAATATTATTTAAATTTGAGAAAAAAATTTTTAAAAATCGCTTTTTATGACCCACAGTGCCATTTAAATCCATTCCCATGGATGGGTGATGATTTTTCTTTATAGTTTAGGTAATAAAAAGTCAACTTGAGAGTGGGAGCAGGATTTCCAAGAGTTTTTAAAGTACCGAAAACTTTATAACGCACGAAAAACGCTATTTCGTAAAATTTCGACCTTCAAAGTAGTTTAGATAAAATACCTATCAAATTTTTAGATGTACTACCATTTTTTCTTATTCCTAAGACCCTCAAAAACAATTTCCAATGGTCAAAACACGCGTACTATCAAAATTTTTTTTTTCATTATTTTGACTCTGAAATTAAAGATTTTTTGTAGAATTGCTCTTATATATCACAGAACAACAAATAAGTCAACATTTTGCTAAAAATTTAACTTCATGCGTATCAAATGTAAATAATTTATATGAATGTAAATAAGATAAATCTTAAGGAGTCTCATATGCTAGCTATAGTTTGCTATAGTTTGTTGTTCATAAAAATCAAAAGTTTAAAAAATTCTTCAATATTTTGAAAAACATTAATTTATACCTAGGAAAAAATCTCTGCAAATTTTTAATTAGACTTATCGACTGATTTTATTATTTATGCTCACTTAAAGTTTATCTTTTTACTACTATGAGATACAAAACACGCGGACTTCGAGTGAGCACGTATAAAAAAATTAGTTGATAAAACTACTTGAAAATTTGCAGAAATTTTTTTTTAGGTATAAATTAATTTTTATCAAAATTTTGAAGAGTTCTTTAAACTTTTAATTTTTATGAACAACAAACTATAGCTGACATATGAGACTCCAAGACGAATGTTACTGTAAAAGAAATGAATATCACTATATTTATATTAGTTAAGTAAATGAAGAGAGGAAGCTGAATATTATCAATTAATCGTAATCGCAATCATATTAATAAAATATTAATGAAGATATTATTTTTTTATTATTGTAATGTATTATAAGACTTACATGTAATTGAGAGAAGAAGTTTTATAATATCTATAAGTTATAATTATAATCATGCAGTATTAATTAGTTACTAGCAAAAAATACCTCGCTTCTAACGACACTCGGTTGAATTTTCATATATTATATTATTATGTTAAGGGAATGTAAAATACCGGTATTACAGATTTTCAAATATTTGATTCTTAATGCAAAATTAAAAAAAAAATCTCTATATTACAGCCTTCCATTTTCACTAATAAAAAGCCTAATATAGAGATTTTTTGGAAAATTTTTTAATAAAAATTAAAAATTTGGAAAACTGCAATGTCAGTAACTATGTATAAATCATAGACCCTATTACATCCCCTTAAATAAGCCAATTTCAAAATAAAAAAGAATTGCCACAACTTATGAATTTTAATATTGTAGTTTTGTACTAAATTAAATTTTTATATTTTTTATAAAAACGATTAATTAAAGTTATAATGTGCATAAAAATTGTTTAAATACAAATTATATCATGATGAATTAAGAATTTGTTCTACTAAATTGCATTAGAATCAATGAAAAAATATAATAGGAATTCATTCTTTTTAATTACGTGTTCCAATCACGAACCATGGAATAATCGAAAACTGTATTTGACGTTTACTAGAACTAACAACTGCACGGAGAAAGGAAAGTATTGTTAAAATAGGTTCTAAATCAAGTATATCTAATTTATGTACGAAGGTACTTAAAAAAAAGTGGCGATGTAATTTCAATTAGTACTATAGCTTGAATTTTGGGGACCAATGTTAGTACTATTATATTATGAAGTAAGAGCATAAATTTGCGATACTTACTAGGAGAGGCCCAGACCTCCGGATCACGGATTTTGCTCAAACTTTGAGATAAGTTTCTAGGTGTCAAAATATGAAGAAAACCAGAATTTTGGACCCTAACGCTTAAAATTTCCCTAGTTATAGGTAATTAAAGAAAACTACTGAAAAAGTTACTAGGTTTCCAAACGCTTATAGCTCTTTAGCATTAACAGTTAGAAGCTTAAAACCATTTTCGAATGAAAGCTGACCTCAAATCCTTTCGAAATAGTACTTGTAGAATATCAAAATATTATTTTTTCCCAACGTTACAGCGTTATAAGATTTTGACGTAAATTTCCTTTTAAAAACATTAATTAATAATAAATGCTAAAATGTAGTACAATTTTTATAACACTGTAGCTATGGGAAAAAATAATATTTTGATATGCTGTAGGTGCTATTTCGAAAGGATTTGAGCTCAGCTTTCATTTAAAAACAATTACAAGTTTCTTGTTGTTAATGCTAAAGAACTATAGGCGTTTGAAAATCTAGTAACTTTTTCAGTAATTTTCTCTAATTGCCTATAACTAGGGAAATTTTGAGCGTTAGGGTCTAAAATTCTGGTTTTCTCCATATTTTGACATCTAGAAACTTATCCCAAAGTTTGAGCAAAATCCGTGATCCGGAGGCCTGGGTCTCTCCTAGTTAGTGTCTTTTTTTGGTAATAAGACTGATATTTCACCTACTCGATTCAAGGGCAATATTTCGCAGAAAATGTAATTATTAATCTCTTTTCAGGCGGTTTTTCCTGTTACTAAAATTAAAAATTATTAAATATAGAATTATTTACATAATATATAATACTTTAAAATTACAAATAATTAATATTTTAATTCGTGATATTTAAGAAATATAACGATACATGTTTATCTTCCACATTCCGTTTTAAAATAGTTACTTTTGAGTTTTAAATTGATAATTAGTAATTTAAAATTGATATATATATATATATATATATATATATATTATATGATTTAAATTATATTTATCAACTGCTAAAAATTGTTACACAATTGAATGGGTTTTACGTTAATAGGCGTTAAATATATTGAAGTTTTTCGCTCCTAACATCGCTCGGTTGAATTTTCTTTTATTATATTATTATGTATAAATGACTAATTTTAAGTGAATAAGAATTAATTAATTTAAGTTAATTTTAAGTACTAAATAAAATTAGAAATAATTTGATGAAACATCATATAAAAATATATGTACACATGTGCTTAAAGTAAAAAAGCGTATAATTTATTCCATCAATTGACTATTTCTCACTCTACTTCCATAAGAAAAGCAAACATAGTACGATATTTAATATAAATAAACTGAGAACTCCCTATTGAAAATGATGACGTCTTTTAAAGATGTCTTTAAAAGACGTCTTTGGACGTGTCTGGATTTGGAACAAAAAAAGACGTCTTTAAAAGACGTCTTTTTTATCAAGATTTTAAAAATAATACCTACTAAAATGTTTCAAAAAAGAACGTACTTAAGCTAAAGTGTATATACTTAAAGTACGTAATTGAAGTATGTATACTGATGTTCAGCTGTGAATAAATCCGCAAAATTATAACCTTATATACCTGCATCTCTGAAATTTGGATAAGGGATTGCAAAGTTAAGAAAAACAGCACCTCACAGTTAAAAATGTAACTACTGAAAAAATTATTCGAATCGGCTATTAATTCTATCTTTGACTGTTAGGTGGCGTTTTTCTTAATACGTGAACTCCTGCGAAAATTTTAGTAACGCGGGTATATAAGGTTATAACATTTCCAGTTTGTTCGCTCAAGCTTTTCGGTCTGCAGAGAGCTGATGCTTATTTTGTTTCTATATCTTTCTTTAGGAAGATACCCTATTAAATAATAACGGCTTTTCAAGATGTCTTTTATTGTATTGGGATTTGTAAATACACATCCAATGACATCTTTTAAAGATGTCTTTATATACACTTTAGCATAAGTACGTTCTTTTTGAAAACATTTCAGTAGGTATTATTTTTAAAATCTTGATAAAAAAGACGTCTTTAAAAGACGTCTTTGAAAGACGTCTTTTTTGTTCCAAATCCAGACACGTCCAAAGACGTCATTATTTTCAATAGGGCTGGGAACTGAGTAACAACTATAATTTCCAGACCTTAATATATGACCATGAATTTGAATTATGAAATTAATTTTTACGTGAAACATGCTTAAAAAAAATTTTGTGTTTATTTCTAATAAAAATATCTTGACAAATGTATTTTATATATATGAAATATGAAATTTAAATGAAAAAACCATAAGATTGAAATACACATTTTTGGTTAATTTTAAATTTGAATATTTCAGAATAATAAAATAACTATTTGCAATTACTTAACAATCCTTTTTGCATCTAATATAAAATTTTAATGAGATACAAATATTACAAAGTGTATGTATCACAAGTAAGGTTTGCATATCATAAATATTATAATTTTTAGAAAATTCTTGATATTAATAGATTATTAATTTGAAAAATTAAATATTATTTAATTGATGATAAGTAACTTTTCAAATATAGTTAAAATAATACTGTAAATGTCAATGGAATCACATTTTCATCAAAATAAATTTCAACGCTATAATTATTAAAATAAACATTTTTATTTAATTTCAATCTATCGTAATAATTATTTTATTAATATAAATTAAAAAAATAATTATTTTATTTGATGAACAGTTTTATAAATATTATATATTTATAATTGTATAACTAAATTTATTAAATTAAAATTTTATTCTGTTATCATTCAGAGAATAAAGTATTTAAATTAGTTTTTATAAATATATATTATTTAAAAAGTTCATGTCATATTTAACTGTCTTTCCATTCTATTGCTAAATTTCCATAAAAGGAATGTATTAACTTGTAGTATGTACCATGATGATTATTTATTTAAATTTTCAAATTATTCTAATCATTAGTTTTCAAGATATTTAGATTTCTGATTCCAAATAGAAAAATATTAGTAAATAATATTGGAACCCAAACTCCTCAATAACTAATGAATAGATTTATTTAAAAATTCAACTGAATAACCTTCGTGATACATATTATATGTTAATGCATCTTTTTATTCAAAATTTTGAAATACAATGGAAATCTAGTCAATATTTATCGGCGCAAGCTAATTTTTTATATTTTAATTTATATCTTAAACTTTAAATAGAGTAATCATTTTCATACATATTATATAAATAGAATGTTCTATTTATATATACACAATTATTTTAGAAAGTTACATTTTATTATTGACGATTAAATATTGATGATACTTCTTGATTAAAAGAAATAGAACATTCCATTTCTATATTGCAACGTTCCTATCAGTTGCATAAAGAAAAAAATTAATTACTAATAAAATGAAATAAAAATTTAAATAACGTTAACCATGATAGGAAAATTTTACTTTTGATAGGTTATAAAAAAAATATTGGATTGTTAAAAAATTCTAGTTTTAATGAAAAACCAATCTTCAGCAACTAATGTAATTTATTAGTCATGAAAAAATTAGTAATTAAAAGATTTTTATTTTTTAAGAATAATTTAAATTCAAACGAAAAGCGCGCCATGGACAAATTCATGCGTGCCAGCTTCGAACACGCGGCGCTTGGGTAGCGAGCGCCGTATCTTGTCCAATTCGGTATGAGTGAGAGAGATAGAGAGAGACGCTACGCGACGGCGTCACTATCGTTTTACACTTGACGTTTATCAATTGTACAATGTATAAAACGAATAAAAATGAATATTAAAACATCATTGACAATAAGAAAATGTAATTGTAGTATAAAAATGTTAAGTAGAATACATATAATGAGATGTATATGATCGAGGGAGGAAAAATATGTAACATCAGTACGAAATTCAAATGTCAAGTGTAAAACGACCTTTGAAGATTAACAAAAGTCACTAAAGTCTAGTTCTTTTATCTTATTAACAATATTACATCAATTTAGCATGAATGAGATTAACAAAACTAATAAATAGACTAATTTAATAATAATAATAATAAAATAATGACAATTTCGGGTAAATAAGTATAATTAAACAAATGTATGCATGTTATCTAAGTCACTAGGTAGATGGTGGTAATGAACATGCGCAGTGGATTACATAGGATAATCATGTAAATTAAGTTCTGAGTTATCTTAACCATCTACCTAGATGGCGCAGATAAGTATCTAATAACGACCTATAAAACGGGCTGCACGAGGCGCTCTCGCTCTCTTATTCTTCTCGTACAAAGGAACATCCAGACTAGGAAGTCACGTCCAATACCCGCTGTGGGTATAAGAAGGAAGTGGTAGTCGCCATCTTTATCAAACACGTGTCGTTTGTGTTTGATAATCGAGTATATACGGGAAGTAAAGTAAAAAAAAAGAAAGGTTGATTAACTATTTGTTTGATATGTATA
Organism: Anastatus disparis; assembly: GCA_017163975.1. Lineage (NCBI taxonomy): Eukaryota > Metazoa > Arthropoda > Insecta > Hymenoptera > Eupelmidae > Anastatus > Anastatus disparis. The sequence continues at coordinate 4,098,531 of JAFFSR010000301.1, read as the reverse complement.
TCATCTAACCTTAAAATCTTTTGTTTTTTTTTGTTCGCATACTAACAAATATATATATTTTGTAAAGCAAAATAGGAGCGTGACTAGGGTTAATCCCGAAAGGCTCCAAGTGGGAACCCATCTTGTGGATGGATGTACTGCGACTTGCACCTAGGACTGATGGCAGGTGTAAAAGGGTGTCTTTAAGGCTGCCCTTTTCCGTGTGCTACGTATTGTACTTGTGCAGTACGTAGTGAATCGGTTATCAAAGCCATAGAATCGGTCTTTTTTCTGTTTCAGATTGCTAAACTAATACCAAGAACATCAGAAGTGATTTTTGTTTTTCTTAGAGAATTTAATAATAAAAATAATCCGAATAAAATCAATAAGAAGAAATAGTAAAAAATTTATAAGATTTTAGTTTAATTGAATTAAATTTCGTTTTAATTTTTTTGATTAGCTAATTCAATTTCATTTAATTTTTTTTTTATTCAATAAAGCAAGTTTCTTTTGTTTAATAAATTAATTATTTAGGATAAGTAATTAATGCAAAATTTCAATAATAGAGACATTTCTCTTTCTTTTCTTTATTTTCTAATTTTTTTATCAAAATTTAGCATGTAACTGGTAGGCAATAAATGAGTAATTAGAAAAGACGCCGTAAGGCCAAACTCAAAATAAAATTACGTCTTATTTATTTATCGACCTTCTACACATAAAATGATTCCTGTGAGTCTAAATAAAAAAATAATCTATGTTATTTCAGTGTTAATTGCATGAAATTTATAAAATATCAATAATAAAAAAAAAGAAAATGTGTTTTGTCTAAAAGCAAGTATTTTGTGTAATGTCTAAATAAAAAGAAAAAAAAAGAACCTACAAGATCATCGTTGGTTGTCCAATTCTGAATTGAGAATCAACAATAAAAGAGAAGAAGGCAAGATTGCTGCTTTTATGACAATCCTCTCGACTTAACGTAAATTGATATTATATTAATGAATAAAAATAAAATCGAATATTTTTATTTTGTTTAAGAAGTAATAATTAAATCATGTATTATCTTTCGTTATTTATAAAATCAAGTAAAAATAAAACAATCTTGCCATTCTAAAAAATTTTACATATTTATGACGTTGCAATATTCATTTTACTATATCTATATATATAGATATTTTGAGTTATCGTCATTACCGGCCTCGACCCGTAACTTTAGAGCCGTACTTATATTTTTTTAACGTAATTTAAATTTATTATAACCAAAAATTATTCTATGTTTTAAATAATATAGACTTATTTATGACATATTCATGGTGAATTTAATAATTATATACAAAATTGATATCAGCCGTTACAAAGTGATAACTTATAAATAGTTATATTATTTTATTAAGACCAGGACGGAGTAGAATCTAATACCGACCGAGTAACAATTGAGTTTTTTGTTATTTACTCAAGTATTAATCGGTGTATCTTCAAATTAAAGGTTGAGCGCAATAGATATTATTATTATTATGAAGATCTATGCACAAGAAAAAAAATTCTACCGCTTTGTTTTTGAGAAATGTAAGGAACGCCGAAGTAAAAGTTTATGTTTATAATATTTTCGCGTTCCTTACTTTTCTCAAAAACAAAGCGGTAGATATTTTTTTTCTTGTGCATAAATATTTGTAATAATAATATCTATTGCGCTTAACCTTCAATTTGCAGATACACCGATTGATACTTGAGTAAATAACAAAAATCTCAATTAGACAAGGACAGCGAATCCGGTCTGTTCTTAAATACATATCCAACTTGAATAATTATCTTCATGTTAAAGCTAAATTTAATTAGCATTCAATTCCACAAGTTATTTAAAAAAATTACTATCATTCAAAATTATTATAAAGTTATTTATAAAAAGTATTCCCATATCAAAATTTCAAAATTCTATTAATTTAATTTTTTATTCTTTACATTAGAGAATTAGCTTTGATGTTGAAATTTTCTTGTGATATGCAATATTATCTTATGGTAAAATATTTTATCACCTTGTATGAAAATTATTTTTTTAAAGTAGAATAATACTATGAATAAACAAATGATTATAAGAAAATATTAAAAACTGTAAATATCAATAAAAAAGCGTTAGGCTGGAGATAAATATTGATTGTTTCCTATCATTTATACATTTTTTAAATGTAGATACTGCAAATATCCGTAAATAACTGTGAATAAATTGAAGAATACAATTATTAGAAATAACTCAAAATAATTTTAATTTTAGTTCTTTTTACAACAAACTTTTTTTAATGATTAAATATATATATTTATATTTAATATACAAATATATATATATATATATATATATATATATATATATATATATATTTTGGGACATTTCACACTAATTGGAAGAGCAGAAAAATAAAAATCTCTGAAACTCTAAGAATATATTCTTTTTGTTACCAAAAATATGTAAAAAAATTTTCAAGGATTTAGATTAGAAGGATCAAGAGCTATAGATCCTTGAAATTAGGAAATTTTCCAAAATTTTTGGAAAAGTCCCAACTTAAGAGGAGATTGAGTATATCTGTCTTTTTCTAATCAAAGAATTGATTTTATTACAAAAACTAATAATTTTAGTAAAATTTAAGAGAAAGCCGCATTTTGTATAAAAAAAGCAATATCTTCATTGATGAGAAAGAATTAATTTTATCGCTTCATTTCCTAGAAAACCTTGAAAAACTTGAAACACAGAGGTTACCCTGTTGAAAATAATTAGGTAACTTTATCATGTAACAAAATCACATACCTTGTCATGTGACAAAGCGTCCCAATATATCACATGATTATGTTATATGATTTTGTTATGTGACAAAGTTATGAAATAAAAACACATAAGATCTTATGTGATTTTATTCGAGAATGAAGTAACTAGCTAAATATATAGTATTTTCATAGAAAGCAAAAATAATAGAAACGAATAATAGTTACAAATACTGGTTAAAAATATTGAAATATTTTAATGTATTGTAGCTATATTCATGTATACTTTACTTATATGATTGTACATTTACAAAAGAAATGCAAATAATAATAGCTTCCATGTCATGTGGGCTGTTTATCTAGTTTTTTAAAATATTATTTATGTTTTGTAGTAGAAACAGTTACAATTCTATACTTATTCACTTGTTTCCCAGATGTACATGCAACTTCATTTCATAAGAATTTAATGTGATTTTGTTATGTGATTTTGTTATATGATTCTATTATGTGACAAAGTTATGTAATAAAATCACATAAAAAAATCAGGTAACTAATTATATTTGTATGAACCTATAAAATATTAAAAATAGAGTTACGAATAATACCTAAAAATATATCCAGCTATATTTATGTATACGTTACTTATATCATTAAGTGCATTTACGTAAGGAATGCAGATAATAATATAGCTTCCATGTTATGTAGACTGTTTATCAATTTTTATCAATTATATTTTAAAGTAGGAACGATTATAATTATATATTTATATATACTTGTTATCTAAACTAATCGAAAAAATAATCATCAGGTATATGTTTGTAAAGAAGGTAAAAAAATTTAATTCGTAGACCTCATTGTAAAGTATATAATAACGTATCATTGTATGTCTTATAATATATATAATCTTTAAATTGAGGTGGATCATCCATCTAAGACCATATCATGTTTTGGGTGCCTTGGTGGTATTTGTATTATTGCAGATTTTTATAAATTAATACACTCTATATGTCTCAATTATAACTATTAATATTTTGAAAACTAAAATCATTGCATAAGTAAAGGCGTGGAAAATTTTTTTTTTCTTGAAAAGCCCCTTGTGATTATTTACTTATATACGGCACTATACAGCAGACTACGTAATATATATATACATGCACTCTAAGCGTCTTAGGATTATCACGCATGCGCAGTATATACCAGCTGATTTACTCGATTCTACGTTATTCTAATATTTTAAACTTTTACACTTAATTTCTCTTTATTTACATCGTTTACTCTGTTTATCCTCGATCATATTATAATCGTTGTTAAATCGTCTGTCTTACATACTTTTTTTATAAAAAAAACTTGAAAGTAACAAAAAAGTGATAATCAACTTCATGCATAAATCATAATTTTTTCCATTTACGCGTGTGTATAATATCTTTTTTTCAGACATTGATTACTTGAGATTTTGATGGTTTACCTTATGTTTTTATTATACCAATGAAAAGATGGGTATTTCAAGATTATTATAGTAAAGTTTCGTAAAAAACTTTTAGGCTTACAAAATATCATTGGGAATGGATAATCCACCTTAATTATTAACTATAATATAAACAAAATGCATTAATTTTTAACTGAATAAAAAATATAGAAATGTTAAAAATAGTTGAACATTCATCAACAATGTTATTATTTAAAAATAGCGTTACACTAATTTCAATGAAGATAATGAGGAAATACCGCTGTCAAGTTTAGTTGATCATACAGGTAAAATATAAATAAATCGAGCTGGAATACGTATTAATATGCCTATTTACTATATTTTTATACCGCATTTTCACTTATTATTCGTAATTCTATTTTGAGTATTTTATAAAAGTTCCATAAAAATTTTACTAGTTACCTGATTCTGATTTGTGATTTTATTACATAACTTTGTCACTTAATAGATTCATGTTAAAAAATTACGTAGCAAAATCACATAAAATCTTTATAAAATTAAGTTGCATATACATCTACGAAACAAGTATATATAAATATATAATTATAATCGTTCCTACTTTAAAATATAATTGATAAAAATTGATAAACAGTCTACATAACATGGAAGCTATATTATTATCTGCATTCCTTACGTAAATGCACTTAATGATATAAGTAACGTATACATAAATATAGCTGGATATATTTTTAGGTATTATTCGTAACTCTATTTTTAATATTTTATAGGTCCATACAAATATAATTAGTTACCTGATTTTTTTATGTGATTTTATTACATAACTTTGTCACATAATAGAATCGTATAACAAAATCACATAACAAAATCACATTAAATTCTTATAAAATGAAGTTGCATGTACATCTGGGAAACAAGTGAATAAGTATAGAATTGTAACTGTTTCTACTACGAAACATAAATAATATTTAAAAAAACTAGATAAACAGCCCACATGACATGGAAGCTATTATTATTTGCATTTCTTTCGTAAATGTACAATCATATAAGTAAAGTATACATGAATATAGCTACAATACATTTAAATATATCAATATTTCTAACCAGTATTTGTAACTATTATTTGTTTCTATTATTTTTGCTTTCTATGAAAATACTATATATTTAGCTAGTTACTTCATTCTCGAATAAAATCACATAAGATCTTATGTGTTTTTATTTCATAACTTTGTCACATAACAAAATCATATAACATAATCATGTGATATATTGGGACGCTTTGTCACATGACAAGGTATGTGATATTGTTACATGATAAAGTGACCTAATTATTTTCAACAGGGTAGTGTAAACGATTTGGTTTTTCGAGGTTTTCTTGAAATCGATGAATAAATAGTACATTATTGACCAAGGATGCATATTGATCATTCTCGGCGAGAGCGAACTTTTGGGGCCGAGCGTAGCGAAGTCTCGAAAGTTGCACGAGTTAGGATGATCAATATGCATCCATGGTCTAATATACTATTTTTTTGTCCCGAGGCCGAGACATTTAAAGTTTTTCCGTAGGACGCAAAATGACCATTTTCCTTCTTCTGGCTTCAGTAAGACATATCCAGTTTCTTTGTACCTTACTAAGATGACTCGTTTTGCAATAAATCTGAATTTTGGATCAACTTTTCTTTGCACTTTCATGTTTGCAAAGCATCCAAAACGTTTTATCTGATTAAGATCTATCTTATAGTTTTCTTTAAATTTCTGTATAGGTGATATCATGTTATTAGTTGCATGAGGTGTTCTATTGTATATCTATACCGCTGCATTCAGTGCTAGATCCCACATATTTTCTGGTAAACCAGAATCATACATGAGTGCCCTAACTTTCTTCTGTATCGTTTGGTTGAACCTCTCTGTAACTCCATAATGCTGAGGCGTATCTGGGCAAGCTAATTGATTTTCTGCTCCCAATTTTTCCGAAACTCTCTTTGTATATCCACCAGTGTATTCAGTGCCTTGATTTGTTCTTAAATAGCACACCTTAGCATCTTTACCCAACAAATTTCTGGCGCTTCTTATAAATGAGTCTAGACATTTTCCTGTCTCATCTTTTGTTTTCATGGGGTAAGCCATGGCCAGTCTGGAATAGTCATCAATATATACAGAACTAATAATACCCATGGTGTCTGAATGTATTATTTGTAATGGTTCGGTTGCTTTCTGTCTAACTGTCTTAAAAGGTAGTTTATTGAATTTTGCTACCATGCAAACTTCACAATTTACAATTTCATCATTAAATACAGCTGGTTTTAAAGTCTTGATTTCTGGGAATTTCTTCTGTAATTTCTTAAGATATTCAATTGATGCATGACCCATTCTAATATGCCATAGCATAGCATGAGCATTTAAGTTTTTATTATCTGACAATTTTATTTTTTCAATTTCACATCCAGGTTCTTCATTTAATTCAATTTTATTTGGTATATGTATTAATCTGTCTGAGATAGTATTTTTAAAATCTAGACATTTTTCAGTTCCTATGACTGTTTGTTTTTCTTCAAATTTATTAACTTGATCTTCTTCCTTGTTTAACTGCCTTTTTGTCATTCCTCTTGTCATCAAGTAAGCTATTGTCTGTTTTTGTTTCATGTAGTTATTTTCTTGCTTATTATAGTCTGTTTCAAATTCAATCAGCCAATATGGTTTTTCATAAATTCCTGTTAAGAAAGATTCATTAGAAGGTGGATTGTATATATCAATTATTTTGTTGTCCATGTAAATGCTTAATCCTTGCATTAATCCACGCAGTGATAGTAAGTTTTTATTTAAATTTTCCGCCCAGATTATCCTGTCTAATATTATGTGTTTATTATCTGTAATGTTTAGTTAAACACTTCCCTCTCCCTCCCATTTAAGAATCGCTTTTCTGTCTTTATTTGCACATTGGATTTCATCCGGTTGTTTAATAAATGTCTTGAAAATTAACTTTGAATTTGTCAAGTGTTCTGTCGCACCACTGTCGGCTATAAATTTAGCTAGTATTGATTTGTCTGGAGTTTCATAGTTTATATTCGTTACGTTGAACAAAGTCATTAGCTTACTGACTTTTTCTATCGGTTGATACTCACCACTTTGTATATTAGTCTTCTCATTGTTAAATTTTGCTTTATTCTTCTCATTTTTAAATTTTGACTGATTAGAGTTGGTTCCTTTTCGATATTTTCCACTGTTGTATTTTACATAATTTTCTTGTCTTCTTTTATAATCAAATTTCGCTCGTTTTTAATTGTCATTATTTATTTGATTAGTTGTCATACGTTTGAAAGTTGTCCGACCTGTGCTTTCTTTATTTTTATTATTATAATGTTTGGTTTTATACCTTTTCCTGTCGTTCTGTCTCGAATATCCCTGTCGTTTTGGACATGATGATGCCACATGGTCTTTGATGAATTCCTGACAGTAGAAACATTTTTTCAACCCAGTTTCCTGTCGTGGACAATCATTGGCATAGTGTCCATAACCGTCATATTCAAAGCAACGCACCTTTTGTATGGTCCCTGTTGTGACTGCCATAGCTGTTGTTTGATTTTTCTCGGTCATTTGACGACTTTCAACCTGCATAATTAATAATTTTAGTTTATCATAAGATAACCCTTTCCCCGTCACACTTTCTGTCATAAAATCTATCCTTTCTACTTGCTGTACTTTATTTATAATAGCATTGTAAAATTAATCTCTTTTGTCTTCTTCAGACAACGGGTTAACTTTTGGCATGTTATTATAATTTCTTACTATATCTTCAAATCTGTTTATAAAATTAATTGCTTTTTCTTTCGCTGGATTGTACTGTATGTTGTATAATTTTTTCTTTATACTTGATGGAGTTACATTTACCTCGCTTAATTTAATTTCTTTTATTTTATTTAGTAATTCAACTGGATTTTTAATTTCCATTACTCTAGCATGATATTCTTTATCAATTCTTGTAATCAAAATATCCCGAACTTTATATTTATGTTTTTCTTTTATATTTTCTGATTAATTATCATTTGTTACAATAGTATTATCTACAACATACAGTAGGTCCAGTGATCTTAATTCAGATATAAAATAATCCAGAAAATTTTCGAATTTAATTTGAGTGGTTAATTTATAATCGCGTTTTACTTGTCTCTTTTTTCCAGTCAGTTCGTTTTTTATAGTTTCTGTCAAATGCTTAGACACGTTTAAAATACTGTCATTTTCTTTATTAAGTCTCTTATTAACTTCTGTTTGTATTAAACGAGATAATTCAAGTTTATTTACCGGTATTAGTTGTTCATCCATGATTGTTAAATTCCCAAAACCTTCTATATTAGATATATCAATTTCGAAGTCATTGTTTACCTTATTTGTTGTTTCATTGATTTTAGATTTACTTGTCCCTTCTACCTCATTGAATGTTATCATTTTTTGTTAAAATTCTTTTGTGATTGTGTCCAGGGTTTTGATGTTAAAATTTTGCATATCATTCTTTTCCTTAATAATCATTGTCATAAAATCATCCATTCTTTTCTGTTCTATTTTTCTTCTCTTATCTTCATCTCTCTTATTCTTCGCCAGTTCTGCCTTAATTGTAGTAAGCTCGCTTATAACCTGGTCCAATTTTTGAGTTAAATCTAAATCAGAATCATCATTATAATAACCATGCTCAAAAGAATTACCCTTGTCATTATTTTCTGTTTGTTTTACTCGTTTAATATTAAAATGTTTAGTAATAAATATTTTATTTGCTATTTTTTCATCTGACTTTACTATTATTTGTTTACCTGCTACTTTCGCTTCTGTTTCATTCACTTGGTCTTCTGTCTCTGTTTTATTTTCTGCTTTTACAGTCATATTGTACTGCCTATCTATCGCTTCTCCGTCTTTACTTTCATTTTCATCTATCATTCTACCTGTCATATTGTGGCCACCTGTTGTGCAATAAGGCATGTACAATTTATCACCCTTTTCTTCCTTTTCTTTCATAGCTCGTTTTAAGAGCCTGTGCTCTTCCTCCGTGATGAATTGGTAATCTATAAAACTAATTATAAATTAGTATTATAAAACCACATGACTCACTGAACTCAAGTGATGTCAAATGAATTTCCAAAAATAATCATTAAAGAGATTAATTTGTTTAAATTTAAATTCTTTTTGAGTTTTAATTCGGGTATCATACTGAACACAAGCTATGTCACCAGAATTTTTCTCAGTTTTGGTTTAAAGTATAAGAAATTTGCTCATTTGCTCTCTGCATAAATACTGAACACAAATAAATCACACATACAGTGCAATTATAAGAATTTAGATATAGCTTTCAAAGATTTTTTTTTTAGTTAAAAACTTTATTTAATTTTATATGTAACATAACAAACACAGATATGATCACATATTTTTAATAAAATAAATGAAAATTCATAGTTTAGAATTTAATTAAATTCAAGGTAACTAATTTATATTTTAAATTAGACTCGGTGACAAAAATCACATTTGTCTCTGTCATTTCCACATGGACCTTTTCATTTGAATGATTGAACCTCAGATCATGTATCGCCTCTTGGGTTTTCAAAAATATTAACAGGCTCATTTCATCTGTTTACATAATACATGAAAATTTAGTATTTAATTTTCAATTCAAATTAAATAAATTTATATTTATTTATATATATTTTTTTTAGGTTAGTTTTATTTAACCATTTATGTTTTCAAATTTTCAGTTAGCCTTGTGCTGTAGTCACAAGACTAATTTCTTTTACTCTTGTTTATGAGAGCACGACTTACACACTTATACATACATACAACCATATTTACTCATATACATATATACACAGATATCATTCATATACTTATAATTTTTATTATTTTGTTTTAACTTTTTATTTTCAATTTTTAGATTTGATTTATTATTTTTTTTTCTTCACATCCGTCACGTAAATTTGCCATTTTTCTTTTTCTTTTAATTTCTGTATATACCATCGTAAATTTGTTCAAACACTGCGTGCGCATTTCTTTTACATATACAACTACATAAATGTACAAATACATTAAAATCTTATTTCACTTTGTATCATTGTTCGATTATTTGTCAAATTTATCGCGCGTGCACGGTTACCTTTCTCTCTTTATATATGTATATACATCCACATATACATATATACATACATATCCACGTGCACAGCACATGAACCAAAAATGTTATGCACGCGCAAAACTGTTGCTTCCCTGCTTTGTACATGTAGATATACACATAGATATATACATATATATATATATATATATATATATATATATATATATATATATATATATATATATACGTACTCCGTGTCATTTTTCAACATGGCGCTCTACTCAATTTCTTTCTCTTTCTAATAGTATACGTACGCGCACACCGTGTCCCTTCCTCCAACGTGGCGACCCACTCGACTTCTCTCTCTTTCTACTTATATACGTACGCGCACATCGCGTCTTTTCACCCAACATGGCGACCCACCCGACTTCTCTATCTTTCTATCCCTTTACACAAACGCGCGATGCAAGCGAACGCGCGACACCATTACTTCAACTTTCCAAAAAAAATTAAACACCACCACTAAGTCTTTCTCCACTTACCCGGAGTCATCACGATTTTCTCTCTCTGTCGTCCTCCATTCTGTCTTCTACCTTCTTCTGCCATTTCTGTCGTCTTCTCCAGGAGATGATTTAGAGAATGCCAAACACACCAAAGCTGCTTCAAAAGCCTCCACAGGCCCCCAAGCAAACAATTCGACAAGGAAAAAAACGCGCAGTTAAAAACGCTCTGGGCGCATAACCTGCTAAAGTTATTAATGATAATTCTAAGCGCACTTAATCAATTACTACTACACTTTAATTATAAAAAATAAGCAAAGATTTATTTAAATTAATATTGAATAATACAGGACTGAATAAAGAACAATATTATCTCTTCGACAAAAGACATCCAACTGACTGACGACGCTGAACAGATGAGACGCGACTCTTTGATGTTATATAAAGCCACCAAACATGACCAACAGATGGTGACACCAGTATGAGTGTGCTTATATTCATCAGAAATTAAAGGAATACAACCCAATAAATATAAAAAAAAAATTAAAAAATACTAAAATAACAAAAATAAAATCAAAGATAAAAAAGGGTACTGACAAAATGGAACAAATACGTACAAATGAAGCTACACGTGAGAAAAAGCTTACATAAAAATTAAAGAAGAACAACCAAATAAATATAAAAAAAATTGAAGATATTAAGATATAAAAAATAAATTCAATTGAAAATAGAGATACTATTAAATTGAAAAAATTGTATGTAAAAGAAAAATTAAGCAAAAAAGAGACTTATAGAAAAGTTATTAGTGAGCAATATAATGAATATGAAAGAATGGTACAAATTAAAAATCAAAAATCTGAAAATGCCGATATTATTAAGAAAACACAAGTAAAAAATGATTGTTACCAATTAATAGAATCACGCACAAGGTGTAAACAAATAGAAATTGATGACAATAAACATGTTAATAATGATACTACAATAAATAAACTAAAAGATGAAAAAAAGGAAAACATAAATATGATTCTTATCAATTAAAGATATTATTTATTAAGTGTAAACGATTAAAAATTGAAGACAATAATTATAATGAAAATTACAATAATAATAATTATAATAACAATCATAATATTGTATTGAACAAAGTTATTGATTAAACAATAAAGGTCAAAGTAGAAAAAAAATGAAAGAAATTAAATGAAAAAATATTAACTAAAAAAATTAATTCGAAATTGATTGGTCGTATAGCAAATATATATTTCGATGAAAATCTCATACCTGAAAATAACATTGGTTCCATGACAAAAATATGTGTTTATTGTGATGCGAAACATTTTTCTTTCAAATATACTAAAAGTAACGATATCTCCAATTATTTTCATTTAGGCAAAGTAGAATTATTAGAAAATCCTCCTTACCCAGAACAATCAAAGTTTTTAGCAACTGAATTAACGGGAGAAATTATTGTAAGTTAGGCTAGAGAATTTATTTGTTCTCATTAGGAAAAATATTGTTTTTTACTGTACAAGTTGCGGATAACTATTGATTTCTAGTATAACTACTAGTTTTTACAAAATTCTAAATTTTTCGATTAGAAAAGGATAGAGAGATACAACGTTCTCTACAATATAATAGATTGTACAACTTGTAATGTTAAGCCTGATTCTGCAGAAAGCAAAGAAAGGGAACACAAATAATTATTTGGGATGAAATATCCATGACTTCAAAATTTGCTTTTGAAGCAGTTGATCGTCTTATTCAAGATTTATGCGATGTGAACCAACCCTTAGGCGGTAAAACTGTAATTGTGTCAGGACATTTTAGGCATTTTACCAATTGTACGGCATGGAAGCCGTATGAACATTATTGAAAATTCAGTTAAATTTAGTTTATTATGGCAGAATTTAGAGCCCAAAATATAGAGCCAAAGTAAATATAAGAATCAAAAAAATATTGGGCTCAAAAAATATAGAGACCAAGAAAATATAATGATAAAAAAAATATTAGGCCCAAAAAAATATGTTTTGAAAAAATATAGAGCCAAGAATACATAAGAATCAAAAGAAATATAAGATTCAAAGAAATATTGGGCCCAAAAAAATATAGAGCTCAAGAAAATATAAGAATAAAAAAAAATACAGAGCTCAAGTAAAATAAAAATCAAAAAAATATTGGGATGAAAAAAATAAAAGAATCAGACAAATATTAGGCCAAAAAAATATAGAGACCAAGAAAATATAATAATAAAAAAAATATTGCGCCCAAAAGAATATAAAATTCATAAAAATATTTGGCCCAAAAAAATATAGAGACCAAGAAAATATAAGAACCAAATATATACACTGCCGTCCGGTTGCTTTTGCCCACCCTAGAGTAAAATTAATTAAAATAAAAAGTTTTATATCTCTGGAACTAATGATCGCATCTTCAAAATCCAAACAGCATTTGAAAGATTGGTCAAAAATCTTTGAAATAAAGTAAGTCCGGTATGAAAAAAGTCATTTTCTAATTGCTTATTGCAATGTAAAAAAAAATTTTTTTACTAATTTTTTTTGCCTACATAAAAATGAATGCCATTTTTATGGAAATTATGATATAAAAAAAAACCAAATGGGTTTTAAAACTCTAATAGTCCTCTTTAAAATGAGCTGAATAAAATATTTCTATGACTTTTTAAACCACAGTTATGGTGATTTTTCGAAAAAAAAGACCTATTTTTTCAACCATGATTATCTCATAAACTAAGAAAGATAGGAAATTTTGTATTGAAGAAAAAATGTTTCATTTTTAGTCTAGAATACATATATTTAGTGACCAATAAGTTTCGGGCAAACATTTTTTTTTACTTATTTTTTAGGGAAATTTCATGAAAAATTAGTGAACATTTTTAATTAAACAAGTAAAAAAAAAAATTTTCGCCCGAAACTTATTGGTCACTAAATATATGTATTCTAGACTAAAAATAAAACATTTTTTCTTTAATACAAAATTTCCTATCTTTCTTAGTTTATGAGATAATCATGGTTGAAAAAATAGGTCTTTTTTTTCAAAAAATCACCATAACTGTGGTTTAAAAAGTTATAGAAATATTTTACTTAGCTCATTTTAAAGAGGACTATTAGAGTTTTAAAACCCATTTGGTTTTTTTTCGATATCATAATTTCCATGAAAATGGCATTCATTTTTATGTAGGCAAAAAAAATTAGTAAAAAAAATTTTTTTTTACATTGCTATAAGCAATTAGAAAATGACTTTTTTCATACCGGACTTACTTTATTTCAAAGATTTTTGACCAATCTTTCAAACGCCGTTTGGATTTTGAAGATGCGATCATTGGTTCCAGAGATATAAAACTTTTTATTTTAATTAATTTTACTCTAGGGTGGGCAAAAGCAACCGGACGGCAGTGTATAGAGCATAAGTAAATATAAGAATCAAAAAAATATCGAGCCCAAAAAATTAAACGAATCAGACAAATATTGGGCCCAAATAAATATAAAGACCAAGTAAATATAATAATAAAAAAAATATTGCGCCTACAAAAATATAAGATTAAAAAAAATATAAATCCAAAAAAAGTAAGGCCCAGAAAAATAAATGGTTCAAAAAAATTAGGCTCAAAGAAAATAGGACTCGAAAAAAAGTAGGTCCAAAAAAACATAAGGCCTAGAGAAATATAGGACCAAAAAAAATATGGAAGTCAAGAAATAAGAGGCCGAAAAAAATTAGGCCCAAAGAAAATAAGGCCCAAAAAAATATAGAGCTTAATAAAATATAGGACTCAATAAAATCATAGAACCCAAGAAAATATAAATTAAAAAAAAATATTGGACCTAAAAATATAAAGTACAGGAATATATAAGAATTGAATAAATATTAGGCCTAAAAAAATATAGAACCCAAGAATACATAAGAATCGAAAAAATATTAAGCCAAAAAAAATATGGAGCCCAAGAAAATATAAGGCCTAAAAAAAATATGAGGCCCAAAGAAAATAGGACTCAAAAAAATGTAGGGCCTGAAAAATATAAGGCCCTGAAAAATAGAGCTAAATAAAATAAAGTACCCCAAAAAATTATAAAACCCAAGAAAATATTAATTCCGAAAAAATATTGGGCCCAAAAAAATATGGCCCAAAAAGATGCTTGTGACTAATAAGGACTAATTATATAGGGCCCAATAAAAAATTGCTACTCTTTTTACCAAAAGATTAGACACATTTAACAAATGCGGAGAACCGGAGAAACGGGAAAAAAGTCGTTTCACTTTAATATAATATAGGATAGAATAATTATAATCACAATAATGTAATGTAAATAAAAATGATCAATCTTCATTATTACAACAGAATATTAAAGTAAGAGAAAGGTGTGAGATGGAGCCAAGGGGGAGGGGGCACATAAATCAAAGGGGGTGGGCGTGAGGTTTTAGGGGGAGAGGTCAAAAGGGGACCTTTTTGTTTCAAATAACGTAAATAACAATTTAGAAGAAGAATTAGAGGTAGTTAGTGGTTTATTCGGTAGAGCGATGGATTCGTAATCTCGAGGCTCCAAGTTCGATTCCCGTTCTTGGCTGAATAATACAAGCACCATTGTACGTTACATGTGCTTTGTTCACAAACACATAGACGATCATCCGTCGCTAATTAGCATCGCGATGATAGCATAAAATACAGCGACAATAAATAATAAAAAAAAAGAAGAATTACAATGTAATTTGAGGAGTGGCTGTATCGAGGAAGGGCTAGGGGGGCCAAGAGGGAGGGGGGTAGTAGCTTAAATCCTGATCTTACAACTATATATATATATATATATATATATATATATATGTTTATATTGTATATGTGTATTATTAAAAAAAACTAAATATATGAAATAATTATCAATTAAAAATATTAATTATTCTATATTACATATTATTTTATTAAAGTGTAATGTGTACATCGTATAAAGTTTTTTTAAATAGCCCATTAATTAGGCAATTTAATTCCTTGAGAATTGATAAATAAATTTATTAGAACATTCAAAGATATAACTTTTATTGGTCAATATAAAATAGCGTTAAAATTAATATTTATTGATTTGAATTTTTTAAAATGATCATAATTATTTTTTAGATCAAACATCAGTAATATATTACAATGATAACGTTTAAATAATTTTTTGAACAGTTTGAAAGTAATTACTTTCTGTTTAAATACAAATATCTACCTAAATACATATGATCAAATATGTATTTGTGTAAAGTGATTGTCAACAATAATTTAATTATTATTTCATATATTAAATTAGAATAGTTTTGTTTATTTTGATTTAGACATTAAAAAAAAAAAACATCGTTTACATGATTAATAACCGTTTTCACATGATTTAATTTATTAATTATAATATTAAACAAAATTGAATTATAATTAGAGTGTGAATGTGTTATTGGTGTGTGCGCGCGCGCGCGCGTGTGTGTGTGAGTGTCGGTGTCAGTGAACGAGCATGATGTGTGTAGGTGTATTATGCGTGTAGTGTTTTTCAGTTAATATGCGTATTGATACGAATTGGTGTACGTGTGTGTTATGATGTTTTTGTGTATTGGTATAAATTTGTGTATTTTTATATTTGTGCTTTGCGTGCATACAATCTTTGTGTATAATGTATAGGTGTATGTGTGTGTATGTAAGTTTAAGCCTGGACGTGTATTTGTATGTTCATGTCAGTTCTGCCGTCCAAAGTATAAAAGTGGTTAACTACATTGGAATCCCATTGGAGTTAAGGTTTTCTTACTTTGGACGGCGGAGTTAAAAAGTGAGTCGCACTGTATTATTATTACGTATGTGTATGTTTTTATGTATTGGTGTGTTTGTGGGTGTCCGTAAGTATATGTTCATAGCAGTGACGAAGTTTATGTTGGTAAATTGCATATAAGTTGGATTGTATGTGTGTGTGTGTGTGTATGTGCGTATGTGCGCGCGTGTATATGTGTGTATTTGTATATGCATATATTATGTAGGTGTGTGTGTATTTTTTTGTCTATGTATTATGTGAGCGTGTATGAGTGTGTGTTGTGTATATGTATAGTATACGTTTGTATGAGTGTGTGTTGTGTATATGTATAGTATACGTTTGTATGTATGTTCGTGTATATGTATGCGTATATATTGTATGTATGTGTATTAGTAAAAGTGTTCACGTCAGTTAAAAAGTGTGTCGTTTTCTATTCGTGCCACTGTGTATGTTTCTGTGTACGTATTAGTTGGTTTATCTTCGTCTATAAGTATATAAGTTAATAAGGGCTCTATATATAGTGCGCCCGTATGATAGTGTACTTGAGTAAATGTCCTTGTCAGCTAAAAAGTAAGTCGTATTGTGTATTATTGTTACGTATGTGTATGTTTTAATGTGTGTTGTGGGTTTGTCGGTTTCCGTAAGTATATTTCTATAGCAGGAAAGAAATTTATGTTGGTGAATTGCGCATAAATTGGTGTATATATGTGTGTATGTATGTGTGTGTGTGTGTGTGTGTGTGTGCGTGAGCGTGTGAGTGTGCGTGTGTTTGTGTGTGTGTGGAATAAAAAATATATGTTTAATTAATGGTTTTATTTCTTTTTTCTGAAACACTCATAGTTCGCTTCAATTTTTTTTTTAATATTCATATATTTACCTATAATTTTGCAGACCATCATTGATGGGAATATAAATTTTTTTAAATAAATGTAAAATAAATTCAAATAAGAACAATTATTATAAATTAAAATTTAATACCAGTTCTTCAAATGCTAACGCATAACAAAATTTCATATTAAATATAATATTTCATATTTATACATACAATATAATTGGATGAAAGGAAACTTATTATATATATATATATATATATATATATATATATATATATATATATATATATATATAGTATCATTTTATCAATGATTAACAAATGATTCTTAAATTTAGTACAACGAACAACATATTTATGATTTCAATTTTGGAAAACAAATTAAATACATATTTTATATTGAAATACTATTGTGAATGAAATTAGCAAATTTATATATAATAATATAATACATGAAAATGCAACCGAGCGACGTTAGGAACGAGGTAAATTTTGCTAGTAATTTCATTAAAACTTATTTTAAATAAATCTAGCGTATGCTTGGGCTGACGTGAGTGAATAATAAATTTTAGATTTTGGTAATAAATTTTTGTTTAAATTCGTAAAATCTAGCATCTGCTTGGGTCAACGTAAGTGAAAACTTAATTTTAGATTTTTGAAAAGTAAATATTAGTTTGATTAATAGTTTTATTAAAACTCATTCACATCAATCTAGCATCTTCTCATGATGTTGATGTAAGTGAATACTTAATTTTAGATTTTTGAAAAGTAAACATTAGATCAACTAATAATTTTATTAAATCTAGCATCTGTTTGGGTTAACGTGAGTGAATAATAAATTTTTGATAATGAATTTTTGTTTGAATTCATTCGCGTAAAATCTAGCATTTGCTTGGGTTGAAGCGAACGAATAGTTAACTTAAGATTTTTGAAAAGTAATTATTAATATGATTAATAATTTTATTAAAACTCATTGTAAATAAATCTAGCATATGCTTGGGTTGACATGAGTGAATGATAAATTTTAGATTTTCGAAAAGTAAATATTAGTTCGATTAATAATTTTATCAAAACTCATTCACATAAATCCAGCCTATGCTTGGATTGACGTGAGTGAATAATAAATTTTAGATTTTGCTAATATATTTTTGTTTGGAGATTTATTCACATAAATCTAGCGTCTGCTCGCGTTGACGTAAGTGAATAATTAATTTCAGATTTTGGATAGTAAATGTTAGTTCAAGTAATAAGTTTCGGTTAAAATTCATCTATTTGTGTTGAAGTGAACAAATGAATAATTTATATTTCAGAAAGAAAGAAATGAAGCATAGAAAATGTAAAAAATCAATTTTACTTTAATTCATTAAAATCAAGCAATTGCTCGGGTTTATATGAACTAAGAATAATTCAATTTGAAAACAAAATAAAAATTAGCTGGTTACAGCGGCCCTTTGTTTCTTTCAGAGCTTTACTTTGCTCAGCTCTGAAATGGCCTGGGGCCTTGCATCGCTTCGCTTCTTGCATATAAGGCACGACCAAAAACCGTGCTTCGCGCTCGACATTTGATATTTAAAGAATATTAAAACAAATCATTTACAAACGCAAAAGCATTAAAAGTTAATCTTATTTCTTTTTTTCATTGTATTTTTTACCGCAACTTTCAACAGGAGTTTTGAATTGATTGTATTTATTTGAAAAAACAAATTTATAATTATTTAAATTTTTCTTGTGAATTAAGTTGATTGATTTTGAAGAAATTTATGTTATGTGAAAAAGATATATTTTCATGAATTTATACTTTTTAAAGTTTTAGAAAGGATAATCTATCAAAAGTTACAAAAAAAAAAAATTATTTTATAGTTTAGTAGCTTAAAAATGAAGTTTTTCATAAAGTTTTTATTTGATCTGAATCATTCCGACAGAGAATGATATAAAAAATAATACAAATAAATGTTGACAATTTAAAAAAATCGTTTGTGCGGTTGTAAACAGTTATCCCATTAGAGGTTAAAGAAATTATTTTTTGGTGATAGCTTCAAAAAAAAAAATTTTTTTTAAAAGTATATGAAATGAAATTTATAAAAAAAACTAAGATACATCTTCTCGATATTATATATATATATATATATATATATATATATATATATTTTCTAAATAATATTTATTAAATTATCATTAAAAAGCCTTTGATTTCTACATTTTTCATGAAGAATTTGAAAAATATTAACTTTAGAGAAAAATGTATAATGTAAAAAAGAGTAATTATTTATATTCTATAACTTTTATTGCAAATACTTTTTTAAAAAAAATCGTTATTTTCAAAAAAATGGATTTTTACCAAAAATCCATTTTTTGACCATTTAAAAGACGCCTATTTAAATACGCTTGCTGGATAAAAACTAGTCGAGAAAATTCATTAAATTGATTTCTCACACACATACATCCATACATACATTTTAAGAAAGCCTCGTAATAGTCTTATTTTGCTATAAAAATAAGTTTTTTTTTCATAAAATAACATACTTTAAAAAGGTTACAGTTTTCGCGATGTTGAAAATATAAGGCACTTCGGTATAACGGTCGTGCCTAAAAAGGGGTTATCAAAGAAATCTACCACTGGTATAAACCTACCATCTATCCGAGTTGAATGAGTTACTAATTTCGACTATTTACGAGAAGAAAGATTTTTTTATTTACATTAAAAAAACTTGAAGAATACTCATATCTTAAGATACATAATTTGAGTCAGTTTCCTATTTTCTAAGGATAACAAGTTTCTCCGGGAAAGGTGTAAACTCACCTATTTCCCAAAAATTTGACGAGCGAAAGCGCCAAAGCTCGATAGTAATTATTCATACCTCTCTCTCGGGAAAGCGAATAATAAAAAAGGCTGGTAATCAACAAAAGTTACGATGATTACTAGGCTATCACATTATTAACAACTAAAAATATGTTTTGAATAAGCATGAAATGAGCAATGAAATGGCGTTCTTAGTTTCTGATAACTGGTATTTGTTGAGAAGAAAAAAATTTTAGAAAGGCAATTAGCAACCAGGGTTTTTTGTGAATAACTAAAAAACTAAGTAACGAGCAATTTTGCAATAAACATATTGGTAATGAGCATGGAATCACCTATCGATATATGTGTTTTAAATTTTGCAAATATATTGGCTGGTTGCTAACTTCGCAGAGGTAGTGTAAGGTCCGAATTCATAGTCGATGCTCAAACACAAGAGACAAAGACAGAATAAGTTTTATGATGAGAGACAAAGACAGAATGAGATTTGAGATTGAGTTTAAGCATCGACTATAAATTTGGATTTAAATAAATCATGACACTTATATTATTCAGTAAATAATTGATTTAATTTTTTACTTGAAGATTAATATTTTATCCATATTTACATCATTTTTTAACCTCTTTTGACCGACGTCCATATATGTGGATGAATATTGAAGTTGTGATTGTAAGGTAACCCAAAGCTTTTTCAATGAAACCTTTCACATTATTTTTTTATTTAAATAGAGAATAATAATAAAAAATTTAATAAAAAAATTTTAATTAATTTTTACATATTTTTTCGGCAATATAAAATGAAAAAATAGTTTTCTACCCGTAGCTAAATGAATACATCTATATTTAGCTTTGCTTACAGTCTTTGTTTTAAAAAATTGTTGATTATTTACAAAATTTTTATCGCATCGGGCAACTGACATAGACATTTAGTTCGAAATAATGATCTTCTGGATTTAGCTTTGTTTATGACAAGCAATTTATTGTCATGTTCATTGAAAGTTATCAAATAGATCGAAGATTTCATATCTGATGATTTTCTACATGAAATAAATATTGGTTTAGTAGACTAATATTTGGTATTTTGATCAACTAATTTAAAATGTTAGTTATAAATCTACCCCTCTTTGGTATTTGAGGAACCGTACTTGGGCTTTCAATGCTCTTGCCTTCGTCACTCTGTACAATATTGGCAATGTCTGGCTGACTGACCATTCTCGGTTTATCTAAGTGATGATTTTGCTGGTCTACATCGGTCAGGGTTGCCTCGTCTACTGGATCAATTCCGTCCAAGACTTCATCTGACCGCTCTTAAACTGTGCCTACGGTGGACTTCCACCTCGACCAGCGTTTGTTCTCCTTGTGTCGAGTTTTGCGAGGCGTCTTTATTGTACGATGGCGGTGTAAGCGGACGCTCCCGATCTGGTGCATTCTCTTGCACTGGCTGCTCGACCGGAGTCAACTGTACTTCACTTTTTGAAAAGAAGGCTGGTTTTAACCCATCGATCGAAACAACCACGTTTCTACCGTTTTTCTCTATTCTATAATTCCTACCACCATTGTGCCTCGATATGACCTTGTGAGGTCCCGTGTACGGATGCGTAAGAGGCGGTTTAATCACTTTTTTTTCTTGGAAATGTGGATACAGTGCGCCAACTCCTTAAATACAAAAGGCTTGATTGTACAATGGTGTGCAGTGGGTACTAGCTTAACTTGCCTTATGTAATTCTTAAATTGCACCAGAGATTCGCCAGAATCATGCGCACCGATCTCACGGAACTCGTAAAGATCGCCTTAACCTTTCTCCGCTCACTTGATATCCAAGAAATATTAGCTTAGACACGCCGAACTTTCATTTATTTACGTGCAGACGTAAATGAAACTTGGCAAGCCTCTCAAAAACCGTCTTTAAATGTTCCTCATGCTCCTCTGGCGATGATAATGCAACGAGAATACCATCCACGAACGCAAATGTATTATCGACGACTGCGTTGAGTACAATAATGTAAAGAGTGCGATAATTTACTTTTTTATTGTTATGAGATATGCAAGAAAGTGTTTAAATCGACGACATCTTTGAGTGCAATACTCTTAGATGTGCGATAAATAACATTATTTTAATGCAAAATGAGTTAAGAAATTATTATTGATGACATATTTGAGTGCAATACTCTTTAAGAGCAGGCCGGATTCGCTGTTCTTGTCTAATTGGCATTTTTGTTATTTACTCAAGTATTAAACGGTGTATCTGCAAATTGAAGGTTAAGCGCAATAGATATTATTATTACAAATATTTATGCACAAAAAAAAAAAAATCTATCGCTTTGTTTTTGAGAAAAGTAAGAAACGCGAAAATATTATAAACATAATCTTTTACTTTGGCGTTCCTTACTTTTCTCAAAAACAAATCGGTAGATTTTTTTTTCTTGTGCATAGATATTCATAATAATAATATCTATTGCGATCAACCTTTATTTTGAAGATACACCGATTAATACTTGAGTAAATAACAAACAACTCAATTGTTACTCGGTCGGTATTAGGTTCTACTCCGGCCTGCCGTTAATGTGCGATTTTTCATGATTCCTATGAGAGAAGAACAAATGAGATGAAATTAGTTATACTTTTATAAATAACTTTTTGGACATAATTTTATATCATTTAAAATACTTGATCTTATTATTAATGAATTAATTACATACATACATATATATATATATATATATATATATATATATATATATATATATATTGTTACTAAAACCTTATTCCGTCTTTGTCTCTCTAATGATTCAGTGATCTCTCGATACAAGAGATTGCGATATAAGAGATTTCAAGCTCTTTCTCCTAAATATGGGCGTGAGCCTAAGTATTTGCGTTATCCCACCACTATGAAAGTGAGAGAGACAGAATATACACGCATGTTGGATACAACTCACACAACAAAACAGTAGGTGTGGGTATCACTTTTGACTCAAGCGTGTTGGGGACTCTTTGTATGAGAGAATTTTCAAGAAAATTCCTCTCCTGAAGGCCCGTTGATTCTCTTGTATCCAGAGTCTACTGTAATACAAAAAGACAGATGATACGACCGTTACTTCAGTTATGTTTAAAAATCTTATTTTAGCGTGCAATAGGCGTAATTTGGCTGTAAATACATCGAATAGAAGCTTTATGACTCTAAAGAGATGATCTTTTAATTTTTGAATTTGGAACCTAATTAGAATCATTTAATTGTTCAAATCTACCGAGTTCGTGATTTATGGAGGACAGAAAACATGTTAGGTCTCTTACAAGCTAAAAAAGAACACTAAAAAGAATAGTTACAGGAATAGATAAACATTGGTTTTTTATCTATGTATAAGAAAAATAATTTGCGTTTCCTAAGAACAACTCACTATTCCTTATGTATATACGAGGGATAGCAAGTTATTCCATATATATATATATATATATGTACATATAGGAGTTAACGTTATCTGTCTAGTATTTGTCTCTGTTTTTCGGGTGTAGTGGACATAATTTGCCTATGGATACATTGAATAGTACCTTTGAGACTCTAAAGAGATGACCAAGGTCATAAAAACATAAAATGCAGCAACGACGCAAAGTAGCTATGTAATAATTTTAGAATTATTTTATTTTTTTAATTGTTTTGTAACAGCATCCAAGTATTCCTAAAGTTATTATGCATATTTTCAATGTATTTTTTTACGTAGAATCCAATGAAGCTATTTTTTTTTCTTTAAAAATGATTTGTGAGTTGCTAGAGACCAATAACCGACAGAAAACCTATGAAAAAATGGTTTTTCGAGTTTTTCGCCATGGCGCCATGCCAGAATTGAATTTTTGGTCATCATAAACTTTATTTGTTTTTTAAAAATACAAATTTTAAGCCCAGAAAATTGCTTGTAGCCCCTCCCAGAGCAAAGTTACGGAGATTTTATGATTTAAATGTTATTTTTAGGTTAGAAAAACTGCTTTCTAGTACTCGCAAAAAATCACAGTTGAAGAGAGTGCTAAGACCTAGTCATATGTTTTTCGCGAGACTAATATCATTCATCCTTCCAGATAAAAAAAAAATTTTATAAAAAAAGTGATTTTTAGGTTATGTTGAGGTAAGGGTATGTGTTAGGAAACTATAAATATGACAAAACCTAATCTTAATTACTATAAAAACAAGAAAAAAAATTAGTTTTAAAATATATGAGGGAGGGCATTTTACCTATCTTAACGGGGGGTACTCTTTTTGTTATTTCAAGATTAAGGCTATGATAACGTTCAAAATCATCTAAAAGTATAAGTACAATTTCTTTATTAGATATTTTTTGTGATTTTACATTTTTTTCGTGGGGTAGGAGAGAATTTGTAGGAAAATATACAATAATAATGGTAATTAGTCGATAAGAAAATAATAATTTTTAATAGTAGTCTGTAAGGATTTAACAAAGAAAAATAAGTTTTCAATCATATCAATAAATATGCGCAAATGTGTAAGTGTTTTAATTAATAACTTTTATTTACTCAGTTATTCGAGTAAGGATTTATTCGAATAATTATCAACTCTGGTATTAGGATCATTCTTGCGTGAATGGAGGGTTTTGAAATCGAATGACAAGAAGTTGTTAAAAAATCCAAAAATAAGGTAAAAAAATGAAAAATTTTTTTTTTTTTTTATTTTTTTTATTTATATCCACGGCTATTACTGCCCTTTTTAACACATAGAAATTCATTTTTAAAACAACACAATTTGACGTATTATTTAACGTGGTGTCAGCCCACGGCAGAGACAGCGAAAAAGCGACCAGACGGGGAATCGATCCCGCGCCAACGGGAATACGAGTCACGCGCTTTAGCCACTACTCTACTGAACTCTACAACATTTAATACAATTATTTAATAAATTAATATTTTTTGTTGAAAAGTAAAAAATTTTTTGCATTTCAGGAATTCCCTCATTCACGCGAGAATGATGCTAATACTGAAGTTCAATCAGTTTGGAAAAGTCAGATCCATCCAGCGGTTCAGCTCAAATCTTACGGTGGAACCATTATAAGAACAAGAATTCATCGAATGATTATAGGACTACAGCTAAAGCAAAATGAGCTTATAAAAGTTTAAAATAAAGGTATTTGAGTCTACTTTTAAATATTATTTCCATTTATAAAGAATTTATTAATGAAAATATGGTATAAAGAATTTATATAACGGAACGAGGCAGGCGGCAACGTTCGAAAATAAAGGAGGGATATACGTTGGATTTGGGCCTCCCCTCTCCCCTTCCATGACCATGATTGCCACATTGGAGTCGACGGTGTATGCAAAGCCGAGTCAGTACCTCCTCGACCGTCGCGTGAGAAGGAAGTGTCTGCCACGTGGAATGTGACATTAAATAAAGCGTTATCAACAAATTCATTTAGTTTATTATTACTCATTAGTTTGATTAATTCTTTTGTTTTGATTATCATGACTGTTTATCTTTTGTATTATGAATTAAATAAATTGAGCAATTTTTTCAACAATACCCATATGGAAATAATTCCTGTAAGTAACTATCAATAACTGTGTATAAATATGAACAAATGTGAATAACTGTTAATAACTATAATAAACTACTATAATTGAGACATTAATAACAGTAAATAACAGTTGATAACAGTTAATAATTGTTACAAATGGATAAAAATGATTCATTGTCCCAGACAAAAATCCAGCTGGATTTACCAGTTGGATTTCCCAACTGGGTACTAGATGCCAGCTGGATTTCACTATACTGAAAAAAGTTGGGGTTAACAGTTGTACTAAATGCCAACAGGCAGATGTGTTGCGCATAACAAAGATTCTTGCTACGTTTTTGGGAAAGCTGCTATCTTAAAAATTAAAGCTAGAGCGCGTACGCTTAAGAGTGGAATCTAATGCACTGTTAAGATGACAATTATACGCCGTAGGTCGTCTTCTTACCTAAATTCTAGCAGCAGACTTCTCAATGGCCAGTACGTCATCGCGTTTCAGTTGTTTATACATGAACTCGCTTAAACATGTATATCAACGGTCCTAAACTTTAAAACATACAGACGAATGTATATTTCGTACAGCGACACTACATTGCGGTAACGGAGAATTCCCATACTTTTTTCAGTGATGGATTTCCTGAAGGATTCCCTGTCAGACAATTCACGTATCTTTATTACTGGATGTCCACTCATTTTTAACTGGAATTATGGATATATTTCCAACTCGATTTTAAAGCTTTAAAATAAAGTTGGAAATCCATCTATAAATCCAGCTGGATTTTTTTGTCCGGGGTAAATAATAATAATTTACTGTTATTTATAGTCATTTATAAATATTTGCAATTCTCACATTTATTCGCATTTATTAACAATTATTAACACTTTTTAAAAAATTTTCACATGTACGATCTATTTTTTATGCATATGTGAAAGATGTTGTAAATGTGAAAAACTGTAAATATCTGTAAGAAAGTGTTGATACCTGAAACCACTGTAACTAATTGCAAATAAATATACATAACTATAAATAAGTATATATAATAATTTATTCACCAATTCTAAAATTTTAGAAAATGTGAGTAACTGTTAATAAATGTGTTAATAAACGTTTGGCCTTTTTGCCTCGATTAGATCTTGATGACGTAGGCGTCAGACTTTTAGAGGGCGCTGTAGATAGTTGATTCTCGGAGGCCAAAGTTGAAACTTACATACTAAACTAACCTAACCTTATTAAATTAAGAAATTAATAAAATTGATAATAAGAAAAATAAAGAAACCAATTAAAAGAAATTAATCGTAATTAAATAAGAATAATCAAAACGAAACTGTATTAATTAAAAGAATTAATTATAAATAAGTTGTACAAAGCTAAACTATCCTTACGTACTTAATGACAAAGTTAATGAGAGGAAACAGGATGGTTACTGCGGACTGGTAATTAAGTTTAAACACGACAATTTAGTTTGAACTTAAACTATTTTCTTTCTTGCATTTATTAATAAAAAAAAAGAATAATAATAACAAAAATAATTACAACGCCGATTTAATAATAATGAGTAACAAAAATTAGATTCTATGCAGTTATTTAAATCATGTTTCGTACATTGAAAAGAAAAGAATTTTCAGTTATCTTCTGGGCCGCTAGGTGGCGCTAGTTCATACTTATCGGTTTATCGGCGGAGTTTAGCGTGGTCGGTATCGGAGCCAGGTAAGGTAATACCAGAAAGCTAGGAAGGTAAACCTCTAAACCATGAGTGGAGAAGAGGGGGGAGATTTTGGTCCTGGACCAACGGAGGAGTCTACCTCGACCAGCGATGGTGGAGGTAGAAACTGAGAGTCAGTGTCGAGCAATTCCACCCTTACATTGACGGAAAAATAGGAGGCTATGTCGGGCAATCCCACCCTTACATAGTTTGAGACAGGAGTATAGGTAAGGATACCTCCCACTGTGTCGAGCAATCCTACTCTTACACAGAGGAAGGGGAGAGAGTCTCAATGCTGGCTCGGTGGCTCGCTTATATATGCTACGGAGCTCGCTATTCCCATTGTGGGAGTAGCACTTCGTAACGGCTGAGCGTAAGTACTGCGTCTAGCGCGATTTTTGAATCGTCGCAATAAGTGTGAAAAACTATAACAAATATTAATAATCATTACTTTCAGTTAATAATTGTTATTTAGCGTTCATAACTATTATTAATTATTATTAACTGTTATTAAAGTTTAATGGCTGATATTAATGAAGTTATTAAAAAGCATTATGAATAATTTATTCAATTACAATAATAAAAATAAAGTTATCGAACGAGGTCGATAATATAGAGACTTAAGAAAAGATTTGAGTGAAGATAAAAATAATAAAGAGTTTTATTACTGTAATTATGTATGAATATTTATTATTTAACATAAATAATAAATGAATAAAATGCTTTATATAAATAATAAAAATAATGAATTCATGTTATAATTAAATATTTTAATTAGGTAAAATAAAGATGAAAGAGAATTTTTCTATTTATGCAAGATATAAAAAAATAGAATGTTCTTTTTTATTCAAATGAATTAAATAATACTTATAAAACATTCTACTTCTTATTAAAAAATCGAATAAGAAATGAGAATAGAAATCGAATATTCTATATCTCATAAGCGAAAAAGGATATTATCAATATTCAATTGATAATAATAAAATATATAAAATATAGTTATTATTATTTATGGAGCATTCGTTTTCTATAACAACAATTTTCTATAAGTGTAAGGGAAAGAGAATGTTTCTTTTACAAATATCTTTATTTAAATTAAAGAATTAGAATTAACGTTATGGAACATTCAATTTCCTAAACCGAACATAATCGAATGATATAAAAAGGCATGCGTCTAGCCAAAAGGGATTCATTTAATCTATACTGTCAAAAACGTAAAATCTAGGCATTCTGTCTTAAATTATCATGTAACTTTTTAAGATTATATTATATATATATATATATATATATATATATATATATATATACAAAGAATAGTGAGCTATTGCTAAGAACTCTAGGAGCTATTGCTTCTCATAAATATATATATATATGTATATATATATATATATACACAAAGAATAGTGAGTTGTTGCTAGAAACAACGCGCTTGATTCTCATATATGTAGAAGCAATGTATTTCTTATATCGATTGCTACTCTATTTTTTGCGTATAATGGCCTGGAGACAAATCATAATTGTGGCAGTTCTAACAAAGAATATAAATGCTTACATAGAAGTGTACTTTCAGGCTCGAATTTATAGACCCAACACGATTGTTACTAAAACCTTATTCCGTCTTTGTCTCTCTAATGATTCAGTGATCTCTCGATACAAGAGATTGCGATATAAGAGATTTCGAGCTCTTTCTTCTAAATATGGGCGTGAGCCTAAGTATTTGCGTTATCCCACCACTATGAAAGTGAGAGAGACAGAATATACGCGCATGTTGGATGCAACTCACACAACAAAACAGTAGGTGTGGGTATCTTGACTCAAGCGTGTTGGGGACTTTTTGTATGAAAGAATTTTCAAGAAAATTCCTCTCCTGAAGGCCCGTTGATTCTCTTGTATCCAGAGTCTACTGTAATACAAAAAGACAGATGATACGACCGTTACTTCAGTTATGTTTAAAAATCTTATTTTAGCGTGCAATAGGCGTAATTTGGCTGTAAATACATCGAATAGTAGCTTTATGACTCTAAAGAGATAATGATCTTTTAATTTTTGAATTTGGAACTTAATTGGAATCATTTAATTGTTCAAATCTATCGAGTTCGTGATTTATGGAGGACAGGAAACATGTTAGGTCTCTTACAAGCTAAAAAAGAACACTAAAAAGAATAGTTACAGGAATAGATAAACATTGGTTTTTTATCTATGTATAAGAAAAATAATTTGCGTTCCCTAAGAACAACTCGCCATTCCTCATGTATATACGAGGGATAGCAAGTTATTCCATATATATATATATATATATATATATATATATATGTATATATAGAAGTTATAGTTATCTGTCTAGTATTTGTCTCTGTTTTTCGCGTACAGTGGACGTCATTTGCCTATGAATACATTGAATAGTAGCTTTGAGACTCTAAAGAGATGACCAAAGTCATAAAAACATAAAATGCAGCAGCGATGCAAAGTAGATATGTAATAATTTCAAAATTATTTTATTTTTTTAATTGTTTTGTAACAGCATCCAAGTATTCCTAAAGTAATCATGCTCATTTTCAATATATTTTTTCACGTAGAATCCAATAAAGCTATGTTTTTTTCCCTGAAAATGATTTGTGAGTTGCGTTGAGACCAATAACCGACAGAAAACCTATGAAAAAATGGTTTTTCGAGTTTTTCGCCATGGCGCCATGCCAGAATCGAATTTTTGGTCAGTATAAATTGTATTTGTTTTTCAAAAATACAAATTTTAAGCCCAGAAAATTGCTTGTAGCCCCTCCCTGAGCAAAGTTACGGAGATTTTATGATTTAAATGTTATTTTTAGGTTAGAATAACTGCTTTCTAGGACTCGCAAAAAATCACAGTAAAAGAGAGTGCTAAGTTCTAATCATATGATTTTCGCGGGATTAATATCATTCATCCTTCCAGATAAAAAAAAAATTTTATAAAAAAAGTGATTTTTAGGTTATGTTGAGGTTAGGGTATGTTTTAGGAAACTATAAATATAACAAAACCTAATCTTAATTACTATAAAAACAAGAAAAAATATTAGTTTTGAAATATATGAGGGAGGGCATTTTACCTATCTTAACGGGGGGTACTCTTTACTGATGCTTTAGCTGAACTAAAATTAAGAGATAAATAGAGAGCTGTGATAATAGCCGCAACTTACCCCTAAAGGTCGAGTTTTGTTATGAATTTCGTCTCCACTGGAGAAATGTCAGAAGAAGGAATGACTTATTCGGGCTCGTCCTCTTCTATAAGTAGTGGTCTCCCCTCTACTCGAGCCGTCGCTGCAATCCCCTCTTCCTGACTCACCCCCTCTTTATGTATCAAATAGTGCCCCCTCGGTAAGGTATCTGTTTCCCCCTCCAACAGATAACGCTTGTCGTCATTCAGAGTTCATAAATATTCGAATAAATCCTTTCTCGAATAACTGAGTAAATAAAAGTTTATTCGTATCTATTATTTGTTTTATTCTTTACTATTATTATCTTTCATTTGTTTTACTTCGAATAATGAGTTATTCGAATAAATCCTTACTCGAATAACTGAGTAAATAAAAGTTTATTCGTATTTATTATTTGTTTTTTTCTTTACTATTATTATCTTTCATTTGTTTTACTTCGAATAATGAGTTATTCGAATAAATCCTCATTCGAATAACTGAGTAAATAAAAGTTTATTCGTATTTATTATTTGTTTTTTTCTTTACTATTATTATCTTTCATTTGTTTTACTTAGAATAATGAGTTATTCGAATAAATCCTTACTCGAATAACTAACCAGGAGAGGCTATGAGCTTCGGGTCTCAGATCTTGACGAAACTTTGGGATATATTTTTAGGTACCAAAATATGAGTAAAGCCAGAGCGGTACGGTCTAATGCTTTGAAAAACTGAAATTATAGACGTTTCCAGTCTTATTTGAAGAAAAAAAAAGCTCCTAATTGAAGTGTGAATAATCTAGTCTAGAAATGTCTTTAATAAATCAACAGGGACTAAAATAAAAGTACAGAAAGCAAGCTTTAATTTGCCGTTTTCAGAATTGAAAAATAATAATTAGAACCAGAGATATGTTCGTTCAAAGTTAAGAAGCAAGAAAGTACCAAAAATCATCTAAATTCTAAAGGACAGTGATTTTGTGATTTTTGGTACTTTCTTGCTTCTTAACTTTGAACGAACATATCTCTGGTTCTAATTATTATTTTTCAATTCTGAAAACGGCAAATTAAAGCTTGCTTTCTGTACTTTTATTTTAGTCTCTGTTGATTTATTAAAGATATTTCTAGACTGGATTATTCACACTTCAATTAGGAGCTTTTTTTTACATTTTTCTTCAAATAAGACTGGAAACGTCTATAATTTCAGTTTTTCGAAGCGTTAGACCGTACCGCTCTGGCTTTACTCATATTTTGGTACCTAAAAATATATCCCAGAGCTTCGTCAAGATCTGTGACCCGAAGCTCATAGCCTCTCCTGGTAAGTAAATAAAAGTTTATTCGTATTTATTATTTGTTTTTTTCTTTACTATTATTATCTTTCATTTGTTTTACTTCGAATAATGAGTTATTCGATTATTTTATTATTTGAATAATTTTGTAAATAAAAGTTTATTCTTATTCGTTTATTTGTTATTCCTGATATTTATTACACATTATTCATTATTCGTTAATCGAATACTTTTTGATCCACTCTGCCTAATACTGAAGTTAAATCAGTTTGGGAAAGTCAAATCCATCCAGCGGTTCAGCTCAAATCTTACGGGGCAGCACTTAAAATTTTAAAAATTCAATATTTGAGAAAAACAGCTTTAAAGTTTTTAATTATTATATCTTAAAATTATCAATGCTATATTTATCTTTCATAAAATGATTCTTTTCTGGTACTTCTTATTTATATTAGCTAACAATAGAAAAAAGAGATACCAGACAAGAGAACCTTGTTATCGACTGGATAAAGCTGAAATGCAAAAAGATATGTTATTAAAATAATCAGTAAAAATAATCTTTCTTATTACAAGATATTTTGTCAGTACTCACCCTTATTCACCAATGAAACTATGTATTTGTTGTAATAACCAACAAATACATAGTTACTTGTTACTCTGATGGTTGTTAGAATCACTCGTACTAACCTTGAATCAGCTGGAAACTAAGAAATAATATTTAATATGGAGTAATCATTTTATATTTTATAATTCAAATTCATAATTAAGGGGTGGCGTTCGATTTTTCGAAAGAGCGATATTTTTTTGTGCTTAACGTAGAATCTCAAAATTTAGAATGATGCTATTGATAACATTCATCTAAATTATTTAGAAATCTCGTTTTCAATTCATGGCTGCAATCGAAATTTATTTATTCGAATAAATTATAATTGATATTTAGAATAGTAACAAGTATACAGAACACCATATATTATAATTAGATATTTCGAAATTTCTATTAGAGTTTTCAAAAGTATATTTTTGTATATTCTTTCAATACTTGTCAAAAGATTTTATTAGAAATTCGAAATATTTTATAATTATATGGTGCTCTATGTACGTGTTACGATTCTAAATATCAATTATAATTTATTCGAATAAATAAATTTCGATTGTAGCCATGAATTGAAAATGAGATTTATAAGTAATTTAAATGAATGTTATCAATAGCATCTTTCTAAATTTTGAGATTCTACGTTAACGGCAGGCCGGAGTAGAACCTGATACCGACCGAGTAACAATTGAGTTGTTTGTTATTTACTCAAGTATTAATCGGTGTATCTGCAAATTGAAGGTTATGCGCAATAGATATTATTATTACAAATATTTATGCACAAGAAAAAAAAAATCTATCGCTTTGTTTTTGAGAAAAGTAAGGAACGCGAAAATATTATAAACATAATCTTTTACTTCGGCGTTCCTTACTTTTCTCAAAAACAAATCGGTAGATTTTTTTTTTCTTGTGCATAAATATTTGTAATAATAATATCTATTGCGCATAACCTTCAATTTGCAGATACACCGATTAATACTTGAGTAAATAACAAAAATGCTAATTAGACAAGGACAGCAAATCCGGCCTGCTCTTAAGCACAAAAAAATATCGACCTTTCGAAAAATCGAACCCCACCCTAATTAAGAAATAAAATCTAGATTTAAAATTTATATTTTGATTAATATTAATATTTATAAATAGAATTTATATCTAAATATGTAATAATAATTAGAATTATACACTTACATGAATTTAATATGTACCCGGTGTATAGAAATCCATCACATCTATTCGTACTTTTCTTTTCAGAGTATGTGCTTCTTTCGAATGAGACTAACTTGATCACTCTACATTGAATCATCTTCTATCATTCAAAGTCCTGACTCACTCGACAGATACATTTCCAAGTTCGATGTTCCATTTCTCCAACATCTTGATAAAGTTATATCAAGATCAGCACTATTTGGGGAAGTCGATTCAAGTTATTTTTTAACAGCTTTAGATGTAGAACCTTTTGCCACTTGTTCGTATACTTTTGTTATTTAACAACTTATAGCACTGAACTCTGACTGGGCAACTGGCTTTGATAAATCTATTAAACTACAAAAACTAGACAAACTTGCAAATCCATGGCCAAGTACACGAACAGCAAGAACATTATATCTGTTAACTTTATACGTATTGTCCATAGCACTTTCTCTCTTGTTAGAGTTTACAGTTGCTTATTTATCACAAAAATCACAAATCATAATAATTTTGAATCTTTATCCTCCAAAAGAGGTTTCAATAAATTTCATCTTATGATGGCACACACTGCAACACAATTTTTCTAACATAGAAGATAGAACGTTGGCATCAACATTTCTATCATTTGCCCTGGAACTTAAAAATTCTATTCTTTTCAGTTTAGAAAAAGAAGTAGAGGGTCTACTTCTCTTAGCTTCAGAAGAATTGTTTTCACTTTTATTAAGAAATTTCCTTGGCCTCTTTTTAGATCTTTCTGTAGATCGTTTTCCATCTTGATGTTGGTTATGAAATCTGCCTCTGGTATCTTTTTCATTATTTTACATTTTTGAGGTTCGTATTCTTAATGTCAATTTAAACTTTTTACACTTTAAATATACTTTCTATTAAAATAAAAGTAGAATTTCAGGCGCACATAAAAAAATATGAAATAACTCGCGAACGTGTAATTTATTAAAAATTAATAATTTTACGTAAATTAAACCACAAAACCTACTAATAATTTTTTAAATGCACTTTAAGTAAACAAACTCACTGCAAATTGACCAAACAAATAGCTGAGACTGACTGTCATGTAGCGAAATGATACGAACAGAAAGCGCGAACGCGCGAAATTCAAATTGATAAAAAATTACACGAATAACTATGTGCCACTCGTTTCCTTACAAAATCAAAACGGAATAAAATATGGATTAAAACTTTTCAGAACTTAAATCAAGATAAATATTTTGTTAAAATTAAAAAAATAAACTCTTTTTTTTCAATTAAACCTAAAAAATATCAATAAAAATTTAAAAAATTTTATTTAAAATAATTCTTAACATTTTTTTAATTTGTAAAAATTATATCATTATTGACAACAAAATAAAATTTCTTAAAAAAAAACTTTCTGAAAATTAATTAATGATTTATGAATTATTGAATCAAGTAATAAAAAAATAAGTTCTAATAGTGTTTCAATAAGATTAGCTAAAAATTTGCGAAAAATCTCAAAATAGCAAAATTAACAAAAAAATCAATTAAAAGTTTATTCTACTAATTTCTTCATAAAAACGAAACTAAATGAGATAGAGTAGAAAAACTTGTTGGAGCTTATTCTACAGTAAATTTCCTATGAAAAAAGCAATAAACCCAAATTCGATGGTGGGATCGAAAAAAAGATGTTTTGTGCCCTTAAATCGCCAACGAGCTCGAGATGAATTGCCTTGGTAACAAGACACACGAAAACGCAGATGTAGCCCTTGGATGTCACAGTTCTTTTACTTTTAGAGCGAAGCACGTGCTATGACCCCACGTAGTCTACTCCAGTTCGGCTGAACGGTCGTGATGGGGTCACTCGTGCAGTTGAAAGCCCTGCCATCAATTGGGTCTGACGTTTTACAGATAACTTCGCACAAACAACGCAGTTGCGCAAGTACGCCTTCACTTGGATCCTTGCTCCCACGATCCAGGCGCGTCTCATCACGTGGGTGCATGTAAGTTGAAAGCCAGAATGAAGAGCTTTGACGTGAACCCAATCGATTACTAACTTTGCTAGGTGAGAGCGACCAGTCAGAATAGGCGGATGGTTTTCCTCCTCCGAAAGGGCAAAGTTCTGAAGACGCCCACCTACTCTTATGATTCCATTCTCGTCCAAGTAGGGTGCTAAGCGAGCAAGATCACTCTTAGTGGTCACCATTCCGCAGAGTTCGAGCTTTTCCATCTTAGCAGCATAATATTTGCTTGGAGAGATCTTCACACACGTAATAAACTCCATTTGAATATCCGCGCATTTGAATGGAGCAAGTGGGCGTGGGCAGCTTGTTACACTTCTTCCATTCGAGTAATATCTGAGGAGTCTGCGGCATCGATCCATCGCTTTGAGGAGTCTCGTCAATGACGAAAACTTGTGGTTGAAGTCAGGTGCCTCAGTGACGGTGACCAGACACTGTAGCTGCTTTCCATTCCCATGTGGCAATTGGAGTGAGTGCTAAGGCTTGACATGAGGGACTGGCTAAGTGTTAGATGCAGCCTTTAGTCAGGTTAGGCCCTTCCGCCAAATCTCGTTTCGTATTAGTTCTGCTGTTTCTGATCCTCTGGTGGCCAAGTCTGCGGGATTTTCTTTCGTTGAGACGTATCTCCATCGGACTCCTGGAACGATCTCGGCTATGTGGCTCACATAGTTATCTACTAAGTTATTCCTCACTGGTACGACAAAGTTAATCCAATTGATGATGATCTGTGAATTGCTCCAGGCGAAGCACCTTGACAAATCTATCCCCAGCGCGTTGGCGAAATACTTGGCAAATTGAGCAGCCATGAGTGCAGCTCTAAGCTCCAGTCTGGAAATGGTTACTCTGACGGTTGTTTTTTCTGATAGAAGAGTCTTGATGGATGCCAGTTTGGTTTTTGCTGCTAAAAGATGAGTGAAAGTTCGTCCATCGGTACTTACCGTTCGGGAATAGAGAGCCGTAGCAAGTGTACGTTGGCTGGCATCCGAAAAGACGTGAAGTTCAGTCAAATCTGACGAGTGGCTTTCGATCCAACTGGGTACTTGTACGCTCGCAATGTTGCGAACGTTAGCACGAAACTGCTCCCATCGGTTTGATAATGATCGAGGTAGTTCTTCGTCTCAAGCCATCTTGGCAATCCAGAAGTCCTGAATGAGTATCTTGGCTATCAAGATCAATGGGGCTAACCAATCTGCGGGATCGAAAAGACTTGCTAGCTCTGATAGAGTTCGTCTCTTAGTGAGGGTTCCATGGGATCTAAACTGGGGTGGCACAAAACAGATTGTGTCAGTCACGGGGTCCCATGTGATGCCCAGTTCGCTCACCGGACCGACAAATTGACTTTTCCGTTCTTGCGCAGCAGTGGTGTCGTCAGCTCTGGTTAGATAGTCATCGACGTATAAATCGTTCAAGGTAGCGACCACTGCTTCTGGAAGATCCTGACCCTCGTCTTTGCATAGCTGAGAAAGCGTTCTCAAGGCCAGGTAGGGTGCGCAAGCCTTGCCGTAGGTTACTGTTTGCAACATGTAATGGGTAGCAGAGATATCTGCGGTAGGACTCCACAGGATCCTTTGCAAATGGATATCTGGTGATTGTATGCGGATCTGACGAAAATTCATTTTTATGTCAGCACAAAATGCAATTCGACGTCTCCTCCAACGTGTAATGATTGTGGCCAAGTCATTCTGCAATTTGGGTCCAATGTAAAGGACGTCGTTCAAGCTGTGGCCGGACGACGTGGGTCTTGAAGCGTTGAAGACGATGCGCAGCTTTGAACCATCGTCACCACGTTGCCATATTCCATGGTGCGGAATATAATGTACAGGATAGCTTGGCTTAGGCAATTCTTCATTTGTCACAGGCCTCATGTGTCCCAGACGAAGATATTCGTTTATGAACTTAGTGTACTCGTTGCGCAGTTTGATGTCATACTTCATTCGGCGTTGAATTGAAGCGAGTGCGCTCTTGGCTGAAGCCAGGTTTGAGCCAAGTACAGACGTTCCACAGGTTCGGATAGGAAGTGGGACGAAGTAGCGTAACCAGAATTATCCCTGTAATGCTTGGTAGCAAATACAGATTCGCAGTTAACATGTCATCTTGAGACTGTCTTATCACTTGAGGAACTTCTTTAACTGACCAAAACTTTTGGGCTAGGGCGTTGAGTTTGTCATGCCAGGGCTCGGATTCCAAGTGCTGAGATATTGAGGTTGCAGTCAGGATGGAATCTGGAGCTTTAGCCGTGGTGCTGCCAGTCAGAATCCACCCAAATACAGTTTGCTAAGCTAAAAGATTCTCACGGTGTATCATTCTAGGACGAAGAAGATGACTATAGGCGTTTGCACCTAGCACGATGTCGACCCCCGCCGGTCTATGGTAGTTGGAGTCAGCCAGACGCAAGCCCCTTGGAAATTGGCGTCGAATGTTCGTGTGATCGACTGGTTTTGAGGGTGTGATTATGCCGATTCGATTCAGTCCGTGTACCGTCACTCGAAGTGGTGAGCTCATATCTTTGTGATGTATTTAAACGTTGGTTAAGATCCGAGCTGAGTCTATTGGCTGCCCAACGATACCTGCGACGTTGACGTTCTGCCTTTTTATTCGATCACCTAGTCTTCTTGCTAAGTGGCAATCGACAAGGGTGACTTCGGAGCATGGATCCAATAGTGCTCGAACGCTCTTCCTGCTATGTCGCTCGTCTCCCAGCATCACTACTGCAGTAGATAACAGCGATAATCATGGAGAGGTCGAGCTCTCTGTTGCGTCCATTTCAAGTGCATGTGTTGCAGCGGTTGTAACGCAGGTGGCCTTCTTCGTGGGCGTTTCGGAGTCGATCGGGATCCCTGGCCTCTTCCCTGCATTCTCGTGTATTAAAGTATGATGCTTGCGGTTGCAGGATCGGCAAGTTGCTGACGAAGGGAAATCCTTAGATAAGTGACTTTTCTGCAAGCAATTGAAGCATGATTTCTTATTGACGACGATGGATCGTCGTTCTGATAATGATAACCGCTTAAAAGTCTCGCAGTGTCCCGTATAGTGATGTCCAGTGCAACTATCGCAACTAAAGCCTGACGTGGTTGAAGGTGTTGTCGACGTTACAGCTATCAATTTGCTACCCTTCATAGTTGCTCGAGCAGCAGCCTTCGATGTTTGGCCAGTCAGCTTGATACGAGACCCGGCTTCAAGTGATGTCAAGGCTCTGCAGTGGCGTTGCAAGAAAGTCGATAAGGCGTCAAAGGTGGGATGAAACTCCGACTGCTTGTTCCGAGTGACATCATATCTTTCCAATTCCTCTTTCCAATCTCGTCGAGTTGCAGTATCCATTATGTCAGTGGCCAGTGACACGAACCAATCGTCCCAATGGTCAACGGGACGCCCCAATGTACGTAACTGATCACGGTGGCGACTGAGTTCATCCAATAATCTCTGCAATTCGGAAGAGGACTTCTCCTTTATTGAACAAATTCTTTTCAATGCAGCAAGGTGGTCTTGCACAAGCAAGCGCTTATGGTCATAGCGTTTATTTAACGTGGACCACGCAAGGGTGTAGTTCGACTCAGTGATAGAGAATTTGTCTAGAGCCTACTTCGCCTCACCCTTCACTAAGGTCTTCAAATGATACAAGCGTTCCACATCAGTAAGCAAATCGTCATTGTGAATGATTGACTAGAATTGATCTTTGAAGGTCTCCCAATCCTGTCGAAGACCACTGAATGGGGGTATCACTATCCGTGGATGGCGATGCGTTGAGACTAGATGGTGATGAGATTGTTCTCCGTCTCTAGTTGTTTGGGCAGTCAGCGTCAGGCGATCTTGTATACCGTAGAGATGACTTTTGGCCGATGTGTAAGCTTTTTCAGTCTCGCGGTAAACTTCATCTTGGAAATAGGCATCGTCTTGATCAGCACAGCGTTGAAGAAGAGTCACATGATTGGCTTGAAAGTTGGACCAATAGTTCTTAATCAACTCGAGTTGACATCTTATTGATTCTTCAGATAATTGATTCGACTGTTTCTGCTTGATAGTCTCAGAAGCTCGACTGACAACATCTGCCAGGGTACTTTGGGAGTTGATGTCCATCTTTGAAGTCCAAATAAAAACTTGGTTACTGGTTGTGCAGAAAGCTAGACACAAGACTGAAGGCGCGCCTCGCCGCGTGTCGCCGATAAGTGCGTGCCGTTTCAGTCCAGTGAAGCCTCTGGTGCCGTTGTCTTGCTTTCTTGACTGCTTAACTGCTTAAAGAGTCGTGCAAGCTCGCAATGAGCAGTCTGACCCAGCAACAGTAGATTGACGAAGGCGTGAACAAAGAAGAGGTTTATTGTTAAGAAGCCCTTCTCCTCATAGAATCTGCGCCACCCGTCGTGAAAGCCCGTGATTTGAAGTGAACAAACCAATGAGAGAGAAGTTATAGAGGCCCGTGATCGTTTGTATTTTAACAATTACGCTCTCCCATACAGGCGCGCATTAGTCATGAAAGCCCAATTTGGCGGGAACACGAGAGAGAGAGGGAGAGAGAGAGAGAGAGCCCCAAAAGTGGCGTGTAGCCGTTCACTACTAACAATGATGCTTCTCTACGCAGACGCGCACCCGTCATGAAAACCTATTTTGGCGGGAACATGAGCGAGAGAGAGCACAAAAAGTGGCGCGCAGCCGTTCACTCTTGACAATGATGCTTCTCTACGCAGACGCGCACCCGTCATGAAAGCCTATTTTGGTGGGAACACAAGTGAGACAGAGTACAAAAAGTGGCGCGAAGCCCACGCGCTCAAACATCCTCCGTCTTGTTCCTAGCACTGTCCGGTTCAAAGGACCATTTTTGTTGGAAAAATCGCTCAATTTATTTAATTCATAATACAAAAGATAAATAGTTATGATAATCAAAACAAAAGAATTAATCAAACTAATGAGTAATAATAAACTAAATGAATTTGTTGATAACGCTTGATTTAATGTCACATTCCACGTGGTGGACACCTCCTTCTTACGTGACGGTCGAGAAGGTACTGACTCGGCCCTGCATACACCGTCGGCTCCAATGCGGCAATCGTGGTCACGGGAGGGGAGAGGGGGGAGCCCAAATTCAATGTATATCCCTCCTTTATTTTCGAACAGGTATACAGGGTGACCAGACCTGGCGATTTTTCGCCAAATTGGCGAAAAAAATTTATGATATGGCAAATTGCGAAATTTTGGCGATTTTTTAATACACTGCGACGATTTTATGGCGATATTTTATAATTAATCAATTATTACTTTTATTCGTATTGAAGGTTTTATTTAGTGACCTCTGTCGACAAAAATGAACAATAAGTTTTTGATAATTCCATTTTTCGCCACTCTATTTACTTTTCGTAAGTTTTGTGGCGCTTCTTGCTACGCACGATGACATAGACGTCTTAATTTTTTCTATGCTAAGATCTATCAGCTTCAGAATAAGTAGAGATTTAGCAGCAATTGCGAAAGAACAAAGAGCGCATGTCGTCGGAAAGCTTTCACAAAGTTTTAAATTTAAAGTGATCGTAATTTACAATTCGTTGCAATTGCTAAAAAATGACATCAAAATCCAAAAGTGTAAAAAATAAGAATGACGAAGATACAAGAATATTTCAGTACAATACTGTTTGGGAAAAGCTTCCTTGGGCTCAAGGTAAGCATGTGTATATTGCTTGAAATTATTATGGTCAATAAAATATTTTAATTGTGTTTTTTTAAAATTTCTTTACTTTTGCAACATATTATTGAAGCAATAAATTAATTTGACTTAAAAACTAAGGTTGTGTTAGATATTTACTTCATTTTACGAAATAATAGTTTATTTATAAAATTATTTTTATAAAAACAATACGTTTAATAAGCGTTTCGATATAATAGCATACTTGTATATTTTAATCCATGTATATTTATATAAAAATAATGTCTTTTTTAGGCTGGCTTACCAAAAGTAAAAATCATAAAAAACAAGCTCATTGTATAGTTTGCGATAAAGATTATAGAGCTCATTGTACAGATTTACAAACACACAGTAAAGGAAAGAGTCATCTTCAAAATATGGAATGTATTCATGTAAAGCAAATTAAAATTAGTGATATGTGCAATTTGAGTACAGCAGAAGACAAAAAAATTCGCGATTTGAAACTTAGTGTGTATTTGGCATGTCACGGTAGCATAAGAAGCACTGATCACTTATGCGAAATTTTAAATAATTTGAATCTGAAAGATTTGAAGCTTCATCGTACAAAATGCACTAATTTGTTGAAGTATGTAATAGCACCGAATTTTTTGAATGAATTAGTGGAAGACATAGGAGATATGCCTTATTCATTAATCGTTGACGAGTCAACAAGTTTTAAAAATAAGTACTTATGTTTATGCATTAAATACTTTAGTATTAATCAAAATAGAATTATTTCAGATTATTTAGGGCTTATAGAAGTTGAAAATGCAGATGCAAATACACTGCATATCTTAGTCATAGATTTTTTAAATGAAATACGTTTACATAAAGAGAATTTAATTGGTTTAGATACGGATGGAGGCTTCAATTTGTGTGGAAAAAACCATTCATTATATACACTTCTTAAGTCAAGTAATCCAAAATTACAGTTAGTGAAATGTGTGTGCCACGCATTAAATTTAGCAGTATCTACAGCTGATGAATTTTCTTCAAGTGTTGAATATTTAGTAAGAGAAGTGTATAATTGGTTTTCAAATAGTTCTAAAAGAAAAGCTGAATATAAAGCTTTATGGGATACCCTTAATGTAGTTTGTGAAAACAGCAATGAGGTGAAAAAAGAGTTCCATGCTTTTGTTAAACTCGCGGATACGCAATGGCTCGCTCGTTATAACGTAGTAAAAGTCATTATGGAACATTATTTAGAACTGCAGACATTTTTTAGTACAGTTATCAAGAAGGAGAAATGTTATACTGCTAGACAATTATGTTCTATGTTGAATGATGTTTCAAACTACTTATTTTTAAGAATAGTGAAGCCTATTTTATATGAATTAAACGATGTAAATTTAAGTTTTCAAAGAGAAAATGTTGATGCCAGCTGTGCTTATGATGATTTCGTTATTTAATTACTTTATTAGCAAAAAAAAATATTAAAGCCTACATGTTTATCGAAAGATTTCGAACAAATAGTTAAAGCGCTTGAAAAGGAAGAAAATTATTTACATTTAGACAAAGTTGAGTTTGGAATTGAATACGACTATTCATTATCAGAGTACAAAAATCAAATATCAAATGAAACCAAATATGATATAGAAACTAGAGCAAAAAACTATATTAAAATTCTGTGTATTGAATTGTCAAAAAGATTACCAGAAAATTTAAAATATTTTGTTTAGCGTTAGAACTAAGGTTTGAAACAGGATGATGATTCAGTTGTTGGACTCTATCTTAAGAATAAAAATGCATTTTTATGCTAACAAAATATGCTGCAAAAGTTTTGTTCCAAGTACTAATATGCTAAAAGATTTTAATTCAAAAGTATTATATTTTGATAAATATGAAAATGTGGAGGCAGAAGACCATTTTGATGAATCAGAAGACGTTGAAGTGCAAAATTTACTCTCAGATTTAGATTGCCCATGTATAAGTTCAAGCGAATTTTAATTTCAGAATTTATTTTAATTAAATAAATTAAAATATAAAATTTTATAATAGTAGGATTAGTATAAGTTATTAATGAATATTATTTTTTAAATATTTTAATTGAATAGATTAATTTTTAACTGCTTACGTATGAATATAAATTATAATAATATTATAATGGATATTGTCTTTA
Source organism: Anastatus disparis (assembly GCA_017163975.1). Classification (NCBI taxonomy): domain Eukaryota; kingdom Metazoa; phylum Arthropoda; class Insecta; order Hymenoptera; family Eupelmidae; genus Anastatus; species Anastatus disparis. The sequence continues at coordinate 4,055,152 of JAFFSR010000301.1, read as the reverse complement.
ATTTATTTTGTATTCATTCTTTTGTTATACTGATACGACCTTCAGTTGCTATAAAAATTATCCAGAACTAATTCTTTAACTATTCTTAAACTAATATTTTCATAAAATTCACTTTTATCCTTTAACATCAAGATACAGTACAAAAATTTTTTTATAAAAAATATTTGTTTATTATTTTTTAATCGCATAACATTTCATGAATAATATGAATGTTTATTTTATTGTGATTTTTTAAAATCTCTTTCAATAAAAATATTAATTTTGTTTCTAATTTTTTTTATATGTATTCTCAATGAGATCAAATTATTTACTTAAAATGGTTTCAAAATTCTGGCGGTTTCTTCGGCGACTTTCAATATTACTACTGGCGATTCCTGGCGATTTTTCGTCCAATAGGTGGCGGGAAGAGCAGTACACTGTCTGGTCACCCTGCAGGTATATATATTGTAACGTTTTTCCTTTTCGGGAGGGGAAAATACGTGTTTACCCTGTTGCCAGACGCTTCAGTGAGTTACCAGAGTAAGATCGGCAGGAGTGGGAAGGATCGGACGGTGGAAAATGAAGGAAAGTAACCGGGTTTAACACGTTTGGTTCCCTATTGAAAAAGATCACGTGAATAATTTACGTAAATTTTTCACGTGATTTTTGTTTCATTCCATCACGTGAATTATTCACGTAAATTATTTACATGAATTTTATATTTTTAATATAAGAAGTATTTCAATAAATATAATCTCTCAAATCAAAAGTATTTCAATTAATATGATTTTGTAAATTAAAAGTATTCAAATTAATATGATTTTTCAAATAAAATATGAGTTACTAGAAAAAAATTTGTGTTTCATTTCATTACGTGAATTATTTACGTAAATTATTCACGTAAATTATTTGCGTGAATTATTCACGTGAATAATTTACGTAAATAATTCACGTAATGAAATGAAACACAAATTTTTTTCTAGTGACTCATTTTATTTGAAAAATCATATTAATTGTATCACTTTTTGTAAACTTTTACAAATAAACACATATCTGTCTATTTAATTGAAATACTTTTGATTTGAGAGATTACATTTATTGAAATATTCTTTGGCCCAGGCGGTCTAATTTGTACCGGCGGCTCTTACCTGCAACAATGTGCAAACAAAAAGAGACAAATGATTAATAACTAAATTATAATATTAATACTAATAGGCAGACGGCACCTAGTATCGCTATAATTAATGCTATGGTAATAATGGGTAGCCGGCTCCCTTGATTATCTAATTTACGAATCTATGGGCGTGCGGGACCCTTAAGTGAAGTAAAGGCAATGGGTGGCCGACACCCTTAAGGGGATGTAAAATACCGACATTACAGTTTTCCAAATTTTTTATTCTTAACCCACATTTTTTAAAAATATCTCTATATTACAGCCTTTTATTTTAATTTAAAAAAAGCATAATATATAGATATGCCAGAAAATTTTTGAATAAAGATTAAAAATTCGAGAAACTGTGATGTTGGTAACTATGTAATAAACATATACCCTATTACATCACCTTAACTTATTCTAATATCTTAATAACTACGCGGCAGCTGGATGGAGTCCTTTAAACTAATATATACAAGTAATGGGTAGACGACACCCTTAATATATTATATAGTTCACGTAGTGTCGGACGCGACAGCTGTGGGTGGACTAGACCCTTAATTAAGCCAGTTGCGATATGTGAAATAGAATATAAGATTTTGGATGGACGTTACCCTTAAATTCAGTGGCGCAAGTTCAGCGTTGCGGCGACGGCAAAAGGTTGCGAGTGTGCTCTAGGCAGCATAGATTTACGCCTGTGTGCTCACTTGACGTAACTCTAATACCACCAGCATATGCACTGTAGTATAGACCTATGTGTGCACTTGGTCTACCCTCAGGGAGAATCCAGATGACGAAACTTTTCAAGGGGCCGTGGTGTTCCGTGCCCTGCTCCGTGCCGTGTCCGTACCGTTCTATGATGGATTGTACCATCTAGACTATCTCGTGTTCCCTGAAAAATTCGATAGTAAACGTACGACGCCTTTCTATTAAATTTAACATTAATGCTTGTAGCTCAGGTTTCACATCGCCATTCTCTTTTGCTCTAAAATCAAGTTTTATGAATAATCTTAATGTATAAATAACTTTTACTGTACTTACTGTACTGAAGATTACTCATAAAACTAGATTTCGGAGCAAAAGAGAATGACGATGTAAAAGCGGAGCTACAAGCATTAATGTTAAATTAAATAGAAAGGCGTCATACGTTTACTAACGAATTTTTCAGGAAACACGAGATAGTCTAGATGAAACACTCCATCATAGAAAGGTACGGACACGGCACGGCACAGAGCACGGCACAGAACACCACGACCCCTTGAAAAGTTCCGTCATCTGGATTCTCCCTCATGTGCAGGAGAGAGATTTGAAATGCACGAGTATGCATACTCGTCGTAATATATATACACAGACACACACACACACACATACATGCATATACATACATACGTGTCATTTCCAAAAATAATTTCGATTTAATATTTCTCTTTTTTTTAAATATGACACGTATAGTAGTGTTTTTCATTTTAAAAAAAATTAATCATTATTTTGTTTAATAAATGCAGTTTGTGGAAAAAGTTAGTAAAAATAATTCAACTCTTCGTGGGTAACCCGAGTCATTCATAGCACAAGCCAAATTTTCAGAGTGAATATCTCTGAGAATAATAATTGTTATAAACAATTATATTTACTATAAATCATTAAATGAACTGTTGGGCAGTAAAGTAGATGCAAGAATGAGTATTCCAGAATTTTTTCAGATTTTTTTACTGCAACTTTCATAGAGAAAATACCAACAGGTCATTAATGATCCAGGTTACCCTCTGTATCTCTAAATTTATGGTTATCCATGGAGAGTTAAATTCAATCGTATGCCGTGATTATGTGCTACAGGTATTACGAATAAAAAACGCGTAACGAAGAGTTGCAGAGTGTAACACGTGTTCGCAACAGCGAACTATAGCTTATAACTTGTGTTGCGTTGGATGCTACGAGATACTAACGCGTGTAATGGACCGTATTGATAGTCATATCCTCACTTAGAGCATATATACCTGGAGGGAGAATGCAAAGCCAAAAAGTGTGAAAAATAAAAGAGAGAGTAAGGTAGCTTAGGGTGAAGTGCTTTCTCTCTCGTGCGGATTGTCATTGGCTGTTGCTCTCCCTCTTAAAGCACATACTAAATATACTATAGTATAGGAAAAACCATGAGCGGTCAGCCACGCTGGGAGGAAGCAACAGCCAATGAAAGTCCGCGCGAGAGAGAAAACACTTCACCCGAAGCTACCTTTCTCTCTTTTTTTTTCTTACACTTTTAGCTTTGCATGCTCCCTCTAGGTATATATGCTTTAAGTATCCTCATCACTACTCTCAACTAAACAATGGGTTAAAAGAACTCTTTATTAATGGAAGAATGGAAATAATATTTTGACAAAGTGCTTTGAATAAGCGTGTATGTTAAACACGTGGGTATTGATTTGTTTTTTATATCTGCTTTATTTTATCCTGTGGCCCACGGCTAACTATCTTACAGTTATGCGCAATCACCTCTACCACTTTTGTGTTGAGCTGCTCCTATCTCTTTTTTTTCCAATCATTTTTTTTCCGTGCAAAAATTTATTTTGTTCAAACTAACTGAATATTTAATTAATTAGTTCCCACATTTCCGAGAAATCTCGGATTGACGTGTTCTAGAGCAGTCGTTAATGTAGATTTCTACGGTCAGTTTCTTCTTTTTCCGATTTTTTTTCCGATGGAAAAACAAGAGAAAAAATTGCAAGTATTTTTACCCGGAATCGAACCCCCGACCGTTCGGAGCAAATGTGTAAAGACCCTATAAGGCTTGCGCCTTAGCCGGTTACGCCTGTGAGCGCTAAAGTAATTACGACCCTGAAACCGTACTATACTCGAAGATGCGCGCGCATACACCCAAAAAGACCAAAGTGGTTGAACATACAAACGCATGCGTACATGCACATGCTCTTACACGTGTAAGTGCACGGGCCTCTGTCCCTCTCTTCTACTTTAGTAGAGGAGTGGGAAAGATACCAAAGAGAGCCCAAGCAAGTAATGCGTGGAGCTCAGAAGTCTAAGGCACTCTTGGATCTGCTCTATTATTGCGAGGATGTCTATTTGCTTGAAGCACAGCTGGCGAGTGGCCTACCACGTGCTTCTAGCAAACCAGTCCTTTGTAATATAGATTGAATAGTTTTGTTTAAGTACAGTTATACGCCTACGAAAATAAACCAGTTAGTTTTAAGGTTTAAAAAATTAAATCAGAAAACTTTAATTAAATTTTTATTAAAATATTATTAAAAATCAATACAAATTTTTTTTCAAATCAATTAATTTATTTTTCTATAAATAGTATATATTAATTTTTTTTTTAATAAAATCCAATAAATGATTCCCAATTATCTAAACAGCCTGTTCACAGGTACCAATTATAATAGAATCGTGTACTTAGAGAAACGGGTAAATAATTCAGGAACAGATGAGACTTACATGAGTGTGTTAAGGGCGATGTAAAAACATACCCTATATAGTTTGCAACTCCTGATTTTCCGTAGGCTCTGAACCAGGGAGGTGCAAAGTTGGCCCACACAGGTTTTTTAATTCTTGCGACTAACGTGTGCATTTAAAAAAAAGTTTTTAATGAAAGTGTTAGAAAATAAAAAGACCTATAAGTTAAAATGTATCGCGATTATTTTCGTCTATTAGTTTTTCGAAAAATTCGAAAAAACCATGAAAAATGGCCATTTTTTACACATCAATTATTTATTGCAAAAATAACTTTTTAAATAATTTTTCGCTTTTAAAAGGAAGCCTTTATGATTCTGAATAGAAAGAGAGGTTTCGAAAGCAAATCGATTAATTAGTTGCTGAGATATTCCCTTTTGTTTATCCCAAGATACATAATGTTTAAAGCTATAACTTTTTTTGGGCGAACATATCGAGTTGCATAAGGTCGCAATCTCTTCGTGAAGGTTCAAATTTTTATATCTCATTGAGAACCAGTAAGAAAATGGAATTGCAACCCTTCATATATCACTTTCAAAAAGGGTGTTTTTTTTTATAAATAAATGAAGCTGGAGCTTTATTTATAACTTTTGTAAATTTCTAATTTCAATATTTCAAAAGCTTATTTAAAAACGAAGATTTAAAAAAAAAAGTTTTCTACGACCAATAGGAGCCGAGATCAGATTTTTTTTTTTTTAAATTTACAATTGCTTTGTTTATAACAATTAAGAAACGAATAAAAGTTTATTTTACAGTAAAAGACTTATATTTTCAAAATCTATGATTAGATTTTTTAAAGTGCGACTCTTTGATATTAAAAATCATATTTTAAAGCAGAACACAAAAAAACCAGTAAGTCGAAGGATGCAGTACGGATGACTTAATTAGACTACGAGACAATTGAGCGCGCGACGTCTATAAAGAAAAAACGAAAAAAATGACCGTATCTTTGAAACTAATGGGCCGATTGAGGTGTTTTTTTAAATCTGGGGTACTTTGAAAAATTATGAACATTGATGTAATTTATAATTTTCAATAACGTATATTTAATTAATTATAACTGTAACCTATATGGACACTCGAAGCGGAAATCGTTAGCACGTCTCACTAAATAAATATTTTTAGGCGTGTAACGTCTCATTTTGAAGCTTTAAATAATGACGTTCAAATGCGATATTATAAGTTTAATTATAATTAACGATTCGAAAATGCTAGGTGATTTACGAAAGTTTTATGAGTAAATTTACCTTATTATTCCTGATTTCAATTCTTAAAAAAAGTATGATTCCAATTTTCATCGACTCTATATTTTAATATTTACAATATTTTTATTTATTCTTTTGATAAATATATAAGTAAAGCAGAGCACAATTTATTATAAATTAAAAGTCTTTATTTTAATCAATACACAATAATTAATCTTTTATAAATTAAGTGATGTCTTTATAATAATGCAACTTCTGACTTCAATAGACAGACTTGAACTAACTGAAACGACGACGAGACGCGACTTGACTTTCTTCAACTGTCTATTACAAAATCTCAATAGGTGGTGACACCTAGTATGAGTGTGTATATATCTAACACTCCCTCCCACACTCATACATATTTCAATTAAAAGTATTGTAGCATCTCTCTCGTTCTTGTTTCTGATCGTTCATTTAGTTCCTGTAATTTAGAGAAAAAGTTTGTCAATAACTTAACTAAATACATATCAGAAATATAATCAGTCAATATTATCAGTCATTAAGTATTTGTTTGGTCAGTCGTTCATGTAATTCAAATGACAAAGGTTTTGTGAATACATCAGCTATCTGATTTTTAGAGGAAATCCAACTGTCATTGATTAAACCTCTAGTTACACATTCCTTTACATAATGTTCTTTTATTTCTGTCATATGTCTTAATTTGTTTCCGCCTCCAGTCTTAACACTTGCTTCTGCTGCCTTACTATCATACCATAATAAGATAGGTGCTAATTCTCTTTGTAACAACTCTTTTAATATTAGATACAATAAAACTAATTCCTGAGCACACTCGCTCATTGCAACATACTCCGCTTGACATGTTGATAATGCTACATATCTTTGTTGGTGAGTTTTCCAGGCTACAGTGTCTCCAAATAATTTAATTGCATAGCCACTAGTTGTTAATGAACCTTTGCAGTCTCCAAAACTTGCATCTGAAAAACCTTGAAAATCTTCAGTCTGTCCTATGTATTTTAATTCAAGATTTTTAGTACCTTTCAAATATTTAAAAACTCGTTCTACCATTTTCCAATCATTTTCAGTAGGATTGTTTTGATGTCTACTAAGTACGTTCACTGCATAGGTGATATCTGGTCTACTTGCATTTGAAAGATACATTAAAGTGCCCACTGCTTCTCGATAGGGTATATTGTTTGCATTTTCTGTCATTAAATTTTCTTCAGTCTTTTCTGTCTCTTCTCGTTGTCTTCTTTCTCGATTTGCCATTTGGTTAGTTATCATTGTAGTTCGTTGTGGATATGATTCATGAAATCCAAATTTTTCTAGCATTCTATTTATGTATTTTTCTTGTTTTATACTTAGAATACCTTTCTGTCGATTTCTTTTGATTTCTAAGCCTAAAAAGTTTTTAGGCTCTCCGATTTCTGTCATTTTAAACTCACTCTTTAAGTTTGATTTTATCCTTTCTAGCATTTGCATATCATTACATATTAACAAGATATCATCTACATATAAAATCAAAAACAAAAAGCTGTCCTTTTCTCGTTGAGTAAATAAACATGGTTCATTGTTAAATGGTTTCAATCCATATTTTTCAACTGTCTCTTTGAATCTTTCATTCCAACATTTTGGACTAACCTTTAGACCATATAGTGCCTTTTCCAATTTGCAAATTTTATTTCTTTTGATTTCTTCAGTGACTTTCATTCCTTCTGGTATTTCCATGTATACTTCGCTGTTTAAGTATCCGTTTGAAAATGTTGTCTTTACATCCATTTGACATATTTCTAAATCCAATTTATTAGCAATAGCTAGTATTGATCAAATTAAAGGTAAACGAGATACTGGTGCGTATGTCTCTTGTAGATTATAAATATTTCAGTCTTTAAATCCACGTATTACCAATCTTGCTTTATATTTTTCTTTGCCATTCGATTCTACTTTACGTTTGAATACCCATTTAGAATCAATGATATTTGGCTTCCTGTCGTTATTCAATACAGTAGATCTGTCTACTTGTTTCCATACATTATTCTTGTACATAGAATGTAATTCTTCGTTAATAGCTCCTGTCCATTTCTGTCGTTCTTTTGATTTCATTGCTTCAGCATAAGAACTTGGATCTCCGTTTATTTCAGCCAGTAATGCATGAGTTTGATTATCTGTCGTATTTTCTGTGTTTGATTTTAATTTTCTCGGTTGTCCTACAGGCTTTTTGTCTTTTCTCCCTCCGTTTCTTGCAATTTTTCATTATTTTGTTCGTCTTCATTGAAGAATTCTACAAACCATTTATCTGTCTTTACTTCCTCATTTATTTGTTCCCAGTTTAATATATCTGTCTTGTTATATCTGTCTCTATAAACTAGTTTTTCGTTGAATCTGACGTCTCTGCTCTCATAGAGTTTACCTTCTTCTGGTTTCAGCAAGACATATCCAGTTTCTTTGTATCCTACTAAGATAACTCGTTTTGCAATAAATCTGAATTTTGGACCAATTTTTCTTTGCACTTTCATATATGCAAAGCATCCAAAACGTTTTATCTGATTAATGTCTGTCTTGTAGTTTTCTTTAAATTTTTCTATTGGCGATATTCCGTTATTAGTTGCATGAGGTATCCTATTGTATACATATACAGCTGCACTCAATGCTAAGTCCCACATATTTTCTGGCAAACCAGAATCATACATGAGTGCCCTGACTTTCTTCTGTATTGTTTGGTTAAACCTCTCTGCAACTCCATTATGCTGAGGCGTATCTGGGCAAACTAATTGATTTTCTGCTCCTAATTTTTCCAATACTTCCTTTGTATATCCACCGGTGTATTCAGTCCCTTGATCTGTTCTTAAATAACACACCTTAGCATCTTTGCCCAACAGATTTCTGGCGCTTTTTACAAATGACTCTAGACATTTTCCTGTCTCATCTTTCGTTTTCATGGGATAAGTCATGGCCAGTCTGGAAAAGTCGTCAATAAATACAGAATTATATCTGTATCTTTTTGGATAAGATTTCGGGCTTATAATACCCATGGTGTCTGAATGTATTATTTGTAAGGGTTCAGTTGCTTTCTGTCTAACTGTCTTAAATGTCAATTTATTGAATTTTGCTATCATGCAAACTTCACAGCTTGTAATTGCATCATCAAATACAGCAGTTTGTAAAGTCTTGATTTCTGGAAATTTTTTCTGTAATATCTTAAGATATTCAACTGATGCATGACCCATCCTGACATGCCATAACATATCGTGAGCATTTAAGTTTTTATCATTTAACTGTTCTGTTTCTTCAATTTCACATCCAGGTTCTTTATTTACTTCAATTTTATTTGGTATATGTATTAATCTGTCTGAGATAGTATTTTTAAAATCTAGACATTTTTCAGTTCCTATGACTGTTTGTTTTTCTTCAAATTTATTAACTTGATCTTCTTCCTTGTTTAACTGCCTTTTTGTCATTCCTCTTGTCATCAAGTAAGCTATTGTCTGTTTTTGTTTCATGTAGTTATTTTCTTGCTTATTATAGTCTGTTTCAAATTCAATAAGCCAATATGGTTTTTCATAAATTCCTGTTGAGAAAGATTCATTAGAAGGTGGATTGTATATATCAATTATTTTGTTGTCCATGTAAATGCTTAATCCTTGCATTAATCCACGCAGTGATAGTAAGTTTTTATTTAAATTTTCCGCCCAGATTACCCTGTCTAATATTATGTGTTTATTATCTGTAATGTTTAGTTAAACACTTCCCTCTCCCTCCCATTTAAGAATCGCTTTTCTGTCTTTATTTGCACATTGGATTTCATCCGGTTGTTTAATAAATGTCTTGAAAATTAACTTTGAATTTGTCAAGTGTTCTGTCGCACCACTGTCGGCTATAAATTTAGCTAGTATTGATTTGTCTGGAGTTTCATAGTTTATATTCGTTACGTTGAACAAAGTCATTAGCTTACTGACTTTTTCTATCGGTTGATACTCACCACTTTGTATATTAGTCTTCTCATTGTTAAATTTTGCTTTATTCTTCTCATTTTTAAATTTTGACTGATTGCTGCAACCTTTCATGAAAGGTTGCAGCAAGGTTTCTGCAAGGTTTTAGAAATATTTCATGAAATTTCGCAAGAAACCTTTCATGAAAGATTGCAGCGAGGTTTCTGTAAGATTTTAGAAATATTTCATGAAATATTGGACGAAAACTTTCACGACATGTTTCAGCGAGGTTTTCAGAAAAATTTAGAAAACATTTCATGGAATATTGCAAGGAACCTTTCATGGAAGGTTGCAGCGAGGTTTCCAGCAAGATTTAGAAAACATTTTATAAAATATTGCAAGGAACCTTTCATGAAAGGTTGCAGCAAGGTTTCTGCAAGGTTTTAAAAATATTTCATGAAATTTCGCAAGAAACCTTTCATGAAAGATTGCAGCGAGGTTTCTGTAAGATTTTAGAAATATTTCATGAAATATTGGACAAAAACTTTCACGACATGTTTCAGCGAGGTTTTCAGAAAAATTTAGAAACCTTTCATGGAATATTGCAAGGAACCTTTCATGGAAGGTTGCAGCAAGTTTTCTGCAAGATTTTGGAAATATTTCATGAAATATTGCAAGAAACCTTTCATGAAAGGTTGCAGCGCGGTTTCTGTAAGACTTTAAAAACATTTCATGAAATATTGCAAGAAAACTTTTATTAAATGTTTCAGCGGGATTTTCAGCAAGATTTAGACAACATTTTGATGGAATATTGCATCGAACTTTCTATGAAAGATTGCAGCGAGCTTTCTGCAAGATTTTAGAAACATTTCATAAAATATTGCAAGAAACCTTTCACGAAAGGTTGCAGCGAGGTTTCTGCAAGATTTGGGGAACTTTTCATGGAATATTGCAAGAAACCTTTCATGAAAGATTGCAGCGAGGTTCCTGCAAGATTTTAGAAACATTTTATAAAATATTGCAAGAAACCTTTCACGAAAGGTTGCAGCGAGGTTTCTGGAAGATTTGGGGAACTTTTCATGGAATATTGCAAGAAACCTTTCATGAAAGATTGCAGCGAGGTTCCTGCAAGATTTTAGAAACATTTTACGAAATATTGCAAGATACCTTTTATGAAAGGTTTCAACGAGGTTTCCAGCAAAATTTGATGAATATATTTTATGAAATATTACGAGGTATCTTTTGTTAAAAGTTGCAGTAAGATTTCTGCAAGGTTTTTGACAAGAATTCTAAGATATTACAAAAAATATTGCTATGTACATTTCGCCAATGGTTATTACCATATTTTTGGCAATCTTTATAAAATATTCCAGAAAAGCGTTTCACAAAAAGTATCAGCAAAGTTTCATGAATAATTTCAAAATGAAATTGCAGCAAACCTTTCATAAACAGTTTCAGCAATAATTCCGCAAGTTTTTATAAAAGATTCTAAGAGCAGTCCAGATTCGCTGTTCTTGTCTTGTATTTGGTTTCCTGTTATTTACTCAAGTATTTATTGCTGTAGTTGTATTGTAAACGGGAAGTTGAGCGCAATAAATATGCTATTATTATAAATATTTATGCGTAGGATAAAAAAATCCATCGAATTGTTATTGAAAAAAGTAAAGAATGCATAAATATTAGAAACAAAACCTTTTATTTCAATATTCTCTACTTTTCTCAAAAACGATGCTGAGGAATTTTTTCTTCTTGTGCACAAATATTGATAATAATACTATTGCGCTCAACTAATAATTTATAGATACAACGATCGATACTTAAGGACGTTCGGTACAGAAAGCTTCCCCACAATGAATTTTCTTGAAATTTTTACCAGACGTTTATATTGTTATTATAAAATACTAGGTCAAATTTCAAGTCATTCTTCTGATTCGTTTTTGAGATATTAAATTTTAAAATATGGTCATTTTAACACGTACTCTTATGGAACAATACCTGAAAACAGAGTTTTAAGGAAATTGGCATAATGAATGTCGCTAATTTTTTTTTATGTCATAGGAAATAATATTAATTTATTTCACACCAAATTTCGTAACGATCCTCTGATTTGTTCTATAAAAAAAAAATTATAAAAGGGTGAAAAAAACGATGTGGCAACGTCGCAAGTGGCGAAAAATTCAAAATGCCTTGTGTCGAACGAAAGTGCTTGTATGTAGATCCTCCCACTCCAAAATAAAAAAAAAACAAAATGTATTTTTATAAAATAGACATTTATTTTTATAAAGAATTTTAATATTTATAATAAAATAATTATATTAATTTCAGTATAAAACGTAACATTTCATAATATTTAAAAATAAATATCTTCTTTGTTATTTGGCATCCCATTTTGAATTATATTTTTTAAATCATTAAAAAAATTAAGAATTTTTTGGAAACTAGCGTTTTTTTTTATAAAAGGATTTTGACCGTCCATTAAGAACGCTTTTAAATTGTCATCACCCTCCATAAATTTATTAACAATAGTATTGTAGTCAATCTTATTTTGACTTAAATTTTTAATAATTGCTTTGGAAATGATTGACGACAAGGGTGAAAAAGTAGGTAAATAAATTTTTTCATCAACGGCTTTTTGAATTTTTGTAAGTACATCTTGAATTGTAAACATATTTTTTGAAAGATCCTCCCATGTAATATATTTATCTGTTAATTTTTCTAAAATATCAATATCAATTGTTGCATTATGCGCGTTTTCAACAGATATTCCAAGCAAATCTTTTCCAAGATTCGGAAGTTTATGATTCTTTCTATCTGGGAAATTTTTCCGAAAAAGAGGCAAAGTGTCGACGAATCCTAAAACAGTTACTTGAAAAGCACTTAGCAAGGAAAATCTTTCAAAAAATCTAATAATGCGGTCTGCGTCAAAATGACAGTTATGTGCAATCATAATTACCTTTTTATTAAAATTTTCTAAATATTCAAGAACTTTGAAAGCAGCTTTTTATGAGGAAGTGTTGAAATTGGTTCACCATGCAAAAATAATTGTCTTCCATTTTTTGACAAACCTGTAACTGCAGTTGATGTTGAATCAATATTTTTAATTGGTGTGAGGTAAATAGACATAACATTCTTTTCACTTTTCATGGCTATTTGAAGGATATCTTTTTGCAAGGAAAAGCCTCCAGTTTCCAAATCAAAAAATACATACGCCACATTTTCGGTATTGTAATGCAAATTGTTTTCAATTTCTTGGAAAATATTTCTTTCGTTTATAGGAATGTCTAAAAGTGTCATATCAGAACAGTAGGTGTCATTAGATTTTTTTTCTTTTTGATTTCTCAATTGTTTTTTTTTTATACTATTATATTTTCTTAAAGCTTTTATACGAGGCTCAGATTCTCGATTCAGTCTTTTGATAGCCTTTTTTTTAGCATAAGCACAATAATGTATCAATTTCTTAGTATATGTCAGATTCATTTTTTCAAATACTTTTAATACGTAATCCGATCCCAAATTTTTATGCGCAACAGCACATGCAAATCTGTAGTCTGCTGATTCTGATGTGGAATATGACATCGACTTTGGGCAATAACTAGCCATTTTATTATTTATACTTTCATTAGTATTTGACGAAGCAGCGAGTACAAATTTACATGCATTGTCAGCTAAATCAGAAAACAATTTGTTTACATGTTTGAATAAAGTAGGATTTTTCATATGTCTACTATTATCATAATTTTCTTTGTCTTCTGTGTATTTACAAAATGTTCCGCAATTATCGTGTTTATCAAAAACATGGTAGGCCAGATTCCTCAAATCCCGTTCAATAGCTGTCTTATTATTTTTATTTTTTTTTATAATCGTGGCAAAAGTATCTTTCAAATAAGCAATAGCATCGTGAGTTAGTTCACCGTCAACATCAATATTTTTCTTTTCTCGTAACTTATATAGCATATTACTTACACCTTTTTTAGAATGGTTGATATCACATTGTTTTAAAATTGTATAATTTAAAGTTTCTTGAAGAGCAGACTCGACCGAACTATCATTATCGCCAATGTATACACCGATTTCAGCATCGGCATCTTTTAAAATTGTACTGTTTGCTATGAGCTGAACTGCACCTTCAGCCTCCATAGCTTTCGCGGTACCGTAATGGTTAAGCCTACAGTCATGCTCTTTTCTTACTCCGTTTTTAAAATTAGTATCACAAATATTACATTTTCTATTTTTTGTACAGAAATCAAGTACTTTATCAGTCATATAGCCTACAATTGTACAAAATCCATTCAAGCTATCATATTGGTGACCAGTTGACCTCTGACTCCAGCCCATATCATAGCTAGCAAAAAGCCTAGTAATTTTCTTTTCTTGTTCACCGTCTGTTGCTTTTTTAGTTGTCACAATAAACCCATTTTGAAGTTGAGGAGGACTAAATATAATGGAAATCGAGAGGAAAAATAAATAAATCTATTTTTAAGGTAGCAAAAAAATTTATTGTATAATAAACATATATCATAAATATTAATTTTTCATAATAATTTCAAGTGAATAAAATTGTAAAAATCAGTTAACATATTTAATTGTATTGATTGTTTTTACTTATTTAAAAAATGTTAATAAAAATAAACCGTAAATAGACGTTGATTATAAAAATAAAGAATAGCAAAATTATATTGTAAAAAAAATTGCTTAAATAAATATAAAATATTGTTTACATCCAGCAATACTGATATGTTCACAAGTACACTCACAATTTTATATATATATATATATATATATATATATATATATATATATATATATATATATATATATATATATATATAATAGCATTCATCAACCTTAAAATTACTGTGTATAATTTGATCACTAATAAATTAAAAGTTCTAAAATATTTATAAAAAAAAAATAAAAAATAAAAAGTAAAATCAGATTCAGCTTTTAAAATTATAAAGATAAAAAATGTTTCATCGAATAAGATACATGTAACAGATGTTTGTATTCACAGTTATTGACAAAAAAACTTACAGACACAGTTTCAATTCTTCTGTGTTCTTTTCTGTCAATTCTTTTTCAAGGGTCACAGCTTCGATACAAGATTCCTTGGCAACTTTTTCAATGATTGGTCCCACCAAACGCTCGTGTACTTTGAAAGTTTTTTCACTAATCCCAGGTAAACCAATTGTTTTTAAAAGTTTATTTGTTTTGGTTGGTCCTAATCCAGCATTCAATGCTCCTAAAAAAGTTAAGCAAACTTTACCTTTTTTCAAACAAAAAAATTTGAATGGACATGTAATAAATATCTTACCAATAGATACTTTAGTGTTTATTGCAAATGAAGTTCCTTTTCTCGCTGGATTGTGATACTTTTCACTTGAATTTACTTTTTTCACGTGATTGCATTTGGGGCATTTGACATAAAAAATTGATCCTAATCCATAAATTGTTTCTCCTTGAATATCACATAAAGTCAATTTATCTTGACATTTTTCACAAAACATATTCTTGGACATGGCTTTTACATTGATCACTCTCTCACCATCAACAGGAATATCTTTTTGTTCAGAGCAAATAGTTTTTTCTTTTTTCAATTGGTTTAACATTTTAGCTCTCAAGTATCTTTGCACTTTGTATTTTTTGGCAAATTTTCCTTTGAATTTAATAATTTCTGTCCCTTTATCGTTTTTTGAAGTTTCGAGGTTATAATCTTTGGTTTTGGTCATTTTTACGATAATCTTATCTATAAATATGAATACATTTATTAAAAATTTGAATTATTTATTATTCACTTTTTAGCAATTTTTTTTTTTAATAACAATATACTTACTGTTTCATTAAAAATAAATTTCACTACGCACATGCACACCGCGGTACAGGCCTTACCAGCAGCAGACAGCAGACACATACACATTGAAAATCGACGTTGCCAATTCTTCACTCGCTACTCATTTCCCTTCACCCCGCAAAGATTTCCCCCCGCTAACTGTACCGAACGTCCTTAAGCAAATAAGAAAAACTTGATCACACAAGGATATAAAATCCTGCCTACTATTAAATATTACTGCAGCAAGCTTTTGGCAAGATTTAAGAAATATTTTACAAAATATTGCATGCGCGGCAAAATTTGGGAAAAATTTCATGAAATATTACGAGAAACCTTTCATGAAAGATTGCTGCAAGGTTTCTTGAAATGTTGCAGCGAGGTTTTCATGAAAGGTTGCTGCGAGGTTTTTAGAAATATTTCAACCGGGTTCTAGCGCGGACATATAAATGTTGCTGCAATATCTCATAAAAGGTTGCTACCAGGTTTTCTGCAAGGTTACGGCGAGATTTTCTGAAAAATTGCTGTGTGGTTGCTTGAAATGTTTTTGCTATTTTTCCCGCAAGATTCCTTTAAGGTTTCTTGAAATGTTTCTGTTACATTTCCTGAAAGATTGCTGCGAGGTTTCCTGCAAGGTTGCGGTGAGGTGTTCTAAAAGATTGCTGCAAGGTTTCTTGAAATGTTTCTGTTACATTTCCTGAAATATTGCTGTGAGGTTTTCATGAAAGGTTGCTGCGAGGTTTTCTGAAAGATTGCTGCGAGGTTTTTAGAAATATTTTAACCGGGTTCTAGCACGGACATATAAATGTTGCTGCAATCTTTCATGAAAGGTTGCTGCGAAGTTTCGAAACTTTCATGAAACCTTGCAGCAACCTTGCAGCAATCTTTCATGCTGTGCGGGTATCTGTCATGTTGAATTGAACACTTCCCTCTCCCTCCGATTTGAGAATTGCTTTTCTGTCTTTGTTTGCGCATTGGATTCCGTCCGGTTGTTTTGTAAAAGTCTTGAAAATCAATTTTGAGTTTGTTAAATGTTCTGTCGCGCCACTGTCAGCTATGAATTTAGCCAGTATTGATTTGTCCAATGTTTCATTGTTTATATTCGTTATGTTAAGCGAAGTCATTTGCTTACTGTCCTTTTTAATTGCTTGATACTCACCACTCTGTTCATCAGTCTTCTCATTTTTAGGTTTTATTTGATTCAGACTGCCTTTCTTTTGATACTTTCCTCTGTTATATTTTATATAATTTTCTTGTCTTCTTTTACTGTCAAATTTCGCTCGTTTTTGATTGTCATAGTTACTTGAGCTACTTATTTTACGTTTGACTGCTGTCTGACCTGTACTTTCTTTAAATTTATTAATATAATGTTTTGTTTCATACCTTTTACTGTCGTCCCGTCTCCAATATCCCCGACGTTTTAGACATGTTGCGGCCATATGATCACGTGTAAAATCCTGGCAATAGAAACATTTTTTCATGCTGGATCCCTGACGTGGACAGTCATTAGCATAATGCCCAAAGCCATCACACTCATAACATCGTACCTTTTGTATGGCACCTGTGTTAGATGTCATAGCTGTCGTTGAAGGCTTATCTGTCTTTTGGCGGCTTTCGATCTGCATAATAAGTAATTTTAATTTATCGTAAGATAAACCTTTTCCTGTTACACTTTCTGTCATAAAATCTATTCCTTCTACTTGATTTACTTTATTTATTATAGCATTATAGAAAGCGTCTCTTTTGTCTTCTTCAGACAATATTTTAACTTTTGGCATGTTATTATAATTTCTTATAATTTCTTCAAATCTATCAATAAAATTTACTGCCTGTTCTTTCACTGGATTATATTGTATGCTGTATAGTTTTTTCTTTATACTAGATGGAGTCACATTTACTTCACTTACTTTAATTTCTTTAATTTTATTTAACAATTCAATTGGATCTTTTATTTCCATTACTCTAGCATGATAATTTTTATCAATTCTATTAATTAAAATATCACGTACTCTATATTTATATTTTTCTTTTAAACTTTCAGATAAATTTTCATTTACTACAACTGTACTGTCTACAACATACAATAAATCCAATGATCTTAATTCAGACAGAAAATAGTCTAAAACATTTTCATATTTAATTTGTGTAGCTAGTTTATAGTCATGTTTTATTGATCCGTCTTTTCCAGTCAGTCCTGTTTTAATAGTTTCTGTCAACTGTTTAGAAATATTTAAAATACTATTATTTTCTATATTAAGTCTTTTATTAACCTCTGTCTGAATTAAGCGTGGTAGTTCCTGTTCATCTATGACTGTCGAATTCCCGAAACCTTCATTATTAAATATATCATTATCAAATTCATTGTTTACCTTAGCTGTCATCTGGCTTTCTTTAATTTTATCCGTCGTTTCTGCCATATCATCTGTCGTCACCTTTCTTTTAAATTCTGATCTCATTTTCTCTAACGTTTCAGAATTGTAATTCTGCATTGCCTCCCTTTCTTTAATAATCAAGGTTACCAAATCATCTGTTCTTTTCTCGTCTATTTTCCTTCTTTTAT
The DNA here is from genome assembly GCA_017163975.1 of Anastatus disparis. Lineage (NCBI taxonomy): Eukaryota > Metazoa > Arthropoda > Insecta > Hymenoptera > Eupelmidae > Anastatus > Anastatus disparis. The sequence continues at coordinate 4,037,043 of JAFFSR010000301.1, read as the reverse complement.
CTTCACTTTTCTTTCTTTTGGCCATTTCTAACTTTAAAGAAGCAATTTCAGCCTTTAGATCTTCCACTTCTTTATTTAAGCCTAAATCAGAATTTTCATTCTTAGAAATAATTTTCTCATATAATTTACTGTCACCCTTTTCAATTTGTTTCAATGAAGAAATATTAAAATTTTTATTTATATATATTTTATTTTTTATTAGTTCATCAGATTTTACTACTATTTGTTTACCTGCCAATTTTGCTTCTGTCGTTCCACTCGCTCTGTCTTCCAAATCCGTCTCTTGCTCTGACTTATCTGTCTTTCTGCTATGCCCATCAGTCTTTTCTCCGTCTTTAACTCCGTCTTTAGCTCCGTCTTCATCTGTCGCTTTTTCTGTCGTGATGTGGCCACCTGTCGCACAGTAAGGCATGAACAGTCTGTCCCTCTTTTCTTTCTTTTCATTTACTGCTCGTTTTACGAGCTTATACTCCTCTTCAGTAACGAATTCAAGATCTATAAAACCAATCATAAATTAATATTATGAATTAATATGACTCACTGAACTCAAGTGATGTCAATTTTATTTTAATTAATTAATTTTAATTAATATTTGAAATTATTTTTGAGGTTAAATTCAGGTACCATGTGGAACACAAGCCTTGTCACCAGAATTTGTCTCAGTTTTGGCTCAATACATATGAATTTGCTCACTTGCTCTTTGCATATATGACATACTGAACACAAGTAGATCACACTTACAACGCAATTTTGAGAAATTAGCTATAGCTTTTTATTTAATTTATAAAATTTATTCAATATATATTATATGTAATATACCGAATACAGATATTATTACATAGTTAAAAATTTTAAATCAAATTAAGAGGACGCTGGATCTCTCTATCCTTTTCTAATTAAAAAATGTAAATTTTTGGAAAAACTAGTTATTATCGATAGAAATTAAGGGTTGTCCGCAACTTCTATAGTGAAAAACAATATTTTGTCTGATGAGAGCAAATTAATTTTATTGCTTTTTTCTTAAGTAAAGTTTGACATACTTAAATAACGTATTCTCTAGCTTAATTTAGGATTTTGTAAGTATGTCAAACTTTACTTGAAAAAAAAGCAACAAAATTAATTTGCTCTCATCAGACAAAATATTGTTTTTCATTATAGAAGTTGCGGACAACCCTTAATTTCTATCAATAATAACTAGTTTCCCCAAAAATTTACATTTTTCAATTAGAAGAGGATAGAGAGATACAGCGTCCCCTTAAAAATTTAATAATATTCAAGGTACCTAGTCCATATTTGACTTCTGACTCACTAGGAGAGTATCACACCTCCGGATCACGGATTTTGCTCAAACTTCGGGATAAGTTTTCAGATGATAAAATATGGAAAAAGCTAAAGTTATAGTCATAAATACTCAATATTTCCCTAGTTACAGGCTATTAAAAAAAATCACTAAAAAAGTTACTAGATTTTTAAACGCATATAGTTCTTTAGCGTCGATAGCTACAAGCTTGAAACTTTTTTTAAATTAAAGCTGAGCTTAAATCCTTTCGAATTAGTAGTTATAGCATGTGAAAATATTATTTTTTCCCAAAGTTAGAGCGTGATAAACATTGGACCTGATTTTTTTTTTAAAAACATTAATTAATATTAAAAGCTGACATTAGGTCCAATTCTTATTAGGCTCTAACTTTGGGAAAAAATAATATTTTTACATGCTGTAACTACTATTCCGAAAGGATTTGAGCTCAGCTTTAATTTAAAAAAAGTTTCAAGCTTGTAGCTATCGACGCTAAAGAACTATATGCGTTTAAAAATCTAGTAACTTTTTTAGTGATTTTTTTTAATAGCCTGTAACTAGGGAAATATTGAGTATTTATGATTATAACTTTAGCTTTTTCCATATTTTATCATCTGAAAACTTATCCCGAAGTTTGAGCAAAATCCGTGATCCGGAGGTGTGACACTCTCCTAGTGAGTCAGAAGTCAAATATGGACTAGGTACCTTAAATATTATTAAATTTTTAATTTGATTTAAAATTTTTAACTATGTAATAATATCTGTATTCGGTATATTACATATAATATATATTGAATAAATTTTATAAATTAAATAAAAAGCTATAGCTAATTTCTCAAAATTGCGTTGTAAGTGTGATCTACTTGTGTTCAGTATGTCATATATGCAAAGAGCAAGTGAGCAAATTCATATGTATTGAACCAAAACTGAGACAAATTCTGGTGACAAGGCTTGTGTTCGGCATGGTACCTGAATTCAACCTCAAAAATAATTTCAAATATTAATTAAAATTAATTAATTGAAATAAAATTGACATCACTTGAGTTCAGTGAGTCATATTAATTCATAATATTAATTTATGATTGGTTTTATATTCTCTTTAAAGCGTCATATCCGCCCGTTGAGTTTTATCACTAAACACTGTTTTACCACAACCTGTAGGTCCACTGCGATACACGTAAATGAATGTTTAAATCGTGTATCCATCTTGGCGTCTTTATTCATACTGACTATACTACCTTTACAATAACCGTACTTAACATCCAACATTTAATGACTGCGGCCGCGGCAACGGTGCACGCATGATTTTCTTATTACCGCAGCGCGAGATCGCGCGCGTACGCTGGGTGATTTGCTAATTACCGCGGGGCAAGACACGCGCGCTTATTAGCAAATTTAACGCGTGTCTTGTGATTAGCTAATTACCGCGGCGGCTAAGAGAACATGTAATTTTTAATTTTTGCGTATGATATTCAGAATAGTTGTAATAGATTTTTAATTGTTGGGCAATGTTAATTATTAAATAAAGAATAGAAAATAATATTTTAATATTCATTTATTGTTTTATAACCAAAAGGTAATGAAAGTTTTTCTGAAATATAACGACGTTTTTTCAGTACAACGCAACATGTTTTAGTTTCTTTTTTGGTAACAACATCATGAGTTTTTGCACGACGAATAGCTGTAAAATTAAGTTTAATTTTTTTACAATCTTGGTTTTTACGATTATGAATTTCATCACTCGAGCATTCATCATCATCATCATGGCTATCATTCAAACTAAACGCAACACTAATAAAATTTTTTATACTCTAACAACGGTCAAAAGTAAGAAACAGATGTTTTATGATCGTAGTTGTAAACATTTTTTCTATTCGTATTAAATCTCTTTGAACATAAGAAGAAATGTTTTGGGTTGATGATGCGTGTGAAAATAACGAAAAAATTTTAATGTGTTTACATTTGTCGAAAAATAAGATAGCGCCAGTGGTACATATGCATAAGAAAAAATAACAGTAACCGTTGTACTACGAACAAAGTATAATGATATCCATTTTCCGTCGTACCTCCAAACAGTCTTAAAAAAATAAAGGCTTATTTTTGAATGAAAGCATACACTGAGAGAGTTTTGCCTCAACAAACATGATGCGCGACGCACTAGAAAAAGTGATGCGTTTTGCATCGTAAATCACGCATATTGCTTCGCATTTCATAATTCATGCATCACTTTTTCTCGTGCATAAGTCGAAATACAGTGCGCGAGGTGGCGCCGCATCGAAAAATTTCATGCTTGTTTAGACACGCATCGATATTTATCATTAATGCGAGCCACCTTGTGGCCCGTTTTAAAAGCGCACCATCGTTTATGATGCAAAACCTTCTCCGTGTATACAACATTAAGATTAGAAAGATGTCGACCAAATAATTTGCGTACTATCAATTTTTAAATTTCCTGTGGAGTAGACGAAACTGATCTCCATGTAAAAGCAAAAATGATTTCAAAAGAAACTGACCAATTTATTCTAAAAAATTATTTATATCATATAAAATGATTGTAACATTAATTTTATTTATCAGAATATAAATTTACTGTTTGAAATTATATTTGTTTTATTAAACTAAATGCACTATATTATTCTTATAATTTTTTCGGTACGTAAGCATAAGAGATCTCAAAAATCATTTAGTAAATATCCTGTTCATAAAAATAAACGCAACTCGATGCTAATATAAAATGACATTAATACAATGCGTAAGATGAAAATATCTTTTTAATTTAGCAAACTATTTAAAAACATTTTTTGCAAGGCTATTTCTTACAAAAAAGTAAGCGATCTATAATAATTTTCACTCAAAATTAACTTCGATAACCGGAAACATTGACACGTGATATCTTCTAAAATAATGAAGATATCGAAAAAATAACTGAAATTCGACCTTTTAAGAGGCGGTTGGAACCAAATCGGTGACTTAGTTCGGTGCTTGTAATAAATGCTTATAATAATTTATTCATTTATTAATACGGTAAAAATATAGGCATTTCCTCTAGTCATGTATATAAAGAATAATTTAAAATAGTTAAAGCCACAAAAATATAGAAAACATTGTTATAAAGCGAAAAATGCTACCCAATAATCGACACGACAGTTTTTTGCATGCGGTATATGTCAAGTCAGTTTGATATTTGTAATAAATGCTTATAATAATTTATTTACTTATTCATATGGTAAAAATATAGTCATTTCCTCTAGTCATGTATATAAAGAATAATTTGAAATATTTTAAGCCATAAAAATATACAAAATATTATCGTAAAGCGAAAAATGTTGACTTGATATATACCGCAAGTCACCGATTTGGTTTCGACCGCCTCCTAAGAGCTTTAGCTCTAGAGAAACGAGCATGGGTGCTCTCTATAAGATAGCATAATAAAAATTTAAAATTTTAAATAATTTAACAAAAATTTTTTTGTCTCTTAAGAATATGGTATAGAAGAGAAACGAGAATTAAAAAAGTCTCAACGCTTCTCGTATGTCGGAAACTTAGCGTAGATTACGGGTGGTCTTATCAGATGTTTATGAAAACAATTTTAACTTGTAGGTTTGCCTTTTTTCTATATATCTCTCTTGAACTTTTTATGATGTATTATATTATTTCTAAGAAATAAATATATCTCTTACACTGAAATAATACCTGTTAAGAGGCGGTCGGAACCAAATCGGTGACTTAGTTCGGTGCTTGTAATAAATGCTTATAATAATTTATTCATTTATTAATATGGTAAAAATATAGTCATTTCCTCTAATCATGTATGTAAAGAATAATTTAAAATAGTGAAAGCCACAAAAGTATACAAAATATTGTTATAAAGCGAAAAATCCCACCTAACAATCGACACGACAGTTTTTTGCATGCGGTATATGTCAAGTCAGTTTGATATTTGTAATAAATGCTTATAATAATTTATTTACTTATTCATATAGTAAAAATATAATCATTTCCTCTAGTCATGTATATAAAGAATAATTTGAAATAGTTGAAGCCATAAAAATATACAAAATACTATCGTAAAGCGAAAAATGCTGACTTGACATATACCGCAAGTCACCAATTTGGTTCCGACCGCCTCTTAAGTTTCGTACAGACTCTCAATGATATCGTGTAACATTAAACCTAGCATGCTAAAAAAATGTTAACTATTGTAAACTATTTTTTCTCATACTCTATTAAAGGGTATAAAAGGCAGTCATCTAAAAAATTTGTATCAGTCATAATGAGGTCTATCGTGATTTCACCATCTGAAATAACTTTACGCGAACAAATTTTAAAAATTGTGTACCTTTTTCGGACGGATAATCCGCACATTAATACACGGTGTAATTCTCTATGGCGTCGAAGCGTTAAACGTATGGTATTTATACAATTAAAACATGAACTTTGTTATCTTTTAAGCAGTTGTGGACCGCGAAAAATTGCATTTTTTTATAGAAGATTTTTCAAAAATAATGAACACGCATATGATATTGCAGTTGAATTCATTAAAGAAAGAGTTGGAACGATTTTGCAGTTTTGCAAGATATGATCATCGAAAATGAAGAAAGAAAAGGTAAGAAATGTTTTACTACGAATTTATTTCATTGCTTGTCATAAATCACGGCTCTTTCTTTTTCTTAGGGTCTTTTATTATAGTTATTTATGATGTTGTTAGAAAAAACTAATAACATACAGCTTTTTTCTCTCTGCATTTCACTTAATCCGTTTTTAGTTGACTATATAAAATCTATTAAAATTATTTTGAATTTGTTTTTATATTTATTAATTTTTGGTACATTTAACATTATTTTCTATTTAAAAATATTGTACATTATATCGATTTCAAATTCTATTAATCAAGAATATTTTTACCAGAAATTTAAATGATCAAATTTATATTTCTTCAAAATAAATAAAAAAAATGAATAAAATAATGGTAAATATATAGAATTCATATTAATAAAGTAAAACTTATTAACTTACACTCATTAACAAGATGATCATGCTGATTATTTTCATCGAATGTGTGTAGTATGACTACACCTCCGTTTACTTCTTCATACGAGTTGTCACTGGTATCTTCATCCTGCTCTCTCCAAAAAAAATTGTGCAGCTGAGTCAATCTTACATTTCATTGGTCTCTAGCGTTTGAATTCCCACTGGATCGGCTGTGAGTAGCTATAGTATTTTCGATACGATTCCAAACTGTGTGTGAGCTTATGTTGTCATGCGATAAGAATTCCTGTATTCGTCTAGTTATCGCATCATTACGATCTTGTTGTTGTTGTTGTTGACGACATTGTCCTTCAACATTGACTTCTTCTTCATCGGACTCTTCTTCGACAATTTCATGCACATTATTTTCTTCTATATCAGGTGCAGCATTTTCAATTACAGCAGCCCCACCGTTCTCATTTTCTTCCATGTGTGGTGGTGGTGGTACTTGTTCTTCATTCTCTATGTTGTCTTCATCACCATCAGACATTTTAAACCCCCTATCATCTGAGGTTTCGTTATCTTCGGACTCAGAGCTGCCCAGTGACGTATGTGCTGACTCACTATCATTATCATCATCATCATCTTCATCCGAATCCCTCAAAAGAATCGCCAAAGCTGTAATGAAAAAATTTGAAAAATATGTAATTAAGAAAAAATTTGTTTTCATATTAAATAAACATTTGTATACCTTAGATGCAAAAATATAAATTAAGTGGAATATTTTTCTTTAAATATTTATTATAATAAAATTTGTAATATAAAGTAATACATTCGTATTACTATATATGTATATGTATATATACTAATACAAGTTATAAATTTTAAAAATTATTAAAAATCAGAAAAACAAACTGACATTTTTGCAACACCTTTTTCTAATTTATTTAGAAAATGTTTAATAAGAAGTTAAAAGTGATTTATTTTTATCATTACTTTATACTATTTTGAATTTTTATGTTTTTTAATAATCAGAAATATAGGGTCAATCAGACAATAAAAAAGGACACATTTTGAAGTCTTGTTAAATTAATATTATTGCAATAAATACAAAATTTATTGCAGTATGATTGTACGTTGTAATTACTCTACATGTAAAAGAATGTTAAAATAAGAAAAGCGAATGTTCAAGATTATCTTTAATTTTTTCAATCACTGAGTGGTGTCCAACTTTCAACTGATTTACCTCATGACGAAATATTTTATGTAAACAAGATTATGAATTTTTAATATAAAAATTTTTTATTTTAATACAATATATTTTTGCTTGTATTTAAAAAAATAATTTTATGTTTTATGTCTAGTCAGGAGTTACTGTGTATATATATATATATATATATATATATATATATAAGAGAACAGAACAAGAACATATATAGAAAAAAACAGATAGAGAGCGCATAAGTATAGTTAGCATAAGAGAGAAAAAACTACCTGCTCTTAACAGGGTTACAAAGAATATTTTTATCTTTCTTCAACTTTATGGCCGTATTTTCCAACTCTCTCTTTCTTAAAGTATATAGTAATACGAAGTTTAGCACTTTATATTAAGATATGAAAAAATATTTTTTGATAAAAATACAAACACAACAAAATCTATTATTTTAATAGAGAACGTTTTAAAAATTATGTTGATAATAAAAATATATTAATAAATAATATTTATTCGAAAGAATTATAAATTTGATTAATTGAATTTTTTGATGATATTATTTTTGATTAATAGAATTTCAAATCAATAAAACGTACAATTTTTTTATATTATGTTAAATGTAGCAAAGAAGAACGTATATAGAGAAAAACAGATAGAGTGCAAAGTATAGTTAGTATAAGAGAGAAAAACTACCTGCTCTTTACAGGCTTACAAAGAATATCTTTCTCTTTCTTCAACTTTATGTCTATATGCTCCACCTCTCTCTTTCTTACAGTATATAGTAATACAATGCGTATCACTTTATATTAAGATATGGAAAATATTTTTCGACAACAACGAAATCTATTATTTTAATAAAAACATTTTACAAATTATGTTCATAATTAAAAATTTAAATTGTATTAATAAATAATATTTATTTTAAAGAAATATAAATTTGATCATTTAAATTTTTGGTAATAATATTCTTGATTAATAGAATTTAAAATCGATAAAGCGTACAATATTTTTAAATACCCTACTAAAAAATCTCAGGTGAGAAATCACCTGATTTCTCAGGTGATTTATCATGCCAAAATCTCATGTGACGATTTTTTTGGTTTTTACACGTTTCAAAGCATACTTAGTCAATTGCGAACTATTTTTGAAAATTTTTAAAAAATTGGAACTTAGAAAATTTTTTTTTAAATTTGGTCTTAGAAAAAATTATGACTTATTTTACAAAAAATTTTCTAAGTTCAATTTTTCAAAAATTTTCAAAAATAGTTCGCAATTGACTAACTAGGAGAGTATCACACCTCCGGATCACGGATTTTGCTCAAACTTCGGGATAAGTTTTCAGATGATAAAATATGGAAAAAGCTAAAGTTATAGTCAGAAATACTCAATATTTACCTAGTTACAGGCAATTAAAGAAATTCACTAAAAAAGTTACTAGATTTTTAAACGCATATAGTTCTTTAGCGTCGATAGCTACAAGCTTGAAACTTTTTTTAAATTAAAGCTGAGCTTAAATCCTTTCGAATTAGTAGTTATAGCATGTCAAAATATTATTTTTTCCCAAAGTTAGAGCGTGATAAACATTGGACCTGATTTTTTTTTTAAAAACATTAATTAATATTAAAAGCTGATATTAGGTCCAATCCTTATTAGGCTCTAACTTTGGGAAAAAATAATATTTTGACATGCTGTAACTACTATTTCGAAAGGATTTGAGCTCAGCTTTAATTTAAAAAAGTTTCAAGCTTGTAGCTATCAATGCTAAAGAACTATATGCGTTTAAAAATCTAGTAACTTTTTTAGTGATTTTCTTTAATTGTCTGTAACTAGGGAAATATTGAGTATTTATGACTATAACTCTAGCTTTTTCCATATTTTATCATCTGAAAACTTATCCCGAAGTTTGAGCAAAATCCGTGATCATTTTCGATGATCCTATCTTGCAAAACTGCAAAATTGTTCCATCTCTTTTTTTTAATGAATTCAACTGCAATATCATGTGCGTGTTCATTATTTTTGAAAAATCTTTTATAAAAAAATGCAATTTTTCGCGGTCCACAACTGCTTAAAAGATAACAAAGTTCATGTTTTAAGAGGAGGTCACGTATCTCTGTCCTTTTCTAATCAAAAAAAATGATTTTTTTACAAAAACTAATAACTTTATCAAAAAATGAAGGGAAAGCCGCATCTTGTATCAAAAAAAGCAATATTTTCTTTGATAAGAAAAAATTAATTTTATTGCTTCATTTTCAAGAAAACCTTGAAAAACCAAATTGTCCACCCTAACCTCTATGATTTAGGTTTTTCAAGATTTTCTTGAAAACGAAGCAATTAAATGAATTCTTTCTTATCAAAGAAAATATTGCTTTTTTATTACGAGATGCGGCTTTCTCTTCATTTTTTGATAAAGTTATTAGTTTCTGTAAAAAACTCAATTCTTTGACCCGCGTAAAAATTAAACTATTGCCAATATATTGCCAAGAAAGTTGCTTTTCTTGGCAATATATTGGCTATGGTTTAATTTTTACGCGGGGATTAGAAAAGGACAGAGATACGTGACCTCCTCTTAATTGTATAAATACCATACGTTTAACGCTTCGACGCCATAGAGAATTACACCGTGTATTAATGTGCGGATTATCCGTCCGAAAAAGGTACACAATTTTTAAAATTTGTTCGCGTAAAGTTATTTCAGATGGTGAAATCACGATAGACCTCATTATGACTGATACAAATTTTTTAGAGGACTGCCTTTTATACCCTTTAATAGAGTATGAGAAAAAATAGTTTACAATAGTTAACATTTTTTTATCATGCTAAGTTTAATGTTACACGATATCTTTGAGAGTCTGTACGAAACGTAACAGGTATTATTTCAGTGTAAAAGATATATTTATTTCTTAGAAATAATATAATACGTCATAAAAAGTTCAAGAGAGATGTATAGAAAAAAAGCAAACCTACGAGTTACAATTGTTTTCATAAACATCTGATAAGACCACCCGTAATCTACGCTAAGTTCCCGACATACGAGAAGCGTTGAGACTTTTTTAATTCTCGTTTCTCTTCTATACCATATTCTTAAGAGACAAAAAAATTTTTGTTAAATTATTTAAAAATTTAAATTTTTATTATGCTATCTTATAGAGAGCACCCATGTTCTGACCTCTAGAGCTAAAGCTCCAAAATTCAGTTATTTTTTCGATATCTTCATTATTTCAGAAGATATCGCGTGTCAAAGTTTCCGGTTATCAAAGTTAATTTTAAGTGAAAATTATTATGGATCACTTACTTTTTTGTAAGAAATAGCCTTGCAAAAAATGTTTTTAAATAGTTTGCTAAATTAAATAGTATATTATTGACCAAGGATGCATAGTGATCATTCTCGGTGAGTGCAAACTTTTGGGGCCGAGCGTAGCGAGGCCTCAAAAGTTGCACGAGCTAGGATGATCAATATGCATCCATTTTCTAATATACTATTTTTTTGTCCCGAGGCCGAGACATTTAAAGTTTTTCCGTAGGACGCAAAATGGTCATTTTGCGGCCTAGGGCAAAAAAAGATATTTTTATCTGACGCACGGTATTAATGTCATTTGATATTAGCATGGAGATGCGTTTATTTTTATGAGCAGGATATTTACTAAATGATTTTTGAGATCTCTTATGCTTAACAGGAGGTCACGTATCTCTGTCCTTTTCTAATCAAAGAAATTATTTTTTTACAAAAACTAATAACTTTAGCAAAAAATGAAGAGAAAGCCGCATCTTGTATCAAAAAAAGCAATATTTTCTTTGATAAGAAAAAATTCATTTCATTGCTTCATTCTCAAGAAAACCTTGAAAAACCAAATTGTTCAACCTAACCTCTATGATTTATGTTTTTCAAGGTTTTCTTGAAAACAAAGCAATAAAATTAATTCTTTCTCATCAACGAAAATATTGCTTTTTTTGATACGAGATGCGGCTTTCTCTTCATTTTTTGCTAAAGTTATTAGTTTTTGTAAAAAACTCAATGCTTTGATTAGAAAAGGACAGAGATACGTGACCTCCTCTTAAGTACCGAAAAAATTCTAAGAATAATATGGTGCATTTAGTTTTATAAAACAAATATGATTTCAAACAGTAAAGGGTACCCCCCGTTAAGATAGTCAATTTTGCCCCGTCCCTTAAATTTTTGTTTGACCTCGTAACTTTGTTTTGGATAAAAAAAAATAGCTTTTGTCATATTTGCAGAGCGCGACCCCCCTCCCCCTGTCCACAGCATGGAAAAGATGACTTTTTAAATATTTATTTTTTTCTCTCTGCATCTAGTCAGTAAAAAAACCCCTGATGATCTTTAAAACGATTGTAAATGTCATAAAATAATTCCGAATAATATGCGCTTTTTAACAAAAATATATTTAATATTGTAATATTAATATGAGACATGTAAGCAAGATTTCAATGTTCTCGCATGCTCACATTTTTTTACACAGTGTAAAAATAGACCACATAGCTCTCGCAAAAGTGTGACTTAAGTGCAGATTTAGATTACATAGTGTCAAAAATGCCAAAGTCAAGGTTCATATTATTAAATCAGCATGATAATGTATGTATTGATAAGTTTTTCTTACGACATATAAATTCATATGTAATCTCAAGTTGATATTTTGACCGTACTTAAGGGCATGACAGAGCTCGCTACCTCCTAAAATAATTCATTAATATTTTAATTCCAAGTTCACGAGTAAACGGTGCGTTAGATCAAGTTCTTTCATTACAGTAAGAAAATTTGTAATACTAAACTTGAGTGCGGACAACTTACAGACTTTACCAAAATATCATACATAAAAAGTTATGAACAATTTTTAGAAATATAGTATTTTGAGGTTAGGTTTGTCGAACTTTATATCTAATTTGCGTTCCAAGCTTATAAAAAAATAACAAGTCCAAATGATTTCTTATTTTAACAAAAATTATTGTATTGACATAGCTTTAGTGCGGACAAGTCATTACGATTGTTTAAATTACGAATTTAAAAAGATATCAATAAAATAATAAAAGCAAAAATCGTGTCCAGCAGCTCCGACATCCCGTTAATATAGCTGTACCTGTGAAATGACTTATTTATCAAAATATTTTCTTTTATTAAAGCAATATAATATTTAAAAGATTTTATCACATATAAAGTGGTGAAATATCAACAAAATCATGAAAGAAGTGTTTAAATACCTAATATAAAATGTGGATTCGTGCAAAAATATGATGCAAATATTTGTAAATCTTATTTTTCTGACTTGATTGCATAATTAAATTCATAAATAAAGTTCTAGAATACAATTTCATAATATAAATAATAATACAAAGTCTGCGAATGAGCTACAATCAGTCAAAAACATCGAAAAAATGAGTTTTTTTGCATTTTTAAATATGGCGCACCAACAGGAAATATCTGGAAAAATTCAGGCAAGTAATTTTAAACGAAATACAAGTTTTTTTGCAAGAATTGGCCCTGTACCGCATTTCCCGTGAAAATAGGAAGGGTTTGAATTTTTTTTTCACCCTTTTAGGTTTTATAGCATCATCAAATCTTTATGAAAAAATTCTACATGATTTGTAACCATTTAAGCTATAAACACGATTTTTTTGGCATTTCTTTACCAAATAGATGCGGAGAAAAAAAAAATAGTGAAAAAGTTATTTTTTCCATGCTGTGGACAGGGGGAGGGAGGTCGCGGTCTGCAAATATGACAATAACAATTTTTTTTATCCAAAACAAAGTTACAAGGTCAAACAAAAATTTCAGGGACAGGGCAAAATCGACTATCTTAACGAGGAGTACCCTTTTATATTCTGATCAATAAAATTAATGTTACAATCATTTTATATGACACAAATAATTTCTTAGAATAAATTGGTCAGTTTATTTTTAAATCATTTTTGCTTTTACATGGAGATCAGTTTCGTCTACTCCACAGGAAATTTAAATATTGATAGTACGCAAATTATTTGGTCGGCATCTTTTTAATCTTAATGTTGTATGTGCTTTAATTTAAAAATAAGCCTTTATTTTTAAGACTGTTTAGAGGTACGACGAAAAATGGATATTTAGTTTTATAAAACAAGTATAATTTCAAACAGTAAATTTATATTCTGATAAATAAAAATTAATGTTACAATCATTTTATATGACACAAATAATTTCTTAGAATAAGTTGGTCAGTTTATTTTGAAATCATTTTTGCTTTTATATGGAGATCAGTTTCGTCTACTCCACAGGAAATGCAAAAAAGAGATCTACTTACACTAGATAAGAGTATTCAAACATAATGTTGAATTTATAGCATCCTGTTTGTAACTATAAGATTTTTGAGAACAATCACCGATGCTCAATTTAGAGAGTTGTTTGCCGGAGGGCCATCGAGTAAGATGGCTCTAAGAACAAAATACAACGATCTATTAATACGCAAGCAAGCTAACGCGGTGCAGTGCTTAAATCAAATCAATGTTTTAAAGAGAGCAATAAAAAAATATAAAAAGATTGTTAAAAATTAAAAGAAATTAAAAATTGAAATTGATAAAATAGAAAATAAATTAATTGAAAGTGAAAATTTAATAGCTGAAGATGTTTCACCTCTTTTACGTAGAGGTGAAGAGTGCGCCATATGCAACAATCAATTTTTCGTGGCCACTAGGTGCAACAAATGGGTAATTTGCGAGCACTGCCAAAGATTCCGCTGCGTTGCATGCAGACATTCTTCATGTTCATGCATCGCGCTTATGGAATCTCCTGCCTCTCCTCCCATACAAGACAATGAGGAGATAGACGTAGTGAACTAAAAAGTTATAAAATAAAACTGTTTTAATAAAAATACTTTTAGGAAATCAAAATAGTGTAACAGTGTTAGTATAATTTAATAGTGTAAGTGTATAAGTGTAGTTTTTTAATGTACTAGAAAACCCATGCGCGCAAGCGCGCCCTATATCTAATCTAAATGTATATAAATTTTTAATGATTAACCGTTAATATAGTGTTATTATTTTCTGTTCATTATTAAATAATAATAATTTCATATCTACTAATATCTGCATCAGTAAAGAAATGGATGTTATATACTGATGTATCAGAGCAGTTTACGCGGCATCAATGAATTTATAGACACGGAAAACTTCGAGAAAAATTAATCTCATTTAAAAGATATATTATCACTATATTCATTTTCTTATTATTATTTAAAAAATTGAAGAAATAGTAAACTTCCAAATTATTTTTTAAACATTTCTTAAATTTTTCAAAATTTAAATAACGTAAACTATTACAAAGTCAAAAGTTATTTTACGAATATATAGCTTTTTATACACATAATTTTTAATATCAAACTAACGTATTTGATTTTCAAGATATATCTTAAGAGAATTCCAAGATCAATCTCTGGACATAGTCATGTAAAAGAAAAACATAATTAAAATAAGTATCAGAAAAATTTTAATATGTAATATTGGAATCCTAAATTATCAATAACCAATGAATGAAGTTATTTAAAAATTAATATTTTCAACAATATGAAATCCATAAAATATATAAAAAATAAAATAGTTCAAATCCATTCTTAACGATATGTATATCGTTCCTATTTTTAAAATACAAATGAAAATAAAAATTCTAATTTATATTTTCTTAATTATAGTAATTATATTATTCTTTCAAACAAAAAATTTTTTATTTTATTTTGCAGAAGAACTGTTTATTCTAAGCGTGATTCAATTTGAATTTTGAAATTCAATAAACAAACTTTTAAAAATGGTACATTTTAGGCAAGTATTATACTATATTTTTGAAAAAAAATGTTTAAGCTGTCAATCTAGAAATATTTTATATACTAAATTATATTATCGAAATTGTATTACTTATTGGTTTTTTTATTATTTATTTTAAAATATTCCGAAATATTTTAAATATTATTTTAAATTTACAAATTTATTTGCCTTGTTATAAGCTAAAAAGTTCATAAAATCTGTATTTTCAAAAAAATATTTATTGCTAAATTTATTGCTTAATAACTATTTTATGGTACAATTTTTAAAAAAGAATTCAGAAGTAAATGGCATAGAATTATTACAATGTTCTAATTTTAAATATACAATAACAAATGAATATAGAGCGGTACTTCGCACTCTCGACATTTTCACACAAAAGAATTTTGTTAGCGATGTTTATATTATTAATTTTATTTAAAAAATCCAACTATAACTCAATAATTATAATTCAATTATTTTATCAATGATTTTTATTATCAAATTTTAAATCGATGATTTTATTTAAACATCCCCAGCGGAAAAAAATGTCCCAATTCTTCTAAAAATTTTCAAAACGTCTCAATTTTTTTCAGTTTGTTTCAGTTTGTCTCGTTTTTTTTTAGATTCTTGCAATAACTTTTAGAATGAGTTAAAATGTTTTATTTAAGTATTTGGACAAAACACTCAGAGTATTTCAGTTTGTTTCATTTTCTCTCATTACTTTCTGAACAAAAAACGATAGAAACCGAAAGAAACTGAAAACAAACAGAAATAATCTGAAAAAATGAAAGAAAATGAAATAAACAGAAACTAAATGAAAAAAAGTGAAAGAAATTGAAACAATTTGAGAGAAATCAAAACAGATTAATACAAACTAAAATAAACTAAAAATTTCATAATATTACTGATTTCTTTTTTCGTCAGTTAGAAAATGAAAGAAAATGAAACATACTGAAAATTTCCGATAATTCCTGAAACAGTTTAAAATGTGCTATTTGTTTCGTCCCAATTTTCACAAGAACTTTCCGTTCATTTCAGTTTCTTTCAGAAATTTTCAATTACTCTCGTTTATTTTTTCCGCTGGGGATATTATAGTAAATCAAATCTCGTTTTTCGCCAATCATATGATTCTATTCAATGCACCAATCACGTTCTTTGTATAAAATGTTTCACAACATCCGGCCATCGTTTCTTTAAAAGAGGATTTAACATGTTTTAATAATGAACATCGCCAGCTATTCACCACAGGAAATAAAAAAGTAAGTGATATTTTTTTTGTATTTTTTTAAACTCTCATATATATATATATATAATACACTCAATTATTATTATATTGCTTCGTTTATATTAACATTCCAATAAATTAAATGTTATTAAATTTATTTATGTGAATAATAATATAATTTATTGAAACATTAATGTTTCTTATCATAATCGGTCCTTTTCAGGATCACCAATAAAAAACACGTGTCTGCGCACGTGTGAGTGTGTGTGTGTGTGTGTGTGTGTAAATATAAAGTTATCTCCAATGTTTATTTAAATAAGTAATTATCTTATCTCAATTGTTTGTTTAAATAAATAAGTCATTATCGTATTTTAATTGTTTGCTTAAATAAATCTTACGCACTGTATTAATGTCATTTGATATTAGCATGGAGTTGCGTTTATTTTTATGAACAGGATATTTACTAAATGATTTTTGAGATCTCTTATGCTTACGTACCGAAAAAATTCTAAGAATAATATGGTGCATTTAGTTTTATAAAACAAATATAATTTCAAACAGTAAATTTATATTCTGATAAATAAAATTAATGTTACAATCATTTCATATGAAACAAATAATTCCTTAGAATAAATTGGTCAGTTTCTTTTGAAATCATTATTGCTCTTACATGGAGATCAGTTTCGTCTACTCCACAGGAAATTTAAATATTGATAGTACGCAAATTATTTGGTCGGCATCTTTTTAATCTTAATGTTGTAAGGTAGTGGAACCAATCACTGATCGGGGACCAAATAATGATAATTTTGTAAAAAAATTTATTTTAAAATAGTTTTTTTTTTTTATTAAAAAGAAATTATCCTTCTTAAAAAAATGATGAGCCGCCATATTGAAGCATCTAAAGATCGAATCCTGATTGGTCGATATAGAATAGGCGCCAAAAATTAAATTTTAAAGGGTTTAGATTTTTTAAATAAATAAAAATTAATTTCTAGGCATTGTTTTTTAAATATAATAGAAGTAACTCAATTAAAATAGAATAAGAATTTTTTATTTTAAACCAAGCAATATTATTTATGTATATAACCAATGTATAGTTTAATGATAAAATATATAACTATGAGCACAAGCAAGGTGACTACCTTTTATTTAAAAATTCCAGTAAAATTGTAAAGACATCAAATAATATAACAATTCAGATAAGTAATTTATTCCTTTATTGCATAAGTATTGCTTAATGCAGGTACAATATGTATATATTTTTAATTGTTTTTCATTTAAAAATAAGTATAGTAACAGCAATTAATGAAGGTTTGAGGTTATGAAGGTTTGAGGTTATGAAAGTTTTATTATTCTATATTTCTATTACTCAGATTAAAAATCATCAAAGTACCAAAAAAAGTAATATATTTAACTAATGTTTTAAAGATAAATTTATGCACATTTTAATAAAAAAAATAAGGTTAGAATGAATCAAGATCAAAATTTACTGATAACAATGGATGATACAATTGACGAACAAACTGTATGTCTATTTTTAATGAAAATTTAAAGAATCTACTTATACGAGTGTGCTATTTCATAATATACAATACTATTTAGTTAAACTTATTATATTAAATATTAATACATAAATAAATAGAAGTATAAAATGTGTGTTTTCAGTAAATGTAGTTTGAAAATAATTTGCACACTGATAAAAGTATGACTACGATAGGCAGCTTTGTTATAGATTAACATATAAAATTTGTATTACAGTTGACGAACAAGCTATATGTCTATTTTTAATGAAAATTTGAATAATTTACTTATTCATTTTATATAAGTGTGCTATTTTATGATATACGATGAATTAATATTTAATATAATGTATTTAACTGAATAGTTTGCTTATACGAGTGAGTTATTTTATTATATACATTACTATTTAACTAAATATTAATACATGAAATTAAAAAATGGAAAAACAATTTATGTTTTAATGAATAAAGCTTAAAAATAATTAACATGCTGATAAAATTATAACTATAGTAAGCATCCTTTTTATATATTTGTATATATAAAATTTGCATTACAGTTGACAAACAAGCCATATGACTATATTTTCAATAAAAATTTGAATATTTACTAATATAGGTGTGTTATATTTTATAATATAAAATGAATTAATATTTAATATAATATATTTAACTGATTAGTTTACTTATACATATGGATTATTTTATAATATACAGACATAAGCTGAAATAACTTGGGCGCCTATGCACTTTCTACTCAACTGTAGTTATTTGAGCTATCAGACCTGAGTTTCAGTCTGAAAAAAAATCAGATTTAAATGTAATTGATAATTTTTTGTTATTATAATATTAACTAATAAAACTTCTTTTTAGCTTAAATATACATTAAATAAAAAAGTTTGATCCATGAATAGTTTTAAAAACCCTTATCTGATGCTTAAAATCCTTTTGATTAGTTAAAAACTTGATTTTGTTTATTTAATAACACTATTTAAAATGAAATAATGTTGTATGTGTATCATGTCTTAAGATTTATGAGTTATAAATATATTTTAATACACTTCTACTTTCTCATAAAGAAAACATTGTATCAATAAAAAAATTTGTTCTATTTTTTTATTAATTTGTACATATTCAGACTCGTGGAAAAAAGTGGTTTCCACCCTGTTAAAAAAAATCAGGCGAGAAAACACCTGATTTCTTAGGTGATTTATCATGCCAAAATCTCATGTAATGATCTCTCACTTGATTTTTTTTTGTAGGGCAGAAAATGTCTGTATGTATGTGTGTGTATGTACTCATTACGTCAATTAGATCTCGAAAAGTACTCGACAGATTTCCTTCAAATTTTGCATACAATTTATTTTTTTGTCTAACTCGTACGGAAGCTATTGAAAACTGGTTTTCTTGGCATAGTTTTAATTTTAGAACAATTTAAAACATTTTTTTTCAATTCTAATTTTTAATTTTTTTTTGTATTTTACTTTAAGTACTCAATGGATTTGCTCTAAAATTTGCTTGGAAATTATTTGCGACTACCAAAAGAAAAACTTCTGAAAACTGATGGGTGGGGCTCGAACATTAGAATGTTTTTTATTTAATTAACATTTATTTAGAAGTTCATATAAATTATGTGCATATCAAGACTGTTCATTTATTCATTTTAGAATTTTCGTATTTTCAGCGACTGAAGTAACGAAAATAACTAATGCGAGTAAAGCATTTTAGAATATTCACTTTATCGAAATAAGAAGTAGCAAAATAAATGTACGTCTAAATTTAGAATAAATTATATCAAGATTTCGAAAGAACTCTAAATATTTTAATCGAATAATTTGAGATTATCACTACTGCTTTTTGAAATCATGAAAATTCATTATTACTTTATTCTAAATTATGGAATACGCTATTCGTAATTGTGGCACTCTAAATAAATATTCATTAAATAAAAAACATTCTAATGTTCGAGCCCCACCCAAACTGATTTTCTTAGCGTGGTTTTAATTTTAGATAATTTTGTAAAATTTGAAAAAAAAATTCATTTTTCTTTTATTTTACGTAAATTACTCTATAGATTTGCCCCAAAATTCGCATGCAAGTTATCCGCTATTGTCAGAAGAAAAAATTTTAAAACTAATTTTCTTAGCGCAGTTTTAATTTTAGAGCATTTTGAAAATTTTGAAAAAATTTTTATTTGAAACCACTTTTTTTGACTCCCGGAGTCTAAATATGTACAAATTAACGAAAAAATAGAAAAAATTTTTTCACCGATACAATAATTTTTCTTTGAGAAAGCAAAATGAAATCAAAATACTCTAACACAATGAGCTCTATGAGAAAGCATTACACCAAAGCACTTGGCAGCGTTTTTGTAAATGCTTAAGTTCAAATAAATGTAATAGATATATTTATTATTACCTATAATGCGGTTATGAAGTAGCTAAGTAAAGTCATTTATTTAATAGTCATTAAATATATAAAGATAAAAAAGATGCTTTTGTAATTTTAAATAATGAGGGATTTTTAAACTCTTATTACCAATAATAGTATTTAAAAATTTAATTTACTGCAATATTTAATTTAATTTAATGCTATCCAAACTAAAGATGTAACGCATATAATAATTAGTGAAAACAATTTTATATGAATGAGTTGAAACAAAATTTAATGCAAGTAAAAAATAAAATGTTTTTTTGTGAAAAACTTTTTGATTCTTTATTGCAAAATTTATATTATTTTCATACATTATTTTAAAACTCGGAAATTGATAGTGATGAAAATCAATAATGAATCAGATGAAATGTTTCTTCTAGAATATTTAAATTCTTTTAATCCTTCCAGTAAATTACATTTGAGAGAAAAATTTATTGTAATGCTTATAAGAAATATAAGTATTAATAAAGGTTCATGCAATAGTGCGAGATTGCAAATTTTAGAATTTTCTAATCATTTATTAAAATGTAAAATTTTGACGGGTGGTATAAGATAATATTTTTCCAAACCGTAGTAGATTATATTGTGAAAATGAATATTCCTTTTACATTTAAAAGAACGTAATTTTCATGTGAATTATCTTTTGCTATGACGATTAGTAAATTACGTGGACAAACGTTTGATAATATAATTATTGTTTTAAGGAACTGAACACGGTTAAAAACAATTGTGTAGTCTGTTAACTTTTATTTTCTGTTACTAAATTGTCTGTTGAAGTAACAAACAAGGATGTGACGATTTAACAGACTTTATGTCAGTTGATTCTGAAAATGTCCGTAACAAACGACTAAAATAGATAGTCCAGGGGCAAACTACATAAGTCTTGGTCGATCGAGGTCCTCAATTCTACCCAGGTTTTTTATGTATTTTTGACCTGCTGAATCCGAATTTTTTGGGTAGAATGTCTGAAAATGGCGCATTTAGTAATTATTAACAATTTTCATAAACAAATTATAAAAATGCACTTAAAAAAAAATTTTATCATATTTTTTAGTTCATTTTGAGTAAAAAAGGTTCTCATGAACATATTGCTAAAATGCACTGAATCGGCAGAAAACAAATTGCAAAGTTTGAAAAACGCGATTTTTTATAAATACGGTCGCTAACTACTGTAATCTTTAAGTTTATATTTTAACCAACAATTTAAGCTATTGTGAGTTAAAATGAAATCAGTAGAAGCTGAGCTATAGGCTGTCAAAGTTTTGAAAAATCGCGTTTTTTCAAACTGCGATTTTTTTTGCCGATTCAGTTCATTTTAGCAATATGTTCATGAGAACCTTTTTACTCAAAATGACCTAAAAAATATCATAATTTTTTTTTTTCTAAAAAACGTATTATTATAATTTGTTTATAAAAATTGTTAATAATTATTAAAATTATATCATTGTAAATGTCACGAAAGCTATTCATTAGACAACGAATATCATATTATAAACGAATATAATATTGTATAAGATATAATAAAAAACGTTCTTTCTAATATTTCTTGAGTTCTTGTACATTTATTAATTTAAGGAGTCTCATATGTCAGCTATAGTTTGTTGTTCATAAAAATTAAAAGTTTAAAGAACTCTTCAAAATTTTGATAAAAATTAATTTATACCTAGAAAAAATTTCTGCAAATTTTCAAGTAGTCTTATCAACTAATTTTTTTATATGTGCTCACTCGAAGTCCGCGTGTTTTGTATCTCATAGTAGTAAAAAGATAAACTTTAAGTGAGCATAAATAATAAAATCAGTCGATAAGTCTAACTAAAAATTTGCAGAGATTTTTTCCAGGTATAAATTAATGTTTTTCAAAATATTGAAGAATTTTTTAAACTTTTGATTATTATGAACAACAAACTATAGCAAACTATAGCTAGCACATGAGACTCCTTAAACGTGAATTTTAAAAAATAAAACTATATATAAATCGTGTATGTATGTGTACGGAAAACAAGACCAAAAAAAGTTTTAGTACATTGACAGACAATGTCTGTAATTTATAAGTAAAATTTTAACAGACATTTGTTTGTTAAATCCTTTAAAGACATTTTGTTTGTTAAAGTAACACACATTTTTGTCTATTAACTGGTTTTAACAGACTTTGTCTTTGATATTTCTAACTGTGAATAAACTAACAGCAGCAGTTGTTTCAATTTTTCTTTATTTCTATAAGAGAAAAAACGACTTTTCTTCTCTATTTTTTAGAGAGGCCACTTCAGGTGCTAAAACATAAAATTTAATAACAACTGATAACAGTTTCTTAATGATTAAAAATTTCTAAATTCATCAACAATACATTAAAAAAACATCACCTAAAACAATACATTTTAGGCGTAACAATAAAAATAAAAAATGAAACTTACAAGTATTAAACATGTGGTATTACATAACTATTTTTGTTTTATAAAAATGTATAATAATAGATATTTCTATTAATAATAAAAATTTACGCAATCTAATATGCGCCGTCATGATCTACGTGACATTATAAAGTATAAGTTATTTCAACGAATATAGACGCTGATAGAAGCGTACATGGGAAATTTACGGAAGCGCCTATCTGCCATCTCCCGGCACACGGTGGCGCATGCCAAATTTTCTCTGTCGGAACGGAACCCCGAGTTCCGTGCTTTGCGATTTATATTTTTTTCATTAATTGCGTTAATAAATGAAATCATTATAGTAAATAATTTTATAAATTGTATTGGAAATAGCAATAAAAGGACTAAAAAATCACATTGAAGGTTAAATTATGTATAAATTATAATATATTTACATAAAATTGTAGGTTATGTTATTTAAGTTTTGTAAACAAATGTTTTTTAAATTTAGATGGAGAAGAAAACTGTAATTGATGGTATCAAAAGATATTTTAAAAAAGATTACAGTTACAAAGCTATTTGTCATTTATTAAAGAAAAAACATAACGTTACAATAAGTTTAAGGACCCTGTCTAGATCAAAATGTTTTTTGTACATAATTGAAAAAAGATAACCTAAAATTCTACAATGTGAATATATTATGATTCAAACATACCTTAATTTTATGTAATATATACCTTTTATGTAATTTTTTTTTTAATTTTAATCATTATAAAGCAGCGTATTGTTACATGGTAATAATATTTCACTTCATGTAATTGATAAAAAATATTAATCACAAAGCACGGAACTCGGGGTTCCGTTCCGACAGAGAAAATTTGGCATGCGCCACCGTGTGCCGGGAGATGGCAGATAGGCGCTTCCGTAGAAATTTCTGCCAAAAATGAGTTGGTTCTGTTACCCAGCTACTTGGGGACACCATCAAATCCCATGTATTTTTATATCTATATAAATCATATATATAGCACATTTTTCATATGTATAGATATACAAACAATGTTGAAGTGTTACCCAGGCTTTCGGACGAAAAATGTAACCCAGAAGAATCCTTCTATAAGCGTCTATCTTCTTTGGTTATACAAATCTTTAACATAGGTAATTTAGGTGAGTTACGTATGTACAAAGTGACTAGCAAGTGTTTTCTTTTATGTACTTGGTATCTGATTCAAGATTTTGACTCACATGAATGAATTTGATTTAATTATATTTAATCTAATTTAACAATTATTGCGTTTTATTGTAAATAATTTATTCTTGAAACCGTTTTATCAAAAAAATTAATTTCTTTTTAATAATTCAACTATGTATTTATTATATACGTTGTTTAATTTTTGAGTGTCGTGTATTATTGCAATTTTCATATTTTTTAATATGTATCATTTCTGATAGCAATCTTTTTTGATAGTTGCATTCAATGTCTAATATGTTTGAGGTTCCTATGTTTGTATCAAAGCTATGGCTAGAATTTTTACAGTGTGTAACCAACGCAGATTTGTCTCTATTATGTTTCAAATCACTTATATGTTGTAAATAAAGAAAAATTGAAACAGATACTGCTATTAGTTTATTCAGTTGCTTAAAAAAAATTTTAGCTGTTGTTAGCTGTTTAAAAGAATAATATAATTATTGATTGATGAAGAGAAGTTTTTGATCATGGTCAGTTGTATGCTGCGGTATCTAGAGTTTGATCTTATATCCTACATGCCAAAAAACTAATATAAATATTGAAAATTATGTATGTAAAAAATTATATTAAAAATTTCTTTTAATTTAATTTTTTTATTTTTTGATGACATATTAAAGGCACTTTGTACTGTTTGATTTTAAGGTTCATAATTTTAGTTTTTATTTAAAATTAATTTTTGATAGATGACCACTCATCATTTTTTTAAAAACAATAAAATTGCTACTAAAATAATTTCGTTTATTAAAATTACTTATCATGTTTATAGATGTTATTATATCCATAGTTGACCCTGGAGTATAAATTTGTTGCGCGCTTCGCGCGCATGAATGTAGCTAGTATTTAATAAATAAAGCATTGATAAACTTATTTCAAAAGTTTTTATGCTCACTCAGTTTGTCAAATTTGAAAAAAAAATTCATGAAAATCGTCTGTTACGTTTCATGTGTTTGCACGAGCAACAGCTTAAGCAATGGCGGAAGAACAGTGAGTGGACTTAATGCATTTTTTCTTTGCTTTTGAGTGATATTTTCATTAACAGCAGGCCGGAGTAGAACCTGATACCGACCGAGTAGCAATTGAGTTTTTTGTTATTTACTCAACTATTAATCAGTGTATCTTCAAATTAAAGGTTAAGCGCAATAGATATTATTATAATAAACATTTATGCACAAGAAAAAAAAATTCTACCGCTTTGTTTTTGAGAAAAGTAAGGAACGCCGAGGTAAAAGTTTATGTTTATAATATTTTCGCGTTCCTTACTTTTCTCAAAAACAAATCGGTAGATTTTTGTTTTCTTGTGCAAACATATTTGTAATAATAATATCTATTGCGCTTAACCTTCAATTTGCAGATACACCAATTAATACTTGAGTAAATAACGAAAATCTCAATTAGACAAGGACAGCGAATCCGGCCTGCTCTTAAAGGGATTCTTTATACATAAATTAAAGCATTAAAATGGCAAAATTAAAAGAGGTACGAATTTATTTATACAACTAAGCCTTATTTATTTTAATGATTATCAATTGGTTACTTAAATTATACAGGGAACCTATTATTGATAATCGAATCTCTAATGATTTTTTCAAGTTATTTTAAAAGAAATAAAATATTTATAAAGTTAAATTAGTTATATTTATTATTCCATTGGTTTTTTTCTAGAAAAAAACAGTACAAAGAAAAACAATGATTCCGATATGGAAAAAGCTGTAAATGAGGTTAGGAGAGGAGTTAAAGTAAGACAAGCTAGCAAAACATTATACACAAAAAGTAAATGATATTTACGTTTGAAAACTCATCAGAAAAAAAAACGATCATTATTAGAAGCTCAGACTAAACAATTAGATTTAGAGATGGTTGAAAATTTGTCATGTAAAAGTCAACTGAAATAAAACTTTGATTTCAGAAGAAAAAATAATTAGAGATAAATTAAAGAATATCAAGCCTAAAAAAATAATTAAAAAAGAAAAAGTAGACTGATTGAAAAAAATGTAATTTATTACAAATTTTATAGTTTTAAGCAGTAACTATGCACTATTTTTGAGTATTTTAATAATGAATCGTTTTCCTTGTATTCATGAATGTATACATACTTAAATTATATTTAAATATGTTGTTTAAGGCTGCAATTTTAGTTTCAATTATTATTATTTAATATAAAATTTAATATCTGTACAAGATTTAACTTTATAAGATAAAGTTATTTTAAAAAATAAATGAATTTATGCATCCTAGTTTCCAGAATTTAATGTTATCAATAAATGGTTCTTCCCTTGATTAATAATTGGTTCCTAACCTAAAATGCTGATCAATAATTGGTTCTTACGATGCTTAAAATAAAATAGAAATTAAAAAATATTTATTGCATAAAATGAATAAAATTAATTATTTTCGCGATAAATAAGTACTATATTTTCTAACAAAATAGGTTTTATATAATTTTATTTATTAAAAATTAAATTATTTGTATTTTTTTTTCATGCTTTTCCTTAAATGATCAATAATTGGTTCCACTACCTTATGTGCTTTTATTTAAAAATAAGCCTTTATTTTTAAGACTGTTTAGAGGTACGACGGAAAATGGATATTTAGTTTTATAAAACAAATATAATTGCAAACAATAAATTTATATTCTGATAAATAAAATTAATGTTACAATCATTTTATATGACACAAATAATTCCTTAGAATAAATTGGTCAGTTTCTTTTGAAATCATTTTTGCTTTTACATGGAGATCAGTTTCGTCTACTCCACAGGAAATTTAAATATTGATAGTACGCAAATTATTTGGTCGGCATCTTTTTAATCTTAATATTGTATGTGCTTTTATTTAAAAATAAGCCTTTATTTTTTTAAGACTGCACAGAGAGAGTTTAGCCTCAAGAAACATGATGCGCGTCGCACTAGGAAAAGTGCTGGCTTTTGCATTGTAAACCACGCGTACTGCTTGGCATTTTATAATTCGTGCATCACTTTTTTTTGTGCGGTAATGTGTGAAATGCAGCGCATGGTGGCGCCGCATCAAAAACTTCGTGCACGTTCAGACACGCATCGATATTTATCGTTCATGCGAGCCACCTTGTGGTGCGTTTTCTAAACGCATTATCTTTTACAATGCAAAACTCTCTCCATGTGTTTAAAGGTACGACGGAAAATGGATATTTAGTTTTATAAAACAAATATAATTTCAAACAGTAAATTTATATTCTGATAAATAAAATTAATGTTACAATCATTTTATATGACACAAATAATTTTTTAGAATAAATTGGTCAGTTTCTTTTGAAATCATTATTACTTTTACGTGGAGATCAGTTTCGTCTACTCCACAGGAAATTTAAAAATTGATAGTACGCAAATTATTTGGTCGGCATCTTTCTAATCTTAATGTTGTATACACGGAGAAGGTTTTGCATCATAAACGATGGTGCACTTTTAAAACGGGCCACAAGGTGGCTCGCATTAACGATAAATATCGATGCGTGTCTAAACAAGCATGAAATTTTTCGATGCGGCGCCACCTCGCTCACTGTATTTCGACTTATGTACGAGAAAAAGTGATGCATGAATTATGAAATGCGAAGCAATATGCGTGATTTACGATGCAAAACGCATCACTTTTTCTAGTGCGTCGTGCATCATGTTTGTTGAGGCAAAACTCTCTCGGTGCATGCTTTCATTAAAAAATAAGCCTTTTTTTTTAAAGACTGTTTAGAGGTACGACGGAAAATGGATATCATTATACTTTGTTCGTAGTACAACGGTTACTGTTATATTTTCTTATGCATATGTACCACTGACGCTATCTTATTTTTCGACAAATGTAAACACAT
Source organism: Anastatus disparis (assembly GCA_017163975.1). Taxonomy (NCBI): domain Eukaryota; kingdom Metazoa; phylum Arthropoda; class Insecta; order Hymenoptera; family Eupelmidae; genus Anastatus; species Anastatus disparis. Next base: position 4,009,164 of record JAFFSR010000301.1, on the reverse strand, counting down.
TAAAATTTTTTCGGTATTTTTACACGCTTTATCAACCCAAAACATTTCTTCTTATGTTCAAAGAGATTTAATACGAATGGAAAAAATGTTTACAACTATGATCATAAAACATCTGTTTCTTACTTTTGACCGTTGTTAGAGTATAAAAAATTTTATTAGTGTTGCGTTTAGTTTGAATGATAGCCATGATGATGATGAATGCTCGAGTGATGAAATTTATAATCGTAAAAACCAAGATTGTAAAAAAATTAAACTTAATTTTACAGCTATTCGTCGTGCAAAAACTCATGATGTTGTTACCAAAAAAGAAACTAAACCATGTTGCGTTGTACTGAAAAAACGTCGTTATATTTCAGAAAAACTTTCATTACGTTTTGGTTATAAAACAATAAATGAATATTAAGAGGAGGTCACGTATCTCTGTCCTTTTCTAATCAAATAATTAATTTTTAGCTAAAAATAATAACTTTAGCAAAAAATAAAGAGAAAGCCGCATCTCGTATCAGGAAAAGCAAAATTTTCTTTAATAAGAAAAAATTAATTTTATTGCTTCGATTTCAAGAAAAGCTTGAAAAACCAAATTGTTTATCCTAACCTTTGTGTTTCAAGTTTTTCAAGGTTTTCTTGGAAACGAAGCGATAAAATTAATTCTTTCTCATCAATGAAGATATTGCTTTTTTTGATACAAAATGCGGCTTTCTCTTAATTTTTTACTTAAATTATTAGTTTTTGTAATAAAATCAATTCTTTGATTAGAAAAAGACAGATATACTTGACCTCCTCTTAAAATATTATTTTCTCTTCTTTATGTAATAATTAACATTACCCAACAATTAAAAATCTATTACAACTATTCTGAATATCATACGCAAAAATTAAAGATTACAAAAACACATGTTCTCTTAGCCGACGTGGTAATTAGCTAATCACAAGACACGCGTTAAATTTTCTAATAAGCGCGCGTGTCTCGCACCACGGTAATGAGCAAATCACCCGGTGTACGCGCGCCAATAAGCGCTAATATGGCGCGCGATCCTGCGCCGCGGTAATAAGAAAATCACGCGTGTGCCGCCGCCGCCACCGACGCAGTCATTAAATGTCGGATGTTAAGTACGGTTATTGTAAAGGTAGTATAATCAGTATGAATAAAGACACCAAGATGGATAGACGATTTAAACATCCATTTACGTGTATCGTCAGTGGACCTACAGGTTGTGGTAAAACAGTGTTTAGTAATAAAACTCAACGGGCGGATATGACGCTTCACAGAGAAATGTAAGTTTTTTATGTTTTTTATTATTCAAAATTAATATGGGGAGTCATAAAAATGACGTCACTATACCTACCATTCTTATCTATTGTTTACAAAACAAACTATTATGTTAACGACTTATTTACGTAATAAACAAATAAGTTAACAACTTATTTATATAAACAAACAATTAAGATAACAACAAAGTATTATTTTAATTGTTTTATTTATATAAATAGGTCGTTAACTTAACTGTTTGTTTATGTCAATAAATCGTTATCTTTATGGTTTATTTATCGTTTTATATAAATCGTTATCTTAATGGTTTGTTTATGTAAATAAATCGTTATCTTAATGGTTTGTTTATGTAAACAATAGATAAGAATGGTAGGTATGGTGACGTCATTGTTATGACTCCCTATACCTAACTATATACTACTGCCATATACTTATAGACACAGAAAAATCAACCACTACGCACACTAAAACATACATGAAGAAAATATGACACTCTTTTAGATGACGTTAACATTTCACTAATACACAAAAACACCATATATACACACACATACACACGCACAGACATACACATACTATATACCATACACACACCACAAACTTACACACACTTACATAATACATAAAAATTCACACACACATGAATAAACACATATACACACGCGCGTACATATACACGCATTAACTCAAAAACACACACACACATATATATACATACACCGATAATTACATTGAAAATCTTACTAAAGCATAGAGAAACTGATACACTCACACACACACACACGTACACAAAAAACTCATGATAAAATTTACACACCTAACGTAATTCACATACTTATCAACACACACGCATATACTGATATATACGCTACAACCCAATCCTAAATGAATACACATGCATACTAACTTATAAACAGGCACTTAACAAACATAAAATTTTACTCTGCTATGAACACATATTAACTGACATAGACAAACGCACTTACACACACAAAAATATACACCTAGAGCTACAAATAATGTACAAGACACTTTTCAACATACATGAACACTATATCGATTCTTTACACCATACATTTAAAAACACATACATGAACGCACATAAACATACATATACACACACACGCAAACATACAAGTACACACACACACACACACGCGCAAACATACATGTACACACATATACACACGCAAACATACATGTACACAAACACACACACACGCACACACACACACACACACACAAGCACACACACACACATATATACACACATATATACACACACACACTAATTTATACGCAATTTAACAATATAAACTTCTCTACTGCTATAGAAATATACTTACAGACACCGACGAACTCACAACACACATAAAAACATACACATACGTAACAATAATGCAAAATAGGATTCACTTTTTAGCTGACACGAACATTTTCTCGAGTATACTATCGAGTATATATCATACAGGCGCATGGCATATAGCACCCTTATTAACATATATACTTATAGACAAAGACGAACCAGCTAATACGCACACAGGAACATACACAGTGGCACACAAACATACATGTACACATACACACACAAGCACACACACACACACACACACTAATTTATACGCATTTTAACAATATAAACTTTTTTACTGCTATAGAAATATACTTACGGACACCGACGAACTCACAACACACATAAAAACATACACATACGTAACAATAATGCAAAATAGGATTCACTTTTTAGCTGACACGAACATTTTCTCGAGTATACTATCATACAGGCGCATGGCATATAGCGCCCTTATTAACATATATACTTATAGACAAAGACGAACCAGCTAATAAGCACACAGGAACATACACAGTGGCACGAATACAAAATGACACACTTTTTAAATGACGTAAACACTTTCATTAATACACATATACACGATATATACGCACACAGAAACATACACAGTGGCATTAATACCAAATGACACATTTTTTAACTGACGTAAACGCTTTCACTAATACACATACACACGATATATACGCACACAAAAACGTACACAGTGGCACGAATACAAAACGACACACTTTTTAACTGACGTGAATACTTTTACTAATACACATACACACAATATATAAGCACACACATACACGCACATACATACACACACATACCATACATACACACAACACTCACTTATACACACTCACATAATACATAGACAAACACATACATACATACTAACATAATATACAGGGTGATTCAGATACATAGGTATAACATATATATGATTCAATTCGTTTTTTTATTCTGAATCGAATCGTGCAAGAAAAAAATTTTTATCTCAATTAGGGCGTTCAAGATCAATTGTTGAAAATGACCAATCAGCGATTGTCTATAGAAGAATAGTAGAACAGCATTGTCAGATCGTCGCGCAATAAGTAGATAAAGTAATTGTAGGGTAAGGTAGTATTACTTGACATGACAATATCTTTGTGAGGCTAGCGCATTCTATTTGTGTAATTTTTCCTTGATAATTTTCATCAGGTAAATCACACAGCGTGAATTGATTCTAAAATAAAGTTCTTAAATCAGTTCTATAATAGCCCTATGACTGCTTTTATTATTTTCGAAATAATATGGTGATAATTCATTGGAATATAATTCATTGAATCAATTCTGAAAGTATTTTAAAATGAAAACAACAATTTTAAAAATATTCCATGTAATAATTAATTGGATTGATTTTAAAAGAGTTCTGTAAGAAATAAATGTCTTATAAAAAATTATGTCAGTATTAATATTTGCATATTGAAGGAAGTATCAATCAATTAATTGCTAATTAATTGAATGGATTGTACACATAAATATTGTACACAAATTTATAATGCATAGAATATTTTGAGACAATTTGTACACATAATATTAACATAAAATTTTAATATTTGAAAATTGTGCGCATAAAATTGTATACAGTAATTAAATCATAAAAAAATTTTTTTTAAGCATTAATATTTTTTAGATATTTTTGAACAATAACATATTATGCTTTAAAAAAATATTCGTGCTTATAAAAAACTTTTTAATGCATTAATTAATTCATGCTGTGTGCACAGGCATGTACCATCTCACCTCATTATCAACAAAAGAAGTCATATTGTTCTTTATCACACATAATCCAATTATTTAGAAAATAAGTTAGATATATTCGCCTTGGTAAGACCTCGAGTGGCGCCTCACGTAGTAAATTATAGAAGCTTAGATGCTGGGTCAAAAGTAAACAAATACATATGTAAAATGAAAAGTAAGAAAAATAAAAAGAGAAAATCTTCACGTTGGTGCTCTGTACCACAGTGTAAATTTGTAAAAGATATTTCTTTACACAAATTTCCAAAAAATCGAAAGGTTTGCAATCAGTGGGTGATTGCTTGTAAAATAGGCAAGAAAATAACCTCTAATATGTTCGTGTGTGCAGCTCATTTCACCAGACAAGATTATATGCCCAGTAAGTAAACATAATTTTGTTTAATAAAATTACCAAAAATATCAATACTAAAATGTTCACAGGGCTCAATACAAAACATCCTTCATTGAAACCATTGGCAGTTCCATCATTAAACCTGCCAAAAAGACCATTAGACAGAGTTTTAAGTGCAGAACAACTAAAACAAAAATTTGAAAGATTAAAACGTTTTGAAAGAAGATCTGTGATGAATGAAATAAAGTAAGGTATCTTACTATACAATTTTTTTTTTTATAAATTACAAAATATTAATAAAATTGTTTTTAGCGATGAAAGTATCAGTAAATTAAATACATCTGTGCAAGCAACTGCAAAAGAGTCGTTGGACAATCATGCTGTAGAAAATGACTCTTTATTTTCTTCACCTATGTATACGGAAGAAACTATTAAATACAATGAGAACGTAGATGCTTCTGATGACACTCCTATTAATGTAGAATCTTGCATTTGTTATAAAGAAGATGAAGATGAAAATGATTATGATGAAGAATCTGCAGAAGTCACTGCTGCACGCATTCTTCTTGAATTAAAGACTAAGCATGTGAATGTTCAAAAAGCTAACATGTTAAACTGTGAAAGTGAACTGAGTAGTGGTAACTTAAATGTTTTTCCAAGTGTTAAAAAAGTGATTTTAATAGATTTATTGAAAACAGATGATGATTTGAAAGTTTTTACTGGCATAAATAATTTATTATTAAATAATTTAATAAATGCAGTGAAACTTTGTGAAAAAAAAGTTACCAATATGTTTATCCTGTCAAAGAAAGAATAGTGCTTACTTTATGTAAATTGAAATTAAATCTATTTTTCAAGTGTTTAGCTATATTGTTTGGAATGTCACGTCATACGTGCAGTAATATATTTTTAACAATGTTACAGACACTAGCATTTATTCTAAAATCTGCAATTTATTGGCCAACAAAAGAACAGATTTTGAAGAGTATGCCAAAGTGTTTTAAGAAATTTTCTAAAACGTATGTTGTGCTGGATTGTACAGAGATTCCAATAGAACGACCCAAATGTCTACGCTGTAGACTTCGATTGTATTCTCATTACAAAGGATGTGAAACAATTAAGTTCCTTGTAGGTATTTCTCCTTCTGGATTAATCATTTTTATTAGTGAAGCATATGGTGGAAGAGCTTCTGATAAAAGTATTTTTAATCAATCAAAGATTTTAAATAAACTGGAACCAACAAGAGATGGCATTATGGTTGATAAAGGCTTTGCTATCGAGGAAGAATGTGCTGAAGCGCATATAACATTATTTGTACCTCCAAAATTGGGTAAAAATAAACAGTTTTGTTCAGCTGATGTCACTAGCACAATTGAAATAGCTTCAGCAAGAGTGCATGTGGAGCGTTCAATTCAAAGAATAAAATTATTTGATATTTTAAAAAAGAAGATCTCTATCAAAATAGCGCCTTACATGAATGAAATATTTACAGTAGTTTGTGGAATTGTGAATTTATCTGAATCGATTATGTCAGATCATAAATTTGAATGAAATTATGATAAATTTAATGTATTATATATTTTTAAATGAATAATAACTCATTTGTTTTAATCAAAAAATAAACTTTATTATAAAGAAGAGCAACATTTTATATTCTTATCACAAAAACGTTTTTTTTTCCCTTCCTACTAATAATATATCAATAAATATAATTTTTTGAACATTGATACCTCTTTGGATTACACTAAATAAATTATTTCTTGTGAAAATATTAGATAACATATTCTAATAATAATCAGTCTTTTACAAAATTAAATATTATTATTATCATTTTCCTTAGAATCATTACTCTTATTATTTGTTAATTCTTTCAGAATGTATTTAAAATATATATCTTGTAAGATGGGTATATACTTTTCTATCACAACTTTGTTATCAAACTCAACTTCAATTATAAAGCATGTGTCATCCCCTGATGAATAAATAATAAAATGACAGTAAGGTAAATTACTAATGTACATACCCAATTGCACTTGACAATAATATTTATGTTTTTTTTTAAAGTAATATTATTATCATTAATATTAATGTATTTTAAATGCCTTATCGCTTGACTAGCTGTATAAACTTTTCCTATTTTAGGACTTTTTATTTCTACAATATGTTTATTTACTACGATACCATCTGGACTAAAACCCATCCAAGGTATGGTTGGATTTATGAGGAGTCCCATACGTATAACTTCAAAATCTGTCATATTTTGATAACACTTTATAGCAGCTTCTTCCATAATGATTCCATGTTTTGTATCAGCTGTACCTTTAAAATCATTATGTAAATAACTCACAATTTTTTTTTCCCAATTAGGGTTTTTATTTGATGAGTACGTAAACAACTCATATGCATTACTTGCAGTCACTCGTAGTTTTCTTTCAGCTTTCCATACATTATTATTTTGCTCAATTGTTTTCATACAGATATCAACAGCTTGTTCAACAGTTTTGACAATATTTTCTTTAAAAAATAACTGTTCCTGCATATTCAATTGATTAAATATTTGCATTATAATCTTAGTATCATTAATTGTATGATAAGAAATTAGTTGAGATTCGACAAGAGAGAAAATATTTGCAGAAAGCATTTTCACAGCAGTATCTCTTACTATCTGATTATTTTTTTGTACATCAGGGACTTCATAGTTACTAATTGCACTTCTGTAACCTTTAAGTGTTTTTACTAACTCCACGTTCATATCATCCATTCCTACAACAGTATTATAAATCAGTCAAACACATTTTGTATTATATTATTTTATAATGTAATTAATTAATATTTACCTTCTGTTAATACATTTAGAAAATTAACATTTTCTAATGGGTTGTAGCGAATAAGATGATTATCTGATTCATTTTTCTTTTAAGATGACAAAATTTAAGAATTGGCTCTGTAGCATACATGTTTGTTGTGACTGTTTTCAATTTACCCCATTGCTGTTTAATATCGGTACACGTTGCTTCTTCAATTAGTGAAAAAGGTGTACTGAAAATGCATAAATAATGAAAAGAAAAGTTGATAACCATCAATTTTAAACATTTTTTATATTCAAGTATATAAAATAAACTTACCGACTTAAATAAATTAACACTGCCACGCAATGTTTGCACTTTCCAAGAGCACCTGCTGCACACGAACAATTACAATTTATTTGAGAATTATTATTTTCACTTATAATTTCAATTTTTATTTCATGCAGCTTATGTATAGCAGACGACTGTATACAAAGTGCTAATAATACGCTTTTATTTAAAATTTTTGAGGTGATACCACAAAAGACAATATGTTTAGCATTGTAAACTCTCTCCCCTTCTTGATAGCAGCGAATACCTGGCCCAATATATTCCAAAACATTGCTAAATTCTATTAAAAAATTAACACTCCCCATGTTTACAATACTTTTTATTCGCATTTAACCCAGCATCTAAGCTTCTATAATTTACTACGTGAGGCGCCACTCGAGGTCTTACCAAGGCGAATTGCTACTGTTTGAAAATTAAAGTACGTAAATTTAAATAATAGATAGCAATGCGAGTCTTATCGTGTCGATATTATTTACTGTTTTATTATTTTATGATAAACGGTAAATGATATTGAATAAAAATAATAAATTTTAAACAAATTAAATTACTAACTAAATAAATTGTTTCATAAACAAAGTTATTGATTTAAATAAATATTATCAAAGAGATAAAATTATTAGAAATGAAATAATCAATTTTAAAATTTTTCATTAAATTTTTACTAATAATAGCATAATATGATAAATTAGTGATGCTGCAGTTTACACCATTATTATATATAGATATATGTTGAAAGTATTTAAAACGTAAATAACAAGTATTGAATATACGTTAAAATAGATATGAATATTAAGTTTATAAATATTTCATTGTGAAATAATATTGATCTGAATATTTTTTTATTTAATTTGTCAAGCTCCATTTTAATGCGTATTTTTATAAAGCGCTAATATTATAATTTTTCAACTTTTCAACATGTCATCAAGTGCGTTAAATTTTGCAATATTTACTTAAGGATATGCAGCCTTATGTACTCTTATGTATAAGCGGATATTTTATGGAATTTTTTCATTAATTAATTCGTAAACATTGGTTGAAAAAAATATCAAAATATTTCTCGCAATTCATAAAACAATATATATTTTAAGAATTCTTAAACATGGATGTAACTTGGAAACAGCCACCTTAAGTGAGATGTTATTGCATTTCTGTTGCCACTGTACATTAGTCAAAATATTTTTTAAATAAAATTCAAGAATCTGTTGAGTAGTAATATATTATTTATACGATTAAATATTTACTATTTAGATAGTATTTTAATTTCCAAAAAGTATAAATTTATGAAGTCATTTTTTGAATGTTAAAATATACATTCTTAGTGTATTTATTAGAAATTATAATATTCTCAATATCAGAATAATTAATTAAGAGGATATCGTAGTTCTGCTTCTCGTAATAATATTTTTATTTAAAGTTCATGAGTAAACAGTGCGTCAAATCAAATTCTTTCACTTCAGTAAGAAAATTCGTAAGATCAATCCTTAGCGCGGACAAGTCAAGAAATTTATCAAAATAATATACATAAAAAGTTATAAACAAACTTTCGATATATACTATTTTGAGGTTAGGTTCATCGAGCTTGATATCTAATTTTCATTCAAAGTTCATGAAAAAATATGAAGCTAAATTGAATTTTTAATTTAACAAAAATTATTGTATTAATATAGTTTTAGCGCGGACAAGTCATTATATTTGTCCAAATAGTGAATTTAAAAAGATATCAGTAAGATAAAAAAAGCAAAACTCGATTCCAACAACTACGACATCCCGTGAAGAGTCTGAAAAAGCAGACAACGCTAGATTTTGTGTCAGGTTTTTCAAAAACTTTTTATGATATTGTTTTCTAACTTTTTAACTTTCTTGTTTGTCAGAGTATTTGCCACATTATTTACCACTTTATTTGCCAAATTTTTAATTCTTTCTAGCTTTACGAATTATAAATTGCATTTTTGTAAAAACTATAATAGTAGTCAATAAAGAAATAGAGAAATATCAATATTTTCTTGGATAAGATAAAATTATAGTAGAAGCTTGATTTAATAGGTTCAATAGGGTTGTAGAATAGGACATTTCTTAGTAATAACGTTATATGGAGTACCTCTACTCTACGAGTCAAGCGTCTTTCTCGTTTTTATATTTGGTAGGGAGACAGATCTCTTAATCACGGTGGGGAAACCACCAGTCGACTGGTATTTTGAGATCTGGTAAATCGAGTGTAATATTATCATTTGGTTTTAGAGTAAAATTTGAAATCTCCCAAATTAATCTTAACGGGATGTCCGAGATGTTAAAATCGATTTTCACTTTTTTTATTTTATTGATATCTTTTTAAATTCATTATTTAAGTAAATGTCATGACTTGTACGCGCTAAAGCTATGCTGTTACAATAATTTTTGTTAAAATGAAAATTCAATTGAGCTTGCTATTTTTTTAATGAATTTTGAATGAAAATTAGATATCAAGCTCGATAAAACTAACCTCAAAATACAACGAAAGTTTGCTTATAATCTTTTATGTTTAATGTTTCGGTAAATTTCTTGACTTGTGCGCACTCGAGACTGATATTACAAATTTTCTTAGTGTCGTAAAAAAACTTGATTTGACGCATCGTTTATTCAGAAATTTTGAATGAAAATATTATTAAGAAGGACGGAACTCCGACATGCTGTTAAGAATTATTATGTTCTTACAAAAAAAAAATTTGATTAACCCGTTTAACCAGAGATCCCTTACTCGCTTTAAAACTGAACATTTTCTCATACATATAATTTATATGGAATTAAGAGGCGGTCGGAACCATATTAATAAATGAATAAATTATTATAAGCATTTATTACAAGCACCGAACTAAGTCACCGATTTGGTTCCGACCGCCTCTTAAGCCAAAGTGAATTTCGCCAAGTTTCGACGAATAATAAGTCTGATTAGCAAGAATCAATTTTGCCGTTCTTGTAAATATCAATTAGTACAATTTTAGAAAAGCTTAATAGTATAATATTAAAGTAGATAAGCTATAGGCATACTGGATCAGGTTCCTTCTGGATCACCCCCTCTCTCCTCAAAGTGATCCAGAAAGTACTCATTGTAGATCACCTCAGTGATCTAGAATCCGAAAGTGATCCAGAATGCCTATAGCGTTTTCTACTACTTTTTTTTTTCTTTTTTGTCTTTTTTTCTTACAAATGATTTTCTGAGAGATAGAATAATTTCATGAGTTTGACATTGTGTAGTGCACAGACAGTTTTATAAATTGGATTATGGTTTGTGCATATGGTAACACACTTGAAAGATGGTTTCGATGGATAGCCGTATTGATTGATATTATAAGCAGGAAATTTGAATCGTAACAGCCATTTACGTTTGAATTCATTCAGAACAAAAATTTTAGTAGCATCATGTAAATATTCACGAAGTAAGTTTGCAATTTGAGAGTAGTCAAGCCCATCAGTATTCCAAGCTATTCCGTGATTATGTTTGAGGCGAATGTTTTCTTCTTGTAATTCGTCAGAGAGCCTTTTCCATGAAAAAGGTTTTTTGAATAGATGAACGATAGGATCACCACTGTCGTTGAGAGGAATGATTGCCATTTCCTTTAGAACATATTCACCACCCATTTGCTTAAAACCAATCATGTCTACCGCATATTCCATTTCGAAATATTAATTTTTTTACGTAAAGTGAAGATAATTCAGACAAGCTTCCGAACATCTCCACTAATAGGATTGTACTGAATGATGCGATCGTGTAAGATCATGCAATAAGCTGAAGTATTAGCTGGAAAGTCAGTTTGAGACTCAAATTCTAGACGTACATCGACAGGAGCGCTCTTTAGAGATTCGTTTTGTCGTGAGCAGTCAATAACTATGAGTGGTTCAAAGTTGATAAACTGAGACTTTGTCAACAATGGCTGTGAATCTCTTCCGTAATAGCTTTTCTGAAAATTAGCATACATATCATATAGAATAGCAAATTGATTCTTAGATATGTCAAGATTGAGATTGTTGTACGGATAATATTGCGAATTCAAGAAAAGTCTCACATTACTAATATTACAGTGGTCGAAGCGACTGGCATTTTTAGATCTTGAACCTTTTTTTCCCGATTGTAATCCAAGAATCACGAAACGTGGTTTCTCCAATTGATTTGAAGTTTTTACCGTCCAGACGTGTTTATTTGTTGTTGGAAGAAGAGGATATTCAAATAACTCCCATGAACGAAAACTCATAGAAATAGGATTATCTTTGCCAATGAAATTTAACAGCTGGATTTTTTGTTTATCTGATGCAATAACATATGGCATTAACCACTCTATCTTTGATATTTTTATTTGATAAGTTTCATATGTGGTTGCATTGTTGGCTACAGTACCTTCCTGTATTATAGCATTCAGGTCATTTCTTGATCTTGTGAGAATGAGTTCATGCTTCATATTAACAACAATTTTCTTGTAATCTTCTGCGAAGCCTAAAATCATACTTAGAGGGATAGAAACGTCAAAATTTCCATGATCATCTACAATTGTTTTGTTTGCTTCTTCAACACCAAGCCAGCCTGCATTTTCTAATGTTAAAGTCTGATTTGGATTAAATGAAGTGCATCCCTTCATGAGACTACTCAGACCAACATTTTTACTTTTATCTATCTTTACAGCATTAATTTCATATCGAATTTCATCAAACAGATGACAAATGCCATTGTCAACGAAATTAGTTTTAGTTAGTGCTTGTCCATCCGGTTTTTGTAATTTTCCACATACATGGATGTAACTACATGATGGTAAGAGGCATAAATCTTGATGCTGAATAGAAATACGGATTTCATCACTGTTATTGTAACTTAATGTGGAGTATGGTTGATGTGCGTGAACCTCATAATGAGCAATAGACTCATCGAATGCGACACCTGATTGAATGCTTAGAATTCCGTCCATTTTTCTGAAAGCAGCAGAGAATGATACAATTTATCTTTTTCCACGTACTTTGAGACCTATGCTTTTGAGAAACTGGATGCTCTTCCGTGTTAACGGTTTGAGTACCTTTGGACGACTGATGGTGGGTTGACATGATGGCTGACTTATATGCACACTTGAATTATAAACGATTCCCATTATACAGATTTTATGTGAAGTCTAACAGTAATTTCCTCTCCTCGGAAATTCACTAAATTTCCGTCTTGATCAACGATTCGGATTTGAAGATGATTTATACTCTTAACATTGAGTGGTAAATATATGACATGCGATGGAACTTCTATGATTTTATATCCTGGAGGAACTTTTGGGAAAAACTCATGGATCGTGTGAACTTTTTTGTCGTTGATGTAAGCACCTGTAGTAATATTACACTCTACTCTGAGTGCGTTTATTTTCAATATCTTCACAGGTAAATCAGAGCTGTGATGAATGTCTTCATGAAGAACGCGACGAGTGAAACCGAGAAGACTGCCTATTGAATCGCGAGGACTAAGATCTATCTGATGGCTGCAATAAATTTCACTTCTGAGAGTATTGTTGTTAGCTTTCAAGGAAAACTCGATGTCTTTAGATTTCAAATCTTTTTGCAAAAATTGATTAATAGCATCAATTTCATAACTGCCAGTAGGAATAATAATAATCTTCTCTCCGTTTATATGAAGTTTATTATTCAAATCGTCAACATTGGGAATCGAGTTGAATGTTAAAAGTTCAACTAAACCCAAAACAAAATTCTTATGCTGTGGTAGTTCTATTGAAGGAAAATATTGCGCTTCTAAGATAGAAGATTTGCCTGAAAGACTCTAAGTGAAACTATCTTCCATGACTGATTGAAAAAGAATGATCCTGCTTGTCTGAAAACTCTTCTTTTATAGTCTTTCACACAAGAATTGAAGACAAAGATGTCCACAAATAAATGAGTCAAAATTTTGATATCTTTTATAGTTGTATTTCACTTCTTCCACGTTAAAATATAACATGAGATCTATAGGGGGTTTAAGATCACCAAAACTATCAAAATAAATCACTTCAGAACCTCGTTTTCGATAACATACCCAGTGAGTGCCTTTGTTTTGAAAATCATCTAAGTTAACTATAGCAGATTCGTTATGCCATGGGCCATCAGAAGGTAGATTATTTCTCATGAAAACACCTCGAAAATATGGGATTTGCATCATACGAGCATACTTTATAAGATCATAGTCAGTCAGTGCACGATTTGGCAAAGTTAAATCGAAGTTTTTTTTTTTTAACTTGACCATTACCGATATGAGGTTTCATAAATAATCCCATTCCAGTTTTATATGGTTTAAGATAGAGACCTTTTCCTAGAGCAATAGCTTCCATAGTTTTATTATGTCTCTTACTTTCTTCATAATTTTTCTGTGCAGCTTTAGCCTCATTTACTGCTTTAGCTATTCCAGCAGCTCCTCCAGCCAGAGCACCAGTTGCACTTAGTGCTGCGAACAATGGTATGAGAAAAGGCAGAGCGCCACCTATTTTTGATGGAACAGGTAGAATACGTGGAATGATAATTTTTTTCTTACCGCCAACGATCTTGAGAGCTTCACGTGCACCTTTTAAAGCGGACTGTATAACTTTGCGAGAATGTTTACTTGGTTTTAATGATTTTTTACTTGCAGTTACTAATTTACTCAATTTTACGCCCATTCCTGTCTTTCCTTTTAATTTCATAGCATTTGCAACAACAAAAGCAGTTGCTTTTTCGCTAAGACTTGCATTTTTGGCTCTAACACGCTGCCAAGCTTTATCAGCGAGCTTCATGTCAGCTACTTTTCGATCAGCATTTTTATCAGAATAAGATATGTCATGTTCTTTGCATGCTTGATCAAGTGGATTGATACCTGTATCACCTCTTTTTAGACGCTTTTTCAGTTTTGTTCCGGGACCACAATATTGATATCCAGGAATATGCATTTCAATAGGTAAGTTATTGATTACTTTATCAAGTAACCCTTTACCCTTAGGGTGCTTCTGTGATTTGTGTACGAGCATCTCTCTTCGAGTGTTGATTTACAACTGATGATCAAAATATAAAACAAGCGTTTATATTTAGAAAAGGTCAATCTTAGATTTGACTTTGTTACGTAAACATGGATTTTACTGAGCAGAACGTCAAACTTCCCGTCGGCAACTTTGATTTTGAGAAAACGAAAAGAAAAAAGCGACATGGAGAGTTACTTCCAGATAATATACGAGCAGTATTTTGTGGCCCATCGAACTGTGGAAAAACTAATAGTTTATTAGCTCTAATTACACACCCTAATGGTCTTAGATTTGAAAATTTGTATGTATACTCTAAATCCTTAAATCAACCGAAATACCAATTTCTTCAAAAAGTTTTAGAACCAATTGAAGGTATATCATATCTACCGTTCAGTGAACATGCATCTGTAGTATCTCCAGATGAAGCCCTACCTAATTCAATTATGATTTTTGATGATGTGGCTTGTGAGAAGCAGGATAACGTCAGAGCTTTTTTCTGTATGGGGAGACACAAAAGTGTAGATAGCTTTTATCTATGTCAGTCATATGCTCATATACCGAAACATCTCATCAGGGACAATATTAATTTGATGGTAATTTATCGTCAAGATGATGTTAATCTTAAACATATCTATGAAGACCATGTGAATACTGACTTAACTTTAAATGAATTTCGAAATCTTTGTACAGAATGCTGGAAGAATGACAAGTATGGATTTGTTGTTATTGACAAAGATAGAGCAATGAATGATGGTAGATATAGAAAAGGATTTGACTGTTTTGCCATTAAAAAGGAAGTATAAATCTTAATCTTTGCAGTTTGATTGTAGACAGCATCTTGTCAGCATGCCTGACTTTAAGAAAGAAAAAAGTGTTCTTAGCGAGCTCTTACGAGCACGCGAGGCTATTAAAAAAAAATACTCTTTGTTAAAAAAGGAGAGAGATGATTTTGAAAAGGTTATTGGTGATACTTTAAAACCAGTTATTACACCACTTGAAAAGCTTGTCGATTCGACAACTGAAAGTGTGTCACGTTCTAATCACATTAAGGCCATAGACAGTAACAGAAAATCTGCAAAAAAAAGATTGAGATTTGATGAATCAAGTTATATTGTAAACGATATTAATAACTCGGGTTCGGCGTTTGATAATGATGCTTCTAATGGCGATGATTTTTCTCCGATAAATAGCACAATGATGAATTCATCATTCAATTCTGCAAATTCATCATTCAAATCTATATATTCACCATTTGTATCTGCGCATAAAGAAACTGAACCGACAGACTTTTTATCAATGCTAAATGGAAGCCGCAGCAAAATCGATAACATATACGGAGTGAGAAAAGTCAGTGGGGTATACATGATGGGTGATTCACAAATTCAATTTGATGATAAAATGATAAAAGTGAAAGATTTAAGTTTTCCTAAAAGCAATGGTCTAATGGAATTGCTTTTCAAAAAAGAACCAGATGATAATCTTTTGAGTACAACAGATCGCAAGAACTATCGCATTATCCTGGAAGCAACAAATGCCCATAGAAAAAGACATAGCAAAAGTGAGAATATACGCTCTTCGAAGAGTAGAAAATATTCAAAAATCATAGCACCAATGTACCGCAGTGATCGTAGTAGAATGTCTACCAGCGGAGGGGGTCTCATACCTAAATATAAAATAGCAAAAAAGAATACTTCCATAGATCTAGTCTACTGAGATGATCCGAATGAGCTTGTCGAAAGACTGCGATTATTGATAGCCGAACGATCTGCTGGAAATAATAATCACAACAATGAAATCCAATCAATCATAGAGGAACTACGTGAAGCTGGGCATATATATTGACGTACACAATTTTCAAATCAATAGTAGTATCATGAGTCTCGATGTGTTTGGAAGAAAACTTGAGGGCTCGCAAGTGAGTCGTGGTCCTCGAGGTATTGGATTCAATGTTACATCAGATGGTGATTTTGATTTAGAAAATAAGCGGCTTTGCAATATTGGAGAGGCTAATGATCCAAATGATGCCATTAGTTTGAATTCACTAAATAATATCCTACAGAAAGAAGTTGATTACTTATCTTCTAAAATTATAGAAGTTGCTAAAGCTATACAAGAATATGAGAACAAAGTTGAAATATATAAAGCAGAAATAGACGAAAAATTAACTTATGTCTATGATATGACTCAACGAAATTTTGCAAGTATTGAATATATAATTAAAGAAATGAATAGACGATCGGATATTGCTAAAGTTGAAGTTTAAGATGGAACGTCAAGGAGTAGTTGAAGAGCTACACAAGCCAGCACGTCGAAGGTACAAGCGAAGAAAATATGACATACGCGGATTAGATGAGACTTGGCAAGCTGACCTTGTAGAAATGATACCTTATTTCAAGGAAAACAAAGGTTTTCGCTACTTACTAACTGTCATAGATATATTTTCAAAGTATGCATGGGCTGTACCAGTCAAATCGAAGAGTGGCAATGATGTTACTCTAGCTATGAAGTCAATATTAAAACAAGAACGGGTGCCATCGAATTTACAAACTGACCAAGGAAAAGAATTCTACAATTCAAACTTTCAGAATCTTATGAAAAAGTACAAGATAAATCACTACTCTTCACATAGTAATCTTCATGCAAGCATATGTGAACGCTTTAATAAAACTTTAAAAAATGCAATGTGGTTAGAATTCAGCAAACAAGGAAGTTATAAATGGTTGGATATTCTGCCTGAGTTAGTGAAAGCATACAATTCAAGAAAACATCGGACAATAGGAATCGAGCCTGAAAACGTTACGAAGGTAAATGAAAAAGAAATCAAGAAAAATTACCCAACTGAAAAAAGACCTGTAAAAAACCAAAATTCAAAGTAGGAGATAAAGTGCGAATAAGTAAGATAAAACAAGTTTTTGAAAAAGGTTATACACCAAATTGGTCAACTGAAATTTTCACAATAACAAGAGTTGTAAAAACCAATCCCATAACTTACCACGTCAAAGATTATTATGATGAACCAGTCTCCGGCGGCTTTTATGAAACGGAAATTCAAAAGACTATGTATCCAGAAATTTATTTGGTAGAAAAAGTTTTAAAGAAAAGTGGTAAACGTGTATATGTTAAGTGGTTAGGTCTAAATAGCAAGCATAATAGTTGGATAGATAAAAATGAGATTATTTGAATAAGCTAAGATGTATTTTACCACGTATTTCAGTGAAATAAATAAAAAGAAAAAAATTTAATTTTATTATGTTCATTAATTTAAGTTATATATAAAATATTTTTATTATTAAAATTTTCTTTTTATGATTCAATATAAATATAATAATTATAAATGGTGGTGATGAATAAAAACAATTATATAATGTTTAATAATTTTCATTTATTCATGTATTCTTATTATGTACAATTTACAATAAATAGTTTGAAAAATAATTTGACGAGTATATTTTTATTTATTTTAAGCCCGATCGAATTTAAAAGAAGATCCTCCCAGGTATATTGCAATCAAACGCAGTTTATTTGCATTATCACAGAGATTGTAGAAAAATTCTTCATCTTTTAAGATTGCAGATGAAATCTTTTCTGGTAAGAAGACTTGGAAGCTTTGGTCGAAATCTGCTACGACCTTGGTTCCAAATCTTGTCTTGACTTGTTTCAGTGAAGTCACCATGTACTGCTGGTCTTTTTCTAAGTCTGTGACTTTCTTCCTTGGCAGGAAGTCGCTTCCAGCAATCTTGTTTAGTGCAGATAAATCCATTCTGAAAACAAGAAAAAGTAAAAAAAATTAAAAATTTCTGTTAGAAAAAAATTTTGATGGAAAAAAATAATGTTTTTTGGTAAAAAAAAATAAATTGTAACTTACTTAAAAAGTTAGTCGATTTTAGATTTCTTTGTGCAAGGTTGATCGTCCTCAAGCTCTTCGATTACTTGAATGCGCTCCTCATTGTGGTCCATTGGTTGATATAGCCCATTCCCCACTTCGATGTCTGCCCTTTCCATTGCTACTCGTAATATATCCTTTTTTTCTCCTTCCTGGAAACTTGCCCCCTCCATTGATGGATGCCAGTCATTCATGAACTCCTCTAACACATCATACTCAATGATAATTTGCTCGCCTTCATAAAGTGACATCCCCACTCGCTCTGCACTATTTTCATTGGTGGCTTCATCCCTTCTCTCGATTTCCCTCTCTCTTTCATTCTCTGTAGCATCCATCTCCACTCGTGTATCTCCCCTCCTCATTTCTACCTCCCACTCTTTTTCTTTTTTTCAGCAGCCATTTTTCTTGCATGTTCCTCTCTACTTCAAGTGCAGCTTGCGCCATCTGTATTTCTTCAATTTTATAATGTCCCCAAGGTAAAGTATCTGTACTATCAGGCAATAAAAATCTCTTATCATCGTGAGGACTTAGAGCAATTTTTCTCTGTTTTTCAGTATGCACAGTATGCAATTTTGAACGGATATTGCACTGTTCACGGTATATAATAGTGAGATCCTGAAGACAGCTTCGGTAATCCTCAAAAGTAATTGATTTTTTAACAACACTGGACTTTATACCTTTGGCTTTCTTTATAACTTCTCCTCCATCGATTGAAATACTATACATTTTGCTTCGTAATCCTATAAATTCTGTCATTATCTTACCATTACATTCGTCTTTCATCAAACCCGGAACTTTCTTATTAACTCGAGGAATTTCGAACGGATTATTTTCTTCATAATCGGAAGTATCAAATTTATGTATGTCCTCTTTCATTATTTTGTACATTTCAACATCCTCAACTTCGTATATGAGACTATCAGTATCAGTATACAAAAGTTTGCATTTGTCTCCAACTCGCTTTTTCATATACGAATAATGAAAATCATAAACTAATGTTTTTGATAATTCTAAAATGCAAAATCCAACATAAATTGGTTTCTTGATTGTGATGCTCGTTCTCTTCATTTGAATGGCAACTAAATTCTCATCAAAAATAGCACAGCTGTGAAAATTTGGTAGAGCTATGCGTGCTTCTGCTCCATATCTACCAGTAAATTTATTTACCAATCGGACATCAACTCGAGACCGCTCTCGCTCAATGCACTTTCCATAGACAGCATTGATTAACAATTTATAAAAAAGTTTTTCAAATTCGTTCTTAGCCTGCATTCTTTTTTGAGTATTCAATTCCACATAAGGTTTAAGCCATGCCTTTTGCTCAAAACTTAAAATTCTATGCACTTTTTTCAGTCGAAGTCCATTTTCCAACACTTGTCTGAGTGTTCGATAGTAAATAACATATCTCTCCTTGTTCTTCAAAGTAGTGAGAAGTTTCTTTTGTTTCGAGCCATGTGGCGCACTATGCTCTGCGCAGAATGGAAAATCTCGATGTGCATCGTGTATTTCCTCAGGATACTCCAAATCTACTTCAGCAATATATCCAATAACTGAATCTGGCGGTGCGTTGTAAAAGTTTGAATTCGTCTCATATTCTACCCATTTGAATTTTCCGACTGGCAAATATTGAACCATTGCCCATCCATAAAGATTATTAATATCAAAGTACATAAGTGTTTTCATTTTCTGTTTTTCATCATACGGAGAGCCCATATATGGATTGTTCGCCTTGGCATAGCGATTACAGCATTGACTTATTCCTCCCCGAATACCTGCTTCAATGAACATCAACATATCTATATCTGTAAGAAGCTCCAGTTCTACCTTCGTCATTTTTAGCGCTGCTGAAAATGTCAAGCCTGGAGACGTATAAAAGTGAGCTGGACATAAACCGTAAGCTTTGAGAGATGTTTCTCGAAAACTTTCAAATACATCCGCCAATAGTAAAACATCTGTTTTTAAGTATAAATCCGAATACTCGCCTAATGTCCTTATATTGAACTTACTCCAGACTTGAATAGCATGCTTATAGTCTTCATCAGCAATATGAGAATCGGTGAGTTGGTTATAAAACTGATTTTTCTCTGGCAATTTCGTAACTAATAATTTATCCAATCCATCTACAAAATCATATGGAAATATACCTTTACGTTTGAGAAAATCAATTTTCTCATCTGTAAAACCATCAGTTCGAAACTCTTTTATCAATATCGGCACATTTTCCAAGTATGATGCAAGTTTTTCTAATGACGAAGGAAGAAAACGCCAAGAATCTATGAATCTAAAACTTAGGTCACTGCCATCTATGTATTTTGTAAAAGAAATATATTTTTCCTTATTATATGGCAATAGCGTAACTCGTCCTCCCATCAATGAAGATGTGGCTATCTCTTTCAAAATGAAGTGTGTATCGTAATTGAGGTTATGAAAAACCACAGGAATAAATTTTGAATACTTGTAATTCAAATTACATGAATTATGTGCTGCACCTCTGAAACTAATGTAAAAAAAAATAGATATTTTAAAAAAATTTGCATGATAAAGTAAATTTTTTTTTCATTGAAATATAACTATAATTAATATCTTACCGTCCTGTGAGATGACAGTGATCTCGTACTGCGAGTTCTTCATCACGGATTAGTTTTCGGCATATGTGACAAATGGTTGACCTTTGGAAAGATAATTCTTCTAAATCCGTAAGTTTTAATGGTTTCGGATTCTTGTAGAGTTTATCAATTTCCTCACTGATTGATTTTAATTCTTGAACAAACCATTGTGCAGGAGTCTGTCCATCTTCGATATTTTTTCTATATGACTTATAAAAAGATAAGCTGTCATCAAAGCTACATTTTATATAATATCCTATGCTATATGCTTCATGAAGTTGGAAGGCAATCTCATTCATTGTAGGCTTCAGTAAACATTCAAAATCAGCATAAACAATAAAAGGAACTTTTTCGCTTTTATAATAATCTTCAAATTTCAGAATGTTGTTCTGCGAGTCAGGTAGATTAATTCGACAATAATTCAAATTCTTACAATCATTTTCATGAACTTGCAATCTTTCTTCATTATAAAAGACTTGTAAACATCTTTCACAATGGAATGATTTTACATGTGTCTTAGATAGTTGAGATTTCAGAAGACGAGACATATTCTTTATCCAAACGTAGTGGTATTTGGGTAAACTAATATCATCAGAATGATTATCTTTTTCATACTCATCGATGTAAAAGTCTTGGATGATGAGTAGATTGACATGCTTTTCCTTTTTATCCGATGTAATGTGGCAAGGTGATACTTCAAACTTTTGTCCAAACTTCTTCAACATGTACACATTTACTGAAATATTATTCAGTTCTTCAAATTTTGGAACATTTTTAAGTGTCACTGGAAATTCTATGTTATTAAATTTCAACTTGTTCTCATGCATGCTATATTGATTAACTCTATTAGTATTAGTTTCACTTGGATATATTGCTGAGAGGATAGCATACTTGAAACATTGATTGTCATTGTTACGAACATTGACACATGCTTTTTTCTTTTGTATAAAAGGTGGTAAAGGAATGTACGAACTGCCCTTGATCGGAGAATATTTTTTCATATTTATACTCAGACTTATAATGCTTTTTAGAGCCCAGCCAGAATCTTTTTCCTGAAATTCTTCTATCTGTGTCCAAATAGAATCTTTGATATTTATTTTGAACCATTCTTCTAGATTCGTTGACATGAAAATTGAAGTACTTGTGGTTGTAAAATATTTAATATCTGTCAATTCTTCACTACTTTTCTGTATAGAAAATTCTGCGGTGAAATCTGAATTCACTTTGAGAGCACTATATTCTTCTAAGCATGACTGTACATGTACTTTAAAGAGTTCTTGGGCGTCGTTTAAAAAACTTAAAATATCCACATGATTTATATTTACCACTACGCCAGTTCTAATTCTGTTTTCGAAAGCTGACTGCACATCTCGCCATTCAACAGAAGCTTCTATTTCTTCAGATTGCAGACCACCTCCTCGTTGAAGATGATGTTCAAATTGAACTTGAATACCCGAAAGATGTAACACACAAGTTTGACATCTCTGCTTTTCTCCTCTTGTAAGATCAGAATTGACAATTTTTTCATTTAATTTCTCTAAACTACCATTGCACATATCTATCCAATAATGGAGATCGGTATTGTTCAGTTCATTTACATTTTGCAAAGCATCACGGAGTAGTTGCACAAGACGTTCAAAGAAATTAATTGAAGACATTTTTTTTTCTTTTTATTTAAAATAACCTTTCACAAACACAAACTTTCACGATTGGTAAAGTTTAGTCCCGATGACTATGTACACTCACGACTCCTCTGACGAAGTATGCTCATCCAGAAACCTTCAGTCCTTTTTAAAGGTAAGTTAACAAAAGGAGAGATAGAAAATTCAATTAACTAACCAATAGTAAAACGGAGTGTAAGTTTTTCAGAAAAAGAGAGGTTTTCACGGGTAGAGATGAATTTTTTACCTTTTTTAACCTATCAGAATCATTTCTTAGTTTTAACCAATGAGGATTGAGCGATTTTCCATCGTCCAATCTTAAAAAGTTAGAGGGGGAGTGACTATCATCTTTTAGTTTAACCAGTGAAAACTGAGCTATTTTCCATCGTCCAATCTTAAAAAAGTAAGAGGGGAATTGCTTGACATAAACTTACGATTTGAAAATTTTCTATTCTCATTTCCCGATATTAATTCATACTGAAACATCCAACGCTACGAGATGGCTAGAACTCGTGATTACGATATGCTGTTCAAAAATTATATCATGCAGTCTGCGGAAGAAGAAAGCATTTATATATGTGATATTCAAGGATTTCAAAGAATATCAGAGGATTCTTTTATTTTCAAAGAAGTTAGTTTCCTCAATTTTAGAAAAACAGCTTTACCTACAGTCTATGTTTTCAAATCTCCAATTACATGGGAGGAACTAAATACAGAAGAAAAATGCATGGCTCAGTGGGTGGAAAGGTTCCATCACGGTATAGCATGGAATTCCGGAGATATTCCATATCATCGTCTACAACGTGTTTTCCAAATCTGCTCGCAAGGAATCAAAAAATTATTTGTCAAAGGAGAGCAGAAAGTGCAATGGTTGAAAAATCTTTTACCAAGTGTGTAAGTAAAAATATATTTAAATTTTTTATATTCAAAATAATCATTTTCTTAATACTTTTCATACTTTTTTATACTTTTTTTATACTTTTTTATACTTTTTTATACTTTTTTATATTTTTTTTATACTTTTTTATACTTTTTTATACTTTTTTTTATACTTTTTATACTTTTTCATACTTTTCTCATACTTTTTAATACTTTTTTCATACTTTTTAATACTTTTTTTCATACTTTTTAATACTTTTCTTATAGTTTTATATTATAGTTTAATTATTCTGTTTATTTTATTTGCAGGTCAATTTCAAATGTTGAAGATTTCGGCTGTCCAGCATTAGAAGGAATAATAGGTGATAAGCACCACTTCTGCTTGAACCACGTTTTCTGTATAAGAAGAAAAAGACCCGTGTGTGCAGTCAATACGATTGCTATACGAGCATGGCTACGAAATTACTTAAATATTAATGATAAAGATGAGGTTGATAATTATTTTAAACAAAACAAAAAAATGAAATGTACATGTTTATATTTTGCAAATGAATAAAATTTTTAAAATTTTTTTATTATTATCTTATTAAAATACTATAATAATTGTATTTCTAAAATGAAAAAATAATTGTATTTCTAAAATGAAAAAAATAATTGTATTTCTAAAATGAAAAAAAATAATTATATGTGATTTTAAAAAAATAAAAATTTTATCAATGATTATTATAATTTAATTTAATATTCCCAAAACCAACTACTATTTTTAATTATAATAATTTATTTAAGTGAAAAAATTTATAAAATAGATTATATTACATATATATAGGAAGGCTCATCAAATAAGCGAGATTAAGATTTTATGAACTATTATTATTTTTTTTTTTTATTGAATTAAAATTTTTATTACATATTTTTCCGCCAGTTACAAAAATTCTTTTTTATATTTATATAAAAAATACATGTACATAAATTTATTTTTCAATCAAGATATGTGATGTCTTCTGTTATCATGAGTTCACTGCATGACGAAACTGTTCCCTCATCCTCCTGCGTTGATTTAGGGAATCTGGCATTCTCATTCTCCTGGTTAGACTTAGGAAGCCTTGTATTCATCACAATCTTTTTCCCTGAATGTTTAAGCTGCAAGATTCGTCTTGCAGGAGGAGGTCTATTCTCCTGGATAGTAGCGCTGCCATTCTCTTCTGAAAAAAGGGAAAAAAAAATTAATTATTTATTTAGATAAAATTATTATTTTCAAAAAAAAATTAATATTTTAAACTTTTTTTCTTTTTTATTTTTTTCAATGAAATATTTTTTGTTTTTTTTTCAACTTACTTGTACCCGAGGGTCGTGGTTGCGGAGACTTCTCCCGAAGTTGTGATCCTGAAACAGAAAGAATAAATATTTTAATTTTTTTCTTTTATATTTTAATGAAATATTTTTTGTTTTTTTAACTTACTTGTGCCTGAGGGCCCTGGTTGCGGAGACTTCTCCCGAAGTTGTGATCCTGAAACAGAAAAAATAAATATTTTAATTTTTTTCTTTTTATATTTTAATGAAATATTTTTTGTTTTTTTTAACTTACTTGTCCCCGAGGGCCCTGGTTGCGGTGACTTCTCCCGAAGTTGTGATCCTGAAACAGAAAAAATAAATATTTTAATCTTTTCCCTTTTATATTTTAATGAAATATTTTTTTCGTTTTTTTTAAACTTACTTGTACCCGAGGGCCCTGGTTGCGGCGAGTTCTCTCGAAGAGGAGTTCTTACATCCTCGTTGTTGACTCTGGGAACTTTCTTGGGCGTTGCTCTGCATGAAGAGCAACTCGATGACGTTCCACTGGTACTCGAACTTGAACTCGAACTCGAGCTCGATGATCTTTTTCTCGAGCGCTTCGGGCTTGCCCTCGGTGTTTCCATATTTTCGAAGCCTTGATATAATTGCTGCATTGAAGCAGACTGCGGCATCGGTGGCACTAAAAAAAAGAAAACAAAAATAATTAATTATTGAAATAATATATAAAAAACTATTAATTATGAAAAAAGAAAAAAATTATCAAATATTACTCACACGATGTTATTGCATCCATCGCCCATGTGACGTGATCAAGCATCAACAAGATCAACGAGCCGTTCCTCATTAACCATTGGATTCTATCCCTCATTATTTTGAGGCTCGCACTAGTTTTGTTTTCTTGATTTTTTTTTCCGTTTGCCATTTTTTATTTTTTTAAATACGATTTAAATCGAAACTTAAATTTTTCAATCTTGCTTTAGGAAGCTTGAGAGACTGAATACTGAACATTGCATGCAGCACAGTATTTATACAAAAAAAATTTACAAAAATTACCTACCTGCGGAAAAAATTTTTTGACAATCCTCCAAGTATTTTCCACGCCCTCTTTTCTATCTAAAAAGAATGCATTCGCAAAGGGCTTCGTTTTCAAAATTAAATGACCGATATATCGTTTTAGGAAAAGAGTAAAAGACCTTTTTTCTTAAAAAAAAGATAAAATAAGATAAGTGGTGACTTTCAAAAATATAAACCTGTCAAGAAAACCTTTTCTGAAAAGAAAAAAATTCACCAATAACCTTATTTTAACTTAATACATGGATATAGAATGGGCACAATAAAAGTTTCAATTTTGAAAGAAAAAAGATTGTAAGATTATAAACATGAAAACCAAAACAAAGTTTCTTTTCTCAGTAAAAGAAAACATATTTTTACGAAAAGGAAAAAAAGGTCTCTTTCCAACAAAATGAAAACAAGTGACTTTAAATAGTAAAGTAATGTGAAAGTGACCAAAGGGAAAAATATCTATCGATCAGAAGCATGTGGGTTAAAGAAACTGTCATAGAGATGAAAAAGAAAAAACATGCAGTGGTAAAACAATGACGAGACCGAGGGTTTTCTGTGTATACCTGCACTCAAAGACATTAGGCGCCGCATGTATCCTTCAGCGTTGCGTAAAGCGCCGATTGCATTAAGATTATCAGAACAAGCAGAAAGTGACTTTGAATAGTAAAGTAATGTGAAAGTGACCAAAGGGAAAATATCTATCGATCAGAAGCATGTGGGTTAAAGAAACTGTCATAGAGATGAAAAAGAAAAAACATGCAGTGGTAAACAATGACGAGACCGAGGTTTTTTTGTGTATACCTGCACTCAAAGACATTAGACGCCGCATGTATCCTTCAGTGTTGCGTAAAGCGCCGATTGCATTAAGGTTATCAGAACAAGCAGAAAGTGACTTTGAATAGTAAAGTAATGTGAAAGTGACCAAAGGGAAAATATCTATCGATCAGAAGCATGTGGGTTAAAGAAACTGTCATAGAGATGAAAAAAAAAAAACATGCAGTGGTAAACAATGACGAGACCGAGGTTTTTTTGTGTATACCTGCACTCAAAGACATTAGGCGCCGCATGTATCCTTCAGCGTTGCGTAAAGCGCCGATTGCATTAAGATTATCGGAGCAATCAGAGTCCGTTTTTGGCACACTGACTGTACCGACTAAGTGGCGCTGCGGGGAAGCGAAAGAGAAAGGGTCACTAGCAAACGTAAAATTTTTCTATGGATGGAGAGTCTTTGCATTAAGATTATCGGAGTAATCAGAGTCCATTTTCAGCACACTGATTGCGCCGACTAAGTGGCGCTGCGGGGAAGCGAAAGGGTCACTAGCAAACATAAAGTTTTTTCGGCGGATGGAGAGTCTTTTTTTGTAGCGCTGCCCACTATGCATTTTCTTGAACGTTGCACAAAAATTAACCTGCTTTTAGGAGAGAAGGAAAAGAATGTCCTTTCTCTTAATGCAGTACACTGTGTGTGTTCTTTTTTGAGTCGCAGGTGCATGAAAATAATGAATCATGCAACCTTTAAGATATAATACTGTCTTTATCTTTTTGAAAGAAAATCTTTTTTGAGAAAAAAATTTATTATAAGGGTCAGCTATCTTTTTTCATCTTGTTTAAAAAAAAAAGAGAACTCTTATTTGTAAAAGATAAGGAAAAATATTCCTTGACCAAAGGAAAAATATCTATCGATCAAAAGAAGGTGGCTTAAAGAAAAAAAAGTCATAGAGATGAAAAAAAGGAAAACATGCAATCGTAAACATGAATCTTTCAAAAGAAAAAACATCTTGGGACTCCCTACGGTATGGGGCCACCTACAAATCAAACAAAAAAAGGTAACTCTTATGGGTTTATACACATATTGGATTCTAAATCACATGGAGTAGGGAAGGGTGGGCGTGAACAAAATACTGAAATTCAAAAAATCACACGGAGAAGGGGATACTCTTATGTGCTTATACACACATCGGATTCTCGATCACACGGAGTAGGGAAGGGTGGGCGTAAATAAAAACCGAAATTCAAAAAATCATTCGAAGGGGATACTCTTATGGGCTTATACACACATTACATTCTCGATCACATGGAGCAGGGAAGGGTGGGCGTAAATAAAAACCAAAATTCAAAAAATCACTCGAAGAAGGGGATACTCTTATGGGCTTATACACACATTACATTCTAGATCACTTTGAGGAGAGAGGGGGTGATCCAGAAGGAACCTGAGCCAGTATGCCTATAGCTTATCTACTTATTAAGGTTTCCCAAAAAAGCCACATGATATTTTTTATAATACTTTATTTTAGATATGTAGTCTTGAGAAATTCTTCGCAAAATAGATTTTGCGACAGAAAATAGTAGCTGTTACGCTATCTAAGTGTATATTCAATCGAAGATTCATGTTTCTTAATGGGTTATCAAAGCTGCAGCAATCAAGTTTTATCTTTTTTATTTTATTGATGTTTTTTTAAATACATAAATTAAACAAATATAATGATTTGTCCGCACTAAAGCTATGTTAACACAATAACTTTTGTTGAATTAAAAAATCATTTGGATGCTATTTTTTTTATAAACTTGAATTAAAAAGTAGATATCAAGCTTGACAAACTTAACCTTAAAATATGATACATTGAAAGTTAGTATTATGAATTTTTATGTATAGTATTTTGGTGGATTTCTATTAGAAGGCGGACTGCTTCATGCTCTTATGAGCAACGTCTATTGATGGTAAAACAATCATTACTTAAATTAAAAGACTTAGACTCAAGAAGCAAATTTGCCATTCTTATGAAAAACCAGTTATTATAATTTCAAAAGATTAATTAACTAGAAATTAGGTTATTCAATAAAGCAAAATCTATTCAAGGTGATACTATCTTTGGTTAAATAAGTAGTTTTATACTTTAGATTCTAATCTACCATTCTTGCAAAATACTACTCCTACTTTTCGACTGTCTTTTTTTCAGACTCTTAAGTAGACATTATGCAGACTTTTTGACAGACTCTTAGCAAGACTTTTTGTTAGACAATTCATTAGACTTTTCGGGAGACTTTTTACCAGACTTTTTCGTAGACTTTTCGCCTGAAAGTTGGGCAGACATTTTGCCAGACTTATCACCAGACTTTCGGCTAGACTTTTTGACAGACTTTGAAACAGACTTTTTGCCAGAGTTTTCACCAGATTATTTGTCTTACTTATTGCAAGACTTATCGCCAGACTTTTGACCAGTCTTATCGACATACTTTTTGCCAGACTTTCCTCTAGATGTTTTGCGAGACTTCTCGCAAGACTTTTCACCAAACTTTTTGTTTAACTTTTCGCCAGATTTTTTCCTAGACTTATCGCCAGACTATTTACCAGACTCATAGCTAGACATTTTGTAATACTTATTGCCAAATTACTAGCAAGACTTTTGAAAGACTTTTTGAGAGACTTATCAATAGGAATATCTCCTAGACTTTTCTCCAGACTTTTTGCTAGACTCTTAGCCAAATATTTTGCTAAACTTTTTGCCAGACTTTCAGCAAGACTTTTCGCCCGACTTATATCTAGACTTTTCGCCAGACTTCTCGACATCCTTTTTGCCATACTCTTAGCCAGACATTTTGCTAGAATTTTTGACGGAATTTTCGCGAGACTATTTACCAGCCTTCTTGCTAGACTTTTAGCCAGATATTTTGCTAGACTTTTTGCTAGTTTCTTAGCAAAACCTTATGCCGAATTCTTGGTAAGACTTTCTCCCAGACTTTTACCTATAATTCCTCTTAGACTTTTTACAAGACTCTAAGCCAGACATTTTGGTAGACTTTTCGCTAGCCTTTCCTCCGGAATTCTTCTGAGAATTATCGCTAGACCTTTAACAAGAATGTTGGCCTAAGATTTTAATAGAATTTTTGCTAAACTTTAAGCAAGACATGATGATAGATTTTTCGCCAGGATCTCAGCAAGACTTTTTATTACTTTTTATATCTCAGCAAAAAATCTGGACTTTTTTCAAATTCTTAGCAAGACTTTTCACCAGACGTCTTACAAGACTCTTAGCCAGACGTTTTGATAACCTTTTCACTATACTCTTAGCAAGATTATGCCAATTTTCTATCGAGACTTTTCGCCAGACTTTTTGCCAGTCTCTCAGCCAGACATTTTGCTAGACTCTTTGCTGGATACTTAGCCAGACATTTTGCTAAATTTATAGCTTAACTTTATTCTATATTTTCCGCCTGACATTCGGCTAGACTTTTTGACCCATACCCGAATATCTTGTTAGACATTCTGCCAGATTCGTAGCAAGACTTCGCCAGACTCGACGCTACACTTTTCACCAGACTTTTCGCCAGACTATCTGATATAAACTTAGCCAGATATTTCGCTAATCTTTTTGCCAGACTTTTTCTTAGATTTATCGCCAGACACTTCACCAGACTCTTTATTAGAGATTTTTCTAGACTTTTTGCCAGACTCTAAACAAGACTTGTTGCCAAATTCTTAGCAGGTTTTCTCGCCAGATTTATTCCTAGACTTTTTGCCAGCCTCACAGCCAGACATTTTTCTAGACTCTTTGCCGGACTTTTAGTCAGACATTTTGCTAAAATTTGAACTGAGTTGATTGTTCGCAATATAGCTTAATTAACGGAGAACAGTAGTAGTAAGGTTTTCCAAGTGTATTTTAATTAAGAAATACAATATCCAAAAAAGCAATGTCCATTTATGGCCAAATGATCATTTTTTAAATTAGTATGTTCGCGATATAGTCTTTCTTAAAATAAGAAAGCTATACAATGCGAGTGTATTATCAATTGTAGGATCATCAGCCAAAAAAGCAACAACCGTATGAAGTAAAAGTATTGTCGTTGGATTAATAGTCTTATATTTAAAAATATATACCGCTTTACTTGCATAAAAAAAGTTTTCACTATTATTAATATGCTTGTGCGATTACACATAAGATTTCCCAAAAATTTACGTTATATATACCAAGAACTGTTCATTCGTGAAAATTTAATATGGGTTAATTTTTCGCGAAATAGCTTAATTGACGGAAAACAGTAGTAGTAAGGCTTCATAAGTTGATTTACAAAGACAATATCGAAAAAAGCAACATATATGCATGGCGAAACAATCGTTCGTTAAATAAATAGTCTTACACTCGAGGATCTTGTCTGCTCGAATTGCGAGGAATAAGTCTTGACGGTTCCGAAAGATCTGCATTGCATTGAAATCGAGATTTCTGATGATAAAACATAATTTATCACAAGTTTAAGATCAGAGTTAGTGTCTTGGAAAGTTGTTCGCGATATACTCTTTTTAACGAGAGCATAGTTACACAATGCAGGTCTTTTAATAATTGTAGGGTCATAGCCAAAGAAGCAACAACTATATAGGGTAGGACTATTTGTTGCTAGATTAAAAGACTTAAATTTGACTATAAATATCGTTATTTGTTCCCAAAAAAAAGTTCCCCCTATTTTAAATATGCTTGAGCGATCACAAATAAGATTTACCATAAAAGAAACACTAAATGTACCCAAAAATGTTTACTCCTAAAATTTGAACTAACTAGGAGAGTATCACATCTCCGGATCACGGATTTTGCTCTAACTTTGAGATAGGTTTTCAGATGTCAAAATATGGAAAAAGCCAGAGTTATAAACCCCAACGCTCAATATTTCTCTAGTTGCAGGCAATTAAAGAAAATCACTAAAAAAGTTACTAGATTTTCAAACGCTTATAATTCTTTGGCATTAATAGCTAGACGCTTGTAACTGTTTTTAAATGAAAGCTACGTTCAAATCCTTTCGAAAAAGCACCTATAGCATATCAAAATATTATATTTTCTTAAAGTTACAGCGTTATGAAAATTGTGCTACATTTTAACATTTATCATTAATTAACATTCTTCAAAGGAAATTCAGCTCAAATTCTTATAACGCTGTAACGCTGAGAAAAAATAATATTTTGATATGCTATAGGTGCTTTTTCGAAAGGATTTGAACGTAGCTTTCATTTAAAAACAGTTACAAGCGTCTAGCTATTAATGCCAAAGAATTATAAATGTTTGAAAATCTAGTAACTTTTTTAGTGATTTTCTTTAATCGCCTGCAACTAGAGAAATATTGAGCGTTGGGGTCTATAACTCTGGCTTTTATCATATTTTGACATCTGAAAATCTATCTCAAAGTTAGAGCAAAATCCGTGATCCGGAGATGTGATACTCTCCTAGTAAGTTGATTCCCCGCATAATGGCTTAATTCACAAAGAACAGTAGTAGAAAGGTTTTCTAAGTATATTGTTATTTAGAAATACAATATCCAAAAGAGCAACGTCCATTTGTAACCAAATGATCATTTTTTAACTCACTTGTCTTATACTCGAGAATATAGCCTGCTTTCATAGTCAGAAATAAGTTATGACAGTTCCGACAAATCTAAATTGCATCAAAATGAAAAATTTTAAAGAAGAACATAATTTATTACAAGTCTCAAGTTGAGGAATATATTCTTGGAACATAGTTTGCGATATAGTCTTCCTTACAATAAGAAAGCTACACAATGCGGAAGTATTATCAATTGTAGGCCAAAAAAGCAACAACTGTATTGGGTGAAAGCATTGTTCGTTGGATTAGAAGTCTTATATTCAGAACATATACCGCGATATTTGAATAAAAAAAGTTTTCACTATTATAAATATGCTTGTGCGATTACTCATAAGATTTTTTAAAAAAGTTACATTATATTGACCAAAACCTGTATATTCCTGAAATTTGGTACAAGTATCAAGTTAAGGAATGAGGTCTTGGAACATTGTTCGCGATATAGTCTTTCTTAAAATAAGAAAGCTACACAATGCGAGTGTATTATCAATTGTAGGATCATCAGCCAAAAAAGCAACAACCGTATGAAGTAAAAGTATTGTCGTTGGATTAATAGTCTTATATTTGAAAATATATACCGCTTTACTTGCATAAAAAAAGTTTTCACTATTATTAATATGCTTATGCAATTACACATGAGATTTTCCGAAAAGTTACGTTATATCGACCAAGAACTGTTTATTCCTGAAAATTTAATGTAAGTTAATTTTTCGCGAAATAGCGTAATTGACGAAAAATAGCAGTAGTAAGGCTTCATAAGTGTATTTTGATTTGAAAAGACAATATTTAAACAAGCAACATAAATGCATAGCCAAACAATCGTTTGTTAAATGAATAGTCTTATACTCGAGGATCTTGTTTGCAGAATTGCTAGGAATAAGTCTTGACGGTTCCGGAAGATCCACATTGGATTAATGTCGAGATTTCTGATGATAAAACCTAAGCTATCACAAATTTAAGTTCAGAATTATTGCATTCGAAAGTCGTTTGCAAAATAGTCTTTTTAACGAGAGAATCGTTACACAATGCATATGTTTTATCGATTGTAGGGTCATTAAGCAAAGAAGCAACAACTATATAGGGTAGGACTATTTGTTGCTAGATTAAAAGACTTAAATTAGACAGTAAATATCGCTATTTGTTCCCAAAAAAAAGTTCTCCCCATTTTGAATATGCTTGAGCTATCACAAATAAGATTTACTATAAAAGAAACACTAAATGTACCCAAAAATGTTTACTCCTAAAATTTGAACTAAGTTGATTCCCCGCATAATGGCTTAATTCACAAAGAACAGTAGTAGAAAGGTTTTCTAAGTATATTGTTATTTAGAAATACAATATCCAAAAGAGCAAAGTCCATTTGTAACCAAATGATCGTTTTTTAACTCACTTGTCTTATACTCGGGAATATAGCCTGCTTTCATCGTCAGAAATAAGTTATGACAGTTCCGAAAAATCTAAATTGCATCGAAACAAACTTTTGAAGAAAAGTTTGTTTCGATACAATTTAGATTTGTGGAAAAGAAAATTTCGTTTCCAAAAAGAAGTTTCCAGTATTTCAAATATGCTTGAGCGATCACAAATGAGATTTACCATAAAAGAAACACTAAATGTACCCGAAAATGTTTATTCCTAAAATTTGAACTAAGTTGATTGCCCGCATAATGGCTTGATTGCCAAAAAACAGTAGTAGTAAGGTTTTCTAAGTGTATTTTAATTTAGAAATACAATATCCAAAAATGCAACGTCCATTTGTGGCCAAATGATTGTTTTTCAAATCACTAGTCTTATACTCGAGAATATAGCCTACTTTCATCGCCAGAAATAAGTTATGACAGTTCCGGCAAATCCAAATTGCATCGAAATAAAGACTTATGAAGAGAAACATAATTTATTGCAAGTCTCAAGTTGAGGAATATGGTCTTCGAACATTGTTGGCGATATAGTCTTTTTTAAAATAAGAAAGCTACACAATGCGGGTGTATTATCAATTGTAGGATTATCAGCCAAAAAAGCCACAACTGTATAGGGTGAAAGTATTGTTTGTTGGATTAGAAGTCTTATATTCGAAAATATCTACCGCTATACTTGCATAAAAAAAGTTTTCACTATTATGAATATGCTTGTGCGATTACACATAAGATTTTCTAAAAAATTTACATTATATCGACCAAGAACTGTTCATTCCTGAAATTCGGTACAAGTTTATTTTCTGCGAAATAGCCTTATTGACGAAAAACAGTATTAGTAAGGCTTAAGTGCGAGAAATTTACGTTTTCTGGCCAAAGCCGATTTACTTCTGCAATTGAAAATAATTAGATTGTTGGCCCTAGCCCAGAATTCTAGGTTAAGTTAATAAATCAGTTTTGGCTATATCAATTATTAAACAGCTATAACTAAGAAATTATTCTTAGTTATAGCTGTGAATTGTATCTATCCCCAGAAAAAATTCTGTTTTTTAGCCCTAGCCAATAATAAATCTTAGTCATGGCTATGCATCGCTTTTGCCCTAATCAATTATTTGATTTATAGTTTTTGACAATAATTATTCTTAGATAGCCAAGGATCATACTTGACTATTGCAAAATATCAATATTGGCTTAAACAAAGGCGTCTTTTCTATTCCTAGGCAATAATTACTCTGACGTATTGGTATGAATCACTTCTTGCTTAAGCGAAGATATGTTTTCTAGTCATGGACGAGTATAATATTCGGCTATGGCTAAAAACCTCATATGCAATCTGAGCTAATTCGATTTGTGGCTTTGGTCAAGTATAATAGTTGGATATGGCCATGATTACCTTTTGGCTTGATTAATAATTTGTTTTGTGATCCTAGACAGAAATGATTTTTAGCCATAGCTAAGAATCGTGTCTGTGGTGCTAAGAAACCCATGAGAGATAAACTATATTTAGGAGATAGACCGCGATGACAAATGACGATTAGTTCTGCTAACCTAACGCTGTCTATCTCACAAACTGAACTTTCTCATTACAGGGTGAATAGCACCACTAGCTCCGGAAAATATTCTATATTTTAGGCCGAGCTAATAATATCCCTTAGTTATGGCCATGCATTGCCTTTACCTCGATCGATAATTCGTTTTGTTGTCCTAATCATGAATCATTCTTGGCTATGGCCAAGAATAGTTTCTGATTGTATAAATAATTTTATCCAGCCTTGTATAATTGTTGGCTATTGTAGAATATCAATATTAACTAAAGTAAAGAAGCCTGCTCTACCCCTAGGCCATAAGAACTCTCAGGTATATCTATGAATCGCTTTTTCCTCGAACAAAGTTTTGTTTTCTAATCAGAGAAAAAATCATTCTTGGCTTAAGCTGAAATCTTCGTAATCGTAAATGATTCGATTCCTGGTTGTAGCCAACAATAATCAATGCTTATGGCTATGAATGGTTTTTGGCTTGATCAACGATTAGTTTTCTGGCCCTAGACATATATTATACTTGACTCTAGCCAAGAATTGTATCTCCTTTCGTAAATAAATTCGGCCAACGAATAATAATTTATGGCTATTGCGAAGTATCAATATGGGCTTGAACCATCTAGTCTTTCCTACCCCTAGTCAATGATTACTCTCAGAAATAACTTAATCACTTTTTGTTTGAGTGTAGGTTTGTTTTTCTAGCCACAGACAAGAATTATTATTGGCTAAAGCTGAGAACTTGATTTGCAATCGGAAATAATTCGATTTATGACTCTAGCCAAGAATAATAATTAGTTATAGCTATGAATGGCTTTAGGCTTGATGAATACTTTGTTTCCCGGTTATAGCCAGAAATTATACTTGAATTGCGAAGAATTATGTCTTGCTTCGTAAAATATTTTGTATTCTTATCCTAGCAAAGAATTATTCTTCGTTATGGCCATCCTTGCTCTTGACTCTATTAATAATGCATTTTCTTGCCCTAGACAATAATTCTTCTCCGCTATGGCCAAGAATTGTTTATAGTGCGAGCAATATACGTTTTCTGGACACAACGAATTTATCACTACAATCGAAAATAATTAGATTTTTGGCCCTAGCCGAAAATCATTCCAGGTTCATGAATCAGTTTTAGCTAGATCAATTATTTTCTTCTCTGGCCGTAGACAGGAATTATTCTTAGTTATAGCTATGAATCGTGTCTATCCCCAGGAAAAATACTGTTTTTTTTTTCTGAGGATCGAAAGAAAGTCTTGTTGTGAATCTGGCAAAAAGTCAAGCTTAATGTCTGGCTGAAAATCTAGTAAAAAGTTAAGCAAAATACCTGTCTAAGAGTCTAGTAAAAAGACAGGTCGAAAGTCTGGCCAAAATATGGAAAAAGGTCTAGCTAAGAGTCTGACGAAGAGTAGAAAAATGTCGCGCTAGGAATATAGCAAAAAGTTTAGCAGAATGTCTGGCTAAAAGTCTTGTGAAAAGCCTGACAAAAAGTATAGGAATAAAAATAGGGAAAAGTGTTACTAAGAATTTAGCAAAAAAGTCTTGCTGAGAGCCCGACAAAAAGTCTAGCGAAATATCTGGCTAGGAGTCTGACAAAAAATGTGGTAAAAAGTCTTGCTAAAAGCCTGTCAAAAAGTCTAGCGAAATGTCTGGCGAAGAGTCTAACAAAAAGACGGTCAAAAAGTCTGGCGGAAAATCTAGGAATAAATCAGGTAAAAAGCCAGAAACAAAGTGTAGCAAAATGCCTGGCTAAAAGTCTAGCAAAAAATCTGTTAAAAATTCTAGAAAAAAGTCCATTTAAGATTCTTGTAAAAAGTCCGGCGCAAAGTCTAACAAAAAGTCTGGTAGAAAGTCTTGCGTGAAGTTTAGCAAAAAGTCTGTCAATAAGTTTGGCAGAAACACTGGCAAAATGTCTTGCTAGAAATTTGGCAAAAAGCCTAGCTACAATCATAGCAAAAAGTATAGCAGAATGTCTGGCTAAGGTTCTGCTCAATGGCCTAGTGATAAGTATGGAAAAAATATATCGAGAAGTCTAGCAAAGTCTGGTCAAAAGACTTGCGGAAAGTATGGCAAAAATACTGGCGAATCATCTTTCTAGAAATATATCAAAAAGACTTGCTACAATCGTGGTAAAAAGTATAGCAAAATGTCTAGCTAAGATTCTGGTAAATAGTCCAGCGATAAGTTAGGTCTAGCAACAAGTCTGGTGAAAAGTTTTGCGAAAAGTCTGGCAAAACGTCTTGCGGGAAGTATGGCGAAATGTTTGTCAAGAGTCTGATGTCTAAAATTCTTGCGTGAAGTCTGTCAAAAATTCTAGCGATAAGATTAGCAAAAACTCTGGCGGAATGTCTTGCTACAATTATGGCAAAAAGTATAGCAGAATGTCTAGCTAAGATTCTATTTAATAGTCTGTTGATGAGTCTGGAAAAAAGTCTACTGACAGTCTAGCAACGTCTGGTGAAAAGTCTTGTGAAAAGTATGGCAAAACAACTTGCAACAAGACTTGTAAAATGTTTGTTAAGAGTCTGAGGAAAAGTCTGGCAAATAAGCTGGCAAAAAGTCTTGCGATAAGTCTGGCAAAAACACTGACAAAATATCTTGCTATAAATTGAGAAGAAAGTCTTACTGCAATCATAGCGAAAAGTATAGCAAAATGTCTGACTTAGATTTTAGTAAATAGTTTGGCAATAAGGCTAGGAAAAAGTCTATCGAAAAGTCTAGCAAAAAGTCTGGTGGAAAGTCTTGCGAAAAGTCTGGCAAAACGTCTTGAGGAAAGTCTGGCAAAATAGGTGTTGAGAGTCTGATGAAAAGTCTGGTGAATGGTCTGGCAAAAAGTCTTGTGTAAAGACTGTCGAAAAGTTATGCGTAAAATCTGTCAAAAAGTCTAGCGATAAGATTGGCAATAACACTGGTGGAATGTCTAGGAATTCAGCAAAAAGTCTTGCTACAATCAAGGCAAAAAGTATAGCAAATTGTCTGGGTGAGATTCTGGTTAATAGTCTAGCGATAAATCTAGGAAAAAGTCTTACAGAAAGTCAAGGAAAAAGTCTTGCCAAAAGACTTGCGATAAGTCTAGCAAAAACACTGGTGAAATGTCTTGCTAAGAATTCAGAAATAAGTCTTGCTACAATCATGGCTAAAAGTATAGCAAAATGTCTAGTTGAGATTCTGCTTAATACTCTTGCGATAAGTCTAGGAAACAGTCTAACGAAAAGTCTAGCAAAAAGTTTGGTAAACGAAAGTCTTGCAAGAAGTCTGGCAAAACGTCTGACGGAAGGTCTGGCAAAAGCTTCGCTGAGAGTCTGATACAAAATCTGGCAAAACGTTTGGCAAAAAGTCTGGCAAAAGCTTCGCTGAGAGTCTGATAAAAAGTTTAGCAATGAGTCTGATTAAAAGTCTGGCGATAAGTCTGGCAAAATGTTTGATAAGAGTCTGATGAAAAGACTGCAAAAAGTCTGGCAAAATGTCTGACGATAAGTCTGGCAATAACACTAGCAAAATGTCTTGCTAGTAATTTGACAAAAATTCTTGCTACAATAATGGCAAAAAGTATAGCAAAATGTCTAGCTGAGATTCTGATAAATAGTGTAGCGATAAGTCTAGAAAAAAGTTTGGCAGAAAGTCTAGGAAAAAGCCTTGCGAAAATTCTATTTAGAAGTCTTGTGGAATGTCTTGCGGCAAGTTTGTCAAAACGTCTGACAAAAAGTCTGGTGGAAAGACTTTCGGGAAGTCTGTCAAAAAAAGTCATGCAACAAGTCTAAGAAAATGTTCGCTAAGAGTCTGCTGAAAAGTAGAACAAAAAGTTCGGCAAAAAATCTGGTGACAAGTCTGGTAAAAAGTTTGCGTAGAGCCTGGTAAAATGTTCGCCAAGAATCTGCTGTAAATTCTAGCAAAAAGGCTGACAGAAAATCTTGAGGGAAGTCTGGCAAATCTTCTTGCGGAAAGTCCGGCAGAACGTCTTGTGAGGAGTCTAGCTAAATGTTTAATAAGAGTCTAATTCGATAAGTGTCTAATAAAAAGGCAGGTAAATAGACTGGTAGAAAGTCTTGCAAAAAGTCTTGCGTGAAGTCTGGCAAAATATTCGCTAAGAGTCTGCTAAAAAGTCCAGTAAAAAGTCTGGCAAAAAGTCTTGCGTAAAGTCTATCAAAAAGTCTGGCGATAAGTCAGGTAAAAACACTAATGAAATGTCTCACTGAAATTTTGGCGAAAAATCTTGCTTCAATCATGGCGATAAGTCGTGCAGAAAGACTAGCGTAAAGTATAGCAAAAAGTCTGATGAAAAGTCTGGCAAAAACAGTAACAAAATGTCTCGCTAAAAATTTGGCAAAAAGTACAGCAAAACGTCAGGCTGAGATTCTGGTAAATAGTTTAGTGATAAGTTTAGTAAAAAGTCTGGCAGAAAGTCAGACAAAAATTATGGTGACAAGTCTGGCAGAAAGACTGGCGAAAAATCTTGCTTCAATTATGGCAAAAAGTATAGCAAAATTTCTTGCTGTGATTCTAGTTAACAGTCTGACGATAAGGCTGGTAAAAAGTCTTACGTGAAGTCTGTCAAAAAGTCTTGCTAGAAATTTGGAAAAAAGTCTTGCTACAATCATGGCAAAAAATATAGTAAAATGTCTGGTTGCAATTCTTCTAAATAGTATGGCAAAGAGTCTAGCGAAAAGTCTGGTGGAAAGTCTTGCAAGAAGTCGCGCATAAAGTTTTTCGTAAAGTCTGGCAAAATGTTCGCTAAGAGTCTGATGAAAAGTCTGGCGATAAGTCTGGCAAAAACACTAGCAAAATTTCTCTCTAGATATCTGACAAAAAGTCTTGCGACAATCATAGCAAAAAGTATAGCTAAGTCTGGCAGAGATTCTAGGAAATAGTCAGGCAGAAAGTTTTTGAAAAAGTCTAGCAAAAAGACTATCAAGAAGTCGGGTTGAAAGTCTTGCGAGAAGTCTAGCGAAAACAATGACGAAACGTCTTACTAGGAATTTGGAAAAAAGTCTTGCTACAATCATGGCTAAAAGTATAGCAAAATGTGTAGCTGAGATTCTGCTTAATAGTCTTGCGAGAAGTCTGTCAAAACATCTGACGATAAGTCTGGTAAAAAGTCTGGTGAAAAGTTTGATAAAAAGTCTCGCGATAAGTCTGGCAAAAACTCTGGCAGAAAGTCTTGCGATAAGTGAGACAAATAATCTGGCGAATAATCTGGATTAAAGTATAATGAAAATCATGGCAAATTGTATAGCTGATACTCTGATGAAAAGACTGCCACAAAGTCTGATGAAACGTATCGCGATAAGTCTGGTGAAAACTCTGGCAGAAAGTTTTACGAAAAATGAGGCAAATCATCTGGTGAAAAGTCTGGAAAAAAGTGTAACAGTTTTGGGAAAGTGTCGTGTTTCTTTTTTGGAAAATCTTATTTGTATTTAATTTAGCATCTTTAAAATGGTAAAATCTTCATTATTGCAGAAAGAACAAG
Organism: Anastatus disparis; assembly: GCA_017163975.1. Lineage (NCBI taxonomy): Eukaryota > Metazoa > Arthropoda > Insecta > Hymenoptera > Eupelmidae > Anastatus > Anastatus disparis. The sequence goes on along the minus strand of JAFFSR010000301.1, from coordinate 3,968,147 downwards.
TAAGCCTTCAAATTATAAGACTTTTTATTCATATGATGATAGTGAAACCCTTTACAGATGTTGCTTTTTCGAAAATTTAATCAACAGTTGAGCAAACACCGGTATTCAGTTATTGATTTTTTGTCGATAAGACTAAACGTTTTATCATGATTATATTTTGCTCTTCTGGATAATATATCTGTTATTAAAAATACACTAAGTCAGCGTAAATAGTACTTTTTTTTTGTCAAGTAGGCTATTTAGCGAAAAGTTCAAGACTAGATATCAGAATTAAACATTTCTTGGAAACTGTTCTGTTTCTTTTTTGGAAAATTTATTTTTTAATTTAATCCTGCATATTAAAATACTGAAAACTTCTTTACAGCAGGAATAACAGGATAGATTTTCAATTATTATATTTCTAATGTAAATAACGATGGTTTGAACTTATCTTGCTTTTCGGAAAATTAATCAACAATTGAAAAAACACTTGCTTTGCGTAACTGGTATATTGTCAAAACGATCGTAATGTAGAAAATTTACTTAAACCTCATTTCTGAATTGAAGAATTCTAATAAAATACATTGCTTTCTCAGAAAAATCCATATTTTATTTAATTAACCTTTTTTGGAACTATAATAATTGGATTCTGGCAATAATGGCAGATTAGATTCTCGAATATGAGACTACTAATTTAACTAACGATTGTTTTGCCATAAATAGATGTTGCTTTTCTGGATAATGTATCTTTTATTAAAAATACATTGAGATAGCGTAACTTATACTGTAGTTTGTCGAATAAGCTATTTCGCGATTAATTTACTAAGACCAGATTCCAGAAATAAACAGTTCTGGGAAAGTATTGAGTCCATTCGGAAAATCTTATTTGTATCAATTATTCATATTCAAAATTATGAAAACTTCTTTTTAGCAACCGTCAGATTCTCGAGTATTAGACTTTTAATTTATCTAACTCTAGTTTCATCCTATGCAGATGTTGCTTTTTGTGAAAATTAATCTACGATTGATAATACACCTGCATTTTGTACCATTTCTCTTAAAAATTACCAAGACCAAATTTCAGAACCAAACAGTTCTATGAAAGTGTTGCATTTCTTTTTTGGAAAATCATATTTGTATACAATCAAATATATTCTCAATAGTGAAAACTTATTTTTAGCAATACTGGCATATTATATTTTATAGCACTAGACTTTTAATTTAATTAACGATAGTTTTACCCTATATAGATGTTGCTTTTTCGGAAATTGAATTGTTAATTTATAATACACCTGTATTGTGTAACTGTTCAATTGTTAAAAACCTGTCATAATATCTATTTAATTCAGCTTTCTTGTAACCGTACTAACTCCATACTAAAAAAATGATATAAGATTGAGATATATGCCAAAAACTATTATTTTTCATCCGATCTTACGTGAGATCTTATGTGTCTAAAAATATTATTTTTCGTAACACCTGATCTTACATGATATCTCATGTGCAAAAAAATTATTTACCGTGAGACCCGATCTCCCGTGAAATCTCACGAGAGATCTTATGTGCTAAAAATTTATTATTTCCCAACATGCAATCTCATGCAAGATCTCACGTAAAATCGGGTCTCGCAGGGAGTGAAATTTTTAGGTTCATGAGATCTCATGTAAGATCTCTTGTCATTTTTTTTAGTAGGACTAGTTTTTTGAAAGAATTGTAGGTTAGAATCTTAAGTATAAAACTACTTATTTAACTAAAGATAGTTTCACCTTGAATAGATGTTGCTTTATTGGAAAACCTAATTTCTAGTTAATTAAACTTTTCCGAAATCTTAATAACTGGTTTTTGACAAGAATGGCAAATTTGCTTCTTGAGTCTGAAGCTTTTAATACAAATAATGATCGTTTCACCATCAATAGATGTTGCTCATAAGAGCATTGTTATGTTGTGGTGGAGAGGTATGACAATAACTAATATCTTTATTAATTATATAAACGTTTAATTAGATGTTAACTGATATACAATGTAGTAGCTCCTATAGCTTACACGTACATGCTTGCTTGCTCAAGGCTAGTCTAACTCTACTTTTCGGGAGCGCTTTACAATACATATATAGTCGATGATAGCGCCCTCATTTATTCTACAAACATATGCACACTCATATATTACAATCCTCCCTTCTTAGCTTTAAAACCTTTTACAAATTAAGTTTATTCGGCTTTTTAATATTTCTGGTAGAACGTCTTAAAACGACATTATTTTTGCTTATAGGTTTAACATTAATTATCTCGTGTTTCTTTTTTGAAACTTCGCAATTTACACTATCACTTTTAATTTGATCGCAAGTTAAGACGTCCTCCGAATCATATAAATTTTCTGCTTCTTTTACGGTGTTATCGCATACGTTTGTTGTGACTGGGATTGCAAGATCAATCGTTTGTTGTATATTTTCCTCCGCCGGTAGATCAATTTTACATTCATTAGTTTTTAGCGGTGCTTCTATACACGGTTTTAATTGGTCTACATGTCTTTTATGCGTTTTATTATCTTGCGTACGAACCGAATAAGTTACAGGGCCCAGTTTATCTAAAATACGTGCCTTTTGCCATTTCTTATTACTATTAGTGTAGTCCTTAGACATAACCACTTCGTTCTTACCAAAACTCGCTCTACGGTTACCTTTAAAATAATACCTTTGACGCGCTTGATTAAGTTCTACTCTATCACGCAAAGATGGTTTCACAGAGCTTAAACGTGTTTTTAACGTGCGCCCTACTTGTAACTCTGCAGGAGTGCACCCGGTTGTACAATGCGGCGTTGTTCGATAGTAAAACAAATACCTATGTAAGGCTTCGTGTCTTGACATTCCCTCTTTCAATAATAATTTGAATTTATTTTTAAAAGTGCGTACTGCATTCTCGGCCGCCCCATTTGACGCCGGATGATAAGGAGCAGTTTTGTAATGGTGGATATTATTGTAACTTAAAAACTCTTTAAAACATTCGGAAGTAAAAGTTGGTCCGTTATCTGTTACTAAAACTTCTGGCAATCCCCATATACAAATGTACTCCTTCATCATTTTAATCGTATTTTCCGCATTGATACTCGTCATTTCTTTAATATCTACCCATTTAGAGTACGCATCGGTAATTATCAGATACATATACCCATTAAGTGGGCCGCAAAAATCGGCATGTACTCTACGATTAGGACCTTGAGGCCATTCCCAAGTGTGAAGTTCCGACTTTGGAGGGTTATCAGAGTTTTCCAAACACATATTACACGATTTTGAAATTTTTTCTATGTCCTGATCTAACTTTGGCCACCATACGTATGACCTCGCTAACGATTTCATTTTAATAATGCCCATATGCACTGAATGTAGTTCGTCTAACAACGCTGATCTAAGTAATTTAGGTATTACGACACGATGGCCCCACATTATACATCCTTCCTCTACTGTCAGTTCATTTTGTCGCTGTTTATATGCTTGTAATTTATCGTTAACTTTAGAAGGCCAACCGTTAACAATATATTTTAAAACTTCCGTTAAATTTTCATCTTTTAGCGTTTCTTCCTTAATTACCTTACAATCGATCGATTTAACATTTTCACATACAAAGTTTAAATAATTATAGTCATTCGTAACATCGTTTTTAGTAGATTCTTTATACCCTGACATCTGTATACGCGATAATGAATCTGCTGGACAATTTTCCGTTCCTTTTATGTGCTGTATAGTAAAATCATAACCTGCTAAAAACACCGCCCAACGTTGTACACGACTCGCGGCCATTTGCGGTAAACCTTTTTTATCTCCAAAAATAAATATTAATGGCTTATGATCGGTTTCAAGAATAAAATTCCTCCCATATACATACTGGTGAAAAGTTTTTACACCAAACGTTAACCCTAACGCTTCTCTGTCTAACTGTGAGTAATGTTTCTCAGCTGACGTAAGTACTCGCGATGCAAACGCAATTGGACGTTCTACGCCGTTCGGAAATACATGTGAAAGCACCGCGCCTAGTCCTTTTGGAGAAGCATCACACGTTATTTTAACCGGTATATCCGTTCGATAGTGAACTAAGACTTCGCACGATGCTAAGCGCGCTTTAGCTGATTGAAAAGCTTCCTCTCTTTCCTTAGTCCACTCCCATTTAATATTTCGTCTTAATAACTCATATAACGGGCTAACTATACGAGCGTAATTCTTAATGAACTTTGCATAATAATTTAATAATCCTAGAAATGATTTTAATTCGGTTTCATTTTGCGGTCTTTGAATGTTTAATATAGCATCTACCTTATTTTTAGAAACATGCAACCCTTCACTGTCAATCTCATAACCTAAAAATTGTATACACGTTTTTCCTAATTCACACTTTTCAAGCTTGACCGTTAAACCGCACTCACTAAAACGTGTTAATACTTTATGTAATGAATTATCGTGTTCATTTTGCGTTTCACCGAAAATAAAAATATCATCGAAATACACCGTCGCACCTTCGATGCCCGACAGGATTTTTTCCATTTCATGCTGAAATAGACCTGGCGCTGGAGCTACACCATACGTCAGTCTATTATATCTAAACAGTCCTTTATGCGTCGTTATCGTAACTAAGTTTTTAGATTCGTCGTCCAACTCAACTTGTTGGTACGCGTGCGCGAGATCCAATTTAGAAAAAACTTTAGCTTTCGACATTTTCGTTGCCAAGTCCGATACACGCGGAATAGGATGCTTATTGCTTACAAGATACGGATTCAAGGTAATTTTAAAATCACCGCATAGTCTGACCTGTCCGTTTGACTTAAGTACGGGCACTATCGGAGTCGCCCAGTCGCTTGTTGTTACCGATTCAATAATACCAGCTTTCTCTAATCTAACTAATTCATTTTCAATCCGTTCGCGCAATGCATAAGGTACCGGCCGTGGCTTGCAAAATATTGGCTTTGCCCCTTCTTTTAACTGTAACGTAAATTTCCCTTTAGAATATGTACCTAACCTATCTTCAAAAACTGTTTTAAATTTACTTATGATTTTATTGGTATCAATTTGCGTCGCTGTTAACGATTTAATATATTTGTCACTTTGACTGTCAATAACAACAATGCCAAGTATCTTTAACCACTGTCGTCCAACTATTGGTACACTATTTCCATCGATCACAAATAAATCTAAGTTAGCTGTGTTACCTTTGTAACTCACATCAACATTTAAAATACCCTTTGGTTTAATAATATTGCCCTGATACGATTTAAATAAACGCGATGTTTCTTTTAATTTTAACATTTGTAGGTGTTCTTGTTTATTATATATCGCTGTTGAGATCGCTGAAATCGGGGAGCCAGTATCTACTTCAAAAGTTAAACAACAATTTTCAACTTTTAATTCGACCGTTATAGGTTCAACATCTCCCGTGTTATTAATTTTTCCCCCTTCTAAGTGAAACAAATTATCAAAATCGCCCTGTAAGCTTTCAACTTCTTCTAAGAAGTTATGCGATCTATGATTCGATACGCTTTGTAATACTTTATCACCGTTTTGTTTCACTGGCTTCTGCGATTTCAACTTACTCTTACAAACACTTTGTAAATGACCTTTCTTACCACATTGATTACAGTCATAGTTTTTAAACTTACAATTTATAGATAAATGATTCTGCTTCCCGCAACAGTAGCACGTCTTTATACCAGCATTTTTCTTCTTCGCGTCTGTCGTCTTACCCTTTGTTGCGACGTAATTTACTGTGCTATTGCTACCGTTTGATGAGTGCATTTCCGCGGCATCCTTCCTCGCTGATTCCAATGCAAATGCTAGTTCTACTGCCTTTTGATAGGATAAATCTCTTTCTCCTAACAGCCTTTTCTTGATAGCTTCGCTTGATAGACCCCATACAAATTGGTCTCTTATACTATTTTCTAGGTTCTGTTCAAATTTACAATGTGTAGACAACTTTTTGAGTTTTGCCAGAAACATTTTAACATCTTCGTCATCCCTTTGTCTGCACTCTTTAAATTTATAACGTTCCGTTATAACACTCGGCGCTGGCTGTAAATGATTTTTCATAGTCTCCTTTAGACGTTCGTATGACAACTGCGCTGGCAATTCCGGCGTTGTCAAATTTCTTAGAAGTGCGTAACCGTCTTTTCCTAATAATGTCAATAACAAGGACACTTTTTTGTTTTCGCTCACTTCGTTAGCACTAAAATACATTTCCAACCTCTCACACCATAAGGTCCAATCATCATCTAAGGCAAATTCAGATATATTGCCTATGGTACCTTTTACCACTGTTGTCGTTGCCTGTTGATTTGTGTTTTGTGCTACTGACAACAACCCTTGAGCAGCTTCCATCTTTTTTCTTTGTTCTTCGAGCTTTAACTTTTCTTGATTCAACTGTGCTTCAAACGTTACCAACTGTTGGCGATAATTGTTCAAATCCGTTTCACGTTGACTTAGTTCTCTTTGTCTATCTTCGAGCTCCATTTTTTTTTTTTTTTTTTTTTTTCTTCGATCCCTATGATCTTTACACTTTTTAATCCTCGTCGCCAATTGTTATGTTGTGGTGGAGAGGTATGACAATAACTAATATCTTTATTAATTATATAAACGTTTAATTAGATGTTAACTGATATACAATGTAGTAGCTCCTATAGCTTACACGTACATGCTTGCTTGCTCAAGGCTAGTCTAACTCTACTTTTCGGGAGCGCTTTACAATACATATATAGTCGATGATAGCGCCCTCATTTATTCTACAAACATATGCACACTCATATATTACAAGCATGAAGCAGCCCACCTTCTAATAATATTTCTAATCGTAGTTTATGGGTAAACGGTGCGTTTAATCGAGTTTTGTCGTTACAATAAAATTTGTAAGATTAGTGCAGAAAACTCAAGAATTCCACCATAATACTATACATAAAAATTTATAATACAAACTTTGAATGTATCATATTTTGAGGTTAGGTTTGTCGAGCTTATAATATTGTAACAAGTTATAATTCGTAAAGCTAGAAAGAATAAGAATGTGGCAAATAAGATGGTAAATAATGTAGCAAATAATCTGCCAAAAAAGAAGGTTAAAAAGTTTGAAAACAATATCATAAAAAGCTACTGATAAACCTGATGTAGAATCTAGCGTGGTCTGCTTTTTTCAGACTCTCAATTAATTATAAATTATTCTGATATTAAGAATATTATAATTTCTAATAAATACACTAAGAATGTACATTTTTACATTCAAATGACTTCTTAAATGTATACTTTTTGAAAATTAAAATACTATCTAAATAGTAAATAATTTAATCATTTAAATAATATATTACTACTCAACAGATTCTTAAATTTTATTTAAAAAATATTTTCATTAATGTACACAGTGGAAAAAATTTGTAATTTTAACATACATAAGTGTTACAGATAAAACAAATTTTTGTGTTAAAATTTACAAATTTTATTTCTGTGATTTTCGAAGTTAAAATTTTAACATAAAAATTCATGAATAATACAAAATTTTGAATAATAAAATTTGTAAATTTTTAAATTTATTTGTGTTAAAATATAATGATTGAAATAATGATTAGATATTAAATAATGACTTTCTCGTATTTATTTCTGTTAATATATTTAAAAAAGAAGAGAGATAAAGAAATATAAGAAAAAGGATAAAATGATGGATGTTGGCGTGGATCAATAAAATCATAAACAAACTAATCTCATTTGACAATATTACATTGTCGTTTAAAGGCGAACGAAAAGAGCTGATCATTTTTTAATACACTGAGAGAAATTGTATATTAAATATTACAAGAATAAACTAGTAGTCAAGTCACAGACTGTGAAACGTGCTCTTTTTTCTAGCGTTTATAGTAAATTTTATTAAGTCCATAGTAAATTTTATTAGGTTCATAGTAAATTTTATTAGGTTCCTAAAATTATTTAAAATGCTATTTTTGAAATATTACAATGTCAACATAGTAAAATTTCCAATGTTTTAATTATTTCAATAATACCTACAAATTTTTACTAGTCCACATAGTAATTTTTCTCATATCCATTGTAGAAACCCTATATAATCTCTTGTAAAAATACCCTTTGCGCATGCGCAAGTTGATTTCCAAGCAAGAGGAACGATACCAACAGCTGACGATATCGACATATCTTAACCTCAAAAATCCTGATGCTTGTCACGTTAAAATTTGTGTCCAACTCCCGCAAGTGGTAAGAGTTGAGTTCACTTAGTATATAAGACCGATCCATCTGACCGTTACTAAAATGCGCGCGTGTTATCTAGCGACCTTTTAGATAGTATGCGTTTATATTTAGTTTAGGTGTAGGCTAGATTAAATTATTGTTATGCGAGGTACGAAAATATAAAATAACAATTATATTTGAAATCGATTCTCAAAATAATACTTGTATTTGAAATTAATATGCTATTCAAAAATAAAAATTTAATGATCGTCAAAAAATTTTTTATTGTTTGAATATTATATATAGAATTTATTAAGTGTAGGAATAAAATTTACTATGTAACATAGTAATTTTAACGCAGTGGAAAAGTTTACAAAGCTACATAGTAAAATTTCAAAGATGTCCGTCTATGAGTTGGTTACCAGTGTACATGGTAAACCGTTCTATAATTCTTGTAATATTTACTATGAAATTTCTCTCAGTGTATGAGTATATACTAGAAATAGAGCCGGTTAATCGCTTAGTCGGTAGAGCGTTGGATTCGTAATCTCGGGGTTCTGAGTTCGGATCCCGCTCTCGGCAACCGATGAATAGAAGCATCACTGTACGTTACATGTGCTTTGTTCACAAACACACTTACGAGCTCCGTTGCTGATTAGCATCACAAATAGCATAAATATAGCGACGTTAAAGAAGAAAAAAATAAGTATACAAATTTTTGGACTTACAATAAGAGTCTATGACATTTAAGTCTCAGATTTTCTCTTAACTTTGAGATATTTTTTCCTGTATAAAATTATGAAAAAAGCCTTATTCCTAACGTGCAACTTTCGATTTTTGCCGAGTTATCAGCAGATTTGTCTAAATTTTTTAAAAATTGCATTTTTTTATAGTTGTACATATTTTTTGAAGTACTTATTCCGGAAGGTTTTTATTTTATCAGGTGAGATCTTATGTGAGTTCTCATATGAGATCTCATGTCATTTTTTTCAGCAGGGAACTGCTGCACTGAGAAAAATAGATTACAACTTTAGTTATAGATACACTGAAAAAAATAGAATCTAGGAGTAAGAGGAAAAATCTATTTGATTCTTAGTTCTTGAATCAAATAGAAATCTAGTTGTACCTAATAACTATAATCAAGATGAATATTCATCACATTAAAGTTTAGTTGCTTCAAAAATATTTCTGCTAGGTGGTAGCAGAATATCTATTAGAAGGAAGTCGATTACATTGAAGCAGATTTTCCTCTAGAGTCAAGCGGAATTCTACTATGGCTTAAAACAAAACGAAAATCTTCTACTACCAAGCGGATTCTCATTGATCCTAGATTCTATTTTTTTCAGTGTAGTAATAAAAATTACTATATTTTATAGGAGAGCTGGGACATTTCTGCATTATAACGATTTTTATTACATTTATAACAAATATTACTATAAATTTGATAAGGTTGGCAACAATCGTTTAAGAAATGAAACTATATCTTATTAGAAAAATTGTTATATTACATAGTAAAAATTATGCTATAGTAAAAGTTGTTATGACAAAGTAAAAATATTTGATATCTTATGTTGGAATTAATGTTATAAAGATAATAAATTGTATTATGCATATAATAAATTTCATTATGCATATAATAAATTTTATTATGAATATAATAAATTTTACTATTTCAAATAGTAATGTCGAGTCGATGATCTGTAAATTTATTTCTAACCTCAAAATTTTCTACCAAATTGAAAGTATAGTTGTGTAACATATGTAGACGATTCGAAATTTTATAAGTAACATGTCGTAATGGCGCAGTCGGTAACGTTCACTCTTTCGAGTCTCGAGGTCCCGGGTTCGACTCCACATCAGGTCCGTTTTTTTCTTAGGTAATTTATTTAAAAAAAATTGATTAATAAAATTTAAATTAATAAATTAAATGAGTTTAAAAAATTGCAATGACAAATTTCGGATACAAAAAAAAAATTTTTTTCTACATATCTGTTTTCATAAATTTTACTATGTAATATAGTAATTTTTATTATAACGCAGAAATGTCCCACTCGTACTATATAATATAGTAATTTTTAATACAATCTATGGTTATATTTATTATAGGATTTCTCTCAGTGTGATAACTTGGAAAAAATCGAGAGTTGCACCTTAGCAATAAGGCTTTATTCATAATTTTATATTGTGACGTTCCGGCTTTTTTTTATATTGTTAAATTATTTTATTTTATATATAAATTATAACCGTGAATATCACAGGTCTGAATACGCTGAGCGGATGCGCGTTCAGACGTGAGCGTGGCAGATTATGAGGCGAACGGGGAAGTTATTTTGCGGGCTCGTGAACCCGGGAAGAGAGAGAGAGAGAGAGAGAGAGAGAAAGGGATATATATATATATATATATATATATATATATATATATATATATGTATGTATGTATATATATATCGACAGTAATTTATTATTTCTTACCTTGTTTGTAGTCTATTAGTTGTAGCTGGCTAGTTGCTGATCGCTGATCCTGTCTGAAATGGGATCGGTGGTTCTTTCAATAAATGGAACTGCTTTTATTGAAGTGAATTTCCTTTTTATTGCACACAATTGTTTTTACAGAATGTTTTATTTCACGCACAAGTTTTGTTTTGACACAAGTCTATTCGGAATGATTCTTATTTTTATACACAAGTTTATTCGGAATGGTTTTATTTCACACGCACGATTTATTGCATGGATATTTATTAGTGCACAATTTGTTTTTACAGAATGTTTTATTTCACGCACAAGTTTTGATTTTACACAAGTTTATTCGGAATGGTTTTATTTCACACGCACGATTTATTGCATGGATATTTATTATTTTATTATTGAAATTTTTCTAACACTGAGATTAACAAGTATGAAAAGAAAAATTAAACTAGATATGACCGATCTATTAGTCTCGTGAAATTAAAGTGGCTTGTGTAGAAGCCCGAGGATAAGGTGCACGTCGAGAAGATTATCGTAACAAAAGGCTGTCGAACAATGCCCTCTCCGGCCTTTTATACCTGGAGCGGCTGAGGTGACATGATTTTTGGGAACACTTGTGTTTACTTAAGATTTAATTAAGACGTCAAAGAAGGTACACATTATACTATTTACTCATAGCAATTTTGGCGCGTGCATATTCTTCGATATCTTAATCAGTTCTCAAAGTAAAAACACCTGTGGCCTCGACGGACTGACGGCGCATATTAATTAAGGGAATTTTTCGATACTGGTCATTGCAGAAATAGTTAGAAAAAAATAGAAAATATAAAAAAACTTTTTAAGAAGCTAGGATGTTACACCTCCCAAGCCAAAAGTGTTCATCGTCCTCGATGAACTTAAGCTATGGCCAGTATTGAAAAATTTCCTTTTCACAAGAATGGTTAATGGGTACATTCGCGGGTAAGGTGTGAGCGTGTATGAGTTTATAAAGGTATGGATGCGTATGGTGTTATAAAGGTGTGCGCACTTAAGTGTAAAAAATTTTAATAACACTATAAATATTTGTCTTCATATTCTTCTTCTTCTTCTCCTCCGGGTTTGATGTAATAGTATTTTTGTAGCTCCGTCACTGTCTGTTCTGTGAAGTGATCATATCGGGTGTTTTCGTTCCATGGAGAAAGCGGGACGCTTGTCGGTTCATTATGGAGATACAAGATGAACATTGTAGGTATCATAGTTTGAGGCCGCCTGTGATGTTTACAGAACTCCTCTGTAATTGAACTCGATATGTGGTAGAGTAAATGTTCCTGGTTAAAGCCGAGATCATGAAGGATTTTTATTTTGTTCTCGAAATTCATTCTGAAAAGATCATTTATTTGTTATAGTTATTATTTTGATTATTACTGCTGCTACTATTATTATTAATATTATAACTATTATTGGTATTGATATTATAATTACTATTGTTACCATTATTGTTAGTACTATTGTTACTATTATATCTAGTGTTATTATTATATCTAGTGTTATTATTACATCTACTGCTACTTCTACTATTAAAATTGTTATTATTAGGAAGGATCCAAAAAAAAAAGAAGGGAAAGAAGGGAAAACAGAGTGGTGTGATCATTGATTTAAGTAGAGCATCAGGAAGAAAAGGAAAATGAATCTTGGGAGTAAGGTGTGAGTGGGAAGAGGATATAGGGAGAATAGATGAACATTGAGTTGTTGATCTTGGTTTTTGCTCCAGCTCCTTCATTGACGTTATAGATTAATAACGAGTAAAAGGATCATCCATGGTGGATGTATTATTCTGTTATTTATGGTAGATAACGAAGAACCATATTTTTTTGGTGGATGTAATACAAAAATCTGGTCTTTAAGATCCTTATATTTGTAAATGGTTTGTAGTTGACGAGATAGATGATCGAAATAAATTGATGGATGAAGAATTGACCTTACGTTTCACCTTTTTTCACAAGACAGAATTTCCTGTTTCACGCCTGTCTTGGTATGATGCTTGATACTCTTACGATAAGGATGGTCATGATACTGTGTCCTGGTATAACAGGGCATTAGGATTGTTGACACTCCTCATGGTTATACTGTATTTTGCCGTATGGCAACTTATGTTGATGAAAAACCTCGTGGTTCATAGCGAATAATGGTGCGTGATGTGTCTGTATGTGGTGGTCTAAAATTGCTCTTGTCCCTTATCTCAGATCCTGATTTTCTTGATTTCCGTTTCTATCGTTTGTTTTTCCTTAATCAATGTATGAAGTTGGATATACTGATAGGATGTATAGATGCAATTTTGCTATTTAGATCGGAGAGGATCGCAAAAGGATAAGAGAGGGGGGGGGGACTAAGAAGATCCCTCCACATGGTGGTGAATGATAACAATCCTTGTTATTATGATTATGAGGTCCTAGAACTTAAAATGTATTGTTAGTAGATTTTGCAACAGCTTATGTTAATAGTTGGTGTTTCGTTGGTGCAGCGAAAGTCTTCTGTACGATATTTAGTCCTATAAATTGTGTGGTTGAGTTGTTCTGGCTTCTGTTTTATTCTGGTTTTTTTTTTGTAATGGTTTCCTGCAGATTTAATTATGAAAATATAGTGGCATTCTATTTTATTTTTATAATTCTCCATGGTTGGTTGTTTCGTCTTCTTTTGAAGTGCTGCTTCCTTACTTAATTCATTTCCTATTTTATTTCAACGTTAGTGATGATTGATTTAGTCTTTTCTTATAGTCTCTTAGCGCTCATCTAGTGAAGAGTTCTGAAGTTATGATCGTTCGTCCGGTGAAGGAAGTTGGTGAGGTTTCAAATTTTATCGAATGTATTGTAAAATTTTTTTAAGTGGTGTGGAGAAAACGAAATTCTGCTTTTCTTGAATCTGTTTTAATGATATTGATGGTTTCCTGGCGAAGATGTTGTTTATAGTGATGAATTCTTATAAATAAGCAGATGTGAATATTTTCATCTCGCTGTAGTGTATACGTTCAGTTTAGATTTCTGAATTTCTTTTTCGAAGTTCTTTGTTGATGATTACATAGAACAGATTGATGGTCATATCAGTGACGTAATGTTTGCTTTCGTCATGATATTCGTTTGTTGATTCGTAATATCTTTAGGTGTGTATAGCAGGATGAGGCTGTGATACTTTGATTGTGATTCTTGTTTTGAATAGGAGAAGGAAAAGAAAAAGCGAGGACTGGGAAAATTGTTTGTGGCGGAAAGATAGATGTATTTGTCATGCAGTGTTAATTTAGTGCATGGATATATCAAAGTCGTCTTCTCTATGCTTTTTTTTTTTTTTTTTTTTTTTGTTTAAGAGATTCGTTAGTGGCTTTTGTAAGTGTGTGGAGTATTATGTTGATTTGTCAGTTTTTGAGTCTTGTCGGCCACAAACTTTATTTATTTTTTTTTTTGTTTGTTTTCTTTTTTTTTTTTTTTTATTACGGCTGTTTATTGATCAGTCTCATATAGGTCTGATAGTAACTACTCCTACGAGCCCATAGGAGTAAAAGAAACATGCATCTTCTAAGAAAATAGTTAAGACATACATATATTTATCCTTGGCTTCCTTTTTTTTTTCTGTGAACATGCAAAGAGATTAATAATATACAGAGGTTAGTTAAGAAAAAATGGTATTAATTGTTGCCGTTTCTTATACCGATGATAGCGTATGTGGAATATTAAGTGATCAAAAAAAAAGGTGACATCTAAATACAATTCATTTTTTTATGTCTTATAGATTTTTTCTTTTATTTAGGAGAAATTGCTAATGTGTTTTTCTTATCACATTGCATGATTGATCCAGTTCATGAAGATTTTTACTTTCCAAAGGTATTATGGATTAGGTGCATGTTCTTATATGTTCCTCCATGTTGATTAGGAATCAATCTGCATTATTGTCTTCCGTGTTATTCCAATATAGAACTAACAGGTGGTTATCTGGGTATCTTATGGTAATGTATATTTAAACTTATTAGTAATTGTTGATTTCATTTTTTTATTTGTATATATATTTGTTTGTTATAAAAGTTGATTGCCTTGATCGTGTTGGTTCTTGAGTGGTTTGCATTAAAAGGTCTTTGTTGTAGATCAGAGTTAACGAGGCTTAATTACTTTATATTATGGCTTGCATAGTGCATTTGGGTCCAAAGGTGTTGGTAGCGTCTGCTCTTTTTATCCTTTTGGAAATTGAAGGTTGTGAAGGTTGTAAATTCTTTATTAATCTGTTGAATTGACAATGATCTAGGTATTGATCTTAGTAATCTTATTCGGGGTTTTTGAATTTTAACAAATTTTATAGGAGGAGGTAAGATTATGGTTTTTCCTTCAGATTGATTTTGAAATGAACTATCAATTTGTGAATTTAGATATCCTAGTTCGGACATATTTGTTCTCAATCCATATACGGGTTCATTTCTTGGTGTTGGGTCTAGTATATTTTTCTTTTCAAAGACGTAATCATGTTCCATGAGCTCCGATATTTCTGTGTTTGTATTTGATAATTCATCTTGTCCTAGTATATCATTCGATTCTGAATAAGATAAAGGATTTTCTTGGACATTATTTAGAGATTCATATCCTGATTCAATACTTGAATATATCGTCATCTCTTGGGGTATGACATCATTAAAATGAATCGAATAATTTCTCATATCTTTGTTATATTCCTCGTGTGCGTTGCATATCAATGAATCTTGGTGCGGGATTTCAGATTCGTCATAATTTTTGTAAGAGTTTATTTCAGTGGCACAATTGTAATTATTTACTACTGTGTCATTGATATAAATGTTTTTGGTTGTTTTCAATTGCGGTAGGTGTTCAGTTGTTCTCAGCCGAGTGCGAAGAATGTCACGCGTTGATCTTAATTTTTCATGTTTGTAGTCAATGAAATGCATAGAGTGCATAACACCGGCTAACGTGATTAGAGCATTATGATGAAATGAGATTTTTGCTGATTCCATCTTCAGAAAATTGCTTCCTAGGACTCCTATTATTCCATCGGGCAATTTATTCGTAATCACTTGAAATTTAATAGGGTTATGAGAGAACGTGATTTCGGTTGATCCTGCTGTATCAAATGGGACTCCTGTAGTTCCGTTAATTGTTATAGCTTCATGCACTGCTATAAGAGCATCAGGTTGGAGAGCTTTTACATGAATAAGGTTAAGTTCAGTTCCAGTATTGATTAGAAATTCGGTCTTTTGTTTTAATTCGGGTGCTTTCAGTTCAATTAACGGTCCTATTTTTTTATTATTCAATTCTTTGAGGGGTTGCTCGTCACCATAAGGGTGACTTCTGAAGGACGCTTTGAGGTGCCCTTGCTCATCCTGGCGTCCGGTCGGTGAGTAGGCAGATAGTTTAAATTTTCTTGTGATTCAGTCTGGAAATCTGGCATGGGATATTGCGATTGATAAGGTGTAATGTAGGGATAGAGATACGGGTATGGCATCGGAGGCATCGGTGGCATAGGTTGCATATAAGGGTATTGCGTTTGAGGTGTATATCTAGAGGCATGTGAAGTGCTCCTGCTCATCTTGGGATTAGGATATGAATCCAAGCTTCTTACAGTGTATTTCCTTGTATCTTTATCGTAATTATTCTGTTCTCTAGGCCCATAATCATTACTGTATCCTTTCGAGTAATAGGTATTGTTTCGTTGTGGTATGTAACAAGTAGAGGTTCTCTTGATTGGGTAATCGTTGTCGTTTTTGACATTAGCGTTGGTTCTTTCATACGGATCATTTTCGTATCTTCCTTCGTAGCATTCCGGCGAATTCGTGCGATAGTATGATCTATGATCGTACTTATCCTTATCGGATGGTTGTTCCCTCAGTTGATCTGATTCAATGACATAAAGTGATCCCTTCCTGCCTTTTAAGGGAATAATACCTCTTTCGAAGCGTTGTGCAGCTTTTAATGCTGCAGCTAGTGTCTCATGTTCCTGTGCGCTTACGGCGAACAGGATGTCGTCAGATAGTCCTCTTTTGAAGGATTCTAGTGCAAGTCCCTCTAGCATTATTAACATGCCAGGTACCTGTGCGGCCGGAAATGTTTCTTTAAGTGAAGCCGTTGCTCCTTCTATGAGCTTCTTTAGACGACTGTAATATTCAATTACAGATTCGCTTCTACGCATTCTTATTCCTTGGATTTCACCAATGTAATGGTAGTATGTCTTCTTCGAGGAAAAGTATTCCTTCAGCGCATCCTTAAGATCCTCAACGGAGGTGATTTCTAATCCGTTGACAGCGTCTCTGGCGGTGTCGCGTAGCTTTGCAATAACGCCCTTAAAGAAGGCATCATGAATACCTGCTGGACAAATGCTAAGGCCGTTTTCTACGTCCTGCAAAAAGGTCCTGAGTGGCATGTTTTTTTCATCGTAGAGGGGAATATGCAGTAATGCCTGCTGTACTGCCATGCACTCTCCCATAGTATTGAGCAGGGCATCAGTGATGTTCTGATGATGCGTTAAATTGGCTATATCCCCTGCTATGGCGGGGTCGTTAATTACCATTTTGGATCAGAACTGTGATTTATAGTGACATGATTTTTGTTTTCATTGTCTGATGGAGGGGAGGCAGAGAATATGTAAGAAAAAAAATTTTATATAGAGCAATAGCTGTAATTACTAGTATTGTGGCTACGCTAGTACTGGTACAGGTTATGATGGATAAAAAAAATTTAGTTTTCTCTTTGAAGTTCATGTTGTGTATCTTGTATTTTAAGTATTAAAACTTACTTGTTAGTTAACAATTAAGATTATTATTTAGAATTATAATATTAAAAGAATGATTATAAAATTTTTGGCGTAAAATCTATGATGTTTATGTAGAATTTTACGTAAATTATAATGAATATTATTAAGATAAAAAATATTGTGTTGAAAAACAATAACACATTTAGATTATATTGTATTAAAAAAAAAATTTATTAAATTTAATGTTAGGTTTTACTTGTCGGGCAGTTATTTAATTAATTTATTAGGAGCGATTTCCCTTCGTTTTACTTAAAGAATTTTAAATATACTTGTGTTCGGAGTGATTTTTATTGCTATGATTATATAAGGCGTTAATTTAATAATCTCCGTTAAGAGCGAATTGCTGTTACAGATAGCGCGACGCCGAAATTCCGTGAACAATCTCTATTATTTCGTCGTCAGAGATTCTCTTAATGATATTTAAATATTTTTTATATTCGCTGCGCGATATACCTAAGTATTTAAGAGTTT
Organism: Anastatus disparis; assembly: GCA_017163975.1. NCBI lineage: Eukaryota > Metazoa > Arthropoda > Insecta > Hymenoptera > Eupelmidae > Anastatus > Anastatus disparis. Next base: position 3,950,257 of record JAFFSR010000301.1, on the reverse strand, counting down.
TCTTAACTTTGTAAAAGTAGCGAGGGCTAAAGTTGGATAACATAAGGAGAGGAAGGAAATTATTTTCACGTATATATTTTTATTAAATAAAATAATTCAAAATTTGCAATATCTCAAATAGAGGTCCTCAACCAATGAATCTCGAAAAAAAAATTTGTTATCTGCTATTGACTACGTTACAACAGTAATTCCATGATCGCACATACACACAAAAAGAAAATTTCGTCTACTATAGTACTGTCGGGAGTATTCCTCGCGACAAATTAGCTATAGATTACAACAAAATATATAAAAAAAATATATGTGTGCGCCTAGGGCTGCTCGTAACGTGACAGAAAACTTAATAAATAAATGTATGTGAGAGTCTTTGGCTGGCAAGTTCTATTGCAGATTAAAATGACAAGATAAAAAAAATTTATTTTGCAAAATGTTATTGATGTCAGTGAAAGGAAAAATAAAAAAAAAGGAGTATGTGTTTCTAATCCAGTGAAAATATTTATTACTATATATATATTATGGAGATCTCTAGCGAACCCTTTTTATGGTTATCTTATGGTAGTCGATGGCACCTTAAGAGTGTTCCTGTAGACTTAAAAGTGTGTCTGTGGTAGTTAAGGTTAGTCGAATTAATGTCACTAGGAAATTATTGACAAAATCAATGCGTAGTGACACTGAGAGCGTGGCAGCAAAACTCAAAAACACACAGATTAGTCCACGGTTGTCATTAAGATGCTAAGTTGTACCAAAAAAAATAACAAGCAAAAGAAAGGTAAAAAAAAATTTTTCCTCGGGAGGTCTATTAGTGACCTAAGTTCTCCGAGTTGCGAGGTTTTCTAGAGTTCTCCTCAAAACAATGTAAAATTACTAAATAGGAGAGAATGTTTTAATTACTACACATACACGAGGAAGGAAGTGTGGATAATTGTAAACGCGGCGCGGGGTATCTTACTCGTGACGCGCACAAAAAAAAATTTTGTTTGTCACGAAAAAGATTTCCCCTTTTGTTATGGCGACTATTATTTATAGTTATAAAGCGTAGTTATTCCCACAGTTTAGAGTAATTTAAATTTTTACTAAGTAATTATTAATTAATAATTTTTGTTATTGTTTATTTTTTTCTGGATATATATATATACTCAAAGCTTAGTATGTGTCTCGAATGAGTGGGTTAGAAGATATTTTATAGAGTACGTATGGCTTATTGTGTTTTTTTTTTTTTTTTTTTGTTATTTATCTAAATATTATTTATGCGAACATAGAAGAAAGAATGAAGGGTTTCCTTCCTTTCTGATTATTATTAAGACGAAAAAAAAAAATTTTAGAACACTCCAAAAAAAAATTTGAGTTTTATGTTTATTTATTAATAATTAATGAAAATTATTAAACCATTTAGAAGCGCGGATATTATATATATATATATAAGAAAAGGAATGTTAAGTGATTATTTATTGTTGATTTTTATGCTAAGTGTAAAAGACGGTTGATTTGGATAAAATTTTACTATAACGTTTATCGTTAGATATTTAGATATATTAATTAGTAATGTAACTTGTTATTAAGTTGGAATCGTTGATTTAAGAGTAATGAGAAATATTATGTTTATAAGGGAAACGAAAATCAGTAAGTTAAAAGGTGTTTTTCGTTATTAAGTAAAGTATGAATCCAGTTTGGCGTGACTATGCTATATTTAAGCAGGTAAAAGGTGGGTGCTTTTGTGTGCACTTATGAATACAGTAAGGAAAACTGTGCGGTTATGTTCTACAGGTGTATATACCTGTTAAGAAGGTAATTTGCTTTCAATGTGTTTATACGTATATGAATGGTTGAGTGTTTGTTAGATTATTTAATTTTTATTAATTTATTCTAATTGTTTAGTTCTAAGCTTACTTGAAAATTATTTATTAGTTCGTTGTTTAATAATTTGTTATTTAGCAAGGAAGAATTTATATTATTCTAAGCCGACGGAGAGATGTTTAGAATCGTATTGTTTATTTAAAATTATTTAACTGATAGTTGAGGAAAGAGCGAAGCTTATGTTATTAATTATCTTACGAATATAGAAAAGAATGTTATTTGATTGTATGTGATTCGTTTTCCTTGGTTATCTAATAATTATATTTATTAAAGTTAAGAAAAAAAAATTTTGTTTTGTGTAACTAAAAGAAGGTTGTTAATTTTTTTATAGAAAAAGAAATTGTGAAAAATTTCTTGTCTCTAAAATATTTATTTGAATGTATGTAAATTCGACTTTTGTATAGTAAGAAGTCTACACGTCCGTCGGGTGACAGTTGATAATTTCTGAGTTATTAAAGACGGGATATGGACTTGAATTTCACAAATTTTATAAGGTTTATATTTTCTTTGTAAAGCTATTTTATAACATTTACTAAAAGATGTATGCACAGAAAGTTTTATTTGTGAGAAAATAAAATTTAAAAAGAGACAATTTCCTAAAGAAAAAAAATTTTGTTTAGTTACGAAAAAAAAATAATTGATCCGTCGGATAACTGTTTCTCGGTTTTCAGTTTCTAACCAATTATATTAATAAGGAAAGAAACGCAAAAAAAAATTTTATTAATCTCATAGGTTAGCTTAGAGAAAGAAAAGACAAAATATTATTTAAAACTATATTATAGATGTATAATATATTAAGTGTTAGAAATTTTTAGATTATATTCATAGAATTTTTTTTTTATTAGACTTAATTGAATAAAATCTATACTTGCTTTTCTTTAGTTATATGTATATATATCTTTTTATAGATTATTTAGTAGATTAGAAAAAAAATATATTACTAAATTATTATCGTAATTTTATCTAAAATAAATAAATTGTTAACTTAATATTCAATAATTTATTAATTGAAAGAGTTGTATGTTTAGTTAATTTAATTTGTTTTTTTATGATTTTTATTAGTTATAATGTACGTATTAGTTATTAAGAATGTTTATAACGTTTAAAGAAAATATGATTATATTTTTATAAGAAATAGTAAATTGGGAATTATTTAAAATATATTTTTAATGAATTTTTAAGTGCATAAGAAAAGGATGTTATTGATTAAATATTTCAAATTTCATAAAAGAGAATAGTTTATTTATCGTTAATAATAGTAATAATTTATTTTATTATATAGGTTATTATTTATTAGTTTTATTCGCGTTGTAATTTATTTTTATGGATAAAGTAAGGGAAAGCGACGGGTATGTCGTTTCATTAACTTTTGTTTGAAATTTTCTAAGTTTTCTAAATACCTATCCTACGAAAATTTATTAGATGTCGTAAACAAGATTTTAAAGTGAAAATATTTTATTTTAAAGTTTAGATATTTGTTTTCAAGTTAAATTTGAAAGAGGGATGAAAAAAGATAATTTTTAGAGAAAAGTATGGTGCGTAATTTATACTATTGACTATTCAAATTTTAAGTTTAGAAAATTATAAATTTTTCTATGTTTTTAATTCTATGCTACTTCTAGATTTTCTAAGCATGCAAGCTACTATTCATGCTATATGAAAGGGAAGAAGGGGCTTTTGTTCACGTTTCTTAGAAGTGAAAGTACTTTGAAAAAAAAAAGATATTCTAAGTTAAAAATGTTTTTATAAAATAAAATAAAATATGAATTTTCGCAGACGAAAATTTTATTTTTGTGAAAAGAGAAATTTTAATTTATGTGGGAAAAGAAAAAGTAGTCTCAAAAGTGCAAAATAATCCCACCGTTATGTCACCAGTTAATTCTTAGCTGTGACGTTCCGGCGTTTTTTTATATTGTTAAATTATTTTATTTTATATATAAATTATAACCGTGAATATCACAGGTCTGAATACGCCGAGCGGATGCGCGTTCAGACGTGAGCGTGGATGATTTTGAGGCGAACGGGGAAGTTATTTTGCGGGCTCGTGAACCCGGGAAGAGAGAGAGAGAGAAAGGGATATATATATATATATATATGTATGTATGTATATATATATCGACAGTAATTTATTATTTCTTACCTTGTTTGTAGTCTATTAGTTGTAGCTGGCTAGTTGCTGATCGCTGATCCTGTCTGAAATGGGATCGGTGGTTCTTTCAATAAATGGAACTGCTTTTATTGAAGTGAATTTCCTTTCTATTGCACACAATTGTTTTTACAGAATGTTTTATTTCACGCACAAGTTTTGTTTTGACACAAGTCTATTCGGAATGATTCTTATTTTTATACACAAGTTTATTCGGAATGGTATTATTTCACACGCACGATTTATTGCATGGATATTTATTAGTGCCCAATTTGTTTTTACAGAATGTTTTATTTCACGCACAAGTTTTGATTTTACACAAGTTTATTCGGAATGGTTTTATTTCACACGCACGATTTATTGCATGGATATTTATTATTTTATTATTGAAATTTTTCTAACACTGAGATTAACAAGTATGAAAAGAAAAATTAAACTAGATATGACCGATCTATTAGTCTCGTGAAATTAAAGTGGCTTGTGAAGAAGCCCGAGGATAAGGTGCACGTCGAGAAGATTATCGTAACAAAAGGCTGTCGAACAATGCCCTCTCCGGCCTTTTATACCTGGAGCGGCTGAGGTGACATGATTTTTGGGAACACTTGTGTTTACTTAAGATTTAATTAAGACGTCAAAGAAGGTACACATTATACTATTTACTCATAGCAATTTTGGCGCGTGCATATTCTTCGATATCTTAATCAGTTCTCAAAGTAAAAACACCTGTGGCCTCGACGGACTGACGGCGCATATTAATTAAGGGAATTTTTCGATACTGATCATTGCAGAAATAGTTAGAAAAAAATAGAAAATATAAAAAAACTTTTTAAGAAGCTAGGATGTTACAATATAAAGAAAAAATATCTCAAAGTTAGGAGAAAATCCGAGACCCAAATATCAAGGACTCCTTGTTAGCAGAAATTAATATTTACAAACTAAAATATATCTTGCATTTACGGCATTTTTATTGCATAAAATAATAATAATGCTAATATATAATTATTAAAAGTATGAGATTATTTGAATAACTAAGTACGCATATGTTTGTAAAAATAATAAACTTCGTGTGTTGATTCTACAAAAATTTTTGTGTTGATTTTAAAAGTACACAGAAATGTTTGTAAAATAAAAAATTTGATGAATTACAAAAAATTTTTTACTGTGTACAATGGCAATAGAAATGCAATGACATCTCACTTAAGGTGGCTGTTTCCAAATTGTATGTGTAAGAATTCTTAAAAAAATATATGTTGTTTTATGAATTGCGAGAAATATTTTGATATTTTTTTCAACCAATGTTAACGAATTAATTAATGAAAAAATCTCTAAAATATCCGCTTATACATAACAGTACATAGGGCTGTATATCCTTAACAGCAGGCCGGAGTAGAACCTGATACCGACCGAGTAACAATTGAGTTGTTTGTTATTTACTCAAGTATTAATCGGTGTATCTTCAAAATAAAGGTTGATCGCAATAGATATTATTATTATGAATATCTATGCACAAGAAAAAAAAAATCTACCGATTTGTTTTTGAGAAAAGTAAGGAACGCCGAAGTAAAAGATTATGTTTATAATATTTTCGCGTTCCTTACTTTTCTCAAAAACAAAGCGATAGATTTTTTTTTTCTTGTGCATAAATATTTGTAATAATAATATCTATTGCGCCTAACCTTCAATTTGCAGATACACCGATTAATACTTGAGTAAATAACAAAAATGCCAATTAGACAAGGACAGCGAATCCGGCCTGCTCTTAAGTAAATATTGTAAAAATTTAACGCACTTAATGACGTGTTGAAAAGTTGAAAAATTATAATATTAGCGCTTTATAAAAATACGCATGAAAATGGACCTTGACGAATTAAATAAAAAAATCAGTATTATTTGACAATGAAATATTTATAAACTTAATATTCATATATATTTTAACGAATATTCAATACTTATTATTTACGTTTTAAATACTTTCAACATATTTCTATAGATAATAATGGTGTAAACTGCAGCATCACTAATTTATCATATTATGCTGTTATTAGTAAAAATTTAATGAAAAATTTTAAAATTGATTATTACTTTTCCAATAATTTTATCTCTTTGATAATATTTATTTAATTCAATAACTTTGTTTATGAAACAATTTATTTAATTAGTAATTTAATTTGTTTAAAACTTATTATTTTTATTCAATATCATTTACCGTTTAACATAAAATAATAAAACAGTAAATAATATCGACATGATAAGACTCGCATTGCCATCTATTATTTAAATTTATGTACTTTGATTTTCAAATAGTAGCAATGCAATATATCTAACCTATTTCCCAAATAATTGGATTATGTGTGATAAAGAACAATATGACTTCTTTTGTTGAAGATGAGGTGAGATGGTACATGCCTATGCACACAGCACGAATTAATTTTGAATTCATTCTAAAATGATATATGAAAGAATGAAAACATTGCAGAATTTATTATGCACATGAAATTGTATACAGTAATTAATGCATAAAAAAGTTTTTTATAAGCACAAATATTTTTAGATATTTTTTTAAAGCATAATATGTTATTACCTAAAAATACCTAAGAAATATTAATGCTTAAAAAAAATTTATTTATGATTTAATTATTGTATACAATTTTATGCGCACAATTTCCAAATATTAAAATTTTATATTAATATTATGTGTATAAAATGTTTTAAAATATTCTGTGCATTATAAATTTGTGTACTATATTTATGTGTACAATCCATTCAAAGCCGAATTAATTAACAATTAACCCATACAGCATGGAAGGACTTTGAAAGAATTCTGAAAGGATTCATGAAAGGACTACAATCTTTCAGAAATATTTCACTGAAAGGATTCTGAAATAATTCTATGTCCGAGGTATTATTCTTTTAAAAATAATACATAAAAATATTTCATGAAGAATTCACAAGACATTTCAAAATCCTTTCAATGGAAGAATTCTGTAAGGATCCATGAATTCTTTTGGTAATAATTCATAAATCTTTTCATACATCTTCCATTGAAAGGATTCTGTAAGAATAATATGAAATATTTTTAAAATATTTCATTGTATTATTTCTAAAAGGAATATACCTCGGACATAGAATCATTACAGAATCTTTTCAATGGAAGAATTCTGTAAGGATCTATGAATTCTTTTGGTAATAATTCGTAAATCTTTTCATACATCTTCCATTGAAAGGATTCTGTAAGAATAATATGTAATATTTTTTAAATATTTCATTGTATTATTTCTAAAAGGAATATATCTCGGACATAGAATTATTACAGAATCCTTTCAATCGAAGAATTCTGCAAGGATCCATGAATTCTTTTGGTAATAATTCTTAAATCTTTTCATACATCTTTCATTGAAAGTATTCTGTAAGAGTGATATAAAATATTTTAAAAATATTTCATTGTATTATTTCTGAAAGAAATATACCTCGGACATAGAATTATTGCAGAATCCTTTCAATGAAAGAATTCTGTAAGGATCCATGAATTCTTTTAGTAATAATGCATTAATCTTTTCATCTATCTTTAGTTCAAAGACGTGTAAAGTTCTAGAAATTTTATTCTTTCCTGTATTAATGATTTTAGAATCAATTTAGAATTAATACACACACACACACACACACACATATATATATATATAACGGATATATGATGATATAATTATTCATAGGATTACGAATAGTTTTACAGCAGTTGAAATCGAAATTATAACACATACATCGCACGCATAACAATTTATAGTTTCCATTTAAGATTCTTATTTTCCTTATATATGAAACGGAAAGCACTCTTACCGCTTGCGAGAGTAAGAGATACCGCCATCAAGCGGATAAATTATAAACTAATCCCGAAAATATTTCTAAATGATTCTGTTATCTTTCACGTTTTCTTTCATAAAGTCCTTTCAAAGTCCATTCAGTAAGGATTCATGTAATAACGTTTATTCTTGTCATAATTTATTTCATGAAATATTTCAAAAAGATTTCAAAATTATTTCATGTATGATTTCTTAAGACTTTACCAAAATATTACATAAGTTATTTCATAAAAGCTTTATGGGAAAATCTTGAAATTATTCGGCGAAAGAATAACTTAAGATATTCCAAAAATCTTTCTAAATTATTTTACGACTGAAACCTTCCAAAAATTTCTGAGTTCTTTCTTGTTTCCTTTCGAGTAGTCTTTTCAAAATCCTTTCAGTAAGGATTCATGTAATAACTTTTATTCCCATCATAAGTTATTTCATGAAATATTTCATAAAGATTTCGAAATTATTTCATGTAAGATTTCTTGAGACTTTACCAAAAAATTGCATGAATTATTGCATGAAAGCTTTTTGAATGAATCTTAAAATAATTCGGTGAAAGCAATACCTTAGATCATTCCAAAAATCTTTCTGAATTATTTTACGACTGAAACATTCAAAAGTATTTTGAGTTCTTTCTTGTTTCCTTTCAAGTAGTCCTTTAAAAGTCCTTTCAGTAAGGATTTATGTAATAACTTTTATTCTCATCATAAGTTATTTCATGAAATATTTCAAAAAGATTTCAAAATTATTTCATGTATGATTTCTTGAGACTTTACCAAAATATTACATGAATTATTTCATAAAAGCTTTTTGGAAGATTCTTGAAATTATTTGGTGAAAGAATAACTTAGATTATTCCAAAAATCTATCTAAATTTTTTTACGACTGAAACCTTCAAAAGATTTCTGAGTTCTTTCTTGTTTCCTTTCAAGTAGTCTTTTCAAAATCCTTTCAGTAAGGATTCATGTAATAACTTTTATTCCCATCATAAGTTATTTCATGAAATATTTCAAAAAGATTTCAAAATTATTTCATGTATGATTTCTTGAGACTTTACCAAAATATTGCATGAATTATTTCATAAAAGCTTTTTGAATGAATTTTGAAATGATTCGGTGAAAGCAATACCTTAGATCATTCCGTAAATCTTTCTTAATTATTTTCTGATTTTATTCGTTGGAAGATTTCTGAGTTCTTTCTGGTTTCCTTTTGAGTAGTCTTTTCAAAATCCTTTCAGTAAGGATTCATGTAATAACTTTTATTCCCATCATAAGTTATTTCATGAAATATTTCAAAAAGGTTTCAAAATTATTTCATGTAAGAGTTCTTGAGACTTTACCAAAATATTGGATGAATTATTTCATAAAAGCTTTTTGAATGAATTTTAAAATGATTCGGTGAAAGTATACCTAAGATCATTCCGAATATCTTTCTTAATTATTTTCTGATTTTAATCGTTGGAAGATTTCTGAGTTCTTTCTTGTTTCCTTTCAAGAAGTCTTTTCAAAGTCCTTACAGTAAGGATTTATGTAATAATGTTTATTCTCATCATAAGTTATTTCATGAAATATTTCAAAAAGATTTCAAAATTATTTCATGTATGATTTCTTGAGACTTTACCAAAATATTACATGAATTATTTCATGAAAGCTTTTTGGAAGAATCTTGAAATTATTCGGTAAAAGAATAACTTAGATTATTCCAAAAATCTTTCTAAATTATTTTACGACTAAAACCTTCGAAAGATTTCTGAGTTCTTTCTTGTTTCCTTTCAAGTAGTGCTTTCAAAGTCCTTTCAGTAAGGATTAATGTAATAACTTTTATTCCCATCATAAGTTATTTCATGAAATATTTCAAAAAGGTTTCAAAATTATTTCATGTAAGAGTTCTTGAGACTTTACCAAAATATTGGATGAATTATTTCATAAAAGCTTTTTGAATAAATTTTGAAATGATTTTGTGAAAGCAATACCTTAGATCATTCCGAAAATCTTTTTAAATTATTTTCTGATTTTAATCGTTGGAAGATTTCTGAGTTCTTTCTTGTTTCCTTTCAAGAAGTCTTTTCAAAGTCCTTACAGTAAGGATTTATGTAATAATGTTTATTCTCATCATAAGTTATTTCATGAAATATTTCAAAAAGATTTCAAAATTATTTCATGTATGATTTCTTGAGACTTTACCAAAATATTACATGAATTATTTCATGAAAGCTTTTTGGAAGAATCCTGAAATTATTCGGTAAAAGAATAACTTAGATTATTCCAAAAATCTTTCTAAATTATTTTACGACTAAAACCTTCGAAAGATTTCTGAGTTCTTTCTTGTTTCCTTTCAAAAAGTCTTTTCAAAGTCCTTTCAGTAAGGATTTATGTAATAACTTTTATTCTTATCATAAGTTATTTCATGAAATATTTCAAAAAGGTTTCAAAATTATTTCATGTAAGATTTCTTGAGACTTTACCAAAATATTGCATGGATTATTTCATAAAAGCTTTTTGAATGAATTTTGAAATGATTCGGTGAAAGCAATACCTTAGATCATTCCGAAAAACTTTCTAAATTATTTTCTGATTTTAATCGTTGGAAGATTTCTGAGTTCTTTCTTGTTTCCTTTCGAGTAGTCTTTTCGAAATCCTTTCAGTAAGGATTCATGTAATAACTTTTATTCTTATCATAAGTAATTTCATGAAATATTTCAAAAAGATTTCAAAATTATTTCATGTATGATTTCTTGAGACTTTACCAAAATATTGCATGAATTATTTCATAGAAGCTTTTTGAAAGAATCTTAAAATTATTCGGTGAAAGAATAACTTAGATTATTCCAAAAATCTTTCTGAATTATTTTACAAATGAAACATTCAAAAGTATTTTGAGTTCTTTCTTGTTTCCTTTCAAGTAGTCCTTTCAAAATCCTTACAGTAAGGATTTATGTAATAACTTTTATTCTCATCATAAGTTATTTCATGGAATATTTCAAAAAGATTTCAAAATTATTTCATGTATGATTTCTTGAGACTTTACCAAAATATTACATGAATTATTTAATAATAGCTTTTTGAAAGAATCTTGTAATTATTCGGTGAAAGAATAAATTAGATTATTCTAAAAATCTTTCTAAATTATTTTACGACTGAAACCTTCGGAAGATTTCTGAGTTCTTTCTTGTTTCCTTTCAAAAAGTCTTTTCAAAGTCCTTTTAGTAAGGATTCATGTAATAAATATTATTCTTATCATAAGTTATTTCATGAAATATTTCAAAAAGGTTTCAAAATTATTTCATGTAAGATTTCTTGAGACTTTACAAAAATATTGCATGAATTATTTCATAAAAGCTTTATGAATGAATTTTGAAATAATTCGGTAAAAGCAATACCTTAGATCATTCCGAAAATCTTTCTAAATTATTTTACGACTAAAACCTTCGAAAGATTTCTGAGTTCTTTCTTGTTTCCTTTCAAAAAGTCTTTTCAAAATCCTTTCAGTAAGAATTTATGTAAAAACTTTTATTCTCATCATAAGTTATTTCATGAAATATTTTAAAAAGATTTCAAAATCATTTCATGTAAGATTTTTTGAGACTTTACCAAAACATTGCATGAATTATTTCATAAAAGCTTTTTGGAAGAATTTTGAAAATATTCGGTGAAAGAATAACTTAGATTATTCCAAAAATCTTTCTAAATTATTTTACGACTAAAACCTACGAAAGATTTCTGAGTTCTTTCTTGTTTCCTTTCAAGTAGTGCTTTCAAAGTCCTTTCAGTAAGGATTAATGTAATAACTTTCATTCCCATGATAAGTTATTTCATGAAATATTTCAAAAAGGTTTCAAAATTATTTCATATAAGAGTTCTTGAGACTTTACCAAAATATTGGATGAATTATTTCATAAAAGCTTTTTGAATGAATTTTGAAATGATTCGGTGAAAGCAATACCTTAGATCATTCCGAAAATCTTTCTAAATTATTTTCTGATTTTAATCGTTGGAAGATTTCTGAGTTCTTTCTTGTTTTCTTTCAAGAAGTCTTTTCAAAGTCCTTTCAGTAAGGATTTATGTAATAACTTTTATTCTCTTCAAAAGTTATTTCATGAAATATTTCAAAAAGATTTCAAAATTATTTCATGTAAGAGTTCTTGAGACTTTACCAAAATATTGGATGAATTATTTCATAAAAGCTTCTTGAATGAATTTTGAAATGATTCGGTGAAAGCAATACCTTAGATCATTCCGAAAATCTTTTTAAATTATTTTCTGATTTTAATCGTTGGAAGATTTCTGAGTTCTTTCTTGTTTCCTTTCGAGTAGTCTTTTCAAAATCCTTTCAGTAAGGATTCATGTAATAACTTTTATTCTCATCATGAGTTATTTCATGAAATATTTAAAAAAGATTTCAAAATTATTTCATGTAAGAATTCTCGAAACTTTACCAAAACATTGCATGTATTATTTCATGGAAGCTTTTTGAATGAATCTTGAAATGATTCGGTGAAAGTATACCTAAGATCATTCCGAATATCTTTCTTAATTATTTTCTGATTTTAATCGTTGGAAGATTTCTAAGTTCTTTCTTGTTTCCTTTTAAGAAGTCTTTTCAAAGTCCTTACAGTAAGGATTTATGTAATAATGTTTATTCTCATCATAAGTTTTTTCATGAAATATTTCAAAAAGATTACAAAATTATTTCATGTATGATTTCTTGAGACTTTACCAAAATATTACATGAATTATTTCATGAAAGCTTTTCGGAAGAATCTTGAAATTATTCGGTAAAAGAATAACTTAGATTATTCCAAAAATCTTTCTAAATTATTTTACGACTAAAACCTTCGAAAGATTTCTGAGTTCTTTCTTGTTTCCTTTCAAAAAGTCTTTTCAAAGTCCTTTCAGTAAGGATTTATGTAATAACTTTTATTCTTATCCTAAGTTATTTCATGAAATATTTCAAAAAGGTTTCAAAATTATTTCATGTAAGATTTCTTGATACTTTACTAAAATATTGCATGAATTATTTCATAAAAGCTTTTTGAATGAATTTTGAAATGATTCGGTGAAAGCAATACCTTAGATCATTCCGTAAATGATTCTAAATTATTTTCTGATTTTAATCGTTGGAAGATTTCTGAGTTCTTTCTTGTTTCCTTTCAAGAAGTCGTTTTAAAGTCCTTTCAGTAAGGATTTATGTAATAACTTTTATTCTCATCATAAGTTATTTCATAAAGTTTTCAAAAAGATTTCAAAATTATTTCATGTATGATTTCTTGAGACTTTACCAAAATATTACATGAATTATTTTATAAAAGCTTTTTGGAAGAATCTTGAAATTATTCGGTGAAAGAATAACTTAGATTATTCCAAAACTCTTTCAAAATTATTTTACGACTAAAACCTTCGAAAGATTTTTAAATTCTTTCTTGTTTCCTTTCGAGTAGTCTTTTCAAAATCCTTTTAGTAAGAATTCATGTAATAACTTTTATTCTCATCATAAGTTATTTCATGAAATATTTCAAAAAGATTTCAAAATTATTTCATGTATGATTTCTTGAGACTTTACCAAAATATTGCATGAATTATTTCATAAAAGCTTTTTGAAAAAATCTTGAAATTATTCGGTGAAAGATTAACTTAGATTATTCCAAAAATCTTTCTAAATTATTTTACGACTAAAACCTTCGAAAGATTTTTAAATTCTTTCTTGTTTCCTTTCAAGTAGTCCTTTCAAAGTCCTTTCAGTAAGGATTTATGTAATAACTTTTATTCTTATCATAAGTTATTTCATGAAATATTTCAAAAAGATTTCAAAATTATTTCATGTATGATTTCTTGAGACTTTACCAAAATATTGCCTGAATTATTTCATGGAAGCTTTTTGAATGAATCTTGAAATGATTTGGTAAAAGAATACCTAAGATCATTCCGAAAATATTTCTTAATTATTTTCTGATTTTAATCGTTGGAAGATTTCTGAGTTCTTTCTTGTTTCCATTCAAGAAGTCTTTTCAAAGTCCTTTCAGTAAGGATTTATGTAATCAGTTTTATTCTCATCATAAGTTATTTTATGAAATATTTCAAAAAGATTTCAAAATTATTTCATGTATGATTTCTTGAGACTTTACCAAAATATTACATGAATTATTTCATAAAAGCTTTTTGGAAGAATCTTGAAATTATTCAGTGAAAGAATATCTCAGATTATTCCAAAAATCTTTCTAAATTATTTTACGACTGAAACCTTTGAAAGATATCTGAGTTCTTCCTTGTTTCCTTTCAAAAAGTCTTTTGAAAGTCCTCTTAGTGAGGATTTATGTAATAACTTTTATTCTTATCATAAGTTATTTCATGAAATATTTCGAAAAGGTTTCAAAATTATTTCATGTAAGATTTCTTGAGACTTTACCAAAATATTGCATGAATTATTTCATAAAAGCTTTTTGAATAAATTTTGAAATGATTCGGTGAAAGCAATACCTTAGATCATTCCGCAAATCTTTCTAAATTATTTTCTGATTTTAATCGTTGGAAGATTTCTGAGTTCTTTCTTGTTTCCTTTCAAGAAACCTTTTTAAAATCCTTTCAGTAAGGATTTATTTAATAACTTTTATTCCCATCATAAGTTATTTTATGAAATATTTTAAAGAGATTTCAAAATTATTTCATGTAAGATTTCTTGAAACTTTACCAAAACATTGCATGAATTATTTCATGAAAGCTTTTTGAATGAATTTTAAAATGATTTGGTGAAAGCAATACCTTAGATCATTTCGAAAATCTTTCTAAATTATTTTCTGATTTTAATCGTTGGTAGATTTCCGAGTTCTTTCTTGTTTCCTTTCAAGAAGTCGTTTCAAAGTCCTTTCAGTAAGGATTTATGTAATAACTTTAATTCTCATCATAAGTTATTTCATGAAATATTTCAAAAATATTTCAGAATTATTTCATGTATGATTTCTTGTTTCTTTACCAAAATAATACATGAATTATTTCATAAAAGCTTTTTGGAAGAATCTTAAAAGTATTGGGTGAAAGAATAACTTAGATTATTCCAAAAATCTTTCTAAATTATTTTACGACTGAAACATTTGAAAGATTTTTGAGTTTTCTTGTTTCCTTTCAAAAAGTCTTTTCAAAGTTCTTTCAGTAAGGATTCATGTAATAACTTTTATTCTTATCATAAGTTATTTCATGATATATTTTAAAAAGGTTTTAAAATTATTTCATCTAAGATTTCTTGAGACTTTACCAAAATATTGCAAGAATTATTTCATAAAAGCTTTTTTAATGAATTTGGAAATGATTCGGTGAAAGCAATACCTTAGATCATTCCGAAAATCTTTCTAAATTATTTTCTGATTTTAGTCGTTGGAAGATTTCTGAGTTCTTTCTTGTTTTCTTCCAAGAAGTCTTTTCAAAGTCCTTTCAGTAAGGATTTATGTAATAACTTTTATTCTCTTCATAAGTTATTTCATGAAATATTTCAAAAAGATTTCAAAATTATTTCATGTATGATTTTTTGAGACTTTACCAAAATATTGCATGAATTATTTCATAAAAGCTTTTTGAATGAATTTTGAAATGATTCGGTGAAAGCAATACCTTAGATCATTCCGTAAATCTTTCTAAATTATTTTCGGATTTTAATCGTTGGAAGCTTTCTGAGTTCTTTCTTGTTTCCTTTCAAGAAGTCGTTTTAAAGTCCTTTTAGTAAGGATTTATGTAATAACTTTTATTCTCATCATAAGTTATTTCATGAAATATTTCAAAAAGATTTCATAATTATTTCATGTATGATTTCTTGAGACTTTACCAAAATATTACATGAATTATTTCATAAAAGCTTTTTGGAAGAATCTTGAAATTATTTAGTGAAAGAATATCTTAGATCATTCCGTAAATCTTTCTAAATTATTTTCAGATTTTAATCGTTGGAAGATTTCTAAGTTCTTCCTTGTTTCCTTTCAAAAAGTCTTTCGAAAGTCCTCTTAGTAAGGATTCATGTAATAACTTTTATTCTTATCATAAGTTATTTTATGAAATATTTCAAAAAGGTTTTAAAATTATTTCATGTAAGATTTCTTGAGACTTTACCAAAATATTGCATGAATTATTTCATAAAAGCTTTTTGAATAAATTTTGAAATGATTTTGTGAAAGCAATACCTTAGATCATTCCGAAAATCTTTTTAAATTATTTTCTGATTTTAATCGTTGGAAGATTTCTGAGTTCTTTCTTGTTTCCTTTCAAGAAACCTTTTCAAAATCCTTTCTGTAAGGATTTATTTAATAAGTTTTATTCCTATCATAAGTTATTTCATGAAATATTTTAAAAAGATTTCAAAATTATTTCATGTAAGATTTCTTGAAACTTTACCAAAACATTGCATGAATTATTTCATGAAAGCTTTTTGAATGAATTTTGAAATGATTTGGTGAAAGCAATACCTTAGATCATTTCGAAAATCTTTCTAAATTATTTTCTGATTTTAATCGTTGGTAGATTTCCGAGTTCTTTCTTGTTTCCTTTCAAGAAGTCTTTTCAAAATCCTTTCAGTAAGGATTTATGTAATAACTTTAATTCTCATCATAAGTTATTTCATGAAATATTTCAAAAAGACTTCAGAATTATTTCATGTATGATTTCTTGTTTCTTTACCAAAATAATACATGAATTATTTCATAAAAGCTTTTTGGAAGAATCTTGAAAGTATTGGGTGAAAGAATAACTTAGATTATTCCAAAAATCTTTCTAAATTATTTTACGACTGAAACATTTGAAAGATTTTTGAGTTCTTTCTTGTTTCCTTTCAAAAAGTCTTTTCAAAGTTCTTTCAGTAAGGATTCATGTAATAACTTTTATTCTTATCATAAGTTATTTCATGAAATATTTTAAAAAGGTTTTAAATTTATTTCATCTAAGATTTCTTGAGACTTTACCAAAATATTGCAAGAATTATTTCATAAAAGCTTTTTTAATGAATTTGGAAATGATTCGGTGAAAGCAATACCTTAGATCATTCCGAAAATCTTTCTAAATTATTTTCTGGTTTTAATCGTTGGAAGATTTCTGAGTTCTTTCTTGTTTCCTTTCAAGAAGTCGTTTCAAAGTCCTCCAGTAAGGATTTATGTAATAACTTTTATTCTCATCATAAGTTATTTCATGAAATATTTCAAAAAGATTTCAAAATTATTTCATGTATGATTTCTTGAGACTTTACCAAAATATTACATGAATTATTTCATAAAAGCTTTTTGGAAGAATCTTGAAATTATTCAGTGAAAGAATATCTCAGATTATTCCAAAAATCTTTCTAAATTATTTTACGACTGAAACCTTTGAAAGATATCTGAGTTCTTCCTTGTTTCCTTTCAAAAAGTCTTTTGAAAGTCCTCTTAGTGAGGATTCATGTAATAACTTTTATTCTTATCATAAGTTATTTCATGAAATATTTCGAAAAGGTTTCAAAATTATTTCATGTAAGATTTCTTGAGACTTTACCAAAATATTGCATGAATTATTTCATAAAAGCTTTTTGAATAAATTTTGAAATGATTCGGTGAAAGCAATACCTTAGATCATTCCGCAAATCTTTCTAAATTATTTTCTGATTTTAATCGTTGGAAGATTTCTGAGTTCTTTCTTGTTTCCTTTCAAGAACCCTTTTCAAAATGATTTCAGTAAGGATTTATTTAATAACTTTTATTCCCATCATAAGTTATTTTATGAAATATTTTAAAAAGATTTCAAAATTATTTCATGTAAGATTTCTTGAAACTTTACCAAAACATTGCATGAATTATTTCATGAAAGCTTTTTGAATGAATTTTGAAATGATTTGGTGAAAGCAATACCTTAGATCATTTCGAAAATCTTTCTAAATTATTTTCTGATTTTAATCGTTGGTAGATTTCCGAGTTCTTTCTTGTTTCCTTTCAAGAAGTCTTTTCAAAATCCTTTCAGTAAGGATTTATGTAATAACTTTAATTCTCATCATAAGTTATTTCATGAAATATTTCAAAAAGATTTCAGAATTATTTTATGTATGATTTCTTGTTTCTTTACCAAAATAATACATGAATTATTTCATAAAAGCTTTTTGGAAGAATCTTAAAAGTATTGGGTGAAAGAATAACTTAGATTATTCCAAAAATCTTTCTAAATTATTTTACGACTGAAACATTTGGAAGATTTTTGAGTTTTCTTGTTTCCTTTCAAAAAGTCTTTTCAAAGTTCTTTCAGTAAGGATTCATGTAATAACTTTTATTCTTATCATAAGTTATTTCATGAAATATTTTAAAAAGGTTTTAAAATTATTTCATCTAAGATTTCTTGAGACTTTACCAAAATATTGCAAGAATTATTTCATAAAAGCTTTTTTAATGAATTTGGAAATGATTCGGTGAAAGCAATACCTTAGATCATTCCGAAAATCTTTCTAAATTATTTTCTGATTTTAGTCGTTGGAAGATTTCTGAGTTCTTTCTTGTTTTCTTTCAAGAAGTCTTTTCAAAGTCCTTTCAGTAAGGATTTATGTAATAACTTTTATTCTCTTCATAAGTTATTTCATGAAATATTTCAAAAAGATTTCAAAATTATTTCATGTATGATTTTTTGAGACTTTACCAAAATATTGCATGAATTATTTCATAAAAGCTTTTTGAATGAATTTTGAAATGATTCGGTGAAAGCAATACCTTAGATCATTCCGTAAATCTTTCTAAATTATTTTCAGATTTTAATCGTTGGAAGATTTCTAAGTTCTTTCTTGTTTCCTTTCAAGAAGTCGTTTTAAAGTCCTTTTAGTAAGGATTTATGTAATAACTTTTATTCTCATCATAAGTTATTTCATGAAATATTTCAAAAAGATTTCAAAATTATTTCATGTATGATTTCTTGAGACTTTACCAAAATATTACATGAATTATTTCATAAAAGCTTTTTGGAAGAATCTTGAAATTATTTAGTGAAAGAATATCTTAGATTATTCCAAAAATCTTTCTAAATTATTTTACGACTGAAACCTTCGAAAGATATCTGAGTTCTTCCTTGTTTCCTTTCAAAAAGTCTTTCGAAAGTCCTCTTAGTAAGGATTCATGTAATAACTTTTATTCTTATCATAAGTTATTTTATGAAATATTTCAAAAAGGTTTTAAAATTATTTCATGTAAGATTTCTTGAGACTTTACCAAAATATTGCATGAATTATTTCATAAAAGCTTTTTGAATAAATTTTGAAATGATTTTGTGAAAGCAATACCTTAGATCATTCCGAAAATCTTTTTAAATTATTTTCTGATTTTAATCGTTGGAAGATTTCTGAGTTCTTTCTTGTTTCCTTTCAAGAAACCTTTTCAAAATCCTTTCTGTAAGGATTTATTTAATAAGTTTTATTCCTATCATAAGTTATTTCATGAAATATTTTAAAAAGATTTCAAAATTATTTCATGTAAGATTTCTTGAAACTTTACCAAAACATTGCATGAATTATTTCATGAAAGCTTTTTGAATGAATTTTGAAATGATTTGGTGAAAGCAATACCTTAGATCATTTCGAAAATCTTTCTAATTTATTTTCTGATTTTAATCGTTGGTAGATTTCCGAGTTCTTTCTTGTTTCCTTTCAAGAAGTCTTTTCAAAATCCTTTCAGTAAGGATTTATGTAATAACTTTAATTCTCATCATAAGTTATTTCATGAAATATTTCAAAAAGACTTCAGAATTATTTCATGTATGATTTCTTGTTTCTTTACCAAAATAATACATGAATTATTTCATAAAAGCTTTTTGGAAGAATCTTGAAAGTATTGGGTGAAAGAATAACTTAGATTATTCCAAAAATCTTTCTAAATTATTTTACGACTGAAACATTTGAAAGATTTTTGAGTTCTTTCTTGTTTCCTTTCAAAAAGTCTTTTCAAAGTTCTTTCAGTAAGGATTCATGTAATAACTTTTATTCTTATCATAAGTTATTTCATGAAATATTTTAAAAAGGTTTTAAAATTATTTCATCTAAGATTTCTTGAGACTTTACCAAAATATTGCAAGAATTATTTCATAAAAGCTTTTTTAATGAATTTGGAAATGATTCGGTGAAAGCAATACCTTAGATCATTTCGAAAATCTTTCTAAATTATTTTCTGGTTTTAATCGTTGGAAGATTTCTGAGTTCTTTCTTGTTTTCTTTCAAGAAGTCTTTTCAAAGTCCTTTCAGTAAGGATTTATGTAATAACTTTTATTCTCTTCATAAGTTATTTCATGAAATATTTCAAAAAGATTTCAAAATTATTTCATGTATGATTTCTTGAAACTTTACCAAAATATTACAGGAATTATTTCGTAAAAGCTTTTTGGAAGAATCTTGAAATTATTCGGTGAAAGAATAACTTAGATTATTCCAAAAATCTTTTTAAATTATTTTGCGACTGAAACATTCGAAAGATTTTTGAGTTCTTTTTTGTTCCCTTTCAAAAAGTCCTTTAAAAATCCTTTCAGTAAGGATTTATGTAATAACTTTGTAACGCGGTTTTTTTTTATAGAATTTTTTTTTTTCCTTTAAAAAACAAAGTCTTTTTGTCTTAATGAGAGATTGAAGATGTTTATATTCACATCTTCTCTCTCACTCGAAGACTATCTTCTCGCTCTTTCTATCCCCTTTGAAACTTAATATAAAGAAAATGACAACTACCTTACCGCATACGTACACGCTGCATACACATGCACACCAGGAACCCGCCACTAAAACCCAGGGTATTAATCCACCTGGTTGTTGATTTTTGTTGTTCTCGGTGCTGATGCTTACACCTGTCAACCAGTAACACGTGAGACCGTGCTTTGGAGGTTAGGCCAAGTGGGGACACTCACTACCACAAACCAAGGCACACACACACATATGGTCGTAAGCACTCCACTCACAAGACGCGACGGAAGCCCCGAGCAGACGATTCGCACCACCAAACGCCTAGGAGGCGGCGAAGCGGCGTCGACGGCACAAACAATATACGAACACGTGCTCGCGCGAACGTGCTATTGTGGCGCTCGTGTAGCGTTAATTAAAAAAGTAGAAAGAGAGAGAGATAGATAGAAATGGACTGCTATACTAACTAAAGTCGATAAGGTAGGATAGACGCATATGATAAAAAGATAGCGTATATATAAAAAACTTAATTATAGTAAAAAGAGATGCTAGATTAACAGATATGAAACTGAAACGATTCACATTATAGGGGGCGCGCAAAATCTAAAGATATTTAGATATAATTTAAATAATGATTTCTATTTACTTGTTGTTAAGACATTTTAGTATATTTTTATAGATGGCGCTACAGTACAAACAAATAAAATAACTTTGCAATTGTACTCAATAATTAAAAATGAAAATCGTTAACAGAATAAAGACTCAAGCGAACCTAAAATAATGAATAATCAGAAATTATTGTTTATATTATTAACTAATGTTTGGTTATGTTATTTGATGAAAAATGAAACTTTTTATTGTAAGGAAATAACGAATTAATTATTCATAGAGAAAGTAAGGTAAACTGTAATCAAATTAAGCGCGCAGATGGCGTAACCCGTAAAGTGTAAAAATACTACACTAGTAATAGGAAGTAACATGTAATTTGACTAGCGAGTAGCGAACTACACCAGAATAAGGTGATGGAAAGAACTTTATTTGATTAGTGAGTCGCGAAATAGAAAAAGATAGTAAATAGGAAATAACAAGAGTAACAAAGAGAGCAATAGAGAAGAAGAAGCCACTGATGCTCAGCGTTCGCTTCCTTCTTCTTCGTGCCTCATTATCGTTTCGCTAGCCCTGTTGCACAGTCGTACGTTAGTAATTTTTTTCTTTAAAATAAAACTCTTTTATTGTTACTTATTAAAGTTATTATTGTTAATTATTATTGTTGAGTTTTCTTGGTGGTTATTAAAGATTATAGATTATTGTTAATTTTTTTTCTCTTTTATCAAATAAAAATAATCGGTCAAGTGGAGGTTAATACCAACCATCAACGATAGCCATTGACCTAGAGGGTTTATAGCATAGATTGCCGGCCATTTTGGGGAGTCGACCTTCATAGATTTTTGTTGGATTTTTGTCGTTGCTTCTTCTATTGGAATAAAATAGAATAATGGCCGAGGTCGAGCGTAGCAACGAACAGAAACAGGTATAATTTGTATTAAATTTAATTTTTTTTTAAAATTGTGATAAAAAAAAAGAAAAAAAAAGTGATAGTGCGCGAAGTGAAAATACAAATTCTCTCTCTCTCGTGGTAAATTAATAGCCACGTATAAATTAATCGAATTTGTTGCTATTAATTAACAATTAAGAAATTAGAAAGTAATCAAAATTGTATTTTTGTTGTAATATTTAAAAATTCTTGCGGAGAGATCACGGCAGGCTATATAAATAGCCACGTGGTTCTCTAACCCAACAGTAATTCGTAGCATCATTGTGGAATAGCGAAAACTTAACTTGTTGTTTCATTTAATTATTGAGGAGAAATTTGTTATTAAATTAAATAGTGAAAAATTAATTGTGAGATTTCCTTTTATATTCCTAACCTAAAACATCAAAGAGTAGGAAGAAATTTAGTAACTTAAGAAGTGATTGTGAATAAATGCTATTTTTTTCTAGTTAATTATATTTGTTGTAAATGAAATATTTAATTATTGATAAATCAAAAATAGTAGTTCGTAAATAAAATCTAGAAGCTTTTCTTTTCCTTAATTTTCTTTTACTTAGTTTTTGATCTTATTGAATTCATATCAAGTAGCTTAAGTTATACTAGAATCAAAAGTAATAGTAATTTAGTTCCTGGATATTTATATATTACTTATATATATTAATTTGTGAGAAAATATATAACCTCGCTTCTATAAAACGCCTGCTGAAAATTAAAGAGAGAAAGACTCCGAGGAAAGACGATACTAGCGCCACCAATTGGAGAATTGCGTAATCTGAGATACGCACTGCTGTTCGAGCCCTACCCTTACATAACCTAAAATAGATATTGAGCACGTGTTGCTCCATTACTCAATTTTGTTATAATATTAAAGAGATTCAGATTATTATTATTGCTTAATAATTTAAATTAATAACTTTCTTTTCTGTAACTTAGTATATTCTAATTGATTTTCTATATTTTATTATTATTTTAACTTAATTTAGAGAAATCGTCCATAACTTGACCTATATTCTTTTAATTAAATTAATTAAAGCCTATTTAGTGAACTTTACTCCCTATAATTAAATATTTGTTAACTTGTTTATTGAAGAAATTTTATAATTGATTAGAAATTTAAAGGTAGAGTATTTAATTCCCTTCTCATACCATTATTATTAATTTTGTAGGCTAGTAAATCTCAGAATTTGGGAATTATAAGCCAATTATTATTTCGTATTTAATTATATATATTTATAATATCCCAAATAAAAACCACCCTTACAACTGGCGCCCAACTCAAAGGCCGAGTAACGGCAGAAAAATACTGAAATTGGTGGTGCAAAGTTCAAAAAGTGAGGTTAAACATAAGAAAGAATTGGTTAGGTATAAGAGAGAGAGAGAGAGAGAGAGCACACATATATATAAAGAGAATATATATATAAAAAAATAATACATAAAATGGAAAAAGAGCATACATATATATATACATATATATACATATTCATATATAAAAGAATATAAAATATATTTATATATATCCGTATAGCAAGAATTGGGAATATCCTTCTTTTATATATTGGGCGGGCCCTCCTACCTAAAACAAACTGATTTTTACGAGTGTATATAACCTGTCGAGTGCCAAAATTATATATATACCCATTTTACATTTGCGGTAGCGATTCTTTTTTGCGGATTTTACAATTTACAGGAAGATTTTTCTTAAATATTATAAAAATAAAAAGCAAAAGTCAAGCAGAAAAATAATTTAATTACTCAAGAAAAATAAGTTGATTATTCAAGAAAAATAATATATTATTACTCAAGAAAAATAAAACTCAAGACAAATAATTACTCAAGATAATTACCAAATTTTTCTTAATTTTTAATTATTATTGAATTTTTTTTTCTTTTTCTTTCTTTTTCGCGAAACTAAAGTATTAGGAATCACATCAAGAGATTCAAGAATATTAAAATTTTTTTTTTCGCGTTTAAATTTTCTTATTTAAATTTTCTTTTTCTATAAGAAGGAATTACATAAAATTTTTTTTACTTACTCAAGAAGATTTGCAAATAGTGAAGAAAAATAAATTAAAAATAACTCATAAAACAATCAAGAAGAATTGCGCTTAGCGAAATAAATAAAAGGATTCAAGATAAATTAAAATCTAACTTACTCAAGAAACTCAAGAAGAAATAAAGCAAAAATACAATTCCGCAAATAAAAATTTGCACAAATTCTTTTTCTTCCCTTCTAGGTAAAATAAGAGTAAAAGTAAAAGACGGTAATCTCCAGAGTAACATAATTTATACACATATACATATATTTATTTATACATATCTATTTATATTGGCACTCGACGGAGAGATTAGCGTAGAGACCCCTTTTTACATCCCCAAACTTAAAATAAGTAACGTTTTACTTATTTTACCCTATCGTGGAACTTCTATTGCATACGTGTGCTTTCGTCAGCGCGGTTTACGTTTGCGAAAATTTTTTTTTCTTTTCTTTTTGGCGCTTCAATAGTGATAGCTGCCCTCATTTAAACTCAGAAGTAGATTTTATCGTGGTAGAGATTTTTAGTAAATCGTTAAAGTATTATAAAGAAGAATCTCGTACTTGTTTGGAGATACCGTAGATCGTTGCAAAGCAATTAGCGGATCAAGATGTCGGACCACAAGACAAAGATGGATAAATTGAAAAAAAATAAAGAGATTAAAGAGTTGGCAAGAACTATTAAGCGGTTAGATCCACAGGAAGTCCAAAATAGACTAAAAGAGAGAAATTTAAATTCGCAAGGTCCGGTGTTAGCTATACGAGATAGGTTATTACGAGCATATATCATGGATACAGAACCAGATAAGGATGTTCCGTGGTATCCAACTGATGAGATAGCGGACGAGATGGATAAAACATCAACGGAAGCCGGAGACCAACAGGAAGCACCAGAGATTATAGCAACAGAAACAGATACCACCGATAAAGATACAGATGTAGAAAGAGATAAAGTACCACCCTCTATCCAAAACACTTCCAAATCACCAATGACGACGATAGTAACTAGAACTAATCCTTCTACAATTCAACCAATAGAACAACGAAGTTCGTTACCAGAGGTAGCAGGATTGCCTATCTGGGGTAATATGGTACTACCGCCTCTAGGACCACAACGGAAGAGAATATCTGTACTTCTTTCTCCGGAAATCGAAGAAATACTAAAGAGAAATTCAGAACGCCGAGATGGTGAAGAAGTGCAAATAATTCAGAATTTACGTTTAGTAAAACCTTCATTAGGTTCTGAGCCAATAATCATAGCATCTCCCGATTCTACCGTAGCGGTAATGGAAAGAGGAGTAGAAGAAACTACAAGTATAATCAATAATCTGGGAAATGTGAGAATAACTGAAATAAATAACTCCAAAGATATTCTGAGTAGTTCTAATAGTGAAAGTAGTACCTCTGAAGCCTCTAGTAGCGGTGATGAAATGGGAAATAACCAAATCGTCAACCAGACTTACCAAAATCTTATTCAAACTCTGACAGGAGGAAGAAAACCGAGAAAAATACAACAGAGTACAACTTTACTTACAAATCCATATTTAGAGGAACCAAATAATCAGATTCTGAGACAACGCTCTACACCTAAGATGAGCAAACCAACCAGGGTTGAAAAATTGAATTTTTCCAGAGTTAATGATCAGTCGTCAAGAGTGAGTGATGAAAGAAGTCATAAGAAGGATATACCCACGGAAGAAAATAGAAGAAAGTCTAAGAAAGATAAACAGAAGAGACAAAATAAAAAGAATAAGGAGCCGTTCAGAGGAAAAGAGGACGGCCGAAAACCTAGAAAGGGAGAATCAGACAAGGAGGTTTCATTTAGCGAAGATGATAGTAGCGATGAGTATACCTATAGTAGTGATAGTGAGGAAGTGTTACCTAGTCAAAGGTCAAAAGGTCACCACAGAAGATCTAATAGAAGACGAAAGTCCAAAGAGGTGACAAGGGTTATGAAAGCCCTACGAACCTGGAACCTACAATTCTCTGGTGATTGTAAAGAAGGACCAGAACACTTTCTAACACAATTAGACGATTTTAAAATGAGCAATCATTACAGAGGGAAAAACATCATCAAAGCCCTATCTGGAGTGCTGACTGGCGCAGCCAACGTTTGACATCTTACCAGAAAGGGAGAAATATCATCCTGGTCACACTTTAAGAAAGCTTTCCGACATCAATTCATTGGTGAATTATACAGGGAAGATCTGATAGATGAATTGAGACAGAGAACCCAAGCTAAGGGTGAGAGGATATCCAATTATTTATCGTGTCTCAGATATATCATTAAACACTTTAGATCTCCTCCAACATCGATAGAATTAGTGGATATGGTATTCAAAAATTTGTTACCAGAATATAGAAGAGCGATGGTGGATAAAGAAATCAATTCGCTGGATGATATTGAAAGGTATGGTCGACGCTGGGAACGTCAAAAAGATTTAGACAACCGATACGTACCACTCCGAAAGATAAGATGAGATTACCAACAGCTGGTTATGCTGGGAGTAATACCAAGGTTAAAATAGCAGCGGTCCGGGAAATATCATCCGAAGATAGTGAGACCCAAAATAGCGGAAAAGGTAACAAAAGAAGAAGGAGTAAAAGAAACAAGAAGAGTAATCAGATTGAGGTAGCGACGACTAATAAGAAAGAGGAAAATGAAATAATAGCAGCGGTTGTAGATGTCAAGAAAGAGAGTGTAGAAGAAAATAAAAACGATAATCACGAGACAACAGGAAAAACAAACGATAATCATGGAGTACAAGCACCACAGAATAATAATTACGATAGGAGGCCAAATTATGGAAATCAAGGCAGAGTTAGATGGAATCCACCCAGAAATGGCGGTTATAACGGATCCCAGGGTTCAAGATATCGACCACAATCTGGGCAAAATGCATCTAATTACGATAGACCTAATAGTTGTTATCACTGCCGTCAAGATGGACATAGAATGCATGAGTGTCCAACAATCACCTGTTATTGTTGCAAAGCAATGGGACATAGTACTGATTATTGTCCTACTAGACCTAGTAGAAACAACCAAAGTCAGGTCTACTGCCAAGTCTGTAATACCCCAAACGTAACATTTCAAACTTGTGTAACTTGTGCACCATTACGACGAACCTGGGGAAACGGATCAGCAGGGGGACTGCCTCGTCCCACACCCCCCTCATGAACCACCCAGGGACGTCAATCAATGAGAAAAACCCACCAGAAATAAGAGAGATGTTACATAAAAATAATGAAGAATTGAAGAATATTGAAAATAAGATAGAAAATGAAGAGAATACAGTAAATAGAATAGATAATAATGATGAAGAAGATAGAAGAATAATAGCGGATTTGTTGAATATTGATAGAAATGACGAAGAGTTATTTAGGAAAGCGGAAAGGGAAGCTAGAAAGATAAACCCTTACCGAACCTGTAATAGAAGATTTGCTCAGAAGGGGAATTTCATAAACGAGGGAATTTCATGCTGGGCGAATCAAGGAAGTTTATCAACGGAAGATTACTCAGCGCAGAAAATTAATGAACTTCGGTTTAAAGCTCTGGGGAATTCCAGCACCCAAACTTATGGTGATGGCTGGTCAACAACCTCAGATGAGGAAGAAACTGAAATGAATCAGGATTGCAAGCGTGAAGTACAAGAAATAGTAGGAGACTTGAAAAGTGAGATGATAGAGGCAACGAAAGTACCTACCACCGAGGCAGAGGCTATAGTAAAACCGGTTGATCTTGTTAATGGTCCTGGTTTTGCCGAAAACATCGACAATTCAACGAAGCTGGACAACTTCGCAAAAATTGTCGATGAATCTGCAAAACAAGGGGGGGGGAGAGGCTGTGCCTAGCACATCAAGTTTTTCGTCACCTATGGAAGAAGAGAAGAAGAAAATAGCGGGTATGGCCACAGAAAACAGAAATTTTCTTCGAATTATTCTGGCTGGAAAACCATTTAAGGCATTATTTGACCCAGGAGCAATGGTATCATTGGTTGGTCCTCGCGTCTATGAACAATTCCAAGACAGATTGAAGGAAAATAATACACTGATTAAAACCGTAACAGGAAAAATTTCGAAGGTAGTAGGAGTACTTCAACTTAGTTTGGATATAGATGGCGTAGTTGACTTATTACCAGTAAAAGCTATCGATAACTTGGATCAGGATATAGTGTTGGGAGTGGATTTCTGCCAAAAATTCGACTGCGATGCTCGTCTAGGAAGAGGATTATGGAGAGTAAAAGAAGGTGAATGGAGAAGTTTTAGTCAAAACGATGATGAAGATACAATAATTCACGCAGAATGTGCTGGAATAGTAGAAATAACAGATGATGAAAAGAGAAAAGTAGGAAAATTAATAGAAAAATATCTTCCAACGAATTCAACTTCTCTCGGACTAACGAAATTAATAGAACATCGTATAGAGGTAACCAACCAAGAACCTATTAAACATAGGCCACGTAGGATGTCTCCAATGATGTTAGCAATTGCTCAAGCAGAAGTAAGAAAAATGTTGGCTGAAGGAATTATCGAACCATCAGCAGGCGACTATAGCAGTGCACCCGTAATGGTACGAAAACCAGATGGTAGTTATCGCTTCTGCGTGGATTACAGAGATTTAAATAAAGTAACGAAGAAAGATGCATATCCTCTACCGAATATGGACACAATTTTGGACAAGCTACGAGAAGCTCGGTATTTATCTAAGATAGACTTGAAGTCAGCCTATTTTCAGGTTATGGTAGAAGAATCAAGTAGGAAATATACGGCATTTAGCGTACCAGGATCTGGACTATGGCAATTTCGTCGTCTCCCGTTTGGTTTGACTAACTCACCAATGACTTTTCAAAGATTAATCGACTCTCTGTTTGGTCCAGAATATGACCCGCATATATTTGGATACTTAGATGACATAATAATTGCCACCAAGACTTTTGAGGAGCATCTTAAATGGTTAGAAGAAGTATTAAAGAAAATAGCCGAAGCTGGATTAACAGTAAATAGAGAAAAATGTGAATTTTGTAGTACGAGGGTAAAATACCTAGGATTTCTACTAGATAGCGAAGGACTTAGACTAGATCCCGATAAGGTTGCACCAGTGATGAATTATCCAGCACCAAGAAACGTAAAAGAATTACGTAGGTTCCTAGGTATGGTTGGATGGTACTCCAGGTTCATCGAAGGAGATTCAGAGAAAAAGGTACCTTTGCTAAGACTTTTAAAGAAATCTAAAGAATGGGAATGGACAGAAGAACAAGAAGAAGCATTTCAACAATTAAAGAAGGCATTGACTATGGCTCCAGTATTAGCAAGACCTGATTTCTTAAAACCTTTCACTATTCAGTGCGATGCTAGTAACTTCGCAGTTGGAGCTGTACTTACCCAAGAACACGAAGATGGCGAACATCCTATAGTATATGTAAGCCGTAGCTTGACTGCTCCTGAGCGCAACTATAGCACCATTGAGAAAGAGTGCTTAGCACTTATATGGGCCATGAAGAAATTGAGACCATATCTCGAAGGATATAAATTCTGGGTTATAACAGATCATAGTGCTTTAAAATGGCTGATGAAAATGAAAGAACCAACTGGAAGATTAGCGAGATGGGCACTAGAAATCCAACAATGGGACTTCGAAATAGTTCATAGAAGAGGATCGGCTCACCAATTTCCAGATGCTCTATCACGAATGTATGACCCCGAAGAAGAAGCCATAGCAGCATTTAAAGAGATCAAAGATGAAGAATATACCAAAAAAATAGCAGAAGTAGAAAAATTTCCTAGAAAATACCAAGGTTGGAAGGTTGAAGACGGCTTACTATATAGATTTCGCACTGACCCTCTGTTAGATCCTATAACCAATAGAGAAGAAAATTGGAGGTTAGTCGTACCTATGGAACAACGCGACAGAGTATTAAAAGATGCTCATTGCGAACCTTCAACCGGACACCTAGGAATAGAGAAAACCTACGATAGAATAGCAAGAGAATATTACTGGAGAGGCTTATACTATGACGTTACTCACTTCGTAAATAGTTGTGTAGAATGTCAAAAGTATAAAATATCACAACAAGGTCCACAAGGATTAATAGGAAAGCGAGTGGTAGATAGACCATGGGCAGTAGTAGCAGCTGATTTAATGGAATTTCCTCCAAGTAAAAAACAATTCAAGTATGTGATAGTGTTTCAAGACCTATTCACAAGGTGGATTGAATTAAAACCTATACGAAACGCAGATGGTAAAGCGGTAGCAGCATTTGAAGAATTTATTCTATTCCGATGGGAGACTCCAGAATACTTTCTAACAGATAACGGAAAGGAATTTGATAAGTTCTTAGATAAGATATTAACAGAATATGGAGTCAAACATGTTACAACACCGCCATACCATCCACAGGCTAACCCAGTTGAAAGAAGTAACAGAACATTAAAAACGATGATTGCCACCTTTGTGAAACAAGACCATAGAGACTGAGACCAACACATACATGAATTTCGCCATGCTGTAAACACTGCTACTCAGGCATCAACCAAGGTATCACCATTAATAAATTAATTAATAACAAATTAATAAATTAATGTTTATTTAAATACAAATTTAAATTTTCTGATTACCCGTTGTTTGTCGATCTTTTCTGCGTTATTTTAAAAATGTTTCTTACATCAAAATCTTACAATAAACATTGAATATCAACAACAGCTTCTCATATATATAGATTAAAGTTATTATTTCTAGCAATTATTTGTGGTTTAGTTTTAGAAAAAAAATAAAAATATATTTAATAATGAAAAAATTTTTTTGCATGAAAAACAAATAAAAGAAAAAAAAATCGAGATAACAATTTTTATTATTACTATTAAAATTTTTACAATTATTAATAATTATTTTTTTATTTATGAAAACTAAAAATTAATTATAATAATTAGTTACAATATAGAAATAATAAAAATTATAATTCAATTTATCTCCAGGTTCCAAATGTAACTATTACGAGGAATAATAAGGTAAATTCATTTACAACATTTACGTAAATCCGCGCGCATTTCGTAAATATTAATTGTAATGAAACTCATGATATCTCATTTTAAAGTTCTTTCTTTTAGCTTTAAAATGAGACATTACACGTCTAAAAATATTGATTTAGTGAGCCACAATAATCATTTGCGTTTAAGGTGTCCGTATTAGGTACAGTTGTTTTAAATTAAATACACCCTATTTTGAAAAACCCCAGTGAAAATGGTAAATGTATCCAAATCATACGAAAGTGTATCAAAGTGTATCAAAGTGTATCTAAGAGCGATATTTCGGACCAAATATTAATACACTTTGGTACACTTTGATACACTTTCATACATTTTTATACACTTCCAAAAAAAAGTTTCTTGGTATCAATTTTTTATATTCGTTAATGATATACACTTTGATACACTTTAATACACTTTTGCACATTTTCATATATTTTTTGGACACTTTCATACACTTTGATACACTTTCATACATTTTCTAATAAAGGAAAAATGTTGATTTTCTTGGATACACTTTTGCATACATTGATACACTTTTGCACACTTTGATACACTTTGATACACTTTTCGAAAATGTTGACTAAAATTAATTTCTACATTTGCTATGTGTTACACACTTTGATACACTTTTGCACACTTTGATACACTTTGATATACTTTTGCACACTTTAATACACTTTCATACATTTTTCCAATAAAGGAAAAATGTCGTTTTTATTGGATACACTTTTGCATACTTTGATACACTTTTGCACACTTTGATACATTTTAAAATTTTTAACTAAAATAAATTTCCATTAAATGAAGCCTCTTCCTTAAATAATCAACAAGATCCCTGTAACATATTGACTGTGCAAAATGGAAACAGCAATAATACTAATAATAATGAAGATACGACTGCAAAGACTACAAAAAATAACTTAGTCTCAATAGACAATACAAATGAAAATTTATAAAAAAAAAACTATCTTAGAAACAACAATGTTTAAATATTTATATTTAATAATGTTATTAAATTAAAAATGTGTTTATTAGTATAAATTATTTATCTTATCTCATTACTTGATATGTATTACAAAAGAATAATTATTTTTTTGAAGTTGTCTCTATTAAACTTTTATTATTTATAAATTTCTAATAATATTAATGTTTAAATATTTAATGCTAATATAGAATGTAAGTTTTTCATTACAAATTATATTTCAAATATATATTGCTAATTCTTATGTTTTAAATTACTTTTTATATTTTACTTTTATAATTTATAAAAATATTTTTCAATTTTTTCAATATTGTCGTTTTATTAACCTTACATTTATCCCAAGGGGCATTAATACATTAAAATTTATGAAAATATCTAAAATGAAAACGGCTTATTTTAATACACCGTTTCATGCCTAAAAAGTGTATTAAACACTATTAAAATGTATAAAAAATGTACGCATGTGTATCAAAGTGTGCATGGTAAAACCATTTTTTAATTTCTTACTTAGAAATGTATCGAAGTGTATCGTGTTTTATTAAAATGTATTATATTACATAAAGAGAGCGCGGTGGCGTAACGGATAGAGCTCTTGCCTTCAACGCGGAGGGCATGGGTTCGAATCCTGGCCAGGTACCTCTAAACTTTTTTTTCGAAAGAAAATTAGTGTAAGTGCCATTTTATATCGCGACTCTCAAAAATCCGATCTCATTGGGTATCGGTTGATTGTTGGTCACCAAAAGTGGCTGACCATCCATCGGTAGTCAAAGTTTTCGGTATGGTGGGTCTGACAGTCTAGCCTGATGTAATGTGATAAACAGATACCGGGCGGGGACTCCCTCGACCTCACCATAGAAAAAAGATTAATCATATGGAGGACAATATCCTTTATATATTAATCTTTAAAAAAAAAAAAAAAAAGAAAAAAAATGTATCAAAGTGTACAAACGTGTGCAAAATAAAACAGGAAAAGGATAATACTCAGAAGTGTATCAAGATGTACCATAGTATATTAAAGTGTGTCAAAGTGTGTAAAAGTGTATCAACGTGTACAAACGTGTGCAAAATAAAACAGGAAAAGGTTAATACTCAGAAGTGTATCAAGATGTACCATAGTATATTAAAGTGTATCAAAGTGTGTAAACGTGTATCAAAGTGTACAAACGTGTGCAAAATAAAACAGGAAAAACAATTTAGGCTAATACTCAGAAGAGTATCAACATGTACCATAGTATATTAAAGTGTGTAAAAGTGTATCAAAGTGTGTAAAAGTGTATCAAAATGTGTCAAAGTGTATCAAAATGTGTCAAAGTGTATAACATCAAAAAAATTGAGGAAATTTAATTTCAGCTCACTTTTTAAGAAATGTACCAAAGTGTACCAAAGTGTATCTAAGTGTATCAGAGTGTATCAAAATGGATCAAGAATAAGGTCTGAAAAATCGCTCTTAGATACATTTTCATACACTTTGATACATTTTTGTATGCTTCAATACACTTTCATACACTTTTATACATTTTGATACACCGAAATATTTCCATTCGGGAACTATTTGCACTAATATTAATAATTTTTCGAGCTACCCCAGATTAAAAAAAGAAACATCAAAATTGGTCCATTATTTACGGAGATACGGTTAATTTTTACGAAATTTATTGGAACGGGATCCTTCGTTAACTTCCCTCACGCGCAAAGATAAGCATCCCCACCACGACTCCGACCTTGACGTTATTGTTTGTATGTTATTATTTTTTTAGTTTTAATAATAAAGAGTCGCATTTTTTAAAATCTAATCATAGATTTTTAAAATATAAGTCTTCAACTAAAAAATGACGCTTGACTCGTATCTTAATTGTTATAAACAAAGTAACTGTGATTTTTAAAAAAAAAAATCTTATCTCAGCTCCTATTGGCCTTAGAGAGTTCTTTTTTTTTTAAATCTTCGTTTCGAACACAGCTATAAGAATATTTAAATAGCAAATTCGTAAAAGTTATAAATAAAGCCCCAGCTTCATTTATTTATAAAAAAAAACACCCTCTTTTTTAAAGCGTTATAAAAAATATTGCAATTTAATTTTCTCATTTACTCTTAACAAAATATGAAAATTTGAACCTTCATGAAGAGTTTAAGCCCTTATGCAACTCAATATGTGCAGCCAAAAAAAAATTATAGCAATAAACATGATGCGTGTTGGGATAAATAATAGGGAATATCTCAGCACCAAATTAACCAATTTGCTTTTACAACCTCTCTTTCTATTCATATTCATGAAGGCTTCCTTTTATAAGTTTAAAAATATTTAAAAAATTATTTTTGCAATAAATAATTGATATCTAAGAAATGGCCATTTTTGATGGTTTTTTGGCTTTTTTGCAATAACTAATTGACGAAAATAATCGCGGCAGTACTCAAATTGTAGGTTTTTTTATTCTCCAATACTTTTATTAGTTAATTTTTTTGCTAAAATGCATAGGTTGCTTCAGAGAATTAAAAAAGCTGTTTTAGCCAACTTTGCAGCCTCCTGGAGCATTTTCTACCGTTTTTTTTGGTTACATTTTATATAGGATATGTTTTTTCATCGCCCTTAACAACTCTATATAGGTTTCATTAGGCCTTTAATTAATGTCTAAAATAGCCTTTTTTTTGCTCTATTGATTGGACTATGGTGGAAAAGCTCCACCAATATTTAATTGAACGAAATCGCTCTCACAATTGAATATTATCAGAGGATAAATTCAATACTTTGAAATAAAGAGTTTATTAAATAATTATATATTCTTACCTTGTAGTACTTCTTAAGTAGATTGGTGCTGGATATGGGCAGACAAATGAATAGGCACGATATGTAAATATATACCCTATTAAAAAAAAACACGTGTTTGTTGCACGTGAAAAAAACACGTGTAAAATACACGTATTTTTTACACGTGTTTTTTACATGTAAAATTTGCGTGTTTTTTCACGCATATTTTTCACGTGTTTTTTTCACGTGTATTTTTCAGGTGTATTTTTCACATATCGTTTTATAGCTTTTCGAAGAGCTTCTACTGTCCGGCCTCTTATATTTGCGTCTCCCAAATTTGTGTAAGGGATGACAAAACTTAGAAAAACGCCACCTAGCGACTTAAAAGCATGACGAAGCTGTCCGCCTTCTAATAATTTTTCCAATCCTAACTTATGAATAAACGATGCGTTTAATCGAGTTTTTTTACTACAAAGAAAAAATTTGTAAGATTAAACTCTAGTGCGGACAACCCAAGAAATCAACCAAAATATTATACATACAAAGTTATAATAAAAACTTTTAATGTATCGTATTTTAAGGTTAGGTTTGTCGAGTTTCATATCTAATTTCCAATCAAAGCTCATAAAAAAATAACAAGTCCAAATGATTTTTTATTTTAACAAAAATTATTGTACTAATATAGCTTTAGTGCGGACAAGTCATTATATTTGTTTAATTTATGAATTTAAAAAGATATTGATAAAATAAAAAAAGCAAAACTCAATTGCTGCAGCTCCGACATGCCGTTAAAGTCAAACTTGACGTTATGTCGCTAGGTGGCGTTTTTTTAAATTTTGTCATCCCTTACACAAATTTGGGAGACGCAGATATAAGAGGCCGGACAGTAGAAGCTCTTCGAAAAGCTATAAAACGATATGTGAAAAATACACCTGAAAAATACACGTGAAAAAAACACGTGAAAAATATGCGTGAAAAAACACGCAAATTTTACATGTTAAAAACACGTGTAAAAAATACGTGTATTTTACACGTGTTTTTTTCACGTGCAACAAACACGTGTTTTTTTTTAATAGGGTAGATCCTCAAGGTTTATTAATATCTTTTAACACTTTTATACAATAGATTTTTATACGCGTATATAATTTAATAATTGATATATGTATATTTAGTATTAGCAATTGCTTTTGAAATATAGAACTTGACGGGCAGTGTAAACTTGTTACCAATAAGAAACCCGGGGTAATGTCCCAATATCATTTGTTTCATTTGGCTTTTATACTCATATTTGTTTATGAGATTTATTATCTTTTACATCAATTTTTATTTATAAATTTTTTTAAAATTTAATAATATGTTTCTTAAAGATTTTAGAATTCGCTCGGTAATTTCGAAATACTTGTTGTCCATTTGAACTACTTAATTTTATAATTCTGCTCACTAAAGAGTTTTATTGACCAATATTAAACTTCGAGTTTCTTTACTGTTTCGCTTTTTCTGTTTAGCTTGACAAATTCCTTTATTGTTCAATAACCGTTTTAATTAGTTCATGACGTAAAAAGATACTTTAAAATTATAAATGAAAGAAATTAAAAGTTACGTCGTGACGTAACACTATTGAAAAAACGTAATTGCTTTTTTAAATACTGTGTGGTTGAAAAAAAAACGTGGCTACTATTGTAAGTGCTGTGATGGGGAAAAACGCTAAAACTACTGTAAGCGCTGTGTAATAAGAAATTCGCGACTACTTTTCAGAGCACTACCTGGTTTAAAAAACGTAACTGCTATTTTATGAGCTAAAGATGAAAACCGCAACAATTATTGTAAGCCCTGTGTAATTGAGAATTCGTGGCAGCTATTTTAAGCACTGTGTGATTACAAAATCGCGGTTGCTACCGTAAGTGCTGTGTAGTTAAAAAACACAACAACTATTGTAAGCGCCGTGTAATAACAAACTTTCGGCTGCTACTTTGAGCGCTGTGTGGTTAAAAAAACGCGGCTGCTAGTCTAAGCGCTGTGTAATTAAGAATTCACGGATGCTATTTTGAGCGCTCCGTAGTTACAAATTCGCAACTACTATTCTGAGCGCTGTGTGGTTAAGAGTTTATGATTGCTATTTTCAACGCTGAGTCAAAGAGACAATGACGGAAGAACGGAGGTGTAGAAACGGAGACAGAGGGACGGAGACAAAGAGACGGAGACAGAGAGACCGTGAGAGAGAGAGACCGTAATGGAGAGACGAAAACGGAGGGAAGGAGACAGAAAATCGGAGACGGAGAGATTGAAATGGAGAGATGGAGTCGGAGAGACGGAGACAGACATACGGAGAGACGGAGACGAAAAGACGAAGACGGAGATATGGTTACGGAGAGATGGAGACGGAGATATGGTAACAGAGAGAAGGAGACGGAGAAACGGAGATGGAGACGGAGAAACGGAGATGAAGAGATGGTGATGGAGAGACGGAGACGGAGAAACGGAGAAGGAGAGACGGAGACGGAGAGATGGAGAGACAAAAGCGGAGAGACAAAAGTGGAGAGACTGAGACAGACAGACAGAGACGGAGAAACGGAGATTTACAGATGAAGACGGAGAGACGAAAACGGAGAGATGAAGACGAAAAGACGGAGACGGAGAGACGAAAACGGAGACGGAGAGATGGAAACGGAGAGACAGAAAGGAAAAGACGGAGACGAAAAGACGGAGTTGAAGGGACGGAGACGGAGAGACGGATATTGTGTAAGTGTGTATGTGTATATGAGTAAGTGTATGTTCATGGATATGTGTGTATGTGTGTGTGTGTGTGTGTGTGTGTGTGTGTGTGTGTATGTATGTATATGTGTGTACGTGTATGTTAAAGATGCACGTGTGTATGTGTATGTATGTATGTGACAATAATGCAAAAGATATTCACGTAGGAAAAAAAAATAGTCTTAATTCTTTACTTGAATATAGTAGTAGTAATTTATATTCAAATCATTAAATTATCTCTAATAATTGTCCAATAGTGAGAGCGATCCCTCTCACAAAGAGAGTGTTTCATTTTGAGGTCACCGATTTTGTTCAAATTTTGGGAATTTTTTCTGGATGCAGAAATATCAAGAAAGCCAAAATTTTAAAGGCCAACGCTCAATATTTCCCTAGTTATATAATTAAAGAAAATAACAAAAATGTTACTAGGTTTTCAAATGCTTATAGTTTCTCAACATTATTAGCTAAAAGCTTAAACCTTTTTTTAATGAAAGCTGAGCTGAAATCCTTTCGAAATAGTAGTTATAGCATATTGAAATATTATTTTTCCCAAATCGATAGCGTAATAAACATTGGACTCAATTTCAGCTTTTATTATTAATTTATATTTCAAACAGAAAATTCAGACCCAATCTTTATTACGCTTAAACTTTGGGAAAAAATAATATTTTGAGATGCTATAGGTGCTATTTCGAAAGGATTTGAGCTCAGCTTTTATTTCAAAAAAGGTATAAGCTTCTAGCTAATAATGCTGTGAAACTATAAGCGTTTGAAAATCTAGTAACTTTTTTAGTGATTTTCTTCAATGGCCTGTAAATAGGGAAATATTGAGCGTTGGCCTCTAAAATTTTGGCTTCCTTCATTTTTTACGTTCAAACAAGATTCCCGAAATTTGAGCAAAATCGGAGACCCGGATTGGTGACCCGAAGGTGAAACACTGTCCTTGTCAGTAAAATATTGGTGGAGCTTTCTCCACTACTAGATTACATACATCTTCTTATGATACTTATGTTATTTAACTTTCACTAATTTGATATTAACTCAAACATTTTAAAATAAATTAAATTTACTCAATCAAACGTATTAAGTTTAATATTTAATTCAATATATACAAATCTAAATTATTTAATCTATCTATAAATTATCAATCAACTCAATATATACATTTACTAAATCATTTATTTTATTTAGTCCTGGTGAAAGCCAGGACCTAACATCAGAAACGTTCAAAAATATTTTTGAGAAATATTTCATGAAATATTACATTAATGTTACGTAATTATTTCAGTAAAACAGTTTAATAACATAACATGAAACATTTCATGCAAGATTTCAAAAACATTTCATGAAACATTTCTTAGAAATATTTTTGGAACATTGCATGTAATATTTCACATAATGTTTACAAAATGATTAGGAAATGATAAATGAAATATTTCGAAATCGATATTAAAATGTTTCATGAAATTTTTCGAAAACGAATCATAAACATTTTACGGAATGTTTTCTTGTAACATTTCACAAATATTTTAAGAAATATTTCTTAGAATATAACTGTAATATTTCAGAAATATTTCTTGTTATGTTTCTAAAAATTTCAAAAATAATTCATGTTACGTTTAGGAAACATTTGAAAAACATTTCATGAAATATTTCTTAGAAACATTTTTGACACATTTCATGTAATATTTCATGTAGTGTTTACAAAATGTTAAGGAAATGATACGTAAAATATTTTAATATCAATTTTAAAATATTTCATGAAATGTTTTGAAAAGGAATCATAAACATTTCACGGAATATTTTTTGTAATATTTCACAAATACTTCAAGAAATATTTCTTAAAATATTTCTGTAATATCCCACACAGCATGAAATATTTCTAAAAAATAATTCAAAAACATTTCATGAAATATTTTTTTGGAACATTACAGAATCGTTTCATGTAATGTTTTTTTGGAATATTTAGAAAACATTTCGTGAAATATATTAGAAATATTACATGAAATGTTTTTTTGAAATATTTAGGAAATTTTTCTGAAATTTTTCCAAAATGTTACTTAAAAATATTTCTTGTAATGTTGTTTGTAACATTTAGAATTCATCCGCTTGATGGCGTGTGCTGCTTTATTCTTTTATTTATTTACTTCTAAAATTCATCCGCTTACTCTCGCAAGCACATAGAGTGCTTCTTGTTTGATATATAAGAGAAACATAAATCTCAGACAAGAAATGAATTGTAAAGTGTGCGATAACTTCTATATTTCTACTGCGTGTGCGATAACTATATAAAGCGTATTAAAATTTAGATTTTGATGTAATAGTGATTATTAGCCTGATACGAGCGTTTCAAGTGATTGCTACGATAAAAAAATTTGTAATACATCGGAAAAATGATTCTATAACAATTTTAAAATGTTTCTCGAAACATTTCATGCAATGTTTTTAAGAAATATTTCTGAAATATTTCTGAAATATTTCTAAAATATATTTCATGAAATATTTTTATAATATATTCAAAATGTTCCTAAAAAATACTTCATGGAATATTTCTGAAACGTTTCTGAAATGCTACTTGAAAATATTTGATGAAATGTTTTTACATGAGTTTCTCGTGGACATATAAATATTTTTCAAATATTTCATTGGAACGTTGCTGAAATATTTCAAATATTTCTTTTAAATATTCCTGAAATGTTTCATGTTGTATGGGCATTTGGCCACCCCACACGCGTCGATCTACTTCCATATCGCCTCCAACGCTTTGCCTGGTTACAATATCATTTCATAAACCTTCTAGGCCGTGAGGGGAGCTTAAAAATACGTTTCATAGGAAACCAGTTAACTTTTTGAACACAGCTTGTTTTGAATATAAGTAATCGAGTAATGTATTTCTGGCAGCATGTAAATGGGGCGTTAAGTCTCGGCATCATGTGAAAGTCGACGAAAATCAAATGTATCGATGTATGATAAGAAACCGGATGAGATGTAATTGGTTATTACTTTCTTGTACGTAATTATAAAAAAGAATTATGCCAGATACATAGGGTGGTTCCGTCGCCCCGCCAGACCAACCCAACATGACTATTTAAGCGATTTCTTAGGATTATAGGAAACCAGCTGGTTTTTTCAGCATAGCTTGTTTTTTTAATACATTTTACAGAAACGTCTATGCCAGAAGCATAGGGTGGGCCCTAGTGTATGCCAGACTGGCCCAAAGTAAGCCATTTGCCAACTTTTGTAGGATCATAGAAAACCACTTGTTTTTTTTTTAATTTTATATTTCAATTGTCTTTTGCAAATATAAAAATGCCAGACACATATATTGCGGCTTTTGTTATTAGGATGATGTTTTCGATTTTCGGAGAATGTCCAAAAATATGTAGCAAATACGGAAACAGCGAAAAGTGCAAAACTATTAACAATGTTTAAATGTAGCAAAAATATTAAAATAGAATAGTAAAATAAAATGATTTATTATATTTAATCCCTGGTAGAAAATAAACCATTTTTTGGCCATTTTTGCTGGTTAATACATGTTAAAATGACACTTATCTAGAAATTCTGTACAAAGAGTTTCCAAAATTTCTAGATAAGTGCCATTTTAACATGCGTTGGCCAACAAAAATGGCCAAAAAATGGTTTATTTTCTACCAGGGATCATTTAATTCATTATATAAAATAGAAACTTAATATAATAAATCAAAAGATAAAAGTTATTTATTACCAAGTATTAAATTATCTTTTAAAATTTTCCACTCGTAGACTATTAGGTAAAATATAAGTTCCTTTTTAATTTACGGTCAAAAATGTTCGAGTATAGACCTTATTTTATGTATATATTGTGTTCATCTCTTACCCGATTTAACAAGAATACGAGGGAAATCAGTATATATCTGTCATTCTATGAAGCTACAACGCACTAGTTCTCCAGCCATGTCTGTAAATACTGAGAGTGATATTCAAAATAAATTGTGTGTGATCTGCGTCACTAATATTTTTTTTGTGATGTATGAAATAATATAATTTTTTAATTTTGTATAAAAATAGTATATTACGATACATGTGACTTAAGTGGCCCATTATTGCACGACGTGATTATCGCTCTCGCTACGCTCAGGCGATAACTTCACGTCGTGCAATAATGGGCCTCTCAAGTCTCAAGTATCGTATACTATTTTACAGCACAAGTGTCATAAATCCGCCGCCTTACATGAGTACTCTTAAAAATCAATAATTCACAAAAACTATGCACTCCACGAATGATAATTCGTAAAATAAAAACGAAAATTGTAAAAGAGCAAATACTAGGCATTCTGTGAATGATAAATCGAGAAAGGAAAGCAAAAACTATAAATAAAAAAAATTTGAACATTTCATGAATGATAAATCAAAACAGAAAAATTTTAAAACTATAATTTTAAAT
The DNA here is from genome assembly GCA_017163975.1 of Anastatus disparis. Lineage (NCBI taxonomy): Eukaryota > Metazoa > Arthropoda > Insecta > Hymenoptera > Eupelmidae > Anastatus > Anastatus disparis. The sequence continues at coordinate 3,908,260 of JAFFSR010000301.1, read as the reverse complement.
ATTTACTTAAATCATATAATAATGATAATACAATAATACTACCTCTTCGTTTCATATTTTACACTGGTATTAACTTTAGTTTTAATCGTATCTCACGTTCGTATTATTGTTATTTAATTTAAAAAATGTACCTGATGCTCAGCGTTCGCTTCCTTCTTCTTCGTCCCTCATTGTCGTTACAGTCACCGTGCTATCGAGTCACTTTGCTTTGTATCGCAGTTAAAACTATTCAATTATTAAAATTTCTTAAATTTGTTAAATTTGTTGAATTGTTAATTTTTGGTTTTCTTTGGTTGTTGATTTTGATAGTAATTTTAACGGTGTTAAATAGTTCTTTTTATTGTTATCGTTATTGGACTTTGTTTTTTTTTGCGAAGACTTACTACCTCTATTGCGTGTGCCTGTATTGTACCAGAGGGATTGCTGGCCATCTTGAAACCCACGCAGCATCATTCTTGGAATTACACCTCTTCTCTCTAATCTACGAGTTTTTTTCTTTTCTTCGAATTGAGATGGTGGCTACGACTCAATCAATACCGGAGAAGGTACTATCTAATGAAATAATTTTTTTTTATTGTTTGTGAGAAATAAATCAGTGAGCTTAGCTCATAACCTCTCTCTCTCGCGAAGAAAATCATAGAGATTTATTATATTAATCTAAAAAAAAGTACCGGAAAAGTAACGAATAGAAAAATTTTTTTTGTGTGCATAGAGAAATTAGGAGAGTGTAGCGAAGAACCACGGCCGGCTATAACAATAGCCACGTGGTTACTTAACCTCCAAATTAAAAGAAAATTGTGTTAATTTAAAGCGTATTGTATATTAATGAGTAGTGTTTAATACTTCTTTATTTTTATTAAGAGTCAGTCGTATACCGACACAGTTACCTGTTTTACCAAATCTGTTTAAAATTTATTTTTTATAAAAACTAATAACTCGAGGCAAAAATAAAGAGATAGTTTCGATTCGTATAATAGAAAACAATATTTTCTCTGATAGGAATAATTTAATTTCACCGCTTTATTTTCAAGAAAAGTTGGAATAACTTGAAAATCCCATTATTTGACACTAATTTTTAATTTTCTAAGTTATTCCAACTTTTCTTAAAAACGAAGCGGTAAAATTAATTTATCCTAATCAGAGAAAATATTACATTTTATTAAACACATCAAAACCATCTCTTTATTTTTGCCTCTAGCTGCTAATTATGGGAAAAAAGTCAATTTTTTAATTAGGAAAGGACAGAGATACGGCGGCCTCTTAAAGTGAAAAGAAAAGTGAGAAGTTAATGGTGGTGTGTTTCTTTGTGTAATTCTTTACTATATGACCAAACCTTAAACCTATTAATATTAAACATCAAAGTTAATTACGAGATTTTCTTTTATTTAAATATTTAAAGAAAAATATTCTTATCGATAATAAAAATATATATCTATATATATATATATATATATATATATATATATATATATATATATATATATATATAGATATATATTTTTATTATCGATAAGAATATTTTTCTATATATATATATATATATATAGACTCAGTGAGGTTACATGAGGAAGCTCGATACTAGCGCCACCAACTAGGCTCTGACCCCATTTAATTTATAAAATTGCTAATTCATTACCGATTTATCGTTAAGATTCTAGAGTCAATAAAAAAAAAGTTTATTGGTGTAAATTCTAACTTACAAGGAGAGTGTTTCACCTTCGGGTCACCGTTTTTGCTCAAATTTTGAGAATGTTTTCTGGATGTAAAAATATAAAGAAAGCCAAAATTTTAGAGGCCAACGCTCATTATTTCCCTAGTTACAGACCATTGAAAAAAGTCACTAAAAAAGCCACTAGATTTTCAAACGCTTATAGTATCTCATCATTGTTAGCTAGAAGCTTATACCTTTTTTTTAAATGAAAGCTGAGCTCAAATCCTTTCGAAATAGCACCTATAGCATCTCAAAATATTCTTTTTTTCCAAAAGTTAAAGCGTAATAAAGAATTAACCCAATTTTAGCTTTTATTATTAATTAATGTTTTAAACAAAAAATTCAGGTTCAATCTTTATTACGCTCCAACTTTGGGAAAAAATAACATTTTGTGATGCTATAGGTGCTATTTCGAAAGGATTTGAGCTCAGCTTTCATTTAAAAAAAGGTATAAGCTTTGAGCTAACAATGCTGAGGAACTATAAACGTTTGAAAATCTAGTGACTTTTTTAGTGTTTTTCTTCAATGGCCTGTAACTAGGGGAATATTGAGCGTTGGCCTCTAATATTTTGGCTTTCTTCATATTTCTGCATCCAGAAAACATTCTCGAAATTTGAGCAAAAATGGTGACCCGAAGGTGAAACACTCTCCTTGTTAGTGAAAAATTAATAATTAATAGTTTATTTGCTAAATTCTTTGAAACTGTTTTTCTAGTGTAACTTTCCTTTGATTTATAATTTTCTATTATTAAAATTGTGAAGATAACAAAGTATTAAAGTTAAATAATTGAAATACCTAATTACTTTAAAAATAAAAATCATAGTATTTGAATGTTTGAATATATATAGAAAGCATATATTAAATTACTACGAAGTATATAACCTTACTTCCACGAAACACCTATTGAGGGTCAGAGAGACAAAGAATAAGAGGACATTCGATACTAGCGCCACCAACAGGAATATTGCGTAATCTGGGATACGCACTGCCGTTCGAGCCCCCACCCTTACATAACCTAAAATATATATTGAGCACGTGTTGTACCCGTTGTTCAATTTTTATAATATTAAGTAGAGTGAAATTATTATTATTGCTTAACAGTTAAACTAATAATTTTCTTTTGTTATTTAGCATATTACAATGTTTTTTTTTAACTTAACCTAGATTTGCCTAAAGAACTTGTTTTATAAAGGAATTTGTCTATGGCTTACATTAAATTCTTTTAATTAAATTATTTAAAGTTTATTTAGTGGATTTTACTCTTTGCATTTAGATGTTTATTAATTTATTTCTTGAAGTGATCTTATAATTGGTTAGTATATTAAAGATAGAGATTTGGTTCTCTTATTATATCATTATTATTATTTTTGAAGGCTGGGGAATCTCAGGATTTGGGAGTTATAAACCAACTATTATTTCTTATTTAATTATATATATTTATAACCTCCCAAATAAAACCCACCCTCACAAAGTAAAAAAAGTTAATAGAACTGAAAAATTTGAAGAGTTACCGTAAATTTGATAAACATATGCTCTTCCAATAATAACATAAAAGTCTCCTATTTACATGAAGTAAAATTCAAAAAATTTCTATCTAATGACATCTGTTTAAACAACAAAATGTCATTATTAACAAACATTGGTTTGTTAATAATGACATTTTAGTTTTACTATGGCCAGCCTGCTCTCCAGATTTAAATCGGATGGAAAATTTATGGGCTATTCATGTACGTAGAGTGTATGCTGAAAATAAGCAGTACAATACAATTAATGAATTAAAAGAGGCAATTTTAGAAGCTTGGAGTGAAATCGAAAAAGAAATTATAAAAAATTTAATTGACAATATGTCCAATAGAATTTTCTTGGTTATACATAATTGTGGAGGACCAATTGAATATTAACAAAATAAATTTAAATACTAAAATTATTAACAAAAATATTATATCATATCAAGGTATTAATTTTATGTTTAACAAATATGATTGCGCTGTTTTTCCAAAATAGTTTTATAGTTATGAAACGGATAAAAAATGTAATATTGCATTAATTTTGTAATTATAACAAAATAAAAAGTTTCTAGTTTTCTAACGAGCCTTCAGACGATATTTTTTTTCTTTTAAAAGTAATTTTTAAAAATATTTCATAGTTTTTAAAACGATATCGCAATTCTTTTTGAAATTCCGATAAAAGTTTCATCCAAATCTTAGGAGGTTTTATAGTTATGGGACGCAACCTATCTTTTTCGGTAGGTCTCATATTATTCAAAAACTACGCAATAAAATAATTTGATTGTTACTACAAAATTTACTTATTATACTAATATCTAGCGGGGGCTACTATTTTTTCATGCTACAATGGATGGTATTTATATAAATGATGAAAAACGCTATTAGAAAAAGACAGATAGTTCGGTCCCTTTGTTAAGATACGAATACGAAAACGTCGAGCGTGCTCCTCTTATACTTTGAATTAGAGTTTTCAAAATTTTAAAATCGAATCCTATCAAAATACAATCAAATATTTTAAAAATACAAATCGATAAATAAAGATTTTTTTTATCTTTAATTGAAAAAAGTTTTATTACAATCCGTTCACTCAATCTCGAGAAAACGTAATTAAAAATTTTAACGCACCATATTCGCGTTATGGAAATTCTTCTCTCTCGTCTCCAGTCAGCGAAAATTGCTGAACCAGAAGTGCGTCATACTTTAGTAGTGTGAGAGAGGTATGGGCGTCTTTTTTGTTTGCTGGCATGGTATAGTGAGTTCGTATGATTTGGTAGTGTAGGTTAGATGTTGTGACATAATATATTATGATTCATTTAATTAAATAATAAAATTTGACCTTAACTTTGTTTTTATAAAAATAGGATCATAATAATTTTAATTTAAAGATTTCTTTTTGAACGATGTATATAAAAAAAATGCCGGAAAGTATTAACAGGGGGCCGAACTATCTGTCTTTGTCTAATAGCGTTTTTTATCATTTATACAAACACCATCTGTTGTAGCAAGAAAAAAATAGTAGCACCCGCTGGATATTAGTATAATAAGTAAATTTTGTAATAACAATCTAAGTATTTTATCGCGTAGTTTTTGAATAATATGGGATCTACCGAAAAAGAAGTTATATTCTAGTTTGTTAGTAGGTCTCATATTATTCACAAACTATGCGATAAAATTATTTTCTTGTTATTACAAAATTTACTTATCATACTAATATCTAGCGGGGGTTACTATTTTTTTCTTGTTACATCGAATGGTGTTTATATAAATGAAAAACGTTATTAGACAAAGACAGATAGTTCGGCCTGCTCTTTGCGCAAAATTATTTGTTCTATATAATAATTTGTGATTTATAGCCGCGCAGCTGAATATGTTGCTACTTCATACTATTTATGTGTAAAAAAATCATATAAATCGTACTGTATCTTAGTATCAATAAGATTTTTTATTTTATATTGTTATGAGTCCGCTGTATCTCTGTCCTTTTCTAATTAAAAAATTGACTTTTTTCTCAAAATTAGCAACAAGAGGCAAAAATAAAGAGATGGTTTCGATGTGTTTAATAAAATGTAATATTTTCTTTGATTAGTATGAATTAATTTTATTGCTTCGTTTTTAAGAAAAGTTGGAATAACTTAAAAAATTAGAAATTAGTGTCAAATAATAGGATTTTCAAGTTATTCCAACTTTTCTTGAAAATAAAGCGGTGGAATTAAATTATTCTTATCAGAGAAAATATTGCTTTCTATTACACAAATCGAAACCATCTTTTTATTTCTGCCTGAAACTATTAGTTTTTATAAAAAATAAATTTTAAATAGATTCGGTAAAACAGGTAACTGTGTCGGTATACAGCTGACTCTTATGCGCACATAATAGATACAAAATATTTTCAGGTCAATTGATATTCCTTCACAATATATGCAATTTATTTGTTTGAATGATAATTTTTATTTCAGAAAATTTTTATTTGGATGAATGCAGTGTATGATAGAATTCGTTCATGGAAAAAATTATTGAATTTAAAGATTTTTTAGTTATGAATTAATGAGAACTACTAAATAAACAGTATAAATATTTATTCAGTGCATTAGTTTAGTTTGCGTATAAGTGCTAAATTTAATCATAATATATTTTTAAAATTGTTTCGGTCATGGTCAAAAGTTTTTCATTATTTACTTTACAATATGGTTGCAGTAAAATCTATTTCAGAAAAGAGTGTGTATTATCATAGCTACAGATTATATAGATTTATTTAAATAAAATTCATATTTTTATTACATTTTTTGGGTTAACGTATAATTTTTTTGTCTACATTGATATTGACTTTGCATATAAAACAAAAAGATATGTAAAAAATTGTTACACTTTTTACTTAAATACATTGGCTATAATTTTCTATATAGTACTTCATACAATAGAAAGTTAAAGAAAAATTGTTTATTTTTCATTTATAGGTCAAATTGAGGAGAGTAATTATCTTTTATATATTTTATCAATTATGTTTAAAAAGAAAAAAATCATATATTCAATTATATCATTAAAGATTTAGCATTTAATATTTATTCTCAAATGCTAAATAATAAATAAAAAATATGATTTCCCAATCCTGTACTGTGTTACGTGTAATATTTTTTTTCCTTATACGTGCTGGGTAAGTGGCCGATTACGCATGCGTTTTCGGGGTGGTAAGTAACTAATAGCACACGCCACGTGTGTTTTGTCTTCGAAACGTGTATTCTAGTTAACGGCACGCTGGATCTCTCCATCTTTTTTCACTTAAAAAATGTAGGTTTTTGGAAAAACTAGTGATTATTGATGAAAATTAAGAGTTTTCCGCAACTTGTACAGAAAAAAGAAATATTTTTTCTGATGAGGATAAATTAATTTTGATGCTTTGTTTTCAAGAAAAGTTTGACATACCTAAAAAAAATCATAACTTAGGCTAGAGAATATGATTTTTTAAGTATGTCAAACTTTTCTGGAAAACAAAGCATCAAAATTAATTTGTTCTTATCGGAAAAAATATTGCCTTTTACCATACAAGTTGCGGACAATTCTTAATTTGTATCAATAATCACTAGAATTTTCAAAAACTTACATTTTTTAATTAGAAAAAGATAGAGAGATTCAACATTTCTTAAAAGCGTTAAGTAATGAAAAATAACGACACGCAAATGCGTTGAGTAATGAAAAAAAGAACACCACGATTTTGATGGTATATACATAAGTAGCATCGCGCGGGCGAAGACGATAGGAGAAAGAGAGAAAGAGAATGCTGTATCGAAAGGAAACAAGACACGGAAGAACGTGTTTACGAGTCAGTCGCACGGCATATAAGAGAGAGAAAAAAGAATACTCTATCGAAACATGCACGAACGACACTCGAGCAATGGCGCTACTCGGTACGCTCGTGCGCCAACTTGCTCTCGTGCGAAACAGTCAACTAAACCTCACTGGTTACACAATATACTATTTCATGTTTAAATAAATAAATTGTTTTTTATAATAAATCAAAAAAATTATTTAATTGAAACGTATAAAGAAATTGATTCTATTATTGATCATTTGTTTGAAATATACAATGAGAAGATGAAAAAAAAACATTAGTATCTACTTCTATAATATTTTCAATCTGCATTGCGTTTTTAGGCATAAACGGAACTTTTAAAAATTCAATTTTATCTGCATTGAATGTAAACATTGAAATAAAACATGAAATCTGGTTTCTTGCATGTGAGACTCCAGATTCCTTAGTACAAAATGTATCTAAGTATATTATGGATGTAAAATATAAAACTTCTACAAAGCATCCTATAGGTTATTTATATTTTTCTTTATTGATGACAAAATCAAAAGAAAGGACTGACTAAGAGAGTCACCCTTGTTCAGGTCACATATCTTGATAAATTGTGAGATATGGTTTATCTCACCTAAAAAACATTATCTTTGGACCTGTAGAGTCTAACACTTAGAAGATCCAAAGTTATTGCATTCACTATATCTTAAATTTTGGCCTTTTTATGAAAAACCCAAATTTTTATTCAAGACAAACAACTGATCTTATATTGATCATATTGGTAATTAGTCATATTAACTATGCAATTAAACATAATCAATTCAATAAATGATTGGCTCTTTTAATAACTTCTAATGTCATTTGTTAACTTACCTAAAATATGAAAATCATTAATACGACTATAACACAAAAACAATTTTTTAATTATTTTCATGCTACACTCGTGATGTTCATATTCTAGGTAACTTAAGGTATTAAATTCAACTTTAAAAGGAGCTAATAATTTATTAAATTAATTATATTAGTAGCATAGTTAATATGCCTAATTAGCAGTATTATGAGATCAGTTGTTCGACTTCAATAAAAAAATTAAGTTTTTCATAAAAAGGGCAAAATTTAAGATCTAGTGAATATAATATCTTTAGGTTTTGACAATGTTAGACTTTACAGCTCCAATATAAATAATACTACAATTCTTGTAGTAATATTTTGTGAGCGCCCAGTCATATTATAGACTTTTAATCGCTAAATTTAATATGTATAATATATTTACATGTAATAAATAGCTTAATTAGATGAAAGATAATTAAATGAAAGATAATAGTTCAATAGTTAATAAGTAAAGTTAATCTTAATTAATAAAAGCATTCAACATAAGCGCGAAAAGTACAAACGATCCTGAAGCGCACACACACTCAAAGCCATACACGTATGTATATCATACATTGAGAGCGCGCTTAGGCCTCATATTGGCTCAGCGCGTATACGAAAAGCTGCTCCACGCACGCAAACGCCGGTGGTACCAAGCTTCTAGAGAAGAGGGGACTGGAGTCCAGCACCTATAAAAGCGGGCAAGCAGAGAGAAAGGCTCTCTCTCGCCTCAACTCTACCTTCGATTCTATCTTAGTTTTTCAAACACGATGGACATTGAAGAATCATCAACGAAGTTGATGATTCTTCCATGCTCACGTGTATTAAAGATATTTTAACTCGAATTTATTGTAAGATTTTGTTGAATAAAGAGTTGCGGCGAGTAACACCTTACGTTATCCTATCCTAAAGGGTAAAGCCCCGCATACTGAGGCACTTGGTCTTCAGTATTAACGGGCATTACCCATAAAAAAACTAATCCTTTTTTAACACTTGAAATAACCACACACACCATACACTTACACATTTGGGCCCGCACCAGACGACATAACGATCTGTCTGGATAACGGCCCTACACTTACAAGGTCTGGATAAGGCAAGAATAAGACTCAATAGAGTCGTTTAAAAAAGTCGTTTAGCCATCAGTTAGTAGGACGTCACCATTTCAAAATAGAAAGTATAATTATGTACGAATAGATGAAATTATAATCTCCAATTGAGATGAAGATAAAAGTAACATAGCGATAATTTAAATAAATTAATTGTTTTAGAATACTATGTATAAATAACTAATATCATGTAATATTAAAAAGAGATTCTGTAAATACCTCTGTGATTGCAGTATAATCATAAATGTATTATCTATTTGTTAGTCAATCGATGTATATTTCTAAGGAAGTATGCCATTCTCTAAAGTTTTCAATGTATGAAAACTAAGAAAATCTGCTGAAGAAAAATAATACGTGATGAAATGATGGCAAGAAAATGTCTATTCCTACAACATATATTTTATATTGAAGAAATATTTTTAAGCAAATCCTACATTTTTTAATCAAAGATAATAACTAACAAAAACTATTTTTATGATGAAGAGAAAATGAAAATATTATGTGTAATACAAAAAATTATTATATCAAAATTTATACTGCACTTGGACTTGGATAACTGACCGCTGTACAACTTGTCGCGAAAGTCATTTCTCCTAATGCGTAGACGAACGTTAGCTTACATATAGCTCGCTCAAATGTCTCTACCCAATATCTTTTGGTTAAAAGTATAGATATATTTTTATTTTTTTATTATATATGAACTCTGTTAAAAATAATCAGCTGGATATCCACTTGGATATTACTCTGATCGAGTTGGATATCGATCTGCTCGTTATTCACTTGGATGTAGTTGAAATCCATTTGGATATTTTTTACGAAAAGTAATAATTAGGAATTATATAAGCATCTATATAACATAATAATACTAAAAATAAAATAAAATTCAAAATTTAAACCAAATTATAATAATCTAGGAGGATTATCCTCTTGGATATCCAGTTGGATTAACAATAACGAAAAATTAAAAAGTAAGCCTCCCAGTAAATCATATGATAAAATTATATAAAACGTCAATATAAAATACTATTTCATTCAGGTTCAAAATATTCAGTGGGATATCCAGGTAGATTATCCACTTGGATATCAATTTACATTATCCAGGTGGATATTTTTGATTAAGAATTATAATTCCGCGTTTTTAGTAATAATTTAAAAGAGTCATTATTATAGATTGTAGCTGAAAATCCAAGTAAATTATCCACTTGGATATCCAGGTGAATTATCGTCCTGAATTATTTTAATTTGAATAAAATTTTCAATTTTCTTTTATTTTCAGTATTTTTATGTTATATGAAAGCTTATAATGCCTAATTATTACTTTTAGTAAAGAATATCCGAATGGATTTTAGCTGCATCCAGGTGAATAAAGATTAGGGTGATATCCAACTCGGCCCACCTGGATATCCAAATGGATAATCCACCTGGAAATCCAGCTGATTATTTTCAACAGGGAAAAAAGGGAGCGTGTCATACACAATTTAATTAAATTATCCTAAAATACATAAATAATATTGCACGGTAAAAGTAGAATTACGCAGTATAATATCACAGTTTTAGGAGATAATAGAAATAATTATACTATATTATATAAGCAAGTCATTAAGATAAATTAAAAGTGATATCACAGATAGAAAAATAAACAAAAATTAATACACGCAATGAATATAGATAATAATATACTAAAAATTAGTCTCATATGATATACGGTTCTCATGACAGTTTAGAGTCGAGTACAATACCAAGGCTCGTAACGGAGTCGAAGAAAGGAATATTGACACCACTCCTTAGGTCGATCGTCCTTCACAAAATTGTAAATTCATGATTCAATGTACCATAACTTTTGTATAAGCACTAATCTTAATATTTTAATTAGAAAAGAGATACATTTGAATATTCTAACAATTTAAAGTTTTCATTTGAACAATAAAAATGTAACGTAACCACTTATGTATAAAACTATAAAATAAATTTATTTTTAGATAATTTCTACTAATTATTCTTATATTATGTTAGTCACAAATATAATAAACAAAAAGCACAAAATTTTAGAAACTAAATCACTGTACATGTTAATATAAGATCGGCTAAGATTAAATTAAATTTTTTTTCTTTTCTTGATTTTAATATAATCTCTTCTAATTATATTAGAATCTCTCTTAATTTTCTAAAATTTTATTTACAAAATCAGTCATGTCAAAAGTTTATTTGAACTAAATTTTTAGTTCACAAAACAGGAATGCTTAACTGCGACTATATCCCGCGTTTTTAGGGTATTTCAGATAGTATACGAAAAACAGGTACGATAGTACGTTTTAAACAAATGACAATTTTTGTAAATTTACTACCTATTGCTTGTTTTAAAGATACTCAGATGAGTAGATGTAATATACGTACTAAGATCCTTAAAAACACTACTAGTATAGTAATTTGACAAATTTTAAACAAGTTTAAAAAAAAAAGTATTTTATCATTAATCAATAATTTTTACATGTAAATAATTTTAAATTATATTTTTTAATGGGACAGACCACTTTGAAAATTAAAAAAAAGTTTTTTCACATGATTCCGAAAATCGTTTTAAAAAAATCGATTCTCAGAAAAAACGCCCTGTTATGAAATGCATTAAAATTTTAAATACACTAGCAGAGCATTTAGCGCGCTTTCGCGCGCCTATTGTTATCAATTTACTGAATAGAATCTTTTAAAGAAAACAATTTATAATATTATTATGATTTTGAATTATATATATGTTTAATAATAAATAATAAATATTTTCTATAAATATTTCAATAATAAATAATAAATATTTTCTATAAACTCTTTGTATACATAATTTTTAACTTGATAATTATTTCGTTCATGGTTGCCAAGATAAATTCTTAACGTGTCCCACGATCGGACTCTAGACATTGCTACGGATAGTTGACCGTGATTGAAAACATCTCTATGAAGATCAGTTGCAATATTATTGAATATTTGGCCTTACGCTTTGTTTATTGTCATTGCAAAAACTAGCTTAACTGGGAATTGACGTCTTTTGAAAGTAAAAGGATAATCATCGTTACAAATAAATGTCATTCGATTTAAAAAAATAATATTATTTGATTTATCTCCCGTTACAACTTGGCACTTCAATAAATGATTGGAAAAATCTAAAATTCGTAGGCGTGTACAATCACATAAGCTTTCATGAATACTTATGTTTCTAATAAGCATGATGATACAATTTTTCCTCAATTTTAATGCATATGGTGGTAAACTAGAAGGGTTCAAAGTATTCAAATATTCCGGCAAAAGAACTTTATCTAATTCCCCATTATCACAATTTTAAGTGCTATCAATACCTGTGTAAATATGTTCTGTTTTTATACCGAGTAGATTAGTAATTTGTTTGTTTGGATCGTCAACATCAGAATTTCTATCTGACAAAATAGCGCATTTACTCATTGCTTCAAAATTTTTCTCTTCAATTAAATTACTAAAAATCATATCAACTATATTATCACTCATATTAAGAATACAATGATTCGGTAGATTTAAATTATCGTTTTGGTCATTCAGAGTTCCATCACCGACTAATAATAAAAATTTTGAGAAATCGATTTCAACTCTCATATTAGTAGTAAGATTGTATTTGACAAAATATTTCCATGACTCACTATATTTAATAGAAAAATTAAGCGTTTCAGTCCGAGTCGCATAACGTTTAATCGGAAGAAGCTGCCTAAAACCACCACATAATATAATAATTTTACCACCAAATGGTAAGTCATTATTCATTACATTTTGTAATATCCTGTTGACGATTTCCAGAGCATAGCTTGGTGCCATTGGTGCTTCATCCCAAATAAAAACTTTTGTTTCTTTTAATATAAGACCTTCTTTAGATTGTGCAGTAATATTTGATGATGAGTCATTATATATTGGAACAGGAAGACCGAATGTTTTATGCATTATTTTTCCTTTTGGAAGCAAGAGTGCCGCTATACCTGTAAAAGCCATTGAAGTTATCTTAATCTTTTTTGAGGACAATAAATTGTAAATAGTAGTATAAATAAAAGTTTTTCCGGAACCTCCTGGACCATTGATATATATATATATATATATATATACAATTATTCACATATTGATTAGTGTCAGTAGCTCTTTGAAGAACAATGTCAACTATTTCTTTTTGTTGTTTATTCGATTTCTTATATTGTTGATCACCAATTTCTGCAAATTGCTTTTCTGAAATTATATCATTAATTTCAGATAATTCAGTAGCTACTGTTTGCTCCATCGAAGAAAAATCTGATAAACTTTTACCTTCATGATTTAAAAGATTGTTAATGTGAGCATATGCCAATTGATGGCTGACAATAGGTTCATGTGTACGTGAAAAATCTTCAGATATTGCATCTTTGAGCTTAGTCCATAATTGGTCGGGATGTATAGATTGGCCGTGTATTAATATACGAACAAATAATTGACGTAGTCTAGAAGGCATCATCCATATTGTAGCTTCTTCTATTGTTTTATCCTATTCTTCATCATCTTCGATTAATCATAACGCCAGGCGAGCTGCTGTAAAAGTAATATGTACTGTCCCATCGACTGTTTTTAATAAATCGAAACTTGTAGTTCCTTTTACATGTAAAAAAACATACAATTGAAATGTTTCTTTCGATTTATCCATCTCGATGTCATAACACCATTATTTTTTTCTTTTTCGTAAGTATAAACAGATGGAATATCTTTGTATAAATACTGGTGAGCATTTTCATCTTCTGAATTTAAAACTAACAAAAAATACCTCGCTCCTAATGTCGCTCGGTTGAATTTTCATATATTATATTATTATGTATAAATTAGCCAATTTTAAAATAAAAAAGAATTGCCGCAACTTATGAATTTTGATATTGTAGTTTTGTACTAAATTAAATTTTTATATTTTTATAAAAAAGATTAATTAAAGTTAAAATGTGCATAAAAATTGTTTAAATACAAATTATATCATGATGAATTCAGAATTTGTTCTACTAAATTGCATTTGAATTAATGAAAAAATATAATAGGAATTTTTTCTTTTTAATCACGTGTTTCAATCACGAACCATGAAATAATCGAAAACAGTATTTGACGTTTACTAGAACTAACAACTGCATGGAGAAAGGAAAGTATTGTTAAAATAGGTTCTAAATCAAGTATATATAATTTATGTACTAAGGTACTTAAAAAAGAGTGACGATATAATTTCAATTAGTACTGTAGCTTGAATTTTAGGGACTAATGTTGGTACTATTATATTATGAAGTAAGAGCATAAATTTGCGATGCTTAGTGTCTCTTTTTTTAGAACTAAGACTGATATTTCACCTACTCGATACAAGGGCAATATTTCGCAGAAAATGTAATTATTAATTTCTTTTCGTGCAGCTTTTTCTGTTACTAAAATTAAAAATTATTAAATATAGAATTATTTACATAACATATAACACTTTAAAATTACTAATAATTAATATTTAAATTCGTGAAATTTAAGGAATAAAATGATACATGTTTATCTTCCATATCTTTCGAAATGTTTACTATTTTAGAGAAAAATTTACTTCTATCTAGACAGCTCATAAATATAAATTCATAATTATAGACATAATCAGAAAAATTTATTCATATTTCATATATTTTTCTATCTTTATGATTGACTATTAAAAGGAATTTAATATCAAATAAATAATTTTTTTTAAATTGTATTTCATAAAATTTATATTTAAACCAGGGTTGGTTTCTGAAAGGCTCTACGCTCACAGCTCATGACTGAAGAACACATGGCGCCACGTAGTGACTTTATGAGAAAACTACAGCGCGAATGTAATACGATTTAAAAATTTTCATGATTTTACTCAAGATGAATAAGAAAAAAACATGAATAGATGTTAAACATATATTATTTTTTGTTTATATCAAAAACTTAATTATAAATCATTTATTAACACTTACTTAAGTAAATATAATATATTATTTTATAAGTTTAAATAAATGTTTTTAAGAAAAACAATCAAAAAATTAAGAAATCCAATAATTTTAAAAGTATTAGAGTAACTAAATTCAATTATAAATCATGTATTTAATAATATTAAAATTATCTTAAAGGCTATATATAAAGTAACATCATGTCAAATATAAAGAAATCAATTTTTTTATTAAAAGTCACTATTTTAAAAGAAATCATGCATAATAAAATTATAATCATTATTATAAGGATTAATAAGTATTGCTCATATTTGAAATATCATTTTTTTATTTATTTAATGAATATAAGTATATATCTTACAAATATTTATACAAATAACAAAATTTCTATTAAAAAAGTTTAAAATTTTTACGAAAAATATTTTTTTTTATTAACCAATTACATCAATATCATTAGTATTATTCACAGGCTCTGTTAATAAATTCAACATTAATTCTGTTGGTTCGAAGCTAGTGCAATTTCCAGAATTCTTGATGCATTGACTTGTTTGCAGTAGCGCATTTACTGTACTTAGATGCAGCTTATTACGAATAGCAGTTTTCGTTAATTTAACTTTACTCCACGTTCGTTCAGGTTCAACATTACTGTGGGGTATTGTCAAAATTTTCAGAATGAATAACCCCAGCGAACGAAGTGAATGTTCGCCAGCCGGATTTGTATAATTATAAAGACCGAAATAAAAAGAACTTGTTTCTATATCTGGATCTCTTAAATAAGCTGATAAATCATCAATAAATATCAATTCATTCCATAAATTGACAATATTATTTTTTTCATTCTCATTTTCAATACACCCTGCAAATATTTGCACAATTTCTACAATACAATCAGGATTGTTTTCATGATAATCTGCTGAAAGCGCGTTTCCGGGGCTAATACACTCTAATACATTGTAATAATTATTATGTAAATTATTAAATCTATTTTTTATTTGAGTACAGTCGACGATCTGAGTCCCGCCGCCTTCTCCTCCATTGACTCGCTCATGCGTTACCCCCACTCGCTGACTAAAAGAATTTGTTTCCAAACATTCTGAGTCCCGCCGCTCCTCTATGCGACTTTTTAACTTGTAAAAATGGATTTCTTAGTTTAATTTTTTTGTTTAGAATACAATAAACGTTTATTGAAATAAAAGGTAACAAAAAATTTGGTATATTGCATAATTCTCATTTATATTTACTATAAAAAATATAAAAATTAAATTTTTTTATTTATAGGTACCCTGGTAGAAAATAAACCATTTTTTGGCCATTTTTGCTGGTTAACACATGTTAAAATGACACTTATCTAGAAATTCTGTACAAAGAGTTTCCAAAATTTCTAGATAAGTGCCATTTTAACATGCGTTGGCCAACAAAAATGGCCAAAAAATGGTTTATTTTCTACCAGGGTAATATAAATTTAAAAATTAAAGAATATATTATTTATTGATGAACTAAATACTCATTGTTATTATGAAAATAAAATGAAATAAGATTTATTTTATCTTTTATTTATAAAGCAATCACGTAAATTTTCAAATAAATGACATTTTATTGATTGATTAAATAGTTTAATTTTTATATTTTTTTCAGTAGATATAAATGAGAATTATTATTTCTTTGTTACTTTTTATTTCAATAAACATTTGTTGTATTTTAAACAAAAAAATAAAATTAAAACCCATTTTTACAAGTGAAAAAGTCGCATAGAGCAGCGGCGGAACTCAGAATATTTGGAAACAAATTCTTTTAGTCAGCGCGTGGGGGTAACGCATGAGCGAGTCGATGGAGCAGAAGGCGGCGGAACTCAGATCGTCGACTGTACATAAACTTCTCAAATAATTTAGGCAGCTATTTTTTATTACGGCTTTATGATCTGCGTTGAATTCTGGAGTATCAGGAACATTGATAAAATTATTTGCTGCATGCCCTAAATTTAAATTATCTAAACCAATAAATTGATTTATACTTATATGATCAATATCAACAGGAGAATTTTGAAACACATAATTCTGATTCAAAAATAGCGCAGCTATCTGTTTATAAAGCATGCTTAAAACTGATTTAATTTTATGTAATATTATATCTTTTCATTGAAAAAATCTATTTACAATATTAATTTTGTGTAAAATAAAATTTAGAAATAATAAATAACATTAGTTTTTGAATTTAAAAAGTCTAAGATAGGACCAGCTGATGCAATGTTTTGTACGAGGTAAGCATCAGTAAAATAAAGGTTTAAAGGATCCCATTGTTCAATTAATTTTGCGATGCAAGCTTCTAGAGATAGCCAACGAGTACTCGATGGTCTCAGAATTTTTTGAATCTCAGCGTCCAAGTACACTTGAAACTCCATTAGAGTATGCTGACGTTGAGACGATCGACTAAAAAATGAATGTATATTTGAACACGTTGATACAATATCACCTGGTAATTCTTTGATTGCATTTTCCCCGCATAAATGGACTGAATAGCTTGGGCATTGCACTATAATTATACCCGGATAATCTTGTCGGAAACGTGACGCAACAGAATTATTTCATCCCATCATGGTACTGCAGCCATCAGAGCAAAAAGCGCATAAATTATTCATTGGAATATTTCTAAATGTAAAGGATTCGGTTATCAATTGATAAAGACGTTCGGCGTTGACTTGATGATTATTATCAAATTCATCGAGGGTATTAATAATCTCCCACAGTAATTTAACAATTTTGTTTGCATTAAAGTCCACGAATGTAATAATTATACATGCATGGTGGATTTGGGACACATCTTTCGTTTCGTCAAAATGTATTGAAAATGTACTATTATTATTTTTGTTATTAAATCCATTTCATATGCGGTAGCTATACTTGTTTTAATTACGCTAGGAACAGTTTTACGGTTCATTATAATTCTCTGCCAAATCTCTTGACAATCATCGTCAAGTATTATATCTTTTAAAACTGGTATTAAATGATCAGCGAGAAGAAAAGCTAAATTATGTTCGGTAAACACTGCACTTAATTTAATTAATGCTCTATTAACTTTACGGGTAATTCTTTCCTGTTCACCCACGACACCGTTTGCCAAATTAATGGCTCTTGTATGGTGAATAGATTCTGCATGTCTGCGAACATTTCTTAAATTCGCCAAAAAGTCAATATTGTATATTCTACACCTCGCGCGAAGATTATTGGCTAAAACTGGTCGAATTCATTGTTCAAATTCAGGCATGTTTTGCCATTCAGGACGATATCTTTGACGACGATAATTATTTGCAATTTGATTAGCTTCAGGATTATTTTCTTCGTCGTTTTCCATATTTATAACCCTTAAGAAACATAAAACTATTAAACTTGCGCCTAATCATTTAAAAAATTTTTAATACTTACCGTTTTCGTAAAAATAAAATACAAATAATAAAATAATTTTTGAAATATAATTTGCTACTGTGTCACGACACTTTCAATGTTATTTTTCTTCTTTTGTTTACGCAAAATAACTGATTTATTAGGTCAGAGCAACGTTGAAATGATGTTCACAAACCTCTTAACAACAAAGAAAACAGAACTGTTATGAAAAAGTGTATTCTAACCTTTTGTTAAAAAATCCGTTAGACACATTTATTAAATATACAAAAAAAATAATTTTTAAAATATAAGCTGTATGCATTAATGTTTCTAATGATAATTATAATTTAATTATACATCATTTCTTGGAAAAAAGTGTCTAAATAGATTTTTTTTTCATGCTCTTATTATAAATGTAAAAAATTTTAAAAATTGGAAAATTATATCTTATGTATAGCTTTTAAGATAATTTTAATATTATTAAATACATGATTTATAATTGAATTTTGTTACTTCAATACTTTTAAATTATTTATCAAATTCCTTAATTTTTTGATTGTTTTTCTTGAAAACATTTGTTTAAACTTATAAAATAATATATTATATTTACTTAAGTAAGTGTTAATAAATGATTTATAATTAAGTTTTTAATGTAAACAAAAAATATTATATGTTTAACATCATTTATGTTTTTTTCTTATTCATCTTGAGTAAAATCATGAAAATTTTTAAATCGTATTACATTCGCGCTATAGTTTTCTCATAAAGCCACTAGCAGCACCATGTGTTCTTAAGTCATGAACTGTGAGCGTAGAGCCTTTCAGGAACCAACACTGGTTCAAACGATATTAAAAAAAATATTTTCATATCATGTAATGATAATTTTTCAAATGAGGTAATTTGATGTATTTTAAAAATTAATATGTTTCTCTTATTAAAAATATTATTGCTTTAATGAAATGAATTTTAATATATTTAATTGTTAACAATTTTTATATAAATGACAATTCATTTAAATACAAACACGTGTACAAATGAAAATGTAATTGAGGTTGAATGTATGTTATTTATAAAAATTGTTAACAAGTAACTTTTTAAATAATATATTTCCATGAAAACTAATTTGAATACTTTATTCTCTGAATGATAACTGAATAAAATTTTAATTTAATAAATTTAGTTATACAATTATAAATATATAATATTTATACGACTGTTCATCAAATAAAATTATTATTTCTTTAATAGATATATATATATATATATATATATATATATATATATATATATATATATATATATATATATATATATATATATATATATATATATATATATATATTAAAAATAATTATTACAATAGATTGTAGTTAAATAATAATGTCTATTTTAATAATTTGTAACGAGGATAGTAAATTATTTGTATGCTATGATATAGCTGTATCCTCGTTGTCAGTCGCAAGGCTCAACGTATGCTTGATGTGCAAGTGTAAGAGTGAGACGGAGAGAGTCTGTCTCAGCGACTAGGATATAGTACTGTAGAGAGAGGCACGCGCAGGGAATGCTGGATAGACTTAGGCAAGAGAGAATAGCGAATGGGTTGTTTTTAACAAGGCAGAAAGGTTTTATCAGCCATCTTGTGCATTGTGCGAGCTCGTGCGTTGTGTAAACTTTACTTTCTTGTATAAAAGAAAAAGCATTTTTGACGGAGTTTTTTCCTGATTGTGTCGTGTGCAAGAGTCAAGTGTGTTTGCCTGAGTCCTGCTGAGAGATCGAGGCATCTTAGTAACGAGAGCTGCGAGAACCTTGTGCTGCACCGCATTTCTTCGGTGCCGCTTCCATTGAATAATCGATTCGTCCGTGTTGGAGAGGATCGTCGAGAAAACTACGTGTACATCGACGGATAGAAAAATGTAAGTCTGCAGACTATCGTATTGCGTTTTATTAGTGAAGGCGTGTATGCGATATATGTAAGAATATCGAGACCGTCGTGTGCGCCGCGTCATATAGAATAGAGTAGTTTAAATAAACTTATGTTTTTTTTCGTGAGAGTTACTAAATTTTGTGTCTAATAAATATCATTATAAACTTATTTCGGTGTACTGAATTTGTTTGTCATTTTGAATAAATTAAAGTAAACTTGAAGTTATTTTGAATTGTTACATAATATTATTTCTCACTGATTAAAATCGTGTTTTGTCTGTATGTGTTAAACTTAGTACACTTGCTTTCTTTTGATATACGATATTTAACAGAGTCTTAAGGTACACGCCGTGGGTTTCGTCGTACCAAACGTCCGGGAGGCAGAACTTCTAAGCGAAGTTCTGCAATAGTATTAAATATTGCTTAACTGATTTCCATTGTATGAAAAAGACATTCATAGTTGATCAGTGGCAGTGTACGAGGCTGATCGTCTATAAATCGAAAATCGGTTATTTAACGGTAAGTGCGCATGTACTTGAAGAAAGTACATACGAGACCCACAAATATATTTGAATTGTTTATTTAAATATATTCCCCGTTACATGGCGCCCAACAAATCAATTCACGAAAGTTGTTGAAGGAGTGTATTAAGTTAGGATATCGCGTGCATAGTACATAGCACTAATATATGGGCTCACGTGAATAAAAAGTTTATCGTGATTTTTTTTTATAGTGCGTATGATTACGTGACGCGCAGCGTGATAGAATAAAGGACGCGATAAAGAAATATAGGTGGCTCTCGGGTGGCGCGCATTATAAAATGGCGTCCACTGAATAATCGAGAGCAGCTTATGCTAATCTTATTGCAAAGGCCTTGAAGGGCGCTGGTTGTAATAAGACACTTAAAGCATTAAGCTGAATCTAGTGGCAATAGTCATTGCGCGGTAGGTTAGTAAAGCGTGTTTTTTTTAGTTTCTGAGATTAGGAAGAGAAATTCATGTGATAATTTTTTTTATAATTTTGGGAAATTTTTTGTGGTTTTTTTTAGAAAAAAAATTAAGATAGTTTTTAAAGATAAAAATTTTCTAAATTGTACGGAAGAGCGACGATCTTGTAGATTGTAAGTAAGTTCCACAGGATAAGAAAAATAAAAGGAAAACTCTTGTCGAACATAGGGCGCGCTAGTGAGCAACGTTAAAGTAGGTTGCTCACAGGTTATAAAATATAGATAATATTCGTCCGCGAGCAACAAAGAGTTGTAGAGGACCAAGTTTGAAATTTTTTTTTCTTTTTCAAATTGTGGTTTTACCCTTGGTGTCAAGTTTTTTTTTCTAGTTGTTTTTTTTATTGAAAAAAAAATTATTTCTTGTAGAAATTTCGAATCTATTTTTTTCGGTTTAATTGAAATTGTCTAATTTGAGAATTAGATTTGATAGTGAAATTTTTTTTTTTGTATTTTTGCAGAACTGAGGTTGCAGTTTTTGCAATAGCTGACTGGTTAAAGGTTTTATTTTTTTTTCAGCTAGTCAGCAGGTAGAATTATCGACACCAAGAGGAAATTAAAGAGTTTTTCTCGCTTTTAAGGGAAATTTAATTGTTTTTTTTTTTATTAAAAATAATTTTATTCGTATTAAAGGGAGAAGGTTGGCTCAATATATTTGTATTGAGCCAAATAAGAATAATCTCTTAGTCGCTCGCGTAGAGAGGTTCTTGCGTGTGCTATAGTAGTTAGGTACACTACACACACATATATATATATATATTGTACACACATATATTTAGAATTTTTATTTGCGGCTGTTTAAGCAATTAATATTTTCTGAATAGCAAACGCAAGTACTTCTATTTTAGGTAATAGATTTGCTGCAAGAGCGAAGATGTCAAGCAATCAGTCAAGAAAAGATACAGCATCAACTGAGTTGTTTGATGACTGGCTCATATGTCTAAACGGTCAAGAACTGACTGAAGCATTATATAGCTTGCAAATGCAGACTTCTGGCTCCAGGTTTGCTCAAGCTGAGAGGCTAAGAGTCTGGCTGCTCGGTGAATATACGGCAGCTGACTTTATGCAATCCGATCTGTCTGACGAAAGTGCAATCAGACAGACGAGGATCTTCGTCAGTCTTCTATTGAAGCAAAGACGGCAGAAATAAAAAATAGTTCACAGACAGCGAGTAATTATACCCTGCATCCACATCCATTGGCTGAGTTGCCGCAATTGCAGGTAGACAATTGTGAGGTGACACAGTTATCAGCTAATGGAAGTGAGGGAACAGCAAGCGCCCTAGCTAATAATAGGAGTATTGTCTCGCAGAGTAATCAGACGAGACAACGGAATTTGATGGATAAAGAGGACGAAATTCAAGTAGTTCAAATGCAAGGAATCGAAGCACACGCACAACAGAATTTGCTGCAAGGTCATGAGAATTAGACTGATGAAGAGTATCAGTTGCATAGTAAAATGTTAAAGGCATTGCAACAGATACAACAGCAATTAGGTAATTTGTCAGATAGAGTTCGTGACCTCTCAGATTGGAGGGAATCATGTTTGTCAAATCAGACAAGTGTGATTCCTACTGAAAATAGATTACCGTCTAGCACAAGATTAGATGGCGGTATATCAGGTTGCGGCAGAAGAAGTCCACATAGCAATTTTGAAATGTCTCAACAACGTACAGAAGATAGACAGGTTAATTTCGAACAAGCAACGGCCGGCTCGAGGGTCAATACAGCAGTAGGCGGTGTACCTCGTGTTGATAACTCAACTGTCTCGGAAGCGTCTCGTTTCTCACCATTTGGTGTCCTCGGCACAGCCTGGGGAAGGGGTGGCTTACCGACTCAAGGTTCTGTGAGTCATAGTGATCAACCAAGAGACGTTGGTAGGGTCGTGCGCCAATGGGAAGTACGATTTTCGGGCACAAAGGACCAAAGTATAGACCTCTTTTGGACAAGAGTCGAGGAGTGTCGGGTCCTGGCAAATATGTCAGAAAGTGATTTATTATATTCACTTTCTAAACTACTGACAGGTGCAGCAGCTACGTGGTATCGCAATAATCGGGACCAATGGCATAGTTGACCCGAATTCTGTGATGCTGCGAGACGATGGTATGGTACCAACCGTCGTTTCCAGCAGAGGCTCATAGCAGAAGCGAATACACGCACGCAAGGCAACGATGAGCCAGTGCGTGACTATTTAACGTGCCTTATAGCAATAATGCATAGGCAGAAACCGCAACCAGATCTCAGTCAGCAGTTAGATTTACTGCACCGTAACTTGAGACCGGAGCTGCAAAGACTAATGCGCAGAGATGAATTTAATAGCATTGATGCGTTATTAGAACTCGCTGTTGAAGCTGAGTTAACTTTGGAAGCGAAGAAAGTTTATAAACCTCCGCCATCACCTGGAAAAGCCCTATTACCGGAAACTGCTTATCATCCACCGGCGAATCGGGAAAAGATCTCACCTAAGGTAGCTAGTGTAGACACCAAGGCGACTAAAGTCGAAGATATGGTGTCTGCTGTCACAAAAATTTTAGAACAAAAATTAGCCCAGTTTGAAAAGAAGTTAGAGAATAAAACTTCTAAATTTACGAATCAGAATAGAACAAAGTTCCGCACACCAAATAAGCAGGTGCCTCAAGATAATAATGATAAGGTTAATCCGAATCAGAAGAACGAAGGTTCACAGGATTCAAGCCAAAAACCGGATGATTCCAAAAAAGATAAAGGGAATAGCCCATCGTCAAATTCACATAGTAGACAAAGAGGAATAGTTTGCTATGGTTGTGGCAATCCTGGGTACATCAAGCGTAATTGCCCACAGTGTTCGGAAAATGCGCAAGGGAGCAAGTAAAGGAGGCCAATGCAGCTCCCTCTGACTCTGATATGGCCTTCAAAGTGTCAGTAGTACCATCAGTGGACTCGGTAAGTGCCGAGTCTACTAAAGAAAAAGAACCAACGTTAGATGGGATGAATAGTCTAAACTTGAATACTGTTGATAGTTTAATTCGACAAAATTTATCTGGAACTGACACTGTAGTAGATGGCACTAGTGAAGCTGAAACACGATGGTGGTTAAAAGTTAAGATCTGTAATCAAATGATTCGTGCTTTATATGATCCAGGAGCATCAAGAACAGTGATGGGATCTATTGGTCAAAATTTAGCAGATCAGTGCGGCAGAAAAGTTGATTCATGTAATAACCGAAGGGCTAGAGTTGCTAATGGACATTTTACTCCAATATCAGGTTATGTAAAACTTCCTTTTACGTTGGGAAGCATTACTAAAGATATTTTGGTGGCAATCATGCCTGAGTTAGACGCAGACTGCTATCTTGGAGTGAATTTTGTACGTGAATTTAAAACGGTATTGGATCCAGGCGAAAATAGAGTATTGCTAAAGGATGCTAATATATATATATATATATATATATATATATATATATATATATATAGATTTAGAGGTCACTGCTGTACAGTCAGAAGAAGTGGTGCAAACTGGATTGACTAATTTAAAACCGGAAGAAAAGCAACAGTTACAAGAACTATTAGATAGGGTAGTCGGAGAAGATAATGGCCAATCAGATTGCACAACTTGGATTGAGCATGAGATTAATGTTGGTTCAGCTCAACCCATTAAACAAAAATATTATTTTACGTCACAGAAAATGGAAGAAGAAATGCATTCTCAAGTAGGAGAAATGCTAAAATCTGGAATAATAGAGCCATCAACGAGTGGCTGGTCTAGTCCAGTCGTTATGGTTCGTAAAGCGAATGGAAAGTTTCGATTCTGCGTTGACTATAGAAAAGTCAATGCTGTTTCTCAACAAGATGCTTACCCTCTTCCGTTTATGGATGCAATCTTTCGGAAGCTACAGAGGGCTAAGTATATCTCTACGCTGGATCTGAGCCAAGCTTATCATCAGATCCCGCTTAAGGTAGAATCGAGGCCTATTACGGCATTCACGGTTCCTCGATTGGGACTATATCAGGTCATAAAAATGCCGTATGGCCTGAGCCAGGCTGGGGCCACATTTCAGCGATTAATCGATATGGTGATTGGGCCTAAAATGGAGCCATATGCATTCGCTTATCTGGATGATATAATAGTAGTTATTGAAACCTTTGCAGAGCACTTAAAGTGGTTAGAACACGTTCTACTAAGGATAAAGAAAGCGAACCTCACGATAAACCGAGAGAAAAGTATTTTCTGTTGCGAAGAAGTGAAGTATCTCGGTTTGTTAGTTAATAAAGATGGATTTCGACCTGATCCAGAGAAGATCAGGCCGATTGTCGAGTATCCTGCGCCAAGAAACTTAAAGCAACTGCGACGTTTCTTAGGAATGGCGTCGTGGTATAGGAAATTTATTAAAGATTTTGCTACGCTATCAGAACCGTTAACGCAGTTCACAAAGAAAGATTGTCGATTTGAATGGTCTGAAAAACAACAGCAAGCTTTTGAAGAGATAAAAGCATTAATGGTTTCTGCACCTGTATTGCAGAAACCACATTTTGATAAGCTGTTTGTTATATAGACCGACGCAAGTGATACAGGTCTTGGTGCAGTTCTGACTCAAGAGATTGATGGACGGGTGCTGGAATTTGCCAGTCGCACTATGAACCAAGCAGAACGAAATTATTCTGTAACTGAACGGGAATGTTTAGCTGTAAAATGGGCTGCTAACAAATTCAGACCTTATATAGATGGATACCATTTTAAAGTGATTACAGACTATAGTAGTTTGAGATGGTTGTGTAATCTGCATAACCCAACTGGTAGGTTAGCGAGATGGGCGTTGGAATTACAAGGCTACTCGTTTACTGTAGAACACCGAAAGGGAGCACTGAATCATGTTCCAGATGCACTCTCAAGAATGTATGAGGGTGAAGAGCACGAAGACGTTGAAGTTTCGGCTCTTCATACTGCAACCATAACCAAAGATACATGGTACTTAGGATGGTTTGACAAAGTACAAAAGGATCCTAGAGGAAATCCAAGATGGAAAATTATTGGTAGTTGTCTCTTCAAGTATTGTCCTAATGAAGAGATCGATGATATTATGGGTCAGGATAACGAGGCTTGGAAACTCGTCGTTCCCCTGGAACAGAGGAAAAGAGTGCTCATGGAATGTCATGATGAATCTACTGCAGGTCACTTAGGTAGAGAAAAAACCTATAAAAGAGTGATTGAAAGATATTTTTGGCATTCCATATACAAGGATGTAATGGAATACGTACGTAAGTGCTTAGTGTGTCAACAATGCAAAGTTGAGCAGCAATTACCTGCCGGTTTGATGGGGCAACGCGTTATAAGACGGCCATGGAAAGTGGTAGCTGGTGATATAGTTGGACCACTACCTAAAAGTACAAAAGGGCATGAATATGTCTCAGTAATGCAAGATTTATTCACTAGATGGGTAGAGTGTGTACCATTAAGAAAAGCTAATGGTATAAACATTTTTAAACACTTCAAGGAGAAAATAATATATCATTTTGGTGCTCCTGAAGTGTTTTTATCTGATAACGGTACTGAGTTTGTGAATGGGGTAATAGATCCATATTTAAAAAGCATTGGAGTATTGCATACGACAATACTTCCATATCATCCACAAGCTAATCCAGTGGAGCAAGTCAATAGAACCATTAAGACCATGATACGGTCCTATGTTGAAAGTAACCATAGAACTTGGGATGAACACTTGTCAGAGTTTGCTTTTGCATATAATACAGCTGAGCAAAGTTCAACTGGTATTACTCCAGCAATGTTGAATTTTGGAAAGCAGTTGGTGCCACCTGCTTCTCTTCAAAGAGAAGAGGAGAGAGCTGCTTGTAATGAAGAAAATCAGGAGACAGTACGTCAATGGGCAAAGTATTTGGAAAATTTGCCTGCCTTACAGGATAAGGCTAAGGTTCAGGCTGAAGGTGCACAGAACAGACAGGCAAAATATTATAATTCTCGTCATAGAGATGTCTGGTATCAAGTAGGTGATAAGGTTTGGAAAAGAAATAAAGTTTTATCATCTGCCATTCAGGGTATTAGTGCTAAATTGGTACCTAAATATGCAGGGCCGTATGTAATTACGGCCTGCTGTGATAAAAATACCTATGATGTAATAGACACTCGGTTATATTGAAAAAGTAATACCAGTCTGTGACCTAAAAAGGTATATAGATGGACAAGATTCAGAAGATGATGACAACGAAGAACATCCACCGTTGGATCCAGAAGAGCGAGATAATAGCGATGCGATTTGTTGCGAAACGCCATCTGCAAATGGCCAGAGTCACCATCACAGCAATGAGGTTCCACCTGCGAGTGGAAATGAGTTGCGTAGCTCAGGTAATCCTAGAAAGCGTGGTAGGCCGCGTAAAACGGTTGTGGTGGTGAAACGTGCGGCGTTAAAGCGAGTTACAGTTCCTCAGCAAGCGAGCGAGAATGCTGAGAGTAAGCGAAGTCGTGGCAGGCCGAAAGGAACGAAAAAGCGTATGACGAAAATGAATATAGGTTTTATTTCTCCTCGTAAAACGCGAGCGCAATCTCAGGTGAGGAGATTATAGTTATGACCTATGTTCGTTTCTCTTTTTCAGCATGGAATCAGCCTTGGTGAAATCCATGAAGTGGGTAGCGAAGTTGGCTGAATTACATGTCGAGGAGCGCCGAGGTGCCGTACAGGTGCTGCAACAGGCAGTGTCTATTTTGGGCCACCCCGACGACAGAAGACGTGAGTCGACTCGCGCCGCTTACAAAAGAGGTCACCCTGAAGAGCCAAGATGTTATATCTGTGGCACTTTGGGAGTGAAAAAGAGTAAGCACTGCCCCAATCGCTCTAATCACCATCAATACTCATGAAGAAAGATACGAGGGGGTGTGCTATAGGTCTGTTAGGAGGCAACCTAGAAGAGCGAAAAGAAATTGTATTTTTTTTGTTTTGTGTTTTGAAATTAAATGGAACTTTTATTTTATTTTACTTCTGTATAATTATCTAATCTTTTGTGAATCTCGCTGTAAATAAATGCTTCTTTTTGTAATATATTAACTACTTTTACTCCCATATCAGGCTTTACATTTCAGTGCAACCAGATAGAGTAGCAGAGCTGTCAGTCAAGTCTTCCAGCGTCTGGGGAAGGGGTGTAACGAGGATAGTAAATTATTTGTATGCTATGATATAGCTCTATCCTCGTTGTCAGTCGCACGGCTCAACGTATGCTTGATGTGCAAGTGTAAGAGTGAGACGGAGAGAGTCTGTCTCAGCGACTAGGATATAGTACTGTAGAGAGAGGCGCGCGCAGGGAATGCCGGGTAGACTTAGGCAAGAGAGAATAGCGAACAGGTCGTTTTTAACAAGGCAGAAAAGTTTTATCAGCCATCTTGTGCATTGTGCGAGCTCGTGCGTTGTGTAAATTTTACCTTCTTGTATAAAAGAAAAAGCATTTTTGACGGAGTTTTTTCCTGATTGTGTCGTGTGCAAGAGTCAAGTGTGTTTGCCTGAGTCCTGCAGAGAGATCGAGGCATCTTAGTAACGAGAGCTGCGAGAACCTTGAGCTGCGCCGCATTTCTTCGGTGCCGCTTCCATTGAATAATCGATTCGTCCGTGTTGGAGAGGATCGTCGAGAAAACTACGTGTTCATCGATAGATAGAAAAATGTAAGTCTGCAGACCATCGTATTGCGTTTTATTAGTGAAGGCGTGTATGCGATATATGTGAGAATATCGAGACCGTCGTGTGCGCCGCGTCATATAGAATAGAGTAGTTTAAATAAACTTTTGTTTTTTTTCGTGAGAGTTACTAAATTTTGTGTCTAATAAATATCATTATAAACTTATTTCGGTGTACTGAATTTGTTTGTCATTTTGAATAAATTAAAGTAAACTTGAAGTTATTTTGAATTGTTACATAATATTATTTCTCACTGATTAAAATCGTGTTTTGTCTGTATGTGTTAAACTTAGTACACTTGCTTTCTTTTGATATACGATATTTAACAGAGTCTTAAGGTACACGCCGTGGGTTTCGTCGTACCAAACGTCCGGGAGGCAGAACTTCTAAGCGAAGTTCTGCAATAGTATTAAATATTGCTTAACTGATTTCCATTGTATGAAAAAGACATTCATAGTTGATCAGTGGCAGTGTACGAGGCTGATCGTCTATAAATCGAAAATCGGTTATTTAACGGTAAGTGCGCATGTACTTGAAGAAAGTACATACGAGACCCACAAATATATTTGAATTGTTTATTTAAATATATTCCCCGTTACAAATTATAGCGATGAAATTTATTTTGTTGAAAATGTTATTTGATTGACATTTACAGTATTATTTTAACCATATTTGAAAAGTTACTTGTCATTAATAAGTAAATATTTAATTTTTTAAATTAATAATCTATTAATATCAAGAATTTTCTCAAAATTATAATATTTATGATATGCAAATCTTCTTTATTAAAAACCGCACTTGCGAACGCATGTGTGATCCTACGTCCGTTTGTATGGCTGACCGCATGTCAGTACGCATACCCGTTCGTACGTCAGTTTGCACTATAATTCGCAGGTGATGATTTCAAACACCCTGGCGGATGTGCGAACTTACATGCGAAGCCAAATTCGGGCACACGAAACTGTTTGTATGTGTGAAATAATTCCAAACAAGTGTATCTAATTCTCTCGCCCAAACGGGGGTGCGAAATGCGAACGCATATGCAAAACAAGATTCGGACATACGAAACTGTTCGTATGTGCGGAATCATTGTAAACAAAATGTATCTAATTATCTTGTCCGAACGGAGGTGCGAAATAGGATTCGCACGTGCGAAAAGCTTCGTATGTACGAAATAATTCTAAATAAAATATGTTAAATTCGGATGTACGAACTGACATGCAAAATCATTACAAAATATAATTTTGAGATTCGGACGTAAGAAAATAGTCACAATTTTCACGAGAAAATTAAACATGATGATTTCTGATACTGAATAATAATAAAAAATGAAAATGAATTTAAAAAATCTTATATTATATTGAAGTAAAACCACTTTTTTCCGTTTCTCCGGTTCTCCAGTTCTCCGGTTCTCCGGTTCTCCGGATTTTTTAAATGTGTCTAATCTTTTCATAATAAAAGTAGAAGTTTTTTATTGGGTCCTATATAATTAGTACTCATTAGTCGAAAGCTTTTTTTTGGCCATATTTTTTTGGGCCTTATATTATTTTTGACCCTATATTTTTATTCAATGCCCATTTTTTTGGGCCCTTCTTTTTTATATTCTTATATTTTCTTGGGCTTTTTAATTTCCTGAGTCTTATTTTTTCAGGCATTATATTTTTTGGGCCCAATATTTTTTTGGTGCTTATATTTTTTTGGGCTTTATATGTTTTCGGGCTCTTTATTTTTCTGGGTCTTACTTTTTGGCCTACTATTTTTTTTGGCCCAATTTTTCTTCGATTCTTATATTTTCATGGGCCTTATATTTTTCGGGCCCTACATTTTTTCGAGTCCTATTTTCTTTGGGTCTCATATTTTTTTTATCTCCAATTTTCCGGGCCCAATATTTTTTTAATATTTATATTTTCTTGGACTCTATATTTTTTTGAGCTCTATAATTTCCTGGGCCTTATATTTTTCGGGCCTTACATTTTTCTCAGTCCTTTTTTCTTTGAGCCTTATATTTTTTGGACCACTTATTCATGTAGGCCCAACGTTTTTTGATTTTCATATTTTTTTTAAGTTCTATGTTTGTATGGGTCTTATTTTTTGGGTCCTATATTTTTTTGGGCCTGAAATTTTTTTAGGTCCTTGATTTTTTTGGGCTCTATATTTTTCGGGCCCTACATTTCTCTGAGTCCTATTTTCTTCGGCTTTCATATATTTTTGGGTTTATTATTTTTGGACCCAATATGTATAATTAATTTAATAAATAATTTTATACGTTGTTGTATTTTACCTGATAGTGCCAGACTGGATATATACCTCAAAGTCAAATAAAGAATGTCTATGTCTCTCTCACCCTCTCTTGCTGTCTCTCTTCCTCTCTCAACCTCTCTTGCTATTTCAATTTATCAGTACTCTTTTTTAATTTCATTTTTGTCATCCTAGTATTATTTAATTTTTCTTCATATTTATTTAATTGTTTTTCTTTAATTTTTATATAAGCTTCTTCCTTACGTAAAGCCGTAATCGTATGTTTTTGTTCCAATTTATTATCACTTATTCTTTCCTTGAATTTCATTTTCGATATCTTACAAGGAGAGGCGACCTTCCGGAAACAAATTCAGCTAAAACTATAGGATATGATTTTTTGATAAAACAATTAACTCGTGTTTTTTCTTTTCTTCGAATAGACCTCTTAGACAAAAATATAGATATTCTTTCGAAAATATAGTAAAAAGAAGCCTTCATAAGAATATCCAAACAACTAAGACTCTTACAAAAAAAAATACAAGAAGAAATAAAGTGCAAATCAAATGCTTTGATTTGAACTTTGTTGCATTAAAAAAACTTCAGTTATTCAAAAGTTACAGGTAATTAAAATATGCTAATGAAATAGCGCGAGTAATTTTCAATAAACCATAACTTTTGAACCAATAAAGCTTTTTTAATGCAACCATGCTTAAATTAAAGCATTTAATTTGCACTTTATTTCATTCCACATGTATTTTTTTGTAAGAGTCTTAGTTGTTTGGATATTCAAGTTCTTATAAAGGCTCCTATTTACAATATTTTCGAAAAAATGTCTATATTTTTGTCTAAGAGACCTATTCGACGAAAAGAAAAAAGACGGTTCATTTTTTTTTATTAAAAAATCATGTCCTGAAGTTTCAGCCGAATCCGTTTCCCGGAGATGGGGAACTCTCCTTGTTAGTATTCTCTAATTTTTCTTTATATTCATTCAATTGAACTTTTTTAATTTTTATATAAGCTTCTTTCTTTCGTTAAGCCTTATTCGTACGCATGTGTTCCAATTCATCAGTACTCTTTTCTTTCTTGAATTTTAATTTCGTTATCCTTGTATTTTCTTACTTTTTTATATCTATTTGATTGTTTTTTTTTCATTTAAATATAAGCTTCTTTTTTTCTTAAAGCCTCATTTGCACGTATTTGTTCCAATTCATCAGTATTTATATTCAATTTCATTTTTATTATCTTATTATTATTTAATATTTTTCATATTTATATGGTCTATCTTCTTTTATTATCATATAATTTTATTTTACGTAAACACTATGAATACGCCTTAGTTCTAATTTATTATTAATTTTTTTCTGCATTTTCATAATCATGTCTTTTTATGAATTTTCTTTATTCTATTCGATAGTACTGTTACCATTTTCATATTAAATCCTGTTATACATAAAGCTCCTTTGTCGTCTATTTCTTCTAATTCTTTTTTTTCTTCATTTAATGTAATCTCATCAGTCCTAATTTTAATATCGTTATAATTTATATGGATATCATCGAAATCCATTAATTCATCATTTCGTTTAAAAAAAATTGTATCTGATATGACACTGTCAATTTCCATCTGGATCATTTCAAGATTTGAATTCTTCTAATCACGACACATTTCCATGATATTTTTTTGTTATGCTAATAAATGCATTTGTCAGTTTTTTTCAAGAAGTTTAATCTCGGCAATCACGGTGCTTCGGAGTAAATTTAAATGAAAATTTAATGTCACTTCAAAATTCTTTTTAAGAATAATTTGCGAACATTGAGGCATAATTTTTAAAATCGGTTTACATGGCCGATTTGGAGAAAAATAGGAATAAAAAGATTAATTCAAAACCAAACAATTTTATTTTATTTATAAAATAATGCTCAAAAGTGTTTGGAACGTAGGTATAATAGTAAAAATATAACAAAATTGAAGAATATTGGCCTTACGTTATGGAGCTATTGGGCTCAAATATTTAAAATACTGTCGAAAAATAATTCTATAGCTTCTTACGTATGAATACATAGTATTCAAAGAATGTATATATTTACATCGATGCCATCTTCTAATATATTCTTCAATTTGTTGAAGCTCATATCATGTCAAATTTCAAGCAATTCAGTCATAATTTAAAACATGCTTAACTAACAAGGAGAGGTCCTCACCTCTAATAAACAAATTTGGCTAATACTGCAGGTTATGATTCTTTGATAAAAAAATGAGCCCGGGTTCTTTCTTTTCTTCTAATAAAGCCAGAGGCTAAGATAAAACCATTTTTCGAAAACATAGTAAGAAGAAGCGCTCATAAAACCTTGATTAACTAAAGAACTAAAACTCTCACAGCAAAACATAAAAAAGGGAGTATAAGTTTAATACTTTGATTTAAGCTTTATTGCATCAGAAAGTCTTGCCAAATTCAAAAGTTATAGCTAGCATGGAGAATTTCACTAAAATATTGCGAAATCTTCCACTAGAATATCTTAATGGAACCTTCCATGCAGATTCTAGGAAGTTTTCACAGAATATTTCGAAATATTCCACTAAAATCTACCATTAAAAGCTTCCAGGAACATTTATGGAATATTTCAAAGAAATGTTCGAAAATTTTTTCAAATTATTCCATGAAATATTCACGGAAAATTTCTGGAATATTTCATGAAATATTGCATTTAATGTTTATCAAATATTTCAGTGGTATATTTCATGGGACATTCCAATGGGAAGTTGTCATAAAGATTTTGCTAAAGGGTTCCGAAAAACTTTTAAATTGTAAAGCGGAATATTACACAAATCTTCTAGAAATATTTCATAAAATATTTCACAGAAGGATTTAAGTAATTTTATGGTGGAATATTTCGTGAAAGACTTTAGGAAGATTTCACAAATATTTCGCTGGAAGATTCCAAAAAACTTTAAAATTGTACAGCGAAATATTACATAAATCTTTCAGAAATATTCCGCAAAATATTTTACAGAAAGATTTAAGTAATCTTTTGATGTGATATTCAATAAAAGATTTCAGAAAGATTCTATAAACATTTCGCTGAAAGAATCCGAAAAACTTTAAAATTGGACAGCGAACTATTACTTAAATCATCCAAAAATATTTCATGGAATATTTTACAGAAAGATTTAAGTAATTTTCCAGTGAAATATTGCATGAAAGATTTTAGGAAGATTTCACAAATATTTCGCTGGAAGATTCCAAAAAACTTTAAAATTGTACAGCGAAATATTACATAAATCTTCTAGTAATATTTCACGAAATATTTTATGAAAAGATTTAAGTAATCTTACAGTGGAATATTGTATGAAATATTCTAGAAGGATTCCATGAAGTTTCCGTTGGAAGCTTGCGCGGAATGTTACGGGAGATTTCCAGTGACGCCGATAGGGGAATGTTCGTTAAATAGGAGTTTTATCCCTAAGTGGTTGGGCAATACCTTACTCACTATATAAGCGAAAGGGTCGCCGTTTTGTTGCGTAACAGTCCAAGCGATTATGTAAATGCGATTTTATAACTTAATGTCAATGTTTATGTATGCGTATATGTATTGACATATGAGTATAATGTGTTATTATATAGTATATATACTATCTCCTCTCAACATTTCTAAATCTTTCATAAAATATTCCAGAAATATTTTGTGGTAGATCTGAAACCCTAAATCTTTCATCGGAACCTTCCAAAAATCTTCCAGGAACATTTTATGAAAGACGTGAGATTACCCAAACCTTCCATTGAAGTATTCTTGATATCTTTCAAGAATATTTCATGGAATATTCCAATGTAAGAAGAATTAAGGACATAC
This sequence comes from Anastatus disparis, assembly GCA_017163975.1. Taxonomy (NCBI): domain Eukaryota; kingdom Metazoa; phylum Arthropoda; class Insecta; order Hymenoptera; family Eupelmidae; genus Anastatus; species Anastatus disparis. The sequence goes on along the minus strand of JAFFSR010000301.1, from coordinate 3,873,272 downwards.
GAATATTAGAGGAATATTCCACGGAAGTTTTCTGAAATAGACCTAATCTTCTGTGTCAATATTCTACGAATCTTCCATGAATATTCCATGGAATATTTTACGATGGATTTCTAAAATCTTCCAGAAATATTTTATGGAATATTTCATAGAAGTTTCCTCCAATCTTCCATGCATTTTTCATGAAAGGTTTATGAAATGTTTCAAATCTTCCGTTTCAATATTCCTAAAATCTTCCATGAATGTTCCAACAAAATATTTTATTAAATATGCCTGCAAGATTCGTGAAATGTTTCAATGAAAGATTTGAGATGACCCAAATCTTCAAATGAATTATTCTTGGAGTTTTCCAACAATATTCCATAGAATATTCCAATATAAGAAGAATCAACGAATATTACAGGAATATTCCATGGAAGATTTCTGAAATATTTTAAATCTTCCGTGCCATTATTCCAGGAAGCTTCAATAAATATTCCATGCTGTGTACGAGGTGATTAAAATATGCTAATTAAATAGTATAAAAATTCATTATGTGTTACATGCTAAAAAAATTAAGAAAATATGTAGTAATATTTAATTCAGCATAACTTCCAAACCACAAAAACTTTTTTAACACAATAAGGTTCAAAGTAAAGTGTTCAACTTGTACTTTTTTACCTTTCATCCACTTTTTTGTAAGAGTTTTAGTTTTTTGGTTATTAAAGTTCTTGCGTGAAGGAGTGAGAGAGCCGCATTCGACTCTTTTTTCGAGTTTTGAATGTTCGTGTGGTTTTACTACGAAGCTCATAGTGCTGAGCTACGAAATTCAAAGTATACACATATGATATTAGTATCAATCATATATTCTACGAAATTCATAGCCCTTAACTTCGAGCGTCAGAGGGTTTTACTTGTACCGTTTTCTACAGCTCATGCACTACGATCTTCGTGCTGAATAACTACGAACATTCGTAAACTAGAGCATTAATACGTTCGTGCCAAAACACTTTTTGCTTTTCATCATAGTGTTTTCGTACGAAAAGTTTTTCAGTGTATTGTTTGATGCTCGTATAGATATACAGACGAATAAGTGTGTGATTTTGGACGTTTTTTATTTAAGCGCTTGTGTGTTTTTACTTTTTGTATTAAGTACCGGTTGACTGCGCGACTTATAAGGTTTTACTTGTTATTTATTTAAATTTTGGTTTGTCTTTATAATTGTGTTCAATTTAATTTATTTATTAGAAAAATTTTTTTTAGGACATCGACGCTAATAATTTTAATATGCCGTAATATTGAATTTTTTGACTTGCCTTTAAGAGGAGGTCACGTATCTCTGTCCTTTTCTAATCAAAGAATTGAGTTTTTTATAGAAACTAATAACTTTAGCAAAAAATGAAGAGAAAGCCGCATCTCGTAATAAAAAAAGCAATATTTTCTTTGATAAGAAAGAATTAATTTTATTGCTTCGTTTTCAAGAAAACCTTGAAAAACTTAAATCAGAGAGGTTAGGGTGGACAATTTAGTTTTTCAAGGTTTTCTTGAAAACGAAGCAATAAAATTAATTTTTCCTTATCAAAGAAAATATTGCTTTTTTTGATACAAGATGCGGCTTTCTCTTCATTTTTTGAGAAAGTTATTAGTTTTTGTGAAAAAATCATTTCTTTGATTAGAAAAGGACAGAGATACGTGACCTCCTCTTAATGGCATTGGTAAATATATATTGTATTTTTCTGCTTGTCATTTTACATAGTTTCTAAGTGAATTTTTAATTTTTAAATTACAATTGTATTCGATTTCTTATGTTAGCCTGAAGAAGGACATATGTAAGTGTCCGAAACGTTGCTCTTTTATGAACAAATAAAGATCTGCTCGTCACTTCAAGTTGGTTATTGATTAATTTTAAGTAAACTCACATAAAATTACATACATTGACCGTATGGATTCTGCATATCAATTATTGTCACATTATATGCTCCAATATAAAAACAAAAGGCAATAGATGAAAGTGAGTTTGAAAGTTTGTGTCCAAAATTAAAATATTGAGTAATGTAGATATGAAGTATAGAGGAGTTTCATTACCTTTTAATCAATTAATTTGCACCTATTTAAAAAATGATTTATCTCTTTTCGATGGAATAGTATCTTTTTTATATCAATAATGTTTGTATTGTATACGAAATATGGAAAACTAGCGGCATTTGTAAAAAACAATAAGAGATTTTATTAAAAACACAAACAAATTTGATATTGTAAATATAAAAGAAACATCATTTTCAAAACCCATGAAACTATATAATGTAGATGAATAGGATATTTTAATAAGTGACTATTTTTTTCAATAATTCATGCAAATTATGCAATCTTAGTACAATGTTCACTTGGTGGAAAGAATATTTTTCCGAATGTTAACCTCAAATGGCAACATCGCATATTTTACCACAGATATAAGACAATTCCAAATTATGGAACAAATTTCGCAACAGTTACTTATTACTAACATAATTGTAGTAAACAAATAATATTATTTTCTTTTTTCATGTTCTGAATTATAATTTTATGAAATAAAATTTTTATTTTTTAGTTCAATAATCATATAGAATCTAATATTGTTAATCTAAATTATCTTTGTAATAAAATTTTAGTTATCATTTAAATTTTGCATACATAACCTATATGAAAAAACAAAATAATCATGATGCGAAACTCAATGCATGATTCACAGTTCTCTTATGTCTGTGGTAAAATATGCAGCGCTGCCATTTGAGGTACACTCGACGGTAACATATTCTATGATAATTCTTTTTTTTCCAAATTTAAAAATTAACCAATAAAAATGAGCGGACTGACGAAATCATCCAATAATGTCGCGTTATTTTAAAATCACAGAAAAAGAACTATCATAGAATATGTTTCCATTGACTGTACACCCAACTTTAATGGATTCTTTCCGAATGTCTTAAAATCCTAAACTTTTATTGGGCCGTTCCGTTATTTTCTTTGTTTTTATTAGAGAATTCCAAAAAAATTCGGAAAGAATCAATTAACGTTGGGTTCGGAAAAATATCCTTTCCGCCAAGTGTACATCAAGAAATAAATTATGTTTATATTATGCTTGACTATTCATTTACCCACACTGTTAACGGGATGTCGGAGCTGCTGGACACAATTTTAGCTTTTATTATTTTATTGATAACTTTTTAAATTTGTAATTTAAACAATTGTAATGACTTGTCCGCACTAAAGCTATGTCAATACAATAATTTTTGTTAAAATAAAAATTCATTTGGACTTGTTATTTTTTTATAAGCTTGGAATGGAAATTAAATATCAAGTTCGATAAACCTAACCTCAAAATACTATATACCGAACAATTGTTTATAACTTTTTATGTACAGTGTTTTGGTAAATTCTATAAGTTGTCCGCACTCAAGTTTAATATTACAAATTTTCTTACTGTTATGAAAAAACTCGATCCAATGTACCGTTTACTCATGAACTTGGAATTAAAATATTAATGAATTATTTTAGAAGGTAGCGAGCTCCGTCATGCCCTTAATAAAAACATGAATTTTAATGTATTTTTTAACGCCCTATACACATGAATTTTAATGTACTTAGAAATGAAAGGTCATTTTATCTATTTTTGCATTATTATTCATGTTATTTACTACAAATTTTGCTGTATACATCGATTTTCAACGACGTACATAAATATCCCATTAATGCAGACATATTGAATTTCTAATATATTAGTACATGAAATATAATTAGTAAAACTTCAATTTTCATGTTACTTTTTATGTTAACTATTTTAAAAATCAAGCACAATAGAAAATAAATCAAGTAAAATACGTTTTGACAAATTTAATGCTGCTGGACATTTTTTTAATGCAAAGTGTACTAAATTTTATGTTTAATTACCGAAAATTTCCAGTAGTTTTGTTTTTAGTAAATTTAATATGTTATTTTTAATGTGAAATACGTTAAATTCTAAGCAAAATATCAGAAAATTTTCAGTAAATTAGTTTTTTATTTTAACAGCAGGCCGGAGTAGAACCTGATACCGACCGAGTAACAATTGAGTTGTTTGTTATTTACTCAAGTATTAATCGGTGTATCTTCAAAATAAAGGTTGATCGCAATAGATATTATTATTATGAATATCTATGCACAAGAAAAAAAAAATCTACTGATTTGTTTTTGAGAAAAGTAAGGAACGCCGAAGTAAAAGATTATGTTTACAATATTTTCGCGTTCCTTACTTTTCTCAAAAACAAAGCGATAGATTTTTTTTTTCTTGTGCATAAATATTTGTAATAATAATATCTATTGCGCTTAACCTTCAATTTGCAGATACACCCATTAATACTTGAGTAAATAACAAAAATGCCAATGAGACAAGGACAGCGAATCCGGCCTGCTCTTAAATTTAATTCAGATAAAGATTTTTAATGTAATGTCATTATATTTCGGATTCGATTACAAAACATTTCCAGCACTTTCTTTTTCAGTAAATTTTATTTGAATATGACATTTTTAATGTAAAATACGTTAATTTTAAGCAAAATATCAAAAAATTTTTAGCAAATTGGTTTTTATTTAAAATTTAATGCGGCTCAAGATTTTTAATGCAATGTGCATTATATTTAGGGCACGATTGCAGAAAATTTCTGGCAGTCTCGTTTATAATAAATTTAATGTGAATATGATATTTTTAATGTTAAATTCCTTAATTTTAAATAGAACATCAAACAACTTTCGGTTAATTAGTTTTCATTTAAAATTGAATGCAGATACAGATTTTTAATGTAATGTTTACATTATATTTCGGGCTCAGTTGCAAAAAATTTCCAACATTTTTGTTTTAAGTGAATTTAATGTGAATATGGATTTTTAATATAATAAAAAGCATTACTGTCATTTCAATCACAAAAAATTTTTAACAATTTTGTTTTTAGCATATTGAATACAAACGCAACATTTTAATATGAAGTGCATTAAATTTTAGCAAATCATGAAATTTTCAGCAAATTTGTTCCTAATGAAAATTCGCAGATGAAGATTTTTAATATGGAATGCATGAAATTCAATTATAAAAAATTTCATTCAGTTTTGTTTTTAGTGAATTTAATGCAAATGGACAATTTTTAATGTAAATGCAGGAAATTTAAAGTTAGATTGCGAAAAATTGCCTGAGCTTCTTGATTATGCCGATAGGAGAACGCGTGTTGAATGTGCGTTTTGTCCCGAAACGGTGGGAAGAGACCTTACTTACTATATGAGCCGGCTGTTTTCTGTGGGCACACACGCGCAGCAGCTGTCTTATTACCATGTAAAGCTGATCAATATATAAGTATTTATTATAAAATAAAAAAGTGTGTTTCATAGCATTACTGTCAAATTAACAAAACTTCTTTAAAAGATTTTAGGTATATTGCACAAAATGTAAAGTACATACATTAAAAAATGGGGGAAATGGTATGAATGGCTGGAAATTCTATGCGATTTCACATGTAAATTCATTCATTTTACATGAATATTCAAGCTACTACATTAATTTAAGTTTAGAAAAACTCATCTGAAATTTTATACATTTTCACATGGAGTTTAAAGTACTTTGTCATTGAATTTCATGTAAGTACACTAAAAAGTGGAGACGCGAATCACTAGAAATTCTATGTAGCTCTGCATGAAATTTCATTCATCACGGGTAAAAGATTTCGATTTTAGGTGAACATTGTTGGTGATAAAAAATTCCTACGGTAGCTTATTCGGAAGCATTAATATATAGACCAGTCAAAATACACTGAAAAAAAACCCGAAGCCAGCGCTGCGAAGTTAATCTGAGCGGTTGCATGCGAACAACATTCGAAGCGAACGATTACAGGAAATCGTAATGTATGAATGCGTAACCATGTCGCTGTAAATAATTACGACTTTCTGTGTAAACGATTACGCTAATCCGAGCAGAGCGCCACAACTGTGTTGCGAGCACGCTTGCTCCGACTCTCCGGCATTGCGCGTGCAGAAAGCCGAAACCAAGCACTGCGGCAGAGCTGCGAGCTTGCTTGCTCCGACTCTCCGGCATCGCGCGTGTAGAAAGCCGAGACCAAGCACAGCGGCAGGGCTGCGAGCACGCTCTCTTTGACTCTGCGGCATTTCTCATGCAGAAAGCCGAGACCAAGGGTAACGACAGAGTTACAGGCTCGCTCACTTTGAATTTCTGAACATTGACGTACCAAAAACGAGGCCAAGCACTTTAAACGTTAAAAATTTACATTTAAAAAAGCAAAATTTCTTTTTCTTTTCTTTTTTTGTAAGTTTTAACACTTTATGTGAAGTATAATTTATTTAAGTAAAATTCTATAATATTATAAAAATTAAATTTTAATTCATAAAATTTTGTTTAAAATGTTTCTTAACTTAAAAATTGATGTGATATTTTACTTTTACCATTATTCGCCTGAGTATATTAATGTAATAATGTAAATTTATAATTTTGATTTACTTTTAATGCCTTATTTGTGCGATTATTAGTGCTTTTATACCTTTGAATGGATTTTAACTTTATTTTAATCCTTCTTATTTTTTTTATATTTATAGATTTATTAGGACATATTGAAACTCAGAAAGTTCAAAGTAATTTGAAAAAAAATTCTTTAAGTATTTATAAGTAGTCATTATTGACTTATTCTTTATAAACTATATTATTGTATTGTTACAAATTTCGTATACAAATAGAGTTTGCTTAGCGTTGGGGGAAGATATTTACTATTGATTTTTGGTTCGTAGTTCCAATTTTAAATTCAATAATTTCAAAAAAGTAGCAGCGTTAATTGCATTTGTTAATTGTTGAACGTATTTTTAAGAAAATGATATTTATTATAATATTTGATATATAATATTTATTCAATTGAGTAGGGATCAATGTAATTTTATACTTTCTTAAAGTTTATAACGATATAAAAAGTATATACCGGTTCTAAGTACATTTATTAATTCTTTTGTAGCTTTGAAGTAAAATGAGATTTATTAAATTGAAAAGTAAACATATTGATCAAAAACGAACCAAAATGTTTTTGCTAAAAAAACATAAAAATTTTAACTTTCTTAAATTTCTTAACAGAAATATTTTTATTGTTTAAAGTTTTCTTAAAATTAATAATTTAATGAATTTTTTATTCAAAACTATCAAACCAAAATAAAAATTTAATAGAAACATCTTTGTTAGAAATATCTAGAATGTAATTGAATTTTTGGAAATTACAATATGTAGATTTTTTAGCTTACTTGATTAGTGAAAAATTACCATTCAATATACACAATAACTGCCCAAGTTATTTTATTATTTAACGACTTAACTAATTTTTTTTATTTTTAAAGAATAATTAAATTTTAGCGACAACGGGGGAATAACTGAAAACTTCTTAATTCATAAAAAAGTATGAAAAATAGTCATTTTATAATCAATCATAATAATTTGTTCTCCAAACGTATTAAATTTTGAAGAAAACGTAATAAATATTTTATCAGATATCATGTATATATAATAATAATAATAATAATAATAATAATAATAATAATACCATTAGACGACATAAAAATCAATTGTAAATATCATATCTTCCCCCATACACCAAGAGAACTACATTCGTATACGAAATTCGTAACAATACAATCATATAGTTTATAAAGAATAACTTAATAAATGACTACTTATAAATATTTAGACAAATTTTTTGTAAATCGCTTTGAATTATCTAAGTTTAATTTTATAATTATTGGAATTGTAACTTTACCATCTATAAGAGAAACTGAAATCGTTACGCTTGACGAGTACATTTTATTCATCATCAGCTTTATAAAAATACGAATTTATAAAAAAACGAATGATTAAAATAAAGTTAAAATTAATTCAAAGGTATAAAAGCACTAATAATCGCACAAATAAGGCATTAAAAATAAATCAAAATTATAAATTTACATTATTACATTAATATACTCAGGCGAATAATGGTAAAAGTAAAATATCACATCAAATTTTAAGTTAAGAAACATTTTAAACAAAATTTTATGAATTAAAATTTAATTTTTATAATATTATAGAATTTTACTTAAATAAATTATACTTCACACAAAGTGTTAAAACTTACAAAAAAAGAAAAAAAAAAGAAATTTTGCTTTTTTAAATGTAAATTTTTAACGTTTAGAGTGCTTGGCCTCGCTTTTGGTACGTCAATGTTCAGAAATTCAAAGTGAGCGAGCCTGTAACTCTGTCGTTACCCTTGGTCTCGGCTTTCTGCATGAGAAATACCGCAGAGTCAAAGAGAGCGTGCTCGCAGCTCTGCCGCTGTGCTTGGTCTCGGCTTTCTGCACGCGCGATGCCGGAGAGTCGGAGCAAGCAAGCTCGCAGCTCTTCCGCAGTGCTTGGTTTCGGCTTTCTGCACGTGCGATGCCGGAGAGTCGGAGCAAGCGTGCTCGCAACACAGTTGTGGCGCTCTGCTCGGATTAGCGTAATCTTTTACACAGAAAGTCGTAATTATTTACAGCGACATGGTTACGCATTCATACATTACGATTTTCTGTAATCACTCGCTTCGAATGTTGTTCGCATGCAACCGCTCAGATTAACTTCGCAGCGCTGGCTTCGGGTTTTTTTTTCAGTGTATGCGATCATTTAAAAGATAGTTCATAGATGTTTACTTATATGCTTTGGACTAGCAACTATGATTTATTAATTAGTTATTAACAAATTAGTGCAAAAAAACTCGTTTTTTTTTGTTTTTTGCCAATAAAACGTAAAATATTTGACAAATCACTATGGTATCAATCGGAAAGTTGTAGAGAATTAAATTATCAAGAAAACCAGAGGTCAAACAACCCGATCGGTTTATTAGAACCGAAGAAAATTTGGAAAAACCGGAAAATTTTTCATTTTTTTTTTTGATTTATTACTCTGTTGTTTATGAATATTAAGAGCTGAAATTTGGCACAGTAGTAGATAATTATATCTATTTTTAACATGCCAAAGGCAAGTACTATCAGATAATTAGTTTCTGCGCAATTGCAATTTTTTTTTTTCGGTATTCTTCCCTTCTTTATATTATCGATTGAGAACGTCGTACATACATTTTTAAAACTAGAAACAATATACTATTAAACGTATATTCTAAGTTTTAATTAAAATTGTGTAAAAAGGGTGAAATATGCACTCAAACATCGACGTAAACGGTCGAGCGCGCGGTACACAGCAAAAAGTGGAGATGGAGGAGAAAGGATATATATATAACTTCGAAATCTGAAAATACCTTTAGATTTCATTATTCGTGAAATCTGAATAGGATATCAGATTCCTCGGTAAAAAATACTCTAATTAAAAAAAAACATTTTAACATAAGTGCATGAATCACCAAGAACGAGCCAGTTAAAAGCTGGTATATCTATATATATCCTTTCTCCTCCATCCCCACTTTTTGCTATGTACCGCGCGTTCGACCGTTTACGTCGATATTCGAGTGCATAGTTCACCTTTTTTACACAATTTTAATGAAAACTTAGAATATACGTTTAATAGTATATTGTTTCTAGTTTTCAAAACCGTTTTCAAAATGTATGTACAACGTTCTCAATCGGTAATATAAAGAAGGGAAGAATACCGAAAAAAAAAATTGCAATTGCGCAGAAACTAATTATCCGATAGTACCTGTTTTTGGCATGTTAGAAGTAGATATAATTATCTACTACTGTGCCAAATTTCAGCTCTTATATTCATAAACAACAGAGTTATGAATTTTTTTAAAAAATGAAAAATTTTCCGGTTTTTCCAAATTTTCTTCGGTTCTAATCAACCGATCGGGTCGTTTGACCTCTCGTTTTCTTGATAATTTAATTCTCTACAACTTTCCAATTGACACTATAATGATTCGTCAAATAGTTTACGTTTTATTAGCAAAAAAACAAAAAAAAAACGCGTTTTTTGCACTAATTTGTTAATAACTAATTAATAAATCATATAGTCCGCAGTACAGAACCCTTTCTCAAAAATGATTACCACATACTTAGAACTTTGTAAGCGGCTTTATTTTGTCGAGTCTGCCAAACTTTTCTATGAAAACTGTCGAAACCGCTGCGTTTTTTCAGAATTAATTATTAAACATGTCGATTTGACGATGTATTGTTATGCAATGACCACATACTTTTTTTTACATGGAACTAAAAGATATTTTTATAACAAAAATCAAATAATGTATGGCCGACAAAAATAATTCTGCGTTAGATGAATCTACCATTTGAATTATGTCGATAGGACGGGGTTATATTATGCGATGACCACATAGCCAATTTTTATGGGATTGCTTGATAATTAATTATGAAACCATAAGATCATAATGTCCGACAAATTTTCTGCAAATTTTTTTCAGTCCGACAATTGGAACATGTCATTGTTACGTGGTATGGTTTTGTGATTACCACATGTCCAATCCGGGATTTTTTCTGTTTTAAATAAAATGTAGAGTCCCTGGTAGAAAGTTGAGCATATTTTCAGTATATCATCCCGTATTTTATGGGCAGTCGCGATCATATGCTTTTAGATATCGCGATAAACCTCCATTACTCTTAACGAATTATCGCGATGGTATCGGGTGAATATGGTCAATGTTGAATTATACTATATTCATAAACAGCATATTACAAAGTGTGAGTGAGCACGCATATGGGAACACAGTTAGTGAGAAAGAGAAAGGCTGTTCACTCCTTGTTTCCTTTTCAGTTCCTGAACGGACAGTCTTACACTGTAAAAAAAATAGCAGAAAATCACGTTGTTGGTCGACGATTTCAATGCGACCATGCACCGTCGAGGTTATTTAACTTCGTTCAACGGCGACATTTTAACGTGCTTTGCGTGATTTCACGTAAACTGAACACAAGATTTTTAGATTAAATCAGTTAGATTTTGCGCTTCAACAATGTTAAATAACATCGACGGTGCATGGTCGCATTGAAATCGTCGACCAACGACGTGATTTCTTGCCATTTTCTTTTACAGTGTATTCTCTCACACTAAGTTTACATATGCACTCGCTCACTCGCACTTCGCACTCACTGATTTTACATGGATATTTTATTCATAATCATACTGTATATGTTCGCAAATAAATTTAAGTTATATAATAAAGAACAGAAAATGTTGACACTATACAATAACAGTATATGCATCTTTAATAATTTTAAAGTTAAGTCAAGTCAATCTAACCTGCACATAGAGTGATGAAGATAGATGCTTATAGAAGTCGAAGCGTCGAGTGATGCGCGCGCAGCTAACATTCAGTATTCACAACTATAGGATATATTTTACGATTGTACAAACAGGCGCCATCGCGGGCAGCATGTATATATACAGATTCGCTTTCTATAAACGATTTTAATTGCAAAATTATTTACAACTCATATGAATTGTAATAATGAATATTATAATATTTATAATTTATTTCGAATCAGAAGAAAAAAATTTTAATTATTTTAGTGATTATATTTTATATTAACTCTGTAATCTTTAATATATTATCGTGTATTTATCGGTCACTTATCGCGACTGCGTAGCGACGAGATATAGCCAACAGTTAGTTATCTGAGCATATCTTATCCTTAATTTTCTACCAGGGGTACACTAGAATATGCGGCCGACAAAATTGCTACCGAAATCTAATGGAAATTACAAGAAAATTAATTGAAAATAAGTAGTAGTACCCTGTTGAACTCAATTGTCTTAGGACAATTATTTTATGTCTAAATTATTCTAAATAAAACATAAATATATTAAATTTGTAAAACTTATTTAACAAAAATTTATATATAGCGGTAAAAATTTTAATAACTTATATATGAGAAAAATGAGCAAAACTTTTATGAATGAATCATAAATGAAATTTTTTCTTAAAGCATGTTGTTCATTAATGTTTTATTTAATATCATTAACACTATTAAATATTACATAATATTATTACTTTTAAATTATTATCATTTCTTATTTCTTTTACTGTATTCGTTTGCTAAAATTCGTTTACTCAATTGCAGTATGTCTTCCCCGTTGAAAAAATCCAATTAGAAATTCACAATGGAATTCCAATGAGAATTTTAGGAATTCAACGTAAATTTATGGACATTTTTAAGCGATTAAAATATTTTTTCATATAAAATTTGATTTATGTTTTCATTGCGACTTATAAAAATATAACTGTTTATTGAGAAAAATAGAACATGAAAAAGCAGGCCGAATGATCTTCATTTTAGACCAAATGAAACTACCAGCTTATAAGTTCTAAACTTTTTTATTTTTTTGTGCGCATTTGCTTGCCATAAGCGAGTTAATAGATAGAAAGCGTGGTAGCCGCCTAGCGCTCAATCATTAGTACTATTATATAAAGGTGTATATTTATATTCAATGATTAGCGGCCAGGAGGCTACAACGCTTTCTATCTATTGACTTTCTTACGGCAAGCAAATGCGCACAAAAAAAATAAAAGAGTTTAGAACTTATAAGCTGGTAGTTTTATTTGGTCTAAAACGACGATCATTCGGCCTGACCAACGATCTTTCTCACGTTCTATTTCACTCAATGAACAGAGGTATTTTTATAAGTCGTAATGAAAACATAAATAAAATTTTATGTAAAAAAATATTTCAATTGCTTAAAAATGTCCATAAATTTACGTTGGATTTCTAAAATTCTCATTGGAATTCGATTATGAATTTCTAATTGGATTTTCAATTGGAATTTTCAATTGGAATCGATTGGAATTCCAACATGGATTTCCAACAAAATCCAATTGGAATTCCAATCGTAAAATCCAATTGAATTTTTTTAACGGGGTTTTACAATATTATAATTTGAGATTTTCAAGCATTCCCACATTATATTAACAATGTGTTTAAAAAATACTTAATTTTTTTATAAATTCCTTTAAAAAATTATGTACTTAAAAGTTTAATTATTAAATACTAACTTTAATAAATACTTAAATATGAACAATGAATTAATATTTCTAATAATAATAATAACGATTCTTTAATCGATAAGTACACACTAAAATCTAAGTTTTATATAAAGAAATATTTTAGTGATATGTATAGAATTATTTATCAGTCTAATACCCTAGTAGAAATTAAAACGATCTTTTTACCATTTTATGCCTATTGCTTTGAAATGAAGAGTTGAAAATGGGAATTTTCATGGCTATTACTTTAACCAATATAAAACGTTTTTCTACTTATGTAATGCTGATAAAATAATAACATTTTATGCTCATTTTCGAGGGTTAAAATGTGATCTTAGAAAAATATTCATAATTAAATCTCTATAAAGAAAGAATTCATGCTGTATATTTTAGCGATAAAATGTTAAATTATAAAAAATAAGAAAATATCGATTTAATAGACAATTAAAAAAAGTTTGAATAAAAATTGAAAAAAAAAATGATTTTAAATAAACATGAATTATTTTTAGCACTGCAAATTTATTTTTTTACAAAGAATGAAATTTTTAGAAATTTCATTTTTTATTTTAACCTGTTGAGTCCGAGACCCCTTTCCCAGTTAAAAAGTAAATATTTTTTCATATGTTTGACTTATTTTGAGCTCCTCTAGGTGCGCTTCGCAAGTTTAAGAGACCTAAAGCATCCATAATCCCATTTTCTGTAATGTGTCGTATACGACACATAACCCACATAGCATGAAATATTTATGAAATATTTATGAAATATTTGCAAGCAAGATTTGAAATATTTCATTGATATAATAATTCATTGCAATATTTAGAAAACAACACAAATCTTTCATGAAATGTTTATGAAAGATTTCAACTATATACTTAAAAATATTTCAAAGAAATATTACTTAATTATTTATTATATATTTCAAAGCAACAATTAAACAAACATATAAATCTTTCATGAAATATTTATGAAATATTTATGAAATATTTATGAAATATTTTCAAGCAAAATTTGAAATATTTCACAAATTTTTCATTGAAACGTTGTTCAAAGTTCGCTATGTCCGCCTGTGCAACGGCAAATAAATATTTCTTTGAAAGATTTATGAAAGATTTCCTCAAGATTTTCGGTAAATATTTTTAATGAATATTAAAGAAATATTGATATAATATTGCATTGCAACGTTTGGGAAACAACATAAATCTTTCATGAAATGTTTATGAAAGATTTAAAGTTTATTTCAGGAAACATTATTTAATATTATAACACAGTACGCTTCTACATTAATTGCACATCCACATTACTTATAAAGTCGCATTTACATAAATTGTAATTATGAAACATACTTTTATTGCATGATACTATATTAAATTATAACTCATTATGCATATACATTGATACATATCCGCACACATGTTTTCCATTTATTTATTAGTCGCATTTACGTTGTTACAAGATAAGCGCTGCGCGTCTTTGCACGAAGCAGCTGGTTTTTGCCTTATATACTAACTAAGGTCTCCTCTAACCGCTTGGAGACAAAACGCGCATTCAACGCGTGTTCTCCTATTGGCGGAAAAGGAAATAAAAAGTCTTGCAAATGAATATTGTTGAAATATTTCAAGAAAATATTTCTAAAAGTTGCAATTAAAGATTTCTACAATCTTTCGCTGCAACATTATCGCCATCAAACAAATCTATCATGAAAGATTATTGAAATATTTCAGTAATATTTGCACAAATATTTCAAGGAAACCTTTACGAAATGTTAATTAAATATTACATTGTCATTCGAACATCGATAAAAATATTTCAAGGAAACCTTTACGAAATGTTAATTAAATATTACATTATCATTCGAACATCGATAAAAATATTTCATGAAAGATTTAAGTGAAATTTCAATTTTATTTCAGAAAATCAAGATTATATTATAATTCTACTTATAATTGATCTATTATTTCACAGAAATATTTCTTAAAAGTTTGATAGAATATTTTATAAATATTTTGCTATTTTATTCGGAAATCGCTGATGTAAAATCTTTGGTAAAGCTTTCAAAAATATTTCGTAAAAGAATATAATGAAATGTTTTAACGAAATTTTTTCGTATTTTCTTAGAAGTTGAGAATCTTGCAAAGTAATATTGTGAAAAGGTTTATAAAATATTTTGTGAAGTTTTATTTGAAAGCCTGCAACAATATTTTGTTAAAAGTTTGATAAAATATTTCATAAATATTTCTCTTTTAGATTTAAAAATCGCCGATGTGAAATCTTTAGTAAAGCTTTCAAAAACATTTCGTGAGATATTTCGATGAAATGTATTAACAATATTTTTTCGTAGTTTTTTTTTTAATGAGAATGTGGCACGTCAATATTGTTAAAGGTTTATGGAATATTTCGAGATTTTTTATTTGAAACTTAGATGCCATATTTCAGTAAAAAGTTCCTTGAAAGCTTGATAAAATATTTTATAAATATTTCAGTATTCGATTTATTCGATTGATGTGAGATCTTTAGTAAATTTTTAGAAACATTTCATGAAAGATTTTTATGAAATGTTTAAACGAATTTCGATAAACATTTCATGAAATCAAGGTTTTATCGGAAGATTAAAAAAACACAATGACACAAAAATGAAGTATAAAACACGATGACACAAAAATAAAGTATAATTTTTGAAGTTATGAAAATAACAAACATAGCTGCAAAATTAGATTATTCTAAGAATCTAATTTTTTTCATTTTCGTACTTATAAAAATATCTGCAAAAATTGGAAAAAAAAAATAATTTTAAAAATTAAAAAATATGAATGTATTTTTCTATGTCTGCTTGATTATACTAATTAGTTTCATTTGTGCAAAATATAAATTTAAATTTTATAAGATAATTTTGAACTATGTGTTCTTTATATAACACATACATAGGTGACGGGTTAATTATCAATCTTTTTTTGTCAGTCTGACGTAAAGATACAATATTTTTGTCGGTCATTGTCCTTTTAAGGTGACTACGGAAGTTCGGTTCGATTTCATTTTGTAGTTTACAAATTACTCTTTCAGTTTCTAAAATTTTTTGAATTTTTTAATTTTCCACCATTTATTATAATCCGTAGAATGGTGGAAAATTAAAAAATCTGAAAAATTTTACATATTGAAAGAGTAATTTGTAAACTCAAAAATAAAACCTAACCTAAAATCCGAAGTCGCCTTAATACATAAAAAAATATTATGTAACACGTCATACCCTTGTCCGACATATGGTAATCACAAAACCATACCTCGTAACAATGACCCACACAGCATGAAAGATATCATTGGAATATTTCGAAATATGCAAATGGAATATTTCATTGAAATATGTATGAAAGCTTCATGGAAGAAAACAGAAATATTTCTGAAATATTGGAAAGGAAACTTTCTACGAAGATACCCTGGAAGCCTCCGTAAACCTTCCAAGGAAGATTCCGTTGGAAGATTGATGAATCATTGAACCAAAAGATTTCATGGAAGTTTTATAGAAAACTCCGTTTTCCTTTCGGAGAAATGTTGGGAATTTTCACTGGAATATTCTGATCTAAGTCTCCTGGAAGATTCCGTAAACCTTCCAAAGAAGATTCTGTTGGAAGATTAATGAATCATTGCACCGAAAGATTTCATGAAAGCTGAAATGAAAGACTCCGTTTACCTTTCAGCAAAATATTAATAATTGTCATTGAAAAATTCCAATGGAAGGCTCCTGAAAGCTTCCGTAAACCTTCCAAGGAAGATTCCGTTGGAAGATTGATGAATCATTGCACCAAAAGATTTCATGGAAACTTGAATAGAAGACTCCGTTTACCTCTCAGCGAAATGTTAATAATTGTCATTGAAACATTCCAGTGGAAGGCTTTTAAAAACATTTTAAAACACGCTTTTCAAGAATCACAAATGGAAAAAAAGCGTATAAAAATACACTAAAAAGTATCAAATAAATGAATTTACTTCCCTGAAATTACTTTTATACAGTTCATTGCAATAATTAAGAGAAAATTTTGCAACAATTTAAAAAGAAAAGTGTTAGCGCTGAATTGGATTTACTAAAATTAGCACCCAGCTCAACCGCGAGAGGGCAGTAGTACGAGTAATATCTGTCATGGCGGCGTATATATATATATATATATATATATATATATATATAGATATATATTATCATTTAGAATATATCTATGTATATGTTTAGTTGTCAATGTTTTCATTATAACCTTACGACTTGGTGACTCCAAACATTTTTTTAAATAAAAGATAAAGTGTAGTGTATAAAATTGTAAAAATAGTATAAAATTTAAATTTCCAAAAAATTAATAAAGAATTTTTTTTAAATTATTTAAACTACTCTGAAGCACAATGATTGATGCAAAGACCATCGTTAGTTTTCGGAGTAAACGGTAACCTTCCTATTGCTTTAAACAATTTTTTACCGCACAGTAACATTTTTTGGGAATTTTAATTTCACACTATTTTTACAATTTGGTACACTACACTTCATCTTTTATTTAAAAAAGTTTTCGGAGTCACCAAATCGTAAGGTTATAATGAAAGCAATGTTCTGTAATCAAAACATTGACAACTAAACATATACATAGATATATTCTAAATGATAATAATATATCTATATATATAAACCGCCATGACAGATACTGCTCGTACTGCTGCCCTCTCGCGGTTGAGCTTGCACATTATTCATCCTAATAAGCATAACTTCTTACTTCAACGTTCCTTATTTTAAAAAAGAAACAATGAAAAACAATTTTTTTATATATATTCATAATGATAATATCTATTGGGCTCAATTCTTAATATGCAGATACAACCATTAATAATTGAGTGAATAATAAAAAACTCAATCATACAAGGACAGCGAACCCGACCTACTCTTATAAATTTTCTTTTTAAACATTATTTCAATTTTTTCACTTCAATACAAATAAATTTGCAAAACTTGCATTTATTATTATTCAAAATTTGGTATCATTCATGATTCGTTGGAATTCCAAGTTGGATTTCCAACAAATTGTAATTTAAATTCCAATTAGAATTTAAATTCTAATTAGAATTCTAATTTAGATTTTTTGCCAAAGATATGTCCCGATTATTAATCTGTCATTCGTCCTAACGAATAATATATTTTTTTTCTCAACATTGTATATTGGCAGGTATTTTTGTTAAAGAAAAGTTAATATCTACTAATTAAACTTTCTCTGCTAGAACAGAACGTCATAGTTTAGGATATTTTACGGTCTATTTTGAATAAAAAACGATTTTTAAACATTTATTTTGGCCGCGGTATTTTTCATAAGTTTACAGATAGCTATGGAGGCGTATTAAAAATGTTCAAAAACGCATATACTACGAGTGATAGACGTTATTCATACGTTTTTAGACGTTTTCACAAAGCACAATAAATGAATTATAAACATTTTATTGACGTCTTTTAAAAGTATTTTACTTATGAAAGACCTGGGAATAGAAAAAAAGAGTCAGTTCTTAGAACGTCTTCAAAACGTCCTTCAATATGTGTAAAAAAATTTTAATAGAATACATTACTTTTATTCATATTTGACAAAGTACATAAGGTAAATAATATATTTTTAATAATCAAAAAAGATAATATATATATTCAATAATATGAAAAGATAATATATATTTATTAATCAACAAAGAAATATACAAAAGTATCGATATTTTTACTTATCTGATTGAATCAGGAATGATTTTGGCCTCCATCATTATTAGGCAAATTAACAATATAAACATTTAATTCATACATTTATTTTTATAATTTTTCTAACTGATGCAACTGATGCTGTTCCAGAAATTGATTGTTAATTGATTACTAATGAATGTTTATTGATCATCTCTTTCTTTAACAACAAATAAACAACTAATTTCAAGATGATCATACATTCGAACACCTAGGATAACATCAGTTGCATAAGCTAAAAAAATTTTTTTAAATAAATATATTAATTAGATGTTTATATTGTTATCCCGCCAAATGATGATGGAGGTTAAAATCATTTCAGATTCAATCAGTTAGTAAAAACGCTGCCAAGTGCTTTGGCGGAATGCTTTCTCATAGAGCTCTTTGAGTTTCATTAATTTTTTTTATATTTGTTTAAATGTAATTTTAATATTAAAAAATTGTAACATTAATATTTACTCATATTGTACTTTATAAATTTCGAACATATATGCTAGCTGTTTGCTTTTTTAACATTTATAATTTATTTTAAATCATCAAGTAACACAAAAAAATTTGTTCTATTGAAAAAATGATATAATGTAGTAATAAAACGAATGATGACAACAAAATTTCTGATCTTTATAAAATGCAATCATATTTATATATAAATACAGTTCATGTTTAAGGCTCTATAAAAAAAACTACACTATGAATACCAATTTTCAATAGCTTTCCGTCTACTTATACAAAAACATAGATAGTATGCGAAATTTGAAGCAAATCCATCGAGTAATTTTCGAGATCTAATTGGCTGAATAAATAACATTTTCTTTTCAAAATTTCTTTTTAAAAATTTTAAAAATGCTCTAAAATTAAAACTACACTATGAAAATCAATTTTTGAAAATTTCCCTTCTTTTGGCAGTTGTAAATGATTTCCCTGCAAATTTTAGAACAAATCTATCAAGTACTTTACGTAAAATAAAAAAAATTAGAAGAAAAAAATCGAAATTTTTTTTTCAAATCTTTAAAATTCTCTAAAATTGTAACCACTCTAAGAAAATTAGTTTTTAAAAGCTTATTTTTTTCAGACAATATCGAATTGATTGTACAAAATTTTTGGAGAAAATTTATAGTATGTTTTACGCAAAATAGAAGATGAATGAAACATAAAAATTTTTTTTTAATTTTCAAAATACTCTAAAATTAAAACTGTTCTGAGAAAATATGTTTTCCAAAGCTTGTTTTTTTCAGACAGTAGCAAATAACTTGCATTTAAATTTCGGAGCAAATCTATAAAATGGTTTGCGTAAAATAGAAAAAAATTAAAAATAAAAATTTTTTAAAAATTTTTAAAAATGCTCTAAAATTAAAAGTGCGCCAACAAAATCAATTTTAAAAGTTTTTCTAATTTTGGTAGTCGAAATTAAGTTTCATACAAATTTTCAAACGAATTCTTCGAGTAGTTTACGTAAAATACAAAAAAAATGAAAAATCGAAATTTTTTTAAAATTACCAAAATGGCTATAAAATTAAAATTACACTAAGAAAACCGATTTTCAATAGTTTCCGCACCAGTTGATTGGAAAATTGAACTGTATGGAAAATTTGAAGTGAATTCATCAAGTAGTTTTTAAGATTTAATTAGCTTAATAAATAGAAACATTTTTTTCAAAAATTTCAAAATGCTCCAAAATTAAAACTAAGCTAAAAAAATCAGTTTTCCGAAATTTATTTTATTTGGGCAATCACAAATAATTTCCATGCAAATTTTGAAGCAAATTCATCGAGTAGTAAACAAAAAAAAACCAAAAAAATGAAAAATTAGAACTTTTTTTTTTTAAAAAACAACTCTAAAATGAAAACTACACTAGAAGAACCAATTATCAATAGCTTCCCAGCAAGTTAGTCAAAAAACTAAATACCATGCAAAATTAGAAGCAAATCCATCGAGCAGTTCTCGAGATACAATTTACTGAGTGAAATCATACATCCACACACACACACACACGCTCACACACACACACACACACACACACACACACACACACACACACACACACACACACACACACACACACACACACACACACACACACACACACACACACACACACACACACACACACACACACACACACACACACATACATACAGACATTTTCTGGAAACTACTTTTTTCGACTCACCGAGTTGAAATATGTATAAATTAATGAAAAAATAGGAAAAAAATTTTTTTATCGATACAATGCTTTCTCTGTGAGAAAGCAAAATATGGTTACTTTTGTATATTTTTTCTTTGATTAATAAATATATATTATCTTTTTCAATTATTAAAAATATATTATTTATCTTCGTCCAATGTCAAATATGAATAAAAGTAATGTGTTTTATTAGAATTTTTTTACACATATTTAAGGACGTTTTAAAGACGTGTTAAAAACCGCCTCTGTTGTTTCAATTCACGAGTCTTTCATGAATAAAATACTTTCCAGAAACGTCAATAAAATGTTTATAATTCATTTATTGTATTAAATAGAAACGTCTTATAAAAGTACGAATAACGTTTATCACACGTAGTTTATGCGTTTTCAAACGTCTTTAATACGCCTCTATAGCTACCTGTAAACTTTTTATTGAAAATTCCGTAGCCAAAATGATGTTCAAGAAACGTTTTTTAAACATCATTTTAAACATTCAAAATAGATATTTTCTCGTGATTTTTAAAATATTCTAAGACATCTTTATTACCTGCCGTTCTAGCAGGGTTATTAACCCCTGCACCTAATGACGAGATGATTTGTCCAGCTCCGCATGTAAATACATGTTTTTTCGTCAGTGCCAATCGAAGAAGGGTTATTTCAATAAGAAAGATTATTGTAAAACAAGTATTTGAAATTTCTAAGAACTGACACAAGGAAGCATGTAAACATATCTTTTTTCAATTGTAAAAATGCCTAAACAAGCATTGAAAATGTTAAATACATGATAAGTAATAGCAGTATTCTGTCATTTTAATTACTGCTCATCTTTTTCTTGAAAATCTACAAAATTTTTAAATACAGTATTTACTTAATTGTAATTATTGTATATAATATTAAGTAATAGCAGTATTCTGTCATTTTAATTACTGCTCATCTTTTTCTTGAAAATCTACAAAATTTTTAAATACAGTATTTACTTAATTGTAATTATTGTATATAATATTAATTGAACAAAAAAAAAATAAATAAATAAACAATAATATTATTGGTTAAGCGCAGGGAAACGATACCCGAGTGCTTAAAATATACGCTTAACTAAAGGCAGATTATCGCAAGTAAAATCAAAGCTCTTGTATTAATATTTTCTTCCAATTTCTATAACCTTCTGCAACTTAGCAATTTAACACAGTCCACGTAGAGATATTTTAACTAATTAAATTAATTTGTTTGCTTGCTTTATTATAAAAATATTATTTTTTGTTATATAAATAAAATAAGTGGTTGGATCTTGAATAGCAGTACGGACATTGACCATTATACATTGATAACACTGGGAAAAAAATTCGTTAAATTCAAGTTAATTGGTTTACTTGTATCAAGTAAATTGTATCTTAAATTAGGTAAAAATTTGTTGAATCAAATAGATATTTATTTAAATATTAGATCTGGATTTACTTAAAAATATTTACTTCAAACAAGTAAATTAGTAATTTAAATTTAGAATATTTATTTGGATATAAAAAATCATTTACTTGAACCAAAAAAACATATTTGTTTAAAGGGTAGCCCCCGTTAAGATAGTCAAAGTTGCCCTGTCCCTGAAATTTTTGTTTGACTTGGTAAGTTTGTTTTAGATCGAAAATAAATAGTTTTTGTCATATTTGCAGACCACGACCCGCCTCCCCCTGTCCACAGCATGAAAAAAATGACTTTTTCACTATTTATTTTTTTTCTCCGAATCTAGTCAGTGAAAAAACCCAAAGAGAATCGTGCTTATAGTTTAAGTGCTTACAGATCTTGTAGAATTTTTTCATAAAGATTTGATGATGCTATATAATCTAAGAGGATGAAAAAAAATTAAAACCTTTCTTATTTTCACGGGAAATGCGGTACAGGGCCAATTCTTGCAAAAAACTTGTATTTTGTTTAAAAGTACTTGCCTGAATTTTTCCACATATATCCTGGAGGTGCGCCATAGTTAAAAATACAAAAAACTTATTTTTTGGACGTTTTTGGCTGATTTTAGCTCATTTCCAGACTTTGTATTATTATTTATATTATGAAATTGTATTCTAGAACTTTATTTATGAATTTAATTATGCAATCAAGTCAGAAAAATAAGATTTACAAATATTCGCATCATATTTTTGCACGAATCCACATTTTAGATTAGGTATTTGAACACTTCTTTTATGATTTTGTTGATATTTCACTATTTTATATGTGATAAAATCTTGCAAATATTATATTACTTTAATAAAAGAAAATGTTTTGGTAAATAAGACATTTCAGGAATACAGCCATATTAAGTACGGTCAAAATATCAACTTGAGATTACATATGAGTTGATGAATTTATATTTCGTAAGTAAAACTTATCAATACAAATATTAGAATCATGATTTAATAATATGAACCTTAACTTTGGCATTTTTAATACTATGTAATTTAAATCTGCACTTAAGTCACACTTTTTCGAGAGCTATGTGGTCTATTTTTACACTGTGTTAAAAAATGTGAGCATGCGAGTACATTGAAATCTTTTTTACACGTCTCATATTAATATTACAATATTAAATATATTTTTGTTAAAAAGCGCATATTATTCGAAATTATTTTATGACATTTGCAATCGTTTTAAAGAATATAAATAAAGTTTGCACTTATGTCATGAATTATATTATATTATCTCCATTGACATAGGTACGTATTCAGTAACGTAATTCAAGTGACAATCGTTCGGATGGAAGTTATAGTCTGTCTTTACTCAGTTCTCAGATATTCTATCTATGTGCTTCTTACTCTTTTTCCATAAGATGAACCATGATAGAATATTTGAAAATTGAGTAACGCCTATAACTTCTAGCCTTAGACTTGAGTTGGGTCTATGAATTCGAGCCATAAAAAAACATTATGAAACGCTATCTCATCACTAAAGAAAAGTGACATGTATAATATTTTGTAAATAAAATAACTAATATTAGTATTGAAACAGTACTACAAATTAATATCAAAAATAAAATCCTATATTTATTAATTTTATATATTAGGTAAGGATTTATTGCTAACGAATAAAATCAACAAATAAAATAATTTACTTTTTATGAAAATTCAATATTTCTAATACACTTACTTAATTATTAAATGATCCTATTAATCAGTAACAATACTTTTATATTTAAACTAATATATTAATGTTGGCTATAACAATTCCTACTAGTTACAAGTACGTAGTTTTATTAGTTTATAACAGTAGACCTTTTTACTTTGATAAAATTAGTTAATAATCTTTACAATTATTTCTTTACATACACTAAATAGAAACTCAAGTATATAATAATTTATAAATCTATGTGTTTAAAATGTACCTATATGTGTATACATATAATTAATATTTTCAAAAATAAGCATTTTCCTCTACATTGAATTGTTGATATAAATTTATCTTTAATTTAAATAAATTTAGCTTAAGATGAATTTATAAAAGTATAAAATCTGATTAAAATTTTATAGGAAAAAGAGGCCATAAGCAAATTAAAATTTTAAAAAATTGATTATTTTATATAAATACATTTTTATTTATTCTCACTTTAAAAATATAATGATGTTAACCTTTTTATATTTGCACTAAAAAATTAAAACTTAAAAATTACTCAAGTCTAAGGCTAGAAGTTATAGTCGTTACTCACAAGGAGGGTGCATGGCATTTCGGTCTTGGATTTTCTTCTAGCTTTGGAATCTTTTTTCTTACATAAAATCATTAAAAAAGCCACGTCTATTCGGTCCAACGCTCGATTTTTTCCGAGTTATGAACAGTTTTGTCTGTTTTGTTGAAAAAATTGCATCTGCTTTATAATTTTACAGTTTTCGAACTACTTATTCTAGAAGCTTTTTACTGATTGCATATTAAAGTTGAGATTAAAACCTTTCGATTAAGAAAAACGTGTCCAAAAAGCTCAAGTTGTTAAAAACTTATGAAGGGATGAAAATTTAAATGAATTTCTGACTGAAATGTTGCATTTATTTTCTATGCATTTTTTGATCTAAATATAGGCGCTATTTTTATTCGCCCATAACTTTTTAACAACTTGAGCTTTTTGGACATGTTTTTTTTAATCGAAAGGTATTAATCTCAACTTTAATATGCAATCAGTAAAAACCTTCTAGAAAAAGTAGTTCGAAAACTGTATTATTATAAAGCAGATAAAATTTTTTCAACAAAACAGACAAAACTGCTCATAACTCGGAAAAAATTGAGCATTGGACTGAATGGACGCGGCTTTTTTCATGATTTTATGTAAGAAAAAATATCCCAAAGCTAGAAGAAAATCCAAGACCCTAATGCAATGCACTCTCCCTGTCAGTTCTCAAATATTCTATCCTTGTTCATCTTATGGAAATAGGGTAAGAAGCACATAGATAGAATATCTGAGAACTGAGTAAAGACTATAACTTCCAGCCTAACGATTGTTACTTGAGTTACGTTACTGAATACGTACCTATGTCAATGGAGATAATATAATACAATTCATGACATAAGTGCAAACATTATTTATAATCTTTAAAACGATTGCAAATGTCATAAAATAATTGCGAATAATATGCGCTTTTTAACAAAAATATATTTAATATTGTAATATTAATATGAGACGTGTAAAAAAGATTTCAATGTACTCGTATGCTCACATTTTTTAACACAATGTAAAAATAGACCACATAGCTCTCGAAAAAGTGTGACTTAAGTGCAGATTTAGATTACATAGTATTAAAAATGCCAAAGTTAAGGTTCATATTATTAAATCATGATTCTAATGTTTGTATTGATAAGTTTCACTTACGAAATATAAATTCATCAACTCATATGTAATCTCAAGTTGATATTTTGACCGTACTTAATATGGCTGTATTCCTGAAATGTCTTATTTATCAAAACATTTTCTTTTATTAAAGTAATATAATATTTGCAAGATTTCATCACATATAAAGTAGTGAAATATCAACAAAATCATAAAAGAAGTGTTTAAATACCTAATCTAAAATGTGGATTCGTGCAAAAATATGATGCGAATATTTGAATAAAACAATAGGTATTTACTTCAAATACATTAGAATCAACATAAAAAATTTACTAAATTAAAGTAAACACTTACTAAAAACAAATAAATTTTTACTAAAGTAAACAGAAATTTCAAAAAAATAATTTACTTGATCTCAATAAACCAATGTATTAATATCAGTTTATTTGTATCAAGTAAATATTATCTAAAATGAAATAAAACGCTAATAAAATTAATAAATAATTATTTCAAAGTAAACAGTTAAATTACTTAATATTTATTATAAACAAATAAATTATTTAGTTGAATGTAGTGCATAGAATTATTAATAAATAAATTATTTATTCGAATCAAATAAAATAATTTGTTCAAAATCAATAAAATATTAATTAATATACATTTACCTAAATTAAATAAATTTAAATGAATTTAAGAGCAGGCCGGATTCGCTGTCCTTGTCTAATTGAGATTTTTGTTATTTACTCAAGTATTAATCGGTGTATCTGCAAATTGAAGGTTAAGCGCAATAGAAATTATTATTACAAATATGTATGCACAAGAAAAAAAATCTACTACTTTGTTTTTGAGAAAAGTAAGGAACGCGAAAATATTATAAACATAAACTTTTACTTTTGTTTTTTCGTCTGTTACTTAATGTCTGTTAAATCAACAGACACAAGTATGTCAATTTAAAATGTATATTACATTTTTCTTGTAAACGGACAATTAGTCTGTTAAAGTAACAGATGTTTTTGTCTGTAAACAGTTTTTAACAGACGTGTCTGTTAATATTTCTAACCGTGTAGAATTTTTTGATTATCTTGTGGTATTTCTAACATCGAAAGATTAGTTTACTTGTTTTAAGTAAATATCATTTTGTATTAAATAAATTGTATTAAAACCAATAAATTGTGCAGATTTGTTCATTTAATTTAAAATAATATTTTATAAAAACAAGATAAATATTCATTTCAATTTAGTATAATATTTACTTAAAAATAATGAATGATTTATTCGAATCAAGAAAACCGATTTACTTAAATTTGGGCACAAGTAAAATATGTATAATTTCTTAAATCAAAGAATTATTTAATTGGATTAAGATCAAGTTTTTTTAAATAAACAAATATTTCTTAAATTTTAATAAATAGTTTCGAAACCAAACAGTTTTTCTTTTGATTTAATAAACGTTTCTCTTGAATTCAAACTATTAATTTAATTTTAATAATTGATACCTGTAAAATTCTATACTAAATGAAACAAATACTAATAAATCCTAAAAATTCAAGAAATTATTCTATTTATTCAATGCACCCTATACTGAAAAAAAATTCGTTTGATTGAAATAAATATATTTATTCAATTTTTATTTATTTGATTAATTTGAATTGAATAAATATTTATTTGTTGTAAGATACAATAAATATGATAGAAATCATTTTAGAAATAACTATTTTCTAATAATACATGATATTAAAAGACAGACTAAAATTATTTTAATTAATAAAAAATTCAATTGATCATTATTAGATTAATTCCAAATGAGAAAAAAAAATCTGCATGACGACATCGAACTTGGGATCTTTAGGTTTGACGATTTCGATAAAGAAAAGTTTTTTAATTCAAATAATACATTTACTTAAATCAACAAATTCTAATTAATAATAATAATAGTTCAATTATTTGATGATGTTACCGCTTGGTGGTGTCGTTATATTTTCTGAATCTCGCAAGTGCAGGAGGACTTCCAGTTTGATATATAAGGAAACTAAGAAGCGAATATAATAATAAAATTGTAATGCGAGCGAAATCTTTATCATATCTACGATGTTTGCGATAGTTGTATAGAACGTATTAATGTTAAGATCTTATTATAATCGTTGTATATATATACACACACATACAAATACATAATGTCATAAGATTCATCTGTTCTCTCTCTAGAAAGTTGGTCATCATCTGCAATGGAATCACTATAATTAAATACTTTGTTGGAAATTAATTATAATATAAAAATTAACTAAATATTTTTTTTTTTTTTTTTTTGAAATATTTGTTTGGTGCAAACAAATATTTATTTGAATCAACTAAATATTTTGTTCATGTAAGAAATTTATTTATTTCAATCAACAAAGCTTTATTCAGGTTAAATGAATATTTATTTATCTTGAATAAATATTTTATTAAGATAACTAAATAATTTATTTAATATAAACAAATAATTTGTAATTTAAATAAATAAATATTTTTGTAATCAAAAAATTATTATTTTGATTTAATCTTTGCATCTTTTGAAATAAGAAAATATTTATTTAATTTGAATAAATAGTTTTGAAATCAAGAGATGATTTTGTTGATTCAGTATATCAATTTTTCGATTTGAAAATATATTTATTTGATTCTAAAAAACATTTTTAAATCCAAAAGACTATTATTTTGATTCTAAAAAATATTTTTAAATCCAAAAGACTATTATTTTGATTCAATCTTTGCATCTTTTGGAATAAGAAAATATTTATTTGATTCAAGTAAATATTTTTGAAATTAAGAGGCAGCCGTATAGCTCTGTCCTTGTCTAATTTAAATTTTCGTTATTATTAATAAATTAGATATTTTTATACAAAAGTAAGGACATAGCCCAATAGATTTAAGGACGAGCAAACGATCCTATTTTATGAAAAAATATAAAATTTTAATTATTTTTCGAGTGAGGTCTGAAACGGAAAAACAGTTATCAAATTCAATTATTTTTCCGTTTCAGACCTCACTCGAAAAATAATGAAAATTTTATATTTTTTCATAGAATAGGATCGTTTGCTCGTCCTTAAATCTATTGGGCTATGTCCTTACTTTTGTATAAAAATATCTAATTTATTAATAATAACTAAAATTTAGATTAGACAAGGACAGAGCTATACGGCCTCCTCTTAAGAGATGATTTTGTTGATTCAGTATATCCATCTCTTGATTTAAAAATATGGTCAATGTCCCAATCACTACTCGTGACCCAACTACTAGCCGTTTTTTATTATTTATATTATGAAAAATAATATATTCATTGTAAAAAAATGAAAAAAATTATTATTATCTATTTAAATATCCCTGCGTAATATTGCACTACATTTCTGGGCAGCAAAAGGTAGCAGAAATTAAGAAAAAAATATTAAGAGCAGCCCGGATTCGCTGTCCTTGTCTAATTGGCATTTTTGTTATTTACTCAAGTATTAATCGGTGTATCTGCAAATTGAAGGTTAAGCGCAATAGATATTATTATTACAAATATTTATGCACAAGAAAAAAAAAATCTATCGCTTTGTTTTTGAGAAAAGTAAGGAACGCGAAAATATTATAAACATAATCTTTTACTTCGGCGTTCCTTACTTTTCTCAAAAACAAATCGGTAGATTTTTTTTTCTTGTGCATAGATATTTATAATAATAATATCTATTGCGATCAACCTTTATTTTGAAGATACACCGATTAATACTTGAGTAAATAACAAACAACTCAATTGTTACTCGGTCGGTATCAGGTTCTACTCCGGCCTGCTGTTAACGGTGAAACTTTGATTTTACTCGCGATGGCGTGTCTCATCTAAGCGTGAATGTTAAAGACATGTGAATTAATTCTTTACGTTTTATTGAATAAAAGCATCATTTTTGTGGAACTTTTTGTATAATTAATTTTAAAAGCAATAATTATAAATAAATTAAAGCAGTATTATGAAATTTTTGTAAGTCTTCACGAAAGGAAAGGGTGAGCAGTGGTCGCATCATAAAATAGTAACATGCCGCTACTAACAATCGAATTAGATTTAATATTTTAAATGCTTATGTGAACATTTTCACCTTTTCATTATGTTTATTATTTTGATACATAGAATACTTATTTTTGTTGTACTTGTATAATATTTCGTTTTAAATTAAAAAAAATTTTTTATTCCAACATAACAAAAAAAAGGTTATGTTCGTGTGTTTCCTCGTGTCAAATATAAATAGCATGAGTAGTAGTTAGGATAAATGGTGAGTTAGTAGTTGGGACATACTTTTTTTCGATGAGCAGTAGCTGGGTGTTTTATACAACGATAGATAATTATTAATAATTAATTATTAATTATTTTGAAACGTTTTAATATTGTAAATATTTGATAACTTAGATCTTGTTTTATGATATAAATTTATTTTTATAAAAATTGCAGTAATTTAAATGTATTTTTTATTATTATACTTCACGCGTAATCTTAAATTGGTAGTAGTTGGGACATTGACCATATATTTATTTAATTCGAATAAATATTTTTTTTTTGATTCAATATTTTGTTTCTTTGAATAAAATAAAGATTTATTTGAAGTAAGTAATATTGCTAGTTAAATTTAAAATTAATTTACTTCAATTAAATAAATCATTACTGATTTTAAGTATATATTTACTTTAAACAAAAAAATATAATTTTCTAAATTAAGTAATTCATTTACTTATATTTATTAAATATTTATTTGGCACTATACAAGTAAACCATTTACTTGGTTCAAAGAAATTTTACTTCGATTTAACGAATTTTTTTCCATTGTAGAATAGTGATTTTTGTAGAAAATATTTGAAACAATGCCCTGGTAGAAAAAAGCCTAGATTTACGGTGTCAATACGGTGTATTTAATAGTTTGCCACCATAATATGACCCATATTATGGCCACAAATCCTGTCTTATTTTGACGGAATATGGCCAGCTTATGGACATGACAAGAAATACAAAGTTATAATTTTGGAACAATAATTAAGAGAAGGTCATATGACTGATTCCATTCATGTTCATGCAAGCCGTCACTAATCGAATTTTTTTTTCTCTTCTAAGTGATAAAAATACCTTCCAATACGTATATGAAGATCAAATTTACCTCGTAAAACGCTCGAAAATATGTTTTTTCCTCGCTACAGCGTATTTAGGGTTGGGTGTAAAAATGAAAATTAAAAAACTGAAAATGAACCTTAATTTAAAAATTGCCGTAGCTCCGTCAATTTTTGACCTTTTTGGGCGTTCTTTTAAGAGGATATCGTAGTTCTGCTCCTCCAAATAATATTTTTATTTAAAGTTCATGAGTAAACAGTGCGTCAAATCAAATTCTTTCACTTCAGTAAGAAAATTCGTAAGATTAATCCTTAGCGCGGACAAGTCAAGAAATTTATCAAAATAATATACATAAAAAGTTATAAACAAACTTTCGATATATACTATTTTGAGGTTAGGTTCATCGAGCTTGATATCTAATTTTCATTCAAAGTTCATAAAAAAATATGAAGCTAAATTGAATTTTTAATTTAACAAAAATTATTGTATTAATATAGTTTTAGCGCGGACAAGTCATTATATTTGTCCAAATAGTGAATTGAAAAAAATATCAGTTAGATAAAAAAAGCAAAACTCGATTCCAACAACTACGACATCCCGTTAATGAAAATGTGCAAAATCTAGTCTAGTTTTAAATACCATTTCGATTTTTGTGATACGAGTTGATCTCTCTGAGTTATTCATGAAAAACCGAAAAAAGCGATTTTTTTCAAACGCAATTTTTTCAAACCTATATTTTTTTTTTCTTAAAATTTGTATATGTTTTTATACATAAAAAATACTAACTTTTAGGATAGGTGAGAATATGCCATTTTGTCTTATCTGTTTTAAACAAATTTTTAAACGTTTTTTTTATATTTTCCATTTTAATGCATTGATACCATGGCGCATCATGCCATTTTTCCAACTATTACGTCTTTTTACAATTCGTTTATGCTTTTATTTATTAATTTATCGAAAATATTAACAAAAATCTTTAAAATAAAACTTTGATCAAATTTTTTTATCAATTGGAACCGAAGTTATAATGATTTTAAGTTTATAAAAATAGAAATTTTTTTATTGATAATTAAAATTTTTTATTCAGTTTGAACTTTGCGCCCACGATTTAAATTCTTTTCTTCGTATAAATCTTCTTCTGTCAACGAAATCACTTTTAAATCAATACTATCTCTAATAGGCATTCTTTAAATTTTCTTTGTACACATTTCATATTATCTTTCAAACAAAAAAGTGAAGAATTTATTTTCAATTCCAAATCCGCCATGTCATGTTTATTCTCGTTTTTATATTTATTTGAAGCACCCAACGTAATTTTCAGTTCTTGCAATAAACGCGAAGACACGAATCGTTTGGTGGATCGCGTATAACCCACTTTGGTCTTAAAGCATAGAATATTGATTTACCAATTTTTGTATTAATTTCAGGATTTTCTTCTATAAATAATTGATATATTTCTTTTATGCTTCGCGTAAAAAACGATCAAACTTTTTAGTTCTTATACTATTTTCTTTAACAGATATTGTGTCACTTTTATTTGAACTTTGACAAGAACAATTGAAATCATCGTTCAAATAATAATTTTTCACTTTCGTTATAATTTCACTATCCAAATAGTTCTCAGGCTTTTTGTAAATATCTTTATTATTTACCAATGATCTTGCTTGATCAATCATATAAACAGTTACATTTGATAAAACTGATTATAAATAATTTTTGGAAATGTTGCTTGGTATAAGACTTAATAACCGCACTTTCTCAAGAAAATTTGAATAAGTATCTAAAGCCATTTTAATATTTTCGAGCCATTTATCACATGTTTCACATTCATTATTTTCATTTAATATGGGCAAATCCGTTATATCGTAGACTTTCATAATTGTACTTGCTATTTGTGAATCAAATGCATCGTTTATTTATTTTCTTTTTCAAAAAGCACAGGATTTTCGCATTTTCATATTGATACTCTGAGGCATTTTGATTGGTGAAATTTTTAATTCCAAATTACTTGAAATCTGATTGAACTGCTCTACCACAGCCTTACTATAAAAAACTTTTTCTGAAGATTGTTGACTGTTCGAGGTAGATGAAATAGGTGTATTTTCACTTCATCTAAAAATATTCTGTAACATGAAGGACATACTTTATCCTTTCTAGAAAAAGAAGTATTCGGATACAAGCGTTTCAAAGACTTCGTTAGATAACCTAATTCTCTAAACGGACTTTTGAAGCAATCGTAAATCACTTTTTGTGCCTTTCTTTCAAATCCTTGCACTTAGTCTTAACAGCCAGTGATGCCATTATTATTAATTAGTTCTTCGACAGAGCAAAAATAAAATTTTTTGTTAGACAATTTTATTTTTGATCTTACTTGTCTTATATGCTTGAATGCGTCGAGTCGTTAATGAGAATGCAAAAAGCGAATCGTCGCTATCTAGCGGTGGCATATGTCACTCCTTACAAAGTAAATTTAAATCGTGGGCGCAAAATTCAAACTGAATAAAAAATTTTAATCATCAACAAAAAAATGTCTATTTTTATAAACTTAAAACCACACTAAGAAAGAAATATGATTGTATCAACTGAATCCTACTGTTAATATGCCACGATGAAATATTCTATTCATTTAACAGACGAGTTCTGTTAATTTGATGGATATCGTAATATTGATTCAATTTAAAATTAACTTTAATTTAACAGCAAAGTAAGTCAAAATAGCTGTTACTTTTTATTGTGTCAAACAAGTAAGTTTTAAAGATGATAAAAACTTTTTTATTTAGTTGAAACTCAGGGGCTCTCCACAGTGTTGCGATTTCTAGATATTAATAAACACATAATTTATATTATAACAATGATCATTATTAATTTCTTAAGTGAAATTTTTTAACATTTTCTTCGACATTTCAACACTACGCTATTGATATTTACAAATAAAACCTAACATCGCTCGCTAATAATCGATATGCATCGCATTGCATCGCATTTATACATGTATGCATACAGCGGATAAATTCGTTCGTTCTTATATACTAACTGACGTGCAATCTCACCACTTGCGGGTTACAAGAAATACGCCACCTATTATTGTACTATTGAAACGTAACTGTTTTGAAAAGCGGGAGATTTAAAAATACTTATTGAATAACATAAAAATCTTTATAAAATAAATTTATCAACGACATAAATGATAAATATTTTATTTTGACTTATGTTTTTTTATGTTAACTGTTATTCAATTATATCAACAGTAGGGCTGTTGATATAATTGAATTGAAACATTTGTATTGAAATAATTCATCAGTTAATTTAAGCATATGTGCATATTATTGGTTCAATTTATAAAATTTTGTTGAAATGTAAATCATACTATTATTTTGACTTACGTTCTTTTTATTTTAACTGTTATTCAATTATATCAACAACCGTGCTGTTGATATAATTAAATTGAAACATTTGTATTGAAATAATTCATCAGTTATTTTGAGCATGCACATTTTGTTGATTCAATTCATAAAATTTTGTTGAAATGTAAGTCATACTTTTATTTTGACTTATGTTTTTTTATGTTAACTGTTATTCAATTATATCAACAGCCGTGCTGTTAAATTGGCAGCACGATCGTATTCGGGCTATTTCAACTGCACAGATTCTGTTAAATCAAAAGAATTCTGTCAGATTAACAGCAGATCTGTTGAATCAATAACATTTCAGTTGATCTGATGAAATTTTTTTCTCAGTGCATTATAACTTCGGTTCTAATTGATAAAAAAATTTGATCGAAGGTTTATTTTAAAGATTTTTGTTAATATTTTTGATAAATTAATAAATAAAAGCATAGACGAATTGTAAAAAGACGTAATAGTTGGAAAAATGGCATTATGCGCCATTGTTTCAATGCTTTAAAATGGAAAATATAAAAAAAAACGTTTAAAAATCTGTTTAAAACAGATAAGGCAAAATGGCATATTCTCACCTATCCTAAAACTTAGTATTTTTCATGTATAAAAACATATACAAATTTCAACAAAAAAAAGTATAGTTTTTGAGAAAATTGCGTTTGAAAAAAAATCGATTTTTTTTCGTTTTTTCATGAATAACTCAGAGAAATCAACTCGTATCACAAAAATCGAAATGGTATTTAAAACTAGACTAGATTTCGCACATTTTCATTAAAAGAACGCCCAAAAAGGTCAAAAATTGACGGACCTACGGTAATTTGAAAATTAAGGTTCATTTTCAATTTTTTAAGAGCATGACGAAGCTGTCCACCTTCTAATAATATTTCCAATCTTAACTTATGAATAAACGATGCGTTTAATCGAGCTTTTTGCTACAAAGAAAAAATTTGTAAGATTAAACTCTAGTGCGGACAACTCAAGAAATTCACCAAAATATTATATATACACCGAAAAAAATCCGTTACGCCAATGGTTCCATACCTCCTACAACTATTATTGTTCGCGAGGTTAAAACTACAGCGGTCTAAAATATGTGACGCACATTATTAGATAGGTATAGTAACAGAGTAGTTCACTGTAAATACTGCAATAGTTCGAGCGCTGAACGTTGGCTGTTGGGGGTAAATGAAATACGATCCGTCAAAACACACGAACGCGCGTGATTCCAGACTCGAATGACATTAGCGTCGATGAGGCTTTAGTAAAACCTCATCGACGCTATATCATTCGAGTCTGGAATCACGCGCGTTCGTGTGTTTTGACGGATCGTATTTCATTTACCCCCAACAGCCAACGTTCAGCGCTCGAACTATTGCAGTATTTACAGTGAACTACTCTGTTACTATACCTATCTAATAATGTGCGTCACATATTTTAGACCGCTGTAGTTTTAACCTCGCGAACAATAATAGTTATAGGAGGTATGGAACCATTGGCGTAACGGATTTTTTTCGGTGTACAAAGTTATAATAAAAACTTTCAATATATCGTATTTTAAGGTTAGGTTTGTCGATTTGATGTCTAATTTCCAATCCAAGCTCATAAAAAAATAACAAGTCCAAATAATTTTTTATTTTAACAAAAATTATTGTATTAATATAGCTTTTGTGCGGACAAGTAATTATATTTGTTTAATTTAAAAATTTGAAAAGATATTGATAAAATAAAAAAAGCAAAACTCGATTGCTGCAGCTCCGACATGCCGTTAATTCTCATTTTTACACCCAACACTAAATACGCTGTAGCGAGGAAAAAACATATTTCCGAGCGTTTCACGAGGTAAATTTGATCTTCACATACATATTGGAAGGTATTATTTTTATCACTTAG
This sequence comes from Anastatus disparis, assembly GCA_017163975.1. NCBI lineage: Eukaryota > Metazoa > Arthropoda > Insecta > Hymenoptera > Eupelmidae > Anastatus > Anastatus disparis. Next base: position 3,837,183 of record JAFFSR010000301.1, on the reverse strand, counting down.
AAGAGAAAAAAAAATTCGATCAGTGACGGCTTGCATGAATATGAATGGAATCAGTCATGTATCTCTGTCCTTTTTTAATCAAATAATTAATTTTTAGCAAAAAAAAGAAAAAGCTGCATCTTGTATCAGGAAAAGCAAAATTTTCTTTAATAATTAAAAATTAATTTTATTGCTTCGATTTAAAGAAAACCAAATTGTTTACCCTGACCTTTGTGTTTTAAGTTTTTCAAGGTTTTCTTGGAAACGATGCTTTAAAATTAATTCTTCCTCATCAATGAAGATATTGCTTTTTCTGATACGAAATGCGGCTTTCTCTTCATTTTTTGCTAAAATTATTAGTTTTGGTTAAAAAAAAGCAATTCTTTGATTAGAAAAGGACAGATGTATTTGACTTCTTCTTAAGGGTATAATTTAGGATTATTAGAAAATGATTCATTTTACTGAATAATCATCACATATTATTTATTTCATAACCTAATTTTTATAAACTATTTGTTTTAAACTATTTATTCTTATAATTAACAATAACATATTGAAGTTTCATCTATAACATTATAGCTAATCTTCTGATATTATTTACAATTAATAAAAATTACTTGTTAGTACTCAAATAGACAAAGGTTACAATAAACAATACAAACTTTATGGTTATGATTTATGTCAAAAATAAATTAATTTTTCTATTAATATAAATCAATGAAACATTAGTATTGTTTAATATTAATTGTGATTATACTCATGAAAAAAGTATCAACTAATGAGCAGGCCGAACTCTCTGTCTTTGTCTAATAGAGTTTTTTTATCATTTGTCAAAACACCATCCATTATACCAAAAAAAAAAAATAGTAGCCTTTGCTAGATATTAGTATAATAAGTAAATTTTGTAATAACAATCAAATTATTTTATTGCGTAGTTTTTGAATAATATGAGACCTACTAACAAACTAGAATATTACCTATCTTTTTTGGTAGGTCACATGTTATTCAAAAACTATACAATAAAATAATTTGATTATTATCACAAGATTTACTTATTATACCAATATCCAGCGGGGGCTACTATTTATTTCTTGATACAACGGATAGTGTTTATGTAAATGATGGAAAACGCTATTAGACAAAGACAGATAGTTTGGCCTCCTGTTAAGAACTTAAGGTATCAGGCCTGAGTTGAAGATTAAAAAAAAATCAAATTTAAATGTAATGATAATTTTTTTTAATGATAATATTAATTAATAAAACTTTTTTTACTTTAAATATATAAAATACAAGATTTTCGCCTATGAATAATTTTAAGTAATCTGATCCGATGATTGAAATCTTTTCCTTCATTCGAACAATTGATTTTGGTGGTCACTGCAAGCTTTCTCGGCCAATTTTCAACGAATCAACTTCAAAATTTCCAGAGATCTTTAATTTATATGTATTCACAAACACTTTTATTGAAAAAAAAAAGGAATTTAAAATTTTGGTTTGAAAATTTGAAAATATTGGAAAAAATAGACATTTTTGTGAATTTTATGATTTAAGGAGTCTCATGTCAGTTATAGTTTGTTGTTCATAAAAATTAAAAGTTTAAAGAACTCTTCAAAATTTTGATAAAAATTTATTTATACCTAGAAAAAAATTTCTGCAAATTTTCAAGTAGTCTTATCAACTAATTTTTTTATATGTGCTCACTCGAAGTCCGCGTGTTTTGTATCTCATAGTAGTAAAAAGATAAACTTTAAATGAGCATAAATAATAAAATCAGTCGATAAGGCTAACTAAAAATTTGCAGAGATTCTTTTCCAGGTATAAATTAATGTTTTTCAAAATATTGAAGAATTTTTTAAACTTTTGATTTTTATGAACAACAAACTATAGCAAACTATAGCTAGCATATGAGACTCCTTAACTTAGTTTAACATTCACTAAAATTTATCTTATTAAAATTCAAGCACTTTTATTTTGTGAAGATGCATAAATAGAAAATCTCTGGGAATTGTTAAGTAAATTTGTTGAAAATCAACTAAGAAAGCTTACAACAACCACCAAAACAGAAAAAATTAAGTCTTTAACTAATAAAAAGGATTTCAAGCATCGGATGAGATATTTTAAAATTATTTATGGACCAAAGTCTTGTATTTAATATCTATTAAATGGGAGGTCGGAATTGTTAAAATCGATTTTTGCTTTTTTTATCTAATTGATATCTCTTTAAATTGATTATTTAGACAAATATAATGACTTGTCCGCGCTAAAGCTACATTAATTCAATTATTTTTGTTTAAAAAAAATCACTTAAATTTATTATGTTTTCATGAACTTTGAATGAAAATTAGATATTAAACTCGATAAACCTAACCTTAAAATACTATGCATTTAAAGTTTGTTCATAACTTCTTATGTGTAATAATTTAATAAATTTCTTGAGTTGTCCGCACTCAGGATTAATCTTATAAATTTTCTTTCTGTAGTGAAAGAATGTAGGATATAGTCCGTTATTGTCACAATTTTCGCGGTGTCATTCCGAAATGTTAAAAGCGAACTACTAGCGCGAGAAATGCTATAATAACGGACTGCACACATGATTTAACATACCGTTTACTCATAAACTTTGAATAAAAATATTATAAGGAGGGGATAACTACGATATCCTCTTAACGGCATGTCGGAGCTGCAGCAATCGAGTTTTGCTTTTTTTATTTTATCAATATCTTTTTAAATTCTTTAATTAAACAAATATAATGACTTGTCCGCACTAAAGCTATATTTATACAATAATTTTTGTTAAAATAAAAAATCATTTGGACTTGTTATTTTTTTATGAGCTTGGATTGGAAATTAGATATCAAACTCGACAAACCTAACCTTAAAATACGACATATTAAAAGTTTGTATTATAACTTTGTATGTATAATATTTTGGTGGATTTCTTGAGTTGTCCGCACTAGAGTTTAATCTTACAAATTTTTTCTTTGTAGCAAAGAAACTCGATTAAACGCATCGTTTATTTATAAGTTAAGATTGGAAATATTATTAGAAGGCGGACAGCTTCGTCATGCTCTTAAGACAAAACAAACTTGCATTACTTAATATTATAAAGAAATATATTTATCATTACTCTGATAGAAATGTGAATGTAAAAAATGGTGCATACTACAATTTATGGGCATTATTAATAATAATACTTTGTCATGTCAATATTGGCTAATAAATAGTCAATTTTTGTCAAATCTACAGGGCCCAAATTTTCTGGATGGACAAAAAAATTCTCTTAAAATGGGATTTTAAGGACCTAGAAATATTTTAACTTATAAATACAATACATGTTTTTATTCATATTTAGACATACTATAAAATTAGGTTATAATAAATAAATTTCATTTTTAGTTAAAATTTGAAGTATAGTAAATAAAAAAATAATAGAAAAGAGTAGAGAAGATTCACAGTTAAACTCGTTATACTATAAACACAAATTTATGTAGAAGTACGCACACATTACGCACACATTATCATAATGAACACTTGGTAGTATTCCTGAAAAAATTGTTTAGTATAATTTACTATGATTCGATTTGATTATCTTCGAATATCTATTTACATTTAAAACATATATTACATTAATAATTTAATTTATATATGAATATAAATAAGATTTATAATATTTATTTTAGAATATACTTTATTTTAAATTCTTAGAATAAGTCAATATTATGGCCGACTTATGGTGAAATCTGTTGATGTAATTGCACTGTACAAATATGGCCATATGTTGGTAGGCCGGCCATATTTTATACTAAACTTTCTAAAAAATTATTTTGTGTTATTGAATAAAATTATAAAATATATAACAATGTAATACCTATAATAAGCTGTTAATTAAGAAGAACTAATATTTTGGCATTTACAAATATATTTTTTCATATTTTTTTATAAAAATATTATATAAATATAAATAAAAATGATTTACGTTTGTATTGGATAATATAGTATGGAAAAATTAACCTTGTTTCTAGACAAATAAACAAAAACTTTAGTGTTGAAAAAATTATTTCAACAATGTTTCTGTTCACTACAATTAAGAACCCTTTCCAAGTATAATTATACAATTATATGATCACAGAACAGCAGTTAATAAAAATATTATGAAATTCCATCTACGGCTAGATTTTGCCATTATTTAATAAATTGACTTGGTATCTTTAGTATATTTAAGTTTAACTCATCAATGAGACAAGAGAACATTTGTTTATTTGTCTGGAAACAAGGTCAATTTTTTCACACTATATTATATTATATAAATATAACAATATTATATATATTATACAATTTTTTTAAATATTTTAAAAAAACAATCTCATAAGACTCTCATAAAGACTCTAATTTTTTATAAGAATATCGAATCTATTTTACGTTATACATATATAATTACAATTACATGTAGCAGTTGAACTAATGTTATTATAAAAACAATTGTAGAAACCTTTATTACCTCTCTAGTTTCTCCGCCTTATATTTTGCAAGAGAAAAATAAAGCATATAAGGAGGTGATTTTGTTTCGAATAGGCGTGGTTTAATAAGTATACTCCTTGGCTGACAACATAAAGCTTTGGAGAGGCGCGGCTTTTTTCATACTAACCTCCTACATAAACTCTTAAGTCATGCGCTATGAGAATTGAATATAGAGACCGGGACGAGAGCGCCACACTACCTTTTTCTGCATTCTGATTCAAGCTATCGTTGTGAATGTTTCGTCTTGCAAAGTGTACAGCCTACCGCATGATAGCTGAGCGTAAGCGCAAGCGCAACATAAGCCTAAACGTGCACGTGTGCATTGTATCTTTTTTCGTTGAAGAATTCAGGTGTTTTATTGCGCAAATTTTTCACTTTTATTTAATTATGTTTGTTCATTTTGACTGTGAGAGTATATTGACTTAAATGTGATCGAGGTTAAATATTTTGTTGCCAAATATTGACTACATTAATACAATATATAAACATTTATAAGCACAATTTCTAAATCTAAAGATTTCATCAATTTATTCATTTATGCTGCACGGTTACATGCTTACAGAGCTGTGCTAACGCGGCAAAGGGTCGTATATTCCAACCCTGTCGGTTATTTTGGGTGAGTTTTGAAACCTATTCTTCATGCAATATTTTATATCAATAATTAAGGTACATATATATATTAAATAATTAAGGTAAAACACTTAACAGTAGGACAGTTATGGCAGTATAATTATATATACTTGATTTTTATTAATGTATTTTCTACGGAAACATATTCTTTGGGTGTTATTTTTTTTGTGATTTTAAAATCATGCAACCTTATTAGATGATTCCATTAGTTCACTTATTATTATTGGGAAATTTTTAAATCAAAGAAAAAGAAAACCCATGTTTCCATCGAGTGTACCATGGGTTGTTTGCAAAATAAAATTTCTTTTTAATAATTGCACATTTTGAAGTATGTAAAAAAATGAATTATTTTATATTTAAATAGAAATAAACAAAATTAGTGAAAATGAATTGAAGTTCAATTGCATCAACTAAAATTTACTATTGGTTACAATTTTTCTTGTTTTATTTTTTTTCTGCGAGTAAAGCCTTTATTTTTTCTTCAAAAATTAATTTCTCTATTTCATCTAGATAAAAGTTTAATGATTTTTATTGGCATTCAATTCCAACTCTATTTTCTTTTTAACCAACCAATTTTAAAGAAGCATTTAGTTTTTTATTTTTAATTAAGTTTATTTTTTTTATAAATATATTATAAAGAATGATATACATACTTTTAATAATAGTTCATAAGTTTTAACTATATATAAAAAGTAGCTCACTTCAATAATTAAATAAGACAGTTAAATATCTAGTTTAAAATTATCTACGCAAATCGTATAACTTCAATATTCAGAGTCACAAATGATATCAATTTACACACAGTGCAATTTATCTCTATTAGTACTTCAAGGATATAAATTTCTATCAATAATAGATTTTATTTACAAAAAATTAATGATTTAATAAAAAACATTCTGATTGTCAACCACTCGGTTAGCTGTTGTTGGACAGATGTTCCCCTTTGTCTTATTTTAAGGAACTTTACTGAAAATGTGAAAGTATATACTAACTAGGAGAGGACCCCTGGTTTGGGTCATGGATCTTACTGTAATTTGCGGATATGATTTTATACATAAAATCATGAAAAAAGCCGCGAAAATTCGGTCCAACCCTCAATCATTTCAAAATTATTAGCTATTTTGTTCAATTCCTTTAAAAAATCATTTTTTTAATATTGAATATTACTCCCCAATAGGAGCTTCTAAGTTCATTCTGCAGAATTCTAGTAAAAGTTGAGATTGAATCCATTTGATTGAAAAAAAACGTGTTCAAAAAGCTCAACCCATTTAAAAGTTGAGGGAACATAAAAATTGCTATGAAAATTGTTATAAAAATTGTCATAACAAATAAGCATAAAATTAAACTTAAATTTTCGTAAAATTGTTATGCTAATTTTGCTTTCTCATGGAGAAAGCATTGTATCAATAAAGAAATTTTTTTTCTATTTTTTCATGAATTTGTGCATATTTGAACTCAGGGAGTCGAAAAAAGTGGTTTCCGGAAAATGTCTGTATGTATGTGTGTGTGTGTGTGTGTGTGTGTGTGTGTGTGTGTGTGTGTGTGTGTGTGTGTGTGTGCGCGCGTGTGTGTGTGTGTGTGTGTGTAATGTCAGTTAGTAAATTGTATGTCGAAAACTACTCGATGGATTTGCTTCTAATTTTGCATGAAATTTATTTTTTTGTCCAACTTGCTGGAAAGCTATTGATTATTGGTTTTTCTAGCGTAGTTTTAACTTTAGAATCAATTATAAAAATAAAAAATTTGATTTTTCATTTTTCTGGTTTTTTTTGTTTACTACTCGATGAATTTGCTTCAAAATTTGCATGGAAATTATTTGCGGTAGCCCGAATAAAATAAATTCCTAAAAACTGATTTTCTTAGCTCAGTTTTAATTTTAGAGCGTTTTAAAATTTTTGAAAAAAATATTTATATTTATTAAGCCAATAAAATCTTAAAAACTACTTGATGAATTTACTTCAAAATTTCCATACAATTCAATTTTTCAATCAACTGGTGCGGAAGCTATTGAAAATTGGTTTTCTTAGCGTAATTTTAATTTTATAGCCATTTTGGTAATTTTAAAAAAATTTCGATTTTTCATTTTTTTTGTATTTTACGTAAACTACTCGAAGAATTTGTTTGAAAATTTGTATGGAACTCATTTTCGACTGCCAAAAGAAGAAAAACTTTTGGAAACTGATTTTCTTAGCACACTTTTAATTTTAAAACATTTCTAAAATTTTTTTAAAAATTTTTATTCTTAATTTTTTTTTCTATTTTACGAAAACCATTTGATAGATTTGCTCCAAAATTTGTATGCAAGTTATTCGCCACTGTCTGAAGAAAACAAGCTTTGGAAAACTAATTTTCTCAAAGCAGTTTTAATTTTAGAGCATTTTGAAAATTTTCAAAAAAATTTTTGTTTTTCATTTATCTTCTATTTTGCGTAAACCATACTATAAATTTTCTCCAAAATTTTTGTACAATCAATTCACTATTGTCTGAAAAAAATAAGCTTTTAAAAACTTATTTTCTTAGAATGGTTACGATTTTAGAAAATTTTAAAGATTTTTAAAAAATTTTCGATTCCTAATTTTTTTTTTATTTTACGTAAAGTACTCGATAGATTTGTTCTAAAATTTGCAGGGAAATTATTTTCAACTACCGAAAGAAGGGAAATTTAAAAAAATTGATTTTTATAGGGTAGTTTTAATTTTAGCTTTCACTAACTCTTTTCTTACTTCATCACTTCCTCTTTGTCCTTTTTTCTCAGATTGATCCTCATTTTTACCTAACTTTCATCCATCCTTGTCTCTCTCTCTTCCTATTTACTAATCACTCTCTCACATTCACTAATTTTCCTTGAATACAAAATGAATTTTTTATTGAAATCACATTTAAAAAAATAAAATCAAATCACTTTAACTCAATGAGCTCTATGAGAAAGCATTGCGACAAAGCACTTGGCAGCGTTTTTTTATGTTTTTCATTTTGCTATAACTTTTGAACGATTTGAGCTTTTTGAACACGTTTTTTTTATCAAAAGGATTTGATCTTAACTTTTACCAGGATTTTGCAGAATGAACTTGGAAACTCCCTTCGGGAAGTAATATTCAATATTATAAACAATTATTTTTCAAAGAAATTGAACAAAATAGCTCATAACCTTGGAATGATCTAGCGCTAGACCGAATACTCGCAACTTTTTTCATGATTTTATGAATAAAAACATATTCGCAAGCTACAGAAAGATCCGTGACCCAAACAAGGGGTTCTCTCCTAGTAAGACAAATAAAATAAGAAAAAATATTTTTTTTTCAAACACAAATGAAATGTATAATAATGTTTATGGATGTAATCAAATTAACTACAATTAGTTATTTTATGTAGATTGCATACGATTTATATCTGTAATTGAGGGTCTGGAAATAAAAAGCGTACATAACCAATGTTATTTAAACGGATTATGTGCCCTTTTTATTTTCGAACCCTCAATTGAACAAAGACTATATTTCAATTTTGCATAGAAATTTGGAAATTCAAAGAGTGATTTGTAGCTTAAATACATTCCTTGGATAACAATTTTTTTTAAAAATTCAGTAAAAAGATATCCTTAAATGACTTGAACATTCGTTTTAACGAGGGAATATGGAATCTATAAATACCTATAACTATATGTTTTGGCATTATTTTATTGCTAAAAATTACTGCTGTTTTTTTATGTCCTACTATTAGTATAATTTTTTGCAATTTTATTTTTAGAGTGTTTCACCTCAATTATTTAACTAGAATAAATATTTTATTGATAAAACTAAATAGTTTATTTGCTGTCAACACATAATTTGTCAATTGAAATAAATATTTATTTACCTTGAAGAAACATTTTGTTAATAGAAACAAATAATTAATTCGAAAACAATTTTATATAAAAAGGAAAAATTTCTGTATCCACCAAAATTATTTTGTTAAGAGAATGTAATAGGGTATATGATTTATACATAGTTACCGGAATTGCAACTTTCCAAATTTTTAATTTTTATTCAACAATTTTCTGAAATATCTCTATATTAGGCTTTTTATTAGTATAAATGGAAAGCTGTAATATAGAGATGTTTTTAAAACTTTTCGATTTAGAACCAAAAATTTGGAAAATTGTAAGGTCAGTATTTTACATTTCCTTAATTTAAATAAATTTTTATTGATGTGACTGAAACTTTTTTCAGTGTAACATTATTGTATCGCATTCCTATTGTATTGAGTAGTATGAACAAAATAATGCAAACAGGATATCGTAGTTATCCCCTCCTAATAATATTTTTATTCAAAGTTCATGAGTAAACGGTGCGTCAAATCATATTCTTTAACTACAGAAAGAAAATTTATAAGATTAATCCTGAGTGCGGACGACTCAAGAAATTTATTAAAATATTACACATAAAAAGTTATGAACAAACTTTCAATGTATAGTATTTTGAGGTTAGATTTATCAAGCTTGATATCTAATTTTCATTCAAAGTTCATGAAAAAATAACAAGTCTGTGTGAATTTTTTTTTTAACAAAAATGATTGAATTAATGTAGTTTTAGCGGGGACAAATCATTATATTGGTCTAAATAGTCAATTCAAAAAGATATCAATAAAATGAAAAATGCAAAAATTGATTACAACTACGACATCCCGTTAACCTGTTAAAAAATGACACGAAAAAATATCTTCTTAGTTCAAAGACTGTTTATAATACACTGAGAAAAAGATTTAGTTGAGCCAATGAAATAAATTTAGTTATTAAATATTTTGTTGATAGAAATTAATTTTGATTAAAGTAATATGCAAGGTTATTAAATTACTGAAATATTTAGTTGGGATAAAAAAAATTGATATCTAAGTTGAAAAAAAATAAATATTTTTTTAAAATAAAGAAAAATTTATTGTTTTGGTTAAATTATTTGATTGATTTAATCGAATCAATTTCATTAAGGCAGCTGATAAAATTTTATAAAATATTTATTTGTAACAATAGAATATGTTTGTAAATTATCTATATATTTTGTTACAGTAATTAAATATTTATTTTAGTAAATCGTTTGTTAAATTTACAAAATCTTTTATAACAATAAAAAAATATTGATCAATCATCAATATGACATTTGCTTGAATTAACGGTCATCCGATTAAGTTAAAGAAGCTTATATTGTAAATAAATGCTTCATTAACTAGGAGAGTGTCACAACTCCGGATCACGGATTTGCTCAAACTTCGGGATAAGTTTTCAGATGATAAAATATGGAAAAAGCTAAGGTTATAGTCATAAACACTCAATATTTCCCTAGTTACAGGCAATTGAAGAAAATCACTAAAAAAGTTACTAGATTTTTAAACGCAAATAGTTATTTAGCATTTATAGCTAGAAGCTTAATCCTTTTTTTAAATTAAAGCTGAGCTCAAATCCTTTCGAAACAGTAGTTACAACATATCAAAATATTATTTTTTCCTAAAGTTATAGCGTAATAAAGATTGAACCTAATTTTAGCTTTTATTATTAATTAATATTTTTAAATAAAAATTCAGGTCCAATCTTTATTACGCTATAACTTTGGGAAAAAATAATATTTTTACATGCTATAACTACTATTTCGAAAGGATGTAAGCTCAACTTTAATTTAAAAAAAGGTTTAAGCTTCTAGCTATCAATGCTAAAGAACTATACGCGTTTAAAAATCTAGTAACTTTTTTAGTGATTTTTTTCAATTGCCTGTAACTAGGGAAACATTGAGTGTTTATGACTATAACTTTAGCTTTTTTCATATTTCATCATCTGAAAACTTATCCCGAAGTTTGAGCCAAATCCGTGATCCGGAGGTGTGACACTCTCCTAGTAAGTTAATAACATTGTCATTTAATTAATAATATATGTGATTGTATAAAAAAAATATTTCTTGTACATAACACATAAAATTTGATCAGCATTTCAATAAAAATTACAATTAATTTAAAGAAATAGGTTCCTTAAAATCAACAAATCCGATTTCAATGAATTCACAAAAAGAAAACCAATAAATTATTTTTTTAAAGTCAAGAAAGGTGCAACGTAAAATCAGATATTAAATTTTTTTTAAAGAAATATTTATTAAATCGAATATATTTATTCTATTATTTTTATCAAGTTGTTATTGAAACAAGAATATATTTCACTGATTTAATTATATATTGTATTAACACTTCCATTAAATTACTTTAATGTTTAATAATATATTTGATTATCTTAATGAAATATTTATTAAACCAAATATATTTATTTTGTTATTTCTATCAAGTTGTTATTGAAACAAGAATATATTTCACTGATTTAATTAAATATTACATTACCACTTTCATTAAATTACTTTAATGTTTAATAATATATTTGGTTACCTTGATGAAATATTTATCAAACTAAATATATTTATTCTATTATTTATATCAAGTTATTATTGAAACAAGAATATATTTCATTGATTCAATTAAATATTATATTAACACTTCCATAAAATTACTTTAATGTTCAATAATATATTTGATTATCTCAATGAAATATTTATTAAACTGAATATATTTATTCTATTAATTATTCTATCAAGTTTTGATTGACAAAAGAATATATTTCACTAATTCAAATAAATATTATAATACTTCTACTAAATTACTTTGATGTTTAATAATATATTTAATTATCTTAATAAAATGTTTACTAATTCTAACGTATCTATTCTATTATTTTTATAAAATTTTGATTAAAAGAAGAATATATTACATTGATTTAATTAATTATTGTATCACCTCTATTAAATTACTTTACTGTTCAATAATATATTTAATTATATTTATGAAATATTTAATAATTTCAAGATTATTGTTTTATTCTTTCAATAAATTTTGAATAGTAACAAAAATATATTTCATTGTTTCAATTAAATATTGTATGACTTATATTAAATTATTTCACTGGTCAATGAAATACCTAATCATTTTAATTCAATATTTAGTTGCTTTGATGAATGCGTTTTTTCTCTTTATGAAATATATGATTGATTCTATGAAATATGTCATTGTCTTTTAATCAAATAATTTCATTGCTATATTATAATTAATTGGATGCATTAAATTAATTAAATTTTTAATTGATTCAAGTATTTGATTTATTTTGTTCTATAAAATTATTTTATTACTTTTATTATTTAATTATATTGCGTCTATGAAATCAGTGATTAATTAAATTAATTATTATTTTTGTAACGGTAATTTACTACACGTTGCAAAAAAGAATTAGCTTTTAATTTAATGTAAACTTTAGCTAAGTCCTTAAATTTTACTATATGCAGAGTTGCTGAAATTTGTAAGAATTTCACTAAATATTATACAGCGAACTCCGATTGTGCTAGCTAATCAATCCTATTGATAAACGACAAAATCGTATCTGATATACTCGTCGCTTGCTGCACGCACTGCGTCTCTCTCTCTCTCTCTCTCTCTCTTACCTGATCGAGAGACGCGTGGCCGGTAGCGCAGTTTTCCTTCGTGAGGCAGGTTCCAAAATACGTTATATTAAAATATATGATATTACGTTATTAAATAATTTATAACTGCTCACAAGGACCGCGGAGGCGTCGGAGTAAGCAACGGGAAATATATATTTTATGTTAAATATAATCAGGCAATATAAATTAATTGAAAGCACGATTTAATAGAAAAGAATTAATTTATTACAAAAAAATATAAATATAATCAAGATAAAATGTGAACTAAATGAGAATGAAATTGAATAATATATAAAAAGTAATGTACGCGTCTATTGAGAGAGTGAGCAAAGGGAGGGCGCGTCGCGAACTAAATGATCCTCGCTTATGACGCTGATCGGTTATATAACCGATGATACAATATACCTGAACAAGTATCTCTCGAGGAAGAGATACTTGGATATCGCACAGTATAATTATACTTACAATAACGCACTGGCCAGCTTACACTAATTACCTACGTGCACGTAGACGCCGCTCGCCCGTTATCGAAGCTTCTCCCCTGTACGTAACCAATACGTAAATGCTCTGGAGTAGATCGGTGGAACACGTCTCTTCCCGATCCTTGAATTCCGCTGAGCCCTACCAACGTGGTTGCCTGGACGTAGATCGGTGGAATCTTATGCACGTCGATCAACGTATTTGTTGGCACTTAATGGCTGACCGCTAAGACGCGCGAAAAGCGGTCAAGCAAAACTCTACAGAAAGAATTTCTGAGAGTTGCAACTAGCCAATATAATATAATACGCAAGTCGGTATAAACTCACGACTTTTAATTAAGACAATGTCTCGCTCTATCAATTGCGAACTTAGTCTACCGTATTATATGTCCACGTGGCGAAATTCTCTAAATGAGCACAGCGCGGCTTAGGTTTCGTGCTAACGCAACGGTAGCCGGAAACTCTCTGAAGCGCCTCGCGGCCGGCTCGCTTCTCGCTCGCGTGCCGGTCGTCAAGATACGCACTTCTTTACTCGTCTTAGACGAGATATATGACCGAGCGTTTATTCTATTTTAATACCTAAGCGCGCAAGATTCAAACACGGTAGAATACCGTTACACCCCTCCGCCAGACGCAGCATAACCGCGTTCTGCTGCTCTGCCTATCGCGCGGTAGGTATGCAATCATTGTCTTAAGCAATGTTAATATTTACGATTTTCTACCATTAAATAATTTTCGTTGAACACGCGTTTTTTTTTCCGGTGAACAAACTACTATATTTTCAATACGCCTTGCATTGGTAAAACCTTTAGGTCTACTACGTTTACGCCTGATCGGTTCGGACTCAGCTTGACGCATATGCTCTACAGTTCACGTTACGACGACAACTCTTTTACGCGGATGACCTTGCTTCCTATTCGGTTTCTCGATATGGGGAGAATCACCGCTCGCAGGCGGTCGCACGCAATCTGAGCCCGATCCTCCGTTGGCACACGGAGTCGTATAGATCGCAAGAGACGGGTCGCTCATCGTCTCATTCGCACGCATTGATTCCAACGGTGGTTGAGGTTGCGGATCATCTTCTTGCCTTGCAACATATGCTTTAACCTGCTCTCCATGAATCGTACTATACGGATTACCATCCTTGTCTAACAACCTATGTATATTTAATTCCGATTCAGCTGTAACGACATATGTACCAACCAATTTTGGTGCAAGTTTACTTGCTATGTCTTGAACAGCTGGAGAGAGCATTTTATTTCTCTTGCCTATGAAATAATCTATATTATGAGTTGCTTTTGCTCTACCTGCAACCAAACTTTTTACACAAGCCGGATCAGTTGCTGAAGTATCAGCTAAACCAACTGTTTCTAATTTTCCAATGTACAGTTGTTCAAGAGCAGCAACTTCTAAATTTACCTTTATATTAGTACCTTTAAAAGAAAGTTTATTTTCACAAGGATCGAAAATAGCTCTAAATGCTCGTACGAAGTTGCCTCCTAGATAGCATTCTTCATTTAAGCTAGGCATGATCGCACAGCGAATCCTTTTGGTGATTCCGCCTACAGTGAAAGGAAGGTCAACATAACCTACTAGTGAGCATGATCTACCATCTGCTACTTTAACCAATCTACCTGTAGCTGGTATTAAAGGTATATTACAGGCTACTGCTAGCTGTAATCCTAGCGAATTCATGACCGTGTGTGATGCACCTGGGTCATACAGAGCCCTTATTCGGTAATCTCCGATCACTACCGGGAGCCACCATCGAGCTTCATCATCGATTACTGGCTGATTTAGCTCTACCTGTTCACTTGTCTTAACTTGACAAGTGTGAGACTCAACTTGTACTTCTACTGAGTCTACAGGTAAATTTTTAGCTAACACCTTTCTAGTAGAAGGTTCTGAGGTCTCATCAGCCTCACTGGGAACGGTAGGTACCTCATCTACTCGTTCCCTGGTCCTTTTCCCGCACACAGTGGGCAGGACCAGATAGTATATCCAGGTAATCCACACTGATAACATTCACGGTTAGGATTTCGATTTCTCGTATCTTTTTGATTTTCCTCGTTAGCTTTATCCTTGTTTGGGTTTTCAGTCTGATTTCCTTTCTGGTTTTGACTGTGTTGTTCGGAGTTACCTTGCCCTCGATTAGGTTTACGAGGCGGTCTCTTAAAATTCTGCTGATTTTTACGTGATGTATTTGGCGAAGCTTGTCCAGATTGAATCATATTCGAAACAGCTGGTTGCCTGCTCATTCTTTCAGAAATTTTATTTAACTGAGAGACTATTTGCATCAACGTTTTAGCTATGTTAAACTGTTCGGATGCCGGTGTCTTTTCTTCTATCGCGGCAACCTGGTGTTTACTCTCTTTTTGCTTGGACGTAGGACGGTAAGCTACGTCAGGCAATAAAGAATGTTCTGGCAGTGGAGGAGGCCTATATGTTCTCTCTGCATCTATCGTTAATTCAGCTTCAACTGCTTTTTCTAGTAGTGACTCTACGTCAACAATCTCATCCCTTCTTACCATACGCTGAATCTCGGGTAAGAGGTTGCGATGTAGCAAATCGAGCTGTTGTCCTGCATCTGGTAATGGGACTTGCTTTAATATAATGGCCTGTAGACAGGTTATATAATCACGCACAGTTTCATCTTTACCTTGCGTACGCCTGTTCGCTTCAGACCGCAGTCTTTGTTGGAAACGTCTACTGTGTCCGTACCAACGCAGAGCAGCTTCTTTAAATTCTGCCCACGTGTTCCATGAATGTTTATTGTTTCTGTACCACGTGGCTGCTACGTCTGATAACAGTTCTGAGAGAGAGAGGATAGCAGATCACTCTCACTCATTTTTGCTAATGTTCTGCATTCTTCTACCCTGGTCAGGAACAGGTCTATGCTCTGTCCTTTTTCACCTGAGAATGTTACGTTCCATCGGCGAACTATGTGACCAATATCTAACGTTCTATTAGCGTTGTTAGTCCGATCATTTTGCAAATTCGTGCTCATTTGCGGCATTGGGCTTGACGTTATAGGAGTCCCCCTCCCCCCGACTGTACTTACTCTTGGAAGTTCACTCGGAGGTAAGCCTGCCTGTACGTCAGCCAGAGTGCCATTTCCAGTATTATTATATACCCTGAATGTATCTTGGAAATTTACTCTCGTGTTTGTTGGCGGCCTCTGGTCATTACCTCTTTCTTGCTGGTTGCTCTGCTGCTCATCTATCCGTGTACTAGATGATCTTGGATTTGGAGTTTCCTCTCTTCTTTGTGTTATGGCAGCTACTGTCTCTGCCAGTGCTTTTATTTGCATTTGCATATTGTGAAGATATTGCATCATCTCAGTTGGCAATACAAACGGTGTTCCATCCGTTGTTTGCCTCACTGTTGTTTCCTGTTCGGTAACTTGATTTGGAGGGTTGGTGGATGTTTGTGCCTGTCCACCAGAACGTGGTTTGTTCGTTCCCTCTCTCAATGTCTCCTGTAGGTTTATCTTTATCTGAGGATCTTTATCGAGCACACTGAGAACATGTTCTTCATCTTGTTGCACGTTAGGGTCAAAAATAGTTGACCATGTCTTCTCACATATTGTTCTTTCTATAAATTCTTTTCTCACTCTCAGACGCTGTTGACGTATTGTCAATTCATCATCATTAGAATTCGTTTGCTGAAATTCTTCAGCCGAATAATTTCCAATTAACCAATTTATTAATCGATTGGTTTTTTGATGATGAAAGCCGTCTGTTCTTAGACCTAACTCCTGTAGAGTTATTCCTAAGTCCTCCTCAGATATGTACCCTACCCATTTTTCGGCTGCATCAGCACTTGCTTTTAACGGTACGTTAGCCATCTTGAATTTATTTTTCTTCTTTCTTGACTATATCTGTGTTTAAATCTGATCGCACGCAAGTACGCTACTACGCTTGCAGTGTGTGTGTATATTCGCTATATATATATAATAAATAATATTTCAGTTCGTATATGTGTGGTTAGAAACTAAGCCGCACACATACGATGTGAAAAAAAAATAAGATATATGTATATATAATTAAGAAGAAAAAATATATATTTTTATGTTTGGTTTTTGGATTTATTTATTTAATGCAATAACTAATAATATTTTAGTGATTGACCGACATAAGACAAAATTTTCCAACACTGTAACTTTAATTTTTATTACAACAAGGACATTAGAAATTGTTGTTAAAATATTCAAAATACGCGGCTAAATCCAAAAGCCTGTGCGTTTTTAAACTTTAGTTAAAAGCGCACACCTAACTGTGTGAGGACAATTTTTTTTTTATTATACACGTGTATTTAATGTGTAGTGTAAAAAAAGTGAAAATTTATTAAAATGAAATCTTTGAGAAATTTCTAAATTCTTCAACCACACACACTGCGCCGATCAATTGCCTCGGTACGAATTGGCAATCTTTGGTGAGAGAGAATTTAATATCACAACAAAAAAAAATTTAATATGTGTAAATAAGGTTATGTCATTTAGACCGCACCGTAAAAAAAATCCTGATCCTTTAATGTATACTCAAAAAAAAATTTTATTTTAATTTTTATTCAATTAAATTTACCATTAAATTACAAAAAAAAATTTTACTGAGATTAAATTATTTTTACATTAAAGGATTGTTAATAATTTATTTAATTTCAGCTTCCTCGCCAGCTGAAACTAAGATTCTCTCTCACTTAATAAGTCAAAGAAATATGACTAGCGACCTGATCGATAAGAGGGGTATATATAATAACGCACGTCTCTATTTTAAATAAATTCTAAATGCTTGTTTGCTTTTTCTCATAAAGCGAACGACAGCATACAGAGTTATGTATTGTAATCTCTGTATCCACGCTAAGCTATGTCAATAGAGCCTGCGCATCACCTACAAAGAAAGAGACAAGAAAAAAAAATTTTCGCTGGGACACGTGGGGACGCAACTTGTAACGGAAAATTACGAAGAAAAAAAAAATTTCAGCAATATGCAATTTTATTCACGAATTTTTGCTACGTATTTTACGAAAATAAAATTTGGTTTAATCTTATTAAATTTATCACTCGAAGTAATAAAAAAATTTTAAGTCAAAATTATTTTCTAACAGAGAAAGACAAAAAGAAAAAAATTTTTAATTCACTTTTATTTCAACAAACAAAAATAATTTTATTGTTAAAAGAGAGAAAGAAAAAAAAAAAATTTTCCACGTGCTACTTCAAATATTAAATTTTAGCTACAGTCAAAACGCCATCTTTATTATAAAGCCTTTGAGAACAACGCGAAGTCTGTTTACGTCGACGACAAATATGCGCTCGACGCCATTTGCAAATTTCGATTTTCTAAACGACGCGTGTAAGCCTGATCCCGTTGACGCATCTATTCGTTGGGCGCCATTTTGTAACGGTAATTTACTACACGTTGCAAAAAAGAATTAGCTTTTAATTTAATGTAAACTTTAGCTAAGTCCTTAAATTTTACTATATGCAGAGTTGCTGAAATTTGTAAGAATTTCACTAAATATTATACAGCGAACTCCGATTGTGCTAGCTAATCAATCCTATTGATAAACGACAAAATCGTATCTGATATACTCGTCGCTTGCTGCACGCACTGCGTCTCTCTCTCTCTCTCTCTCTTACCTGATCGAGAGACGCGTGGCCGGTAGCGCAGTTTTCCTTCGTGAGGCAGGTTCCAAAATACGTTATATTAAAATATATGATATTACGTTATTAAATAATTTATAACTGCTCACAAGGACCGCGGAGGCGTCGGAGTAAGCAACGGGAAATATATATTTTATGTTAAATATAATCAGGCAATATAAATTAATTGAAAGCACGATTTAATAGAAAAGAATTAATTTATTACAAAAAAATATAAATATAATCAAGATAAAATGTGAACTAAATGAGAATGAAATTGAATAATATATAAAAAGTAATGTACGCGTCTATTGAGAGAGTGAGCAAAGGGAGGGCGCGTCGCGAACTAAATGATCCTCGCTTATGACGCTGATCGGTTATATAACCGATGATACAATATACCTGAACAAGTATCTCTCGAGGAAGAGATACTTGGATATCGCACAGTATAATTATACTTACAATAACGCACTGGCTAGCTTACACTAATTACCTACGTGCACGTAGACGCCGCTCGCCCGTTATCGAAGCTTCTCCCCTGTACGTAACCAATACGTGAATGCTCTGGAGTAGATCGGTGGAACACGTCTCTTCCCGATCCTTGAATTCCGCTGAGCCCTACCAACGTGGTTGCCTGGACGTAGATCGGTGGAATCTTATGCACGTCGATCAACGTATTTGTTGGCACTTAATGGCTGACCGCTAAGACGCGCGAAAAGCGGTCAAGCAAAACTCTACAGAAAGAATTTCTGAGAGTTGCAACTAGCCAATATAATATAATACGCAATTCGGTATAAACTCACGACTTTTAATTAAGACAATGTCTCGCTCTATCAATTGCGAACTTAGTCTACCGTATTATATGTCCACGTGGCGAAATTCTCTAAATGAGCACAGCGCGGCTTAGATTTCGTGCTAACGCAACGGTAGCCGGAAACTCTCTGAAGCGCCTCGCGGCCGGCTCGCTTCTCGCTCGCGTGCCGGTCGTCAAGATACGCACTTCTTTACTCGTCTTAGACGAGATATATGACCGAGCGTTTATTCTATTTTAATACCTAAGCGCGCAAGATTCAAACATGGTAGAATACCGTTACATTTTTAACAATTAAATATTTTATTATTTATGTTCTAATTAAATATTTTGTTGTATTAATTAATTTCTTTATCAGATCGATTAAATAATTATTTGATTATCTTAATGAAATAATTATTAAAACAATCAATTATTATTTAATAACATATTTACTAAATCGAGTATTAGTTATCATCCTTTATACTCAAACAAACTCGTGTTTTAAATACGTGTCTTGCTAAGTGAATAACTTAGCAAAATATGTACTAAAGTTAATAAAAATTACAGAGAAATCTGATTCAATACTTGTTAAAATCAAGTAAATCCACTATTTGATTCAACTACATAATTTATTCCATTCAAATAACACATATTTGATCTAAAAGAAACATTTATTGTTTTTACAAAATCATTTAGTTCGATGGTTTGATGATACTACCGCTTGGTGGCGTCGTTAATTTTCGATCTCGCAAGCGGTAAGAGGGCTTATAAGTTAATATATAAGAAAGTTAAAAATCCAAGATAATACGTAAATTGTAATGCGAGCGAAATTTATGTTAAATTTACTGCGTGTGCAATCACTGTATAAAGCATACTAATGTTAGTATGTTAATAATTGTTATTCTTTACCATATAAATAAATGTAATTATATTTACCTGTCCTTTAATGAGAGTCATCAATTCATTGATGTTAATAAATAAATATAAATCACTGAAAGCAAATACTGTTGATTAAAGACAGTATTTGTTCGATTAAAATATCTATAAATCGAATTAATTAAATATTTCTTTACTTTGAAGAAATATTTTATTTGGGAAACCGAATAATTTATCAATGACGAGTAATATTTGTTTTGATTAACAAAACTTAATATTCAAATGGACTTCAATTTTACTGGATGGATTTTTATTCAAATAGACTATTATTTTATTTAATTGGTAATACAAAATATTTTATTACTTTCAAAAAATAATTCACAAATTCAAAAACATATTTGTGTGGATTAAAAAACCTTAATGTTCAAATTAGAATTAATGTGATGAAATTATTAATTAGAAGACAAAATTTTGTTTGAATTATTTAAATATTGTATAAAAACAATGAATTAATTTTATTAAATCAATATTTATGATATTAAATGGATTTTATTTTAAGTGCGAAAAATAAAATACATAATTAATTTAATTAAATATACTTTTGATGCGATGAATTTTTTTTAAACAATCAATTAATTTTATTAAATTAATTTTTGCGTTGTTTGATGAGTTACATTTTTATTTAAGATTATAAAAGATTTAATTAATTCAATAAAATATATTATTATCGCAATAAAATAATTGATTAGAAAAATAAATGTGTCTTTATATTAATAAAATTTTTTGTTAAGACATTGAATTAATTTTATTAAATCAATTTTTGCAATATTCAATAAATTAAACTTTTATTTGAACATATAAAATATTGAACTAATTTAATTTCAATATAGCATTAATATGATGAAATAATTAATTAGAAAAACAAATGGACATTTTAATTGTTAATTTTTTTTATTAAAACAATGAATTAATTTTATTGAATCAATCTTCGCGACATTTAATAAGTCAAATATTTAATTGAAAATACAAAATATTATTTGATTTAATTCCAATATATATATATTAATGTAATGAAATAATCAATTAGAAAAACAAATGGGCATTTTAATTGAAAAAATTTTTTATAAAAACAATGAATTAATTTTATTGAATCAATCTTCGCGACATTTAGTAAGTCAAATATTTATTTGAAAATAGAAAATATTATTTGATTTAGTTACTATATGCATATTGATGTAATGAAATAAGCAATTAGAAAAACAAATATGCATTTGAATTAATAAAAAATTTTTTTAAAACAATAAATTAATTTTATTCAACCAATATTTGTGATGTTTAGTAGAATCAAATATTTATTTTAAAAAATGAAATATTTATTCGATTCAATTAAAATATTTGTAATAATGTAACAAAATATTTTATGTGCCGCCCGCACCTAAGGGATTTCATTGATTCAATTAAGCCTTACTTAATCCAACTAAATTTTTTTCTCAGTGTAGAGAGATTCAATAAAAAAATTTTTGGAAACTTTCTGAGTTATTCTTACGTTCGATTTACTAAACAATTCAAGTTTTTATAATATATCTTTGCAACTCAACAAAACAGTTAACACCTAACAGTTTTTTAATTTTTATCAAAGTAAAAAAATATCAATCGCCTTAAAATTTATTCTATGCTAATAGCTCTCTCTCTCTCTCTATCTTTCTCTGTCCAGTGAGTATAGTTGGCTGCCTGTTTGTAACGCTCTGCTTGTTTTTGATATTGTTGCTGCTTAATCCTGCCTACGGGCGTTTTGTTACAGGTAACTTGCACGCTAAAATTGCAAGGCATTTGGTGAATAAAAAGGTTTTGGCTGTTTTTTGTGCCTTGCATTGGATTTTTTGCTTTTTGTGGTGACAATTTTGAGGAGGTTATGTTGGATTGGTGGCATGGCTGAGAAATTTTATTGACTTTCACGCACCACTTGCTATTCTGCCGTCCAAAGTAAGAAAACCTTAACTCCAATGGGATTCCAATGTAGTTAACCACTTTTACACTTTGGACGGCAGTATTCTTGGTACTACTATTCGCCGTATTCCATATCAGCTGTTAAGGAAGTTTTCCACTTAACCAACTACAGTGATCTGCATCCGACTATACGCCACGTTTTCTTGATTGTCACAGTGCTTACTGCCTACATCTTTACCTCTGATTTTTAGGTTAGTGCTCTCTTATTGTTGCCACGATATGTGTGTATGTGATGGTTGTGTGTTTGGTGTGTAAGTGTGAGATCATGCGCTCTGCGCCTTCACTTCAATGTGCACATTGTAATAATCTTTACCATTTTACTTGCTGCGATTCTACTTGGTTCATAGGTGATCGTAGAATTGCTTGCTGTGCCCGTTCTACGCGTGCATATAGGCAACGTGACACGTGCATTGAAGGTTTTGCTGTTGGATCAGAGCGTGAATTCGAGCTCGAGAGTATCGCATCACCGCTTCTAGTAGGAAAAAGGGGCGTGACTTCGCCTAATACATCTTTGGAACCGCTAGCTCGCAAGCGTTTCCCTAGCTTAGGTGGTAGCTCCTCACACTCTGATCATTCTATATTGCCGGGTGGGGCGTCTACGCCTACTTGTCCCTCTTCGCCGTCGCAATACTTGACAGACGCTTCTCTGCCTTCTGTAGCCGCTGTGCTTGATAGTACGTCTCTTTCTCATAAGCATACTGAGTTGGCAGCTGACATCAAGATGAATAATGATACTAACTCTGTTGCTATGCCTGATAAAATTCCACCACCTTGGTTCTTGGAGTTTAAGGAAGGCCTTGCTATTACTCTTGGTGAGATAACATCAGGTATTAAAGGTATTGCTACTAGAATTGACAATCTTGAATTGGCTGTTAAGGAAGCCAAGGAGAAATGTGCCACAAATTCTCGGCGTATTGAATCTCGTATTTTGCGCACTGAGTCTGTGTTGTCTCGTCCTTATAAGGATTCTTGTGAGATCTTGGTCTCGGGTCTGCCGTTAGAAATTGACTCACTG
This sequence comes from Anastatus disparis, assembly GCA_017163975.1. NCBI lineage: Eukaryota > Metazoa > Arthropoda > Insecta > Hymenoptera > Eupelmidae > Anastatus > Anastatus disparis. The sequence continues at coordinate 3,813,749 of JAFFSR010000301.1, read as the reverse complement.
AGTATTGATAATTTTATGATGATCCTCACTCCCATGGGACTCAATATTGATAGATCGCACTTCCTTAGTGTGCGTAAATGGTTGCCTAAAACTGCTGGTGAGGATCAGAGCAATGACGAGGTTAACATCACTAAAAATTCAGTGGTAGTTCAGTGTTCATCCAGTCACATCCGTGATCGTGTGGTTGTATCGGCTTATAGACTGCATGATTTTCCATGTAGGCGCATTTTTGATTGTGGCGGCAACTCTAAAGTCTTTCTGCGGGCGTTATGGCCTAAAGAGGTATATTCATTGTTGAAAAAGGCTAAGGCGGCTAAGAAGGATCTTAACTATGAGTGGCCTTTTGTCACTGATCTCAAGGTATATATGAGACGCACGAAAGACTCTGCTCCTATTCTCATCGCTTCTGAAGCTGATCTAGCTTCTTTACCTCATAATCAAAAATGAGTTTTGAAAGACTCGCAGGTTGTTTCGTCCGATGTATTGTCCCCTAGTCACTTAAGTAATGTTTTTTCTCCAAATCCTTTAATTGATTATTTAAATGTTGCCCACGCAAATGTTAACCGCCTAAAAACTCATCTTAACGAAATTGAATTCCAGTGTAGGTCTAAGGCTTATGATATTTTTGGAGTCACAGAGACTTTTCTTTCGGATCTAGATTCCACTACCATCATAAATATAGATGGTTATGAGTTTTTCCGGTTGGATAGACAAGGCAAATCGGGTGGTGGTATTGGTGCTTATGTTCGTGATACCTTTAAAACCAAAATTCTACATCATTCTGATCCTTCTTTTAATAATACCCCGGAATTTCTCATATTAGATATAAGTATTGGTGCAAACTCTTTACTTTTCTGTATAGTTTATGTAAGACCTAAGGCTTCTTTGCTCGATAGTCTCTTTAATGTCCTATCTAAGCATACGTATAACTACAAAAATATTATAATAATTGGTGATTTCAACATTAATTTAAATAAGTCTTCATACTCGTCCGATGCTCTTCGGTCATGTTTTGATTCTCTATCATTGTTTCTGGCACCCTCTGAGGCCACTCACCACGTTTTAACCTTGGATCATGATTCTCACACTTGGCTGAATTTATTTGCCATAAACGATAGGTCAGCTTTACTAGCATATGAAAAGTCAAATGCTTCATTTATTGCTGGTCATGATTAATTGAAATTAAATCCAAGTTTTCTAAACCCGAAAGGGATGTTAAATCTTTCTTAACTAGAAACTTTAGTAATTGTAATACTACTGCTCTTAAACTTGAACTTTCTCAATGTCTATCTTCATGTTTTCCTGCGAGTCTATTATCTACTTTTTCTCCTTATGTACTGTCAACTCCATTATACTCTACTAACTCAAGTTCAATTACTTTACATCAACCTCTTTCTGAACTGGCTAAATCGAGTGGCCACTTTATTGATGCTAAGGTTACTAATTTTACCTCTAGTTTTGTTAAAGTCTTCGATAAATTTGCTCCTGTTAGAGTTGTTAAAATTTTACCTAAGCGGAAACCATGGGTTTCTCATGATTTACGCTTACTTATGAAACGTCGTGATAACTACTATCGCTTGGCTCGGAGAACTGGTTCGGCAGATGACTATGCTCGTTTTAAACAGTTACGAAATGAAGTCTCTAACTCTCTCTCTAAATCAAAAGATGATTATATAGCTAACAAGCTTTTATCTGCTCCTTCGGTCAAAAATAAATGGTCTGAACTTCGCAAGTTAGGACTTGCTTCAAATACTCTGCCATCTCCTCTTAAATATTTTTCTTGATCGACGCTCTTAAAGCATTACACATCGGTTTCATCTATTAGCCCTGCTCTGACTAATGCTGACATTGACCGTGTTCTCTCCACGCCTCTTAGATCAGATATTCCAGTCTTTGATTTTACTCCAACTAGCTCAAACATTGTAGTAAATATTCTGCGTTCGGCTGGCTCTAAAGCTGTTGGTCCTGATTCTATTTCTGCTGAAATGCTTAAGCTTGTGGACAATTCCATAGCTGATGGTTTAACCTCTATTATAAATGACTCTCTTGTTCATGGGTATTTCCCGACAGCTTGGAAAAGAGCGTTCCTATTACCATTGTCCAAGCAGATTAAGATCGACAGCCCAACTCAGACTCGTCCTATTGCCAAACTATGTGAGATCTCTAAAGTTTTGGAAAGGGTGGCACACACCCAGTTTTCAGCTCATCTGGAGTCAAATCTTTTGCTTGATACTTATCAAACTGGGTTTAGAAAGGGTCATAGTACTCAAACAGACCTATTACACTTGTTGGATGATTGTAGGATTGCTATCGATCGCCGTATGGTTACTTTGCTACTTCTCTTTGACTTCTCTAAGGCGTTTGATAGAGTTCCTCATGTTGATCTGCTTGTCAAGCTACGTTCTAAGAACTGCTCTGATACTGTCATTAAATGGTTTGCCTCCTACTTATCCGATGTATCTTATTCTGTGATGGATAACTTGAATAATACTTCTGAATGGTCGTCTGTATCGGCTGGTGTTCCTCAGGGTAGTGTCCTGGGGCCACTATTGTTCTTGGTTTATATAAATGACATCTCTGATGTGTTGTCTTCATCTAAACATATACTCTTTGCAGATGACCTTCAAATTTATAAGTCCTTCCCACCGGTAAATCTGGTAGATGAGGTAAATCTTATTAATCATGAGATTGCTTCTGTGGTAAAGTGGGCAAATGATAATGGTTTGTTGCTGAATGCGGGAAAAACACAAGCCATAATCATTGGTAGTGAACAGTATATCTCTCGATTGAAGGATAATCCTGCTCCTGAGATTCTGGTTGGTGATACCATTGTTCCCTATTCTTCGGTAGTGAAAAATCTTGGTATATGGATATCTTCCACTCTTGACTGGAATAAGCAAGTCTCTGCGACGATTCGTAAGGTACATGCTACTTTATGGTGGCTGAAATTTTTATAAACATGCTTTGTCTCAGGATACTAGGAAACAGCTCGTCGAGTCCCTTATTTTTCCGCATTTTGATTATGCAGCAGTCACTTATGATGATATTCCACAAACACTAAACTTGCGTCTGCATAGAGCCTTTAATGCTTGCATTCGTTTTGTTCATGGCCACATAGGCAGCCGTAACAGAGTGATGCCTTTCCGCCTTCAATATCGTTGGCTTTCGGTTCAAAATAGACGCCTATACTTGAAAATCTCCTTGGCATTCAACGTGCTTGCTCATGGTAACCCATCATACTTAGCCACTAGGTTCGTAAGGCAACACATTAATGCGTCTGTGCGTTCCTCTGCTAGGTTACCACCGAGACTATTTATTTGTCCTAACGTTCGCACGGCTGCTATGCAGCATTCTTTGGTCTATTCTGCGGCTGACTACTTCAACAAAGAACTCTCTTCATTAGAGTCTTTTACTTCTGAAGATTTTCTCACTTTTAAACGTTATTTGTACGAAAGACTTCTATTGAGTGAGTGTGAATCGTGGCAGCATGAGATGAGTGCTGGCTGATCTTATCAGCTGGTCACTATTAATGGCATAGCGTCTTGTGATTTACTCAATATACGCATTTTTGTCCTAATATACTTCTGTTTGAAATTACTTAAATTACTTAATTTTAATTTTAACTAGAATTAAAACTTATGTTAGTTACCTTTAAACACTTGAATTGAAAAACTTTAAAAACTTTACGAGCATACTATACTCACTTGTTAAATCTACACTATTCTTACTATTATTTTTTGCTTTTATTGTTAATTGATTTGAAATATTAATTTGAAACATTATTATTATTGTTATTCGTCGTTGTATTTTCTTATTGTGTCAGACAGGGTGTTTACCCCAAGGCCAAATAAAGTTTGTCTATGTCTATGTCTCTCTCTCTCTCTCTCTCTCTCTGGCTTTAGTTTGTTAATAAAATTATAAGCGTTTTTCCTACAAAACTTTTTGATTTTTAAAATTATTTTATTTTTATTGTTTGTACAAACGTTTCTGCATTTGAAGAAGTAATAAGGAATTCTTAAAAACAAAGTAATTACGTATGAATATCTACTAGCTATAAAACATAAATGTTAGGCAGAGAATATATAATATAGTAAAATATATAATATGGTAAGGTTTAAGAGCGAATCGAATATATCTGTCCTTTTCTAATAAAAGAATTGATTTTTTTACAAAAACTAATTATTTTAGCAAAAAATAAAGAGATTGCCTCAAGAGTTCATACAAAAATGCATCTCGTATGAAAAAAGCTGCCAAGTACTTTGGTGCAATGCTTTCTCATAGAGCTCATTGAGTTAAAGTAATTTGATTTGATTTTTTAAAATGTGATTTCAATTTAAAATACAATTGCTATTTAAGAAAAATTAGTGAATGTGAGAGAATGATTAGTAAATAGGAAGAGAGAGACAAGGACGGATGAAAACAGGGTAAAAATGAGGATCAATCTGAGAAAAAAGGACAAAGAGGAAGGGAGGAAGTGAGAAAAGAGTAAGTGACAGCGTTAAATCAGAGATAAAAAAAAGTGATCAAAGAGCTACCCTAAGAAAATTATTTTTCAAAAGCTTGTTTTATAAAGATAGCAGAAAATAACTTGTATACAAATTTTAGAGCAAATCTTTTGAGTAATTTACGTAAAATAGAAGAAAAAATAAAAAATGAAAATTTAAAAAAAAAATATGAAAAATTTTTTAAAATTAAAACTACGCTAAGGAAATCCGTTTTTAAAAGTCTTACTTCTTTTGGCAGTTGCAAATAATTCCCGTGCAAATTTTAAAGCAAATTCATCAAGTAATTTACGTAAAATACAAAATAAATGAAAATTCGAAAATTTTTTAAAAATTCTTAAAATGGCTCTATAAAAAAAAATACTCAAAGAATACCAATTTTCAATAGCTTCCCGTCTACTAATACAAAAATATAGATAGTATGCGAAATTTGAAGCAAATCCATCGAGTAATTTTCGAGATCTAATTGGCTGAATAAATAACATTTTCTTTTCGAAATTTCTTTTTCAAAATTTTAAAAATTCTCTAAAATTAAAACTACAAAATGAAAATCAATTTTTGATAATTTTCCTTCTTTTGGCAGTTGCAAATGATTTTCCTGCAAATTTTAGAACAAATCTATCGAGTACTTTACGTAAAATAAAAAAAATAAGAAGAAAAAAATCGAAATTTTTTTTTCAAATCTTTAAAATTCTCTAAAATTGTAACCACTCTAAGAAAATTAGTTTTTAAAAGCTTATTTTTTTCAGACAATATCGAATACATCGTACAAAATTTTTGGAGAAAATTTATAGTATGTTTTACGCAAAATAGAAGATGAATGAAAAATAAAAATTTTTTTTTAATTTTCAAAATACTCTAAAATTAAAACTGTTCTGAGAAAATATGTTTTCCAAAGCTTGTTTTTTTCAGAGCAAATAACTTGCATTTAAATTTCGAAGCAAATCTATAAAATGATTTTCGTAAAATAGAAAAAAATTAAAAATAAAAACTTTTTAAAAAATTTTAAAAATGCTCTAAAATTAAAAGTGCGCCAACAAAATCAGTTTTTAAAAGTTTTTCTAATTTTGGTAGTCGAAATTAAGTTTCATACAAATTTTCAAACAAAAATGCTCTAAAATTAATAGTGTGCCAACAAAATCAGTTTTTAAAAGTTTTTCTAATTTTGGTAGTCGAAATTAAGTTTCATACAAATTTTCAAACGAATTCTTCGAGTAGTTTACGTAAAATACAAAAAAAATGAACAATCGAAATTTTTTAAAAATAACTAAAATGGCTATAAAATTAAAACTACACTAAGAAAACCAATTCTCAATAGCTTCCGCACCAGTTGATTGAAAAATTGAATTGTATGGGAAATTTAAAGTAAATTCATCGAGTAGTAAACGGAAAAAACCAGAAAAATAAGAAATTTTTTTTTTCTATAAACAACTCTAAAATTAAAACTACGCTAGAAGATCCAATCATCAATAGCTTCCCAGCAAGTTAGACAAAAAAATAAATTGCATGCAAAATTTGAAGCAAATCCATCGTGTAGTTCTCGACATACAATTTACTAACTGACATCACACGCACGCACGCACACGCACACACACACACACACACACACACAGACATTTTCCGGAAACCACTTTTTTCGACTCCCTGATTTTAAATATGTACAAATTCATGAAAAAATAGAAAAATAATTTTTTTATTGATGCAATGCTTTCTCTATGAGAAAGCAAAAAAGCAATATTCTTTGATGATAAAAAATTAATTTTATTGCTTTATTTCCAAGAAAATCTTGAAAAACTTAAAATATAGACGTTAGAGTAAACAATTTGATTTTTTAAGGTCAAATCAAAGAAAATTTTGCTTTATGTGATACGAGTTGTAGCTTTCTCTTTATTTTTCGCTAAAATTATTACTTTTTGCAAAATATTAATTCTTTGATTAGAAAAAAACAGAGATATGCGATCTCCTCAGTTGCAAATTTATTAATATTGGTAAATGTTTATTTTATGAAAAATTGAAACCAATCCCGAGTGTGGACAAGTCAAGGAATTTACCAAAACATTATACACAAAAAGTTATAAGCAAACTTTCGATATATAGTATTTTGAGATTAGGTTTATCGAGTTCAATATCTAATTTTCATTCAAAGTTTATAGAAAAAAAATGATTTTAACTAAATTTTTATTTTAACAAAAATTACTGTATCAACATAGCTCCAATGCGGACAAGTCATTATATTTGTATGAATAAAGAATTTAAAAGATATCAATAAAATAAAAAAAGCAAAAATCGATTCCAACAGTGCCGACATCTCGTTAAAAGAAATTAAAGTCAACTGACTGCACAAGTGAATAATTATAAATGTAATATTTTAGGCTGATTCCATTTCAAATTGAACAGCTTGTATACACTCAAGTCACCAATCACTGCACCGATGGAGTATGTTATTTTACTCTGAAAATAAGGAGACACGTATTTTTTTTTTTACTGAAATATCAAAATTACATAAGATATGCACATTTGAAAATTGCATACAAAAACTAAATGTTCAAGCTGAATAGTTGACAATAACTTTAGAGGGCATCGTTTTACCAATTTTCAATGAATTTTGGTAAACCTTCTTTTGTTTTATTCTGTTTGGAGCCCTCTTCAATTCAGTGCAAGAAATTAAAAGAAAAACTAAAAAATGACTGAGATATATGCATTTTACCAAAAAATTTTTATGCACATGCATTTTTCTCAAAAAGGCCATCATGACGATTAACGTTTCACAACGTTTGACTTTTTTTTTCTTGTCTTCCACTTCAGTCAGTGCATGTATAGCTGTTCTGCCAATAAATATATATGATATTAATTATATGTAATGACCAATATATAAATCTGATTTCGAATAAACTCCTTTATTTTTTACGAGATTCCTTGATTTATTTATCATATATTTGCTTACATTCGTGAATAGTGAGCAAATTTTTATTTTGCTTAATTTTGAAGGTAGTAGAGTTAGAAGTTTTATTTTCTCTAAAACAGAAGAGCATTTTTATGAAGCTAATTTGAAATTTTTTACAAATTCATCCCAATAGTTTTTAGTCGAACTTTCGTTCGATTCTATTGATTAAACTCAAATGCCATACGTATGTTCCAATTTACTTCCGACAGTAGCAGAAAAAACTGAAATTGAGGATTTTATATTTTTAGATACGTAATTTTCCCTTAAATTTTCGGGTATTATAGTTTTTCTTTTTAGAGGTGAGACGCATCCAGGTCAAACTGTATTAACGGGATGTCGGAGTTGTTAGAATCGATTTTTGCTTTTTTTATCTGATTGATATCTCTTAAAATTGACTATTTAAACAAATATGATGACTTGTCCGCGCTAAAACTACAGTAACTCAATCATTTTTCTTAAAAAAAAAATTCACACAGACTTGTTATTTTTTCATGAACTTTGAATGAAAATTAGATATCAAGCTTGATAAATCTAACCTCAAAATACTATACATTGAAAGTTTGTTCATAACTTTTTATGTGTAATATTTTAATAAATTTCTTGAGTCGTCCGCACTCAGGATTAATCTTATAAATTTTCTTTCTGTAGTGAAAGAATATGATTTGACGCACCGTTTACTCATGAACTTTGAATAAAAATATTATTAGGAGGAGATAACTACGATATCCTCTTAAAACTTTCGTTTAATTTCTCTATTCGTTCGGGTGTCCTTGGAATAAAATCTTCATCTTTTCCATTAAAAAGTTCAGTGGTTTCATTTTCAGATGAAGTCTCAAGATCACTTAAAATCATTTTTGATATGCGTTCATTACAATTTGTGCATACATAAGTGGATGGCAGTATCTTTAAATCTGGACAAATTAATGGCTAAATCTTCCAACAGTCTAAAACGTAAATTATTGTTCTTATCATAAACTTCCTTCTTATGCATTTGAAAAAATCAAGACATGAAATTCGGACATTGTAATTACACAGTTTTGTTTACTTTACCACAAGCCCGAGTTTTCACAAGTACCTTTCAAATCAGTCGTAAGAATAACTAGCTTCCATATAACAGTTCCAATATGCTGTTTTGGTTACGTGATATATTTGTTCGCGAGTTGGCCTTCTATTGTTAAGTATTTATTTTTATATAACGAATTTACATATATATGTACGCATACACACATACACACACACACACACACATATATATATATATATATATATATATCTATATATATATATTGTGACGTGATTCGTCCCAATAAAATCTTTTTTTGTAACAATTAAAAATTTTTACTACTATGCACGCATACTCAAACACACCATCGGTGCATTCACCGACCCAGGCGCATCTTTAATAAATTAAATAAAGTTATTAATAAAGAGATTTTTTTTTGTTTGTGTAGATTCAGTGCGGGCGTATTAAATAAATTTAAAGTGATTGTGACAACGTTAAATAGTAAAATTAGAAAAATTAATTGTTGCGAGGCTTAGTTATAAATTCGTAAAAATTGACTGTAAAAGTTTAATTTGTAGACCGATAAAGTGAAATCAAAATTGACCACGTGTTCAACGATTTCGTTGACCGGTTAAATTCTCTTTTAAATTAATTATATTAAGGGAATGTAAAATACCGACATTACAGATTTCCAAATATTTGATTTTTAATCCAAAATTTTAAAAAATATCTCTTTATTACAGCCTTCCATTTTCACTAATAAAAAGCCTAATATAGAGATTTTTTGGAAAATTTTTGAATAAAAATTAAAAATTTGGAAAACTGCAATGTCGGTAACTATGTATAAATCATATACCCTATTATATTTCCTTAAATGAAATTTTCATAATAAGTTTTCTTTGGACTGACTGGGAAAATAAAATTTGAGATCGGTGGACATAGTGGTGCGTGTTACGTAACACATTTCATGACGCGGGCCTTAACGGCCATCTTGCAAATTAGATTCTCTTGTAACTAGTCTGCGTTGACTAGCAATTTACAATAAATTGAGAATTAAATTTTTAGATCGTCAGAAATCATAATTAAATATTTTTTTTTACAAAGATATAATAAATTTCGAGAGTGCGGGAGTGAAAAATCGACCACGTGTCTAACGGTTTCGTTGACCGGAAATTTAAATTAATTACAGTAATAAATCAAATGAAATTATAAAAAAATTATCTTTCTGATTGTGTTTTTTTTCTTGACCGGTAATTAAAACCAATAAACCGATAGACACGTAAGATTAGAGTGATTAGTGTGAGAGAGAGAGAGATAAGTGCGCGGGCTCTTATGTGCGGCGGGCAGCCATATTGTCAAAAACAGAAGAGCGAGGTCGCTTACGCCGACCATACCGTGGAATTCATTTTTTTTGTTACTACTATTAGAATAATAGACTATTATCTCAATTAAAGTGTTACATAATAATAAAATAAAATTTAACTTTATTAAGTTTTCACTGACCGGAATGTATGGGTTATGAGTGTGCGCGTGTAATAAATTTCATAGAATAAATTAATAGCAGAGATTAGTAGAGATTGCCAATGCCGTGTTAATGAAACGTGCCGAATTCGATCATGACGATCCTTGCGGCGCTTCTGGAACTATACGCGCAAAGCTCCTCCACGTCTACACACGCGTAGAGAAGCAAGCGAGAGGGGAGGAGACAAACACACGAAACACGAGGCTTCCAGTGGCGTAGGTAAACTTACGGCGAACCCGCTTTAGCTTGTTTTCGCCTCGATACTTTATAGCTTTATTTCAATGCGATTAATCCTCCCGAAAATTTTTTGATTAATTACATATTTTTGTTTAAAACAGATACATATTTTAATAATAAAAATCATTAAAGTAATCAAACAAATAAATAATAATAAATAAAATCTTTTGGGGGGCGATGAACATATGTAACTTTTTATCCTCTTCAACAAACGAATGCGGTGGCTGTGGTCACTAAGTTTTTACACACTTTGCTCTCTACTTCTGCCAAGTTCAAACCCGAAGATCCACCTATTTTTTTATTTTTTATTTTAAAACATTATATATTTTTGTAATCAATTTTCATAGCGGAAAAAATAAAATTAAAAATTCATTTAACACCATAAATTCTATTTTATTTTAAAAATATAAAAAAATATATTTACAGATAGGGATGGAAAAAAGTTTTAATGTCAATATTACATGGCTATATAACTTATATTAATATGAAATAAAAACTAAGCTAGTTCTGTAATTTTTTCCTACTAAATATAAAAGATATTAAAGTTGTTTCTTCAATCTCACTCAATTGCAAATAATAAAACCTTTTTTGTTCCTTAAAAAAAAGACCTTTTCTAAATTTATATAAATTTATGACATTTTTAACTAATTTAATAAAAATAGAAAATAAATATAAATAATTCTAATTTTATTTTAGATAAGTAAAATAATAAATTTACCTGAAAAAATAAATAATTTTACGAATTTAAACTTCATTAAAGCGCATTTTAAATAAAAAATACATTGAATATCATTAATATTTTTAAAAATTGGACTTTTTCTTCTTTCTTTTATTAAATATATTTTTATAATATTATCAATTATTATTTTCAAAACGAAAAAAATGATTTAACAAACATAATAATTTAAGTTCTCACAAGACATATTAAATAAAATTTTCGCTACATTTTAAATAGCCTAAATTCTGTTAATTTCTCAAAAACTGGCATTTTTTAAACTTATATAGGAGCATGATGATATTGTTTTTAATTCATTTAATAAAAATTCAACATAAAATATTTATAAACATCATTTTATTTTAGACACATAAAAGAATGAAAAAATGCTTTTATTAAAACTATATCCTTTTTAATATCAGTAATATAGTAGCAAATATCTTAATATCAGGTTTTTAATTTCTTTTTATTGAATTAACTTAATATTGTAACGGTTATTTATTACACGTTACAAAAGAAATTAGATTTAAATTAGATAATAAAGAAAAATACAAAATCAAGGATTGAACGTAAATGATAAAATAAAAGAAACGATTAACTAATATGACAATATTTGAATTTACAAGAAAGATATTCTCTAGAAAGAGCTAGCAATAGAGGAGGGCGCGACGCGAACTAAGTTACACTAAATTCTAGTAATATCACGCACGCACTTTATAACGTAAAGTTTCTACCAGGAAAGAATCCTTACTTTATGAAACTTACAATTACTTACAATATCGTCGAGAAGCTTCTCTTATACCGGAGATCCTACGCTGATCGCTCGCTCGTTGGCCAACGGTTATAACGCTGCAGCAATCCTGGTCGCTGAAGCTAGTCAAAGCGCGCTCTCGAGAAGTCGTCTCTGGACGAACAAAGGTCGCTACCTTCCTTAATCAGGATAACGCCTTGGGTTTGATAATGCACGTGTCTCACGGTTCGTATAGAAGCCCGAGTCTTGACACGGAATAAATGCACTAACAAAAGTTATCGACTATTTGCACCTATTGCAATGTGTTCTCAACGACAGCCAGAAAAGGTCTCCCGCGCCTCGTGGTCGACTCGGCGTTCTTCCCTTGATGATCAGTAAGTTACGTATTTCTTCGCGTAACTCTGACGGCTTGTATGACCGCGCGCGCGTCGTATATTATCTACTACTCGCGCGATATTCAAACACGGTAAAATACCGTGACAATATAAATTTATAATGTCGATAATTTGATTTAAGAAAAATGAAACTTCACGAAACCTTGCAAATTTCACAAAAGCGTGTTTTCAATGAAAATGACTTTAAATTTTATTTTATTTTTTAAAAATTTACATAGAATTTTAACATTGCCAAAAATTAAAAAAAAATTGATTTCAATGTTTTCTTTGTAATTATTACAATGGTTCCAAACTTTGAACCATGATATGAAAAGCATTTAAAATTTTTTCAGTTTGACAATTAATTAGGAAATAATTTTATCCATATTGTTAATTTTTAAAAATAGTAGTTTATGTATGAAGTACATATTTTTTTATGTTTTGACGTTTATTATATCTTTTTAAAGTATATTTTTTACTGTTATTTAGGATGAGAGTAATGGATAGAGCTCTTGCCTTCAACGCGGAGGGCATGGGTTCGAATCCTGGCCAGGTACCTCTAACTTTTTTTTCGAAAGAAAATAAGTGTATGTGCCATTTATATCGCGACTCTTTAAAAAATCCGACCTCATTGGGTATCGGTTGATTGTTGGTTACAAAAGTGGCTGACCATCCATCGGTAGTCAAAGTTTTCGGTATGGTGGGTCTGACAGTCCTAGCCTGATGTAATGTGTTAAACAGATGCCGGGCAGCGGACTTCCTCGACTTCACCATATATAAAAGGTTAATCATATGGAGGACAATATCCTTTATATATTAATTTAAAAAAAAAAAAAAAATGTAATTTTTATTTAAAATGCGCTTTAATGAAGTTGAAATGTAATTTTTATTTAAAATGCGCTTTAATGAAGTTTGAATTCATAAAATTATTTATTTTTTCAGGTACATTTATTATTTTACTTATCTAAAATGAAATTAGAATTATTTATATTTATTTTATATTTTTATTAAATGAGTTCAAAATGTCATAAATTTATATAAATTTAGAAAAGGTCCTTTTTTTGAGGAACAAAAAAGGTTTTATTATTTGCAATTGAGTGAGAATGAACAAACAACTATAATTCAAAATAATTTTTTTTTCTATCTTTAAAAGGAGGTCACGTATTTCTGTCCTTTTTTAATCAAAGAATTGAGTTTTTTACAGAAACTAATAACTTCAGCAAAAAATGAAGAGAAAGCCGCAGCTCGTAATCAAAAAAGCAATATTTTCTTTGATAAGAAAGAATTAATTTTATTGCTTCGTTTTCAAGAAAACCTTGAAAAACTTAAATCATAGAGGTTAGGGAGGACAATTTGGTTTTTCGAGGTTTTCTTGAGAACGAAGCAATAAAATTAATTTTTTGTTATCAAAGAAAATATTGCTTTTTTTGATACACGATGCGGCTTTCTCTTCATTTTTTGATAAAGTTATTATTTTTTGTAAAAAAATCATTTCTTCGATTAGAAAAGGACAGAGATACGTGACCTCCTCTTAATATCTTTTATATTTAGTCGGAAAAAATTACAGAACTAGCTTAGTTTTTATTTCATATTAATATAAGTTATATCGCCATGTAATATTGACTTAAAACTTTCTTCTATCACTATCTGTAAATATATTTTTTTTTATTTTTTAAATAAAATAGAATTTAAGGTGTTAAATAAATTTTTAATTTTATTTTTCCCGCTATGAAAATTGATTACAAAAATATATAATATTTAAAAATAAAAAAAAAAAAAAAAATAGGTGGATCATCGGGTTTGAACTTGGCAAAAGTAGAAAGGAAAATGCGTAAAAACTTAGTGACCACAGCCACCGCATTCGTTTGTTGAAGAAGATAAAAAGTTACATATGTTCATCGCCCCCCAAAAGATTTTATTTATTGATATTTACTTGTTGGATTACTTTAATGATTTTTGTTATTAAAATATGTATCTAATTTAAATAAAAATATGTAATTAATCAAAAAATTTTCGGGAGGCTTAATCGCATTGAAATAAAGCTAGAAAGTGTCGCGGCGAAAACAAGCTAAAGCGGGTTTGCCGTGAGTTTACCTACGCCACTGGAAGCCGCGTGTTTCGTGCGTTTGTCTCCTCCTCTCTCGCTTGCTTCTCTACGCGCGTGTAGACGTGGAGAGGCTTTGCGCGTATAGTTCGGGCATTTGTCCATGTGGCGGCAGTAGTTTACATTGTATTTTAACGGGCACGCTCTTACCTATGCTAATTGGCGATCTCTACTTATCTCTGTTAATAGACAGAGCGTTAACTATAAAATTTACAAATATATAATTTTTTTTGTTTTGTTATAAAGTAAACCGAAGTTCTAAATTAAAGTGTTGAAATTTAAACCAGTAAAATTTATTTTTTTTTTGCGTGTGTATACCTCTCCAAATTTCAGCTCAATAAAATTAACACCAGAGATCACCCACCTCCCAACCAAGACAGCCCGAGATTCATGCTGCCGATGAGTGAGCTGGAGGTCTGTCTGGCGCTCTCTAATAAATTAAAGATTCTTTCTTTTCGACTGACCGAATTTTGCATACGGGGACGGGCATAGTTATATTAACTCAATTAATAATTTGTTTATTGAAATTTTAATTATAACTAAATTCTCACATCGCAATATATATATATATATATATATCACTATTGATAGTATATACATACATACAAATGTATACAAATGATGAACAAAGCATACGACAGCGTTTGAATGTAGATTGCTTAAGACTTCCGAACGTATATACAAGCATTTTTCAACAATAAAATTTGTGAATTGTTTTCTCGCTCCAAACAAAAAATACGGGATCAAACAGGTACCATTAGATAGGTGATTCGGTCCTCTATCAGCCCAAAAAATTTCAGCAATAAAAAAGATGGCCTTTTTGAGAAAAGTGTATGTACATAAAAAGTGCATTTTTTGGTAAAATGCATATATCTTAGTCATTTTTTAGTTTTTTCTTTCAATTTCTTGCACTAAATCGAGGAGGGCTCCAAAAAGAATAAAATGAAAAAAGGTTTACCAAAATCCATTGAAAATTGGTAAAACGATAGCCCTCTAAAGTTATTGTCAACTTTTTCAGCTTGAACATTTAGTTATTGTATGCAATTTTCAAATGTGCATATCTTATGCAATTTTGATATTTCAGTAAAAAAAGAAATATGTGTCTCCTTATTTTCAGAGTAGAATAACATACTCCATCGGTGCAGTGATTGGTGACTTGAGTGTATACAGGCTGTTCAATTTAAAATGGAATAAGCCTTTAATATGGCAATTACAATTACGGCGACTTTAAAATTTAGATTTCATTTTTTAGTTTACAAATTAATGCTTTTAATACGTGAGATTTTTCATATCTTTTAATTTTCCACCATTTTTTAAAACTCACAGAATAGTAGAAAACTTGCAAATCCAAAAAATAAATTGTCAACTGCGTAGTAGAAATTTAGGCTAATCTCCGTAATCGCCTTCAGGCCGGAGTAGATCCTGATACCGACCGAGTAACAATTGAGTTGTTTGTTATTTACTCAAGTATTAATCGGTGTATCTTCAAATTAAAGGTTGAGCGCAATAGATATTATTATTATGAACATCTATGCACAAGAAAAAAAAATTCTACCGCTTTGTTTTTGAGAAAAGTAAGGAACACCGAAGTAAAAGTTTATGTTTATAATACTTTTGCGTTCCTTAATTTTCTCAAAAACAAATCGGTAGATTTTTTTTTTCTTGTGCATAAATATTTGTAATAATAATATCTATTGCGCTTAACCTTTAATTTGCAGATACACCGATTAATACTTGAGTAAATAACAAAAATTTCAATTAGACAAGGACAGCGAATCCGGCCTGCTCTTAAAGTTCTTAGCTAAATCGAAAGTCATGAAAAAAAGTTCACTTTTTCAGGAAATTTACATTAACTATCATAAAATAACGGTGCAAAATTTTAGAGTGATTGACTACACGGTTTAAAAGATATGATCTGCAAAAAATCATAACTTTTAATATTGCTTCTCATGAGAGTATGGCATTGGCAGCTAAAATGCAAGAGTTATTTTACTCTATGTATTTCGATGGTCATGACATTGTACTGAAAATTGGAGGAAATTTACTTCGAACCCTAAAGATTATTATATCAAAATTTCAAGATGATCCACTACCTAGTTATTTAACAATCTTAATCTAAAAACTGATACTCTGAGGATTCTCACAGAGTTTTTCTAAAGCGGCGTAACGTGGCAACGTTGCACCATATATATATACATATATAATACACTCAACACTTTACTACGCATTTGAATTTACAAACATTTAACATAGGTTTTTTTTGCTATTATGTTTTTAATTAAATCCCAGACAGAAATTGAAAAAAGTAATAGAAAATATTAAAAAATAATAAATAATAAAAATTAGTACAAAATAATAACAGTTTATAAAGTCTAGATTTGAGACTATAATAATATTTATCAGTAATTATTCTAAATCGCCGCGTATTTATAAGCGTTATTATTAGTTATTATTTTTTATATTTTTTTGAATTATGAAATATAATAGCACAGGAAAAGTGTTCGTATAAGTTACAATAGTAGTATAGGTACCACTATGGCGCGTCACAACAAACCCCCACTCCTGACCCTCCGCAGAGGTGAATGACCTCCGAGCGACATCAGGAGCGGGATGACCCACTATGACACCGTAATATATATATATATATTATTATGATGTCATGTGCGGAAGGGTCGGAGGAGTTTGTTGACACTCCATAGTGGTACCCTGATTTTAAAACACACACACACACACACACACACACACACACACACACACACATATTTTAAAAATTTATAAATTAAAAAAAAAAAGGTACTTACCATTTTTTTTTTTTCATCAGCATCAACAGTTTTTTGGACGCCTTGCACTTCCATGAGTTTTTGCACTCTATTAGTTTTTAAAACACTTTTTATTTTTAACCACTGTTTTTTTTTTTTTTTTTTTTTTTTTTTTTTTACTGTTTTTCACTTTACACAACACAGTTTTTTACACTGACACACAAATTTAATATTCAAACCGTCGACGGCGAAGTCGCACGGCCACTTTATACCGACAACAAAACATCCTCGCCCAGTGTGTTGCTGTCAAGAATATTTCTTGATACACCGGGTCCGAGGTAACGGCGGTGTTTAGCGCGACGTTAATAAATGGCCGTGGACGCCACTCCAGTGAGCTTGGCTCACGGCTTCGCCACCGACAAAAATCGTCCAACATCACCGGGTGTTCATAGGAATAAAAACGCCAGTGGTCCGCCCATAATAGGAGGACCACCAGCGTATTATCGCCGAAACCGGAGAAGTCAAAATTGCGGAATTGCGGGTACATCCGCATCCGTCGGATCATCACAAGATGTATGTACCCGATCGGTTCCCGCGGTACAGTTGCCGGCTCTAGCGCGGGGAGAGGATTAGGGTCCTCTCCATCAACCTCGCGAGGCTCTTTATCGTCCGGCAACATCTTGAACACTAAAATCATTGTCTTGATCTTAGTGTCATCCTCCTATCTTAATCATATACCGATGATCTAATAACATCAAAATTTGACGTGTGAAAGAAAGTTTCTTTCACACGTGTAGTTTTCTGCTAAAAATCAAAACAAAAATACACAGCTGCAATAGGCCGTCATGATTCTATAAAACATCTACATCAGCACTTTTAAGACAATATTGTTACAATGCAGCTGTGGTTAGTCTATGGGAAATTAAAAAAATACATTTAACATTCTCGTAAAAATTGCAGAGTTGAAATCCGCATGCGGATAAAAGATAAGTCTGCATTTTGGTATCATCTTCAAGGATAGGAATATGTATCAAAAATCACCTTGATATTTTTATTAGATCAATAGATAATCGATCATGTATCGATTCTTGATCTATTGATCCTAGAAAGCTGATTTTTTTGAACATATAATAATCTGAACATAAGAAATCAAATGGCATCCTAATAAATCAATTATATTAAAAATTGATTGATTTTAAAAATTGTAATTACGGTATAAGTCATCATACATGCTACTGAAAGCACACGAACATCCTTATCTTATCTGATGAATCATACACAAATTACAAATTTTAAAATTCACGAATTTTGGAAAAATAAAAAATTTTACGATGCCATTCGATTTTTTCCTATTCAAATAACATATGTACCAAAAATCACCTTGATATTTTTATTAGATCAATAGATAATCGATCATGTATCGATTATTGATTTATTGATCCTAGAAAGCTGATTTTTTGAACAAATACTAATCTGAACATAAGAAATCAAATAGCATCATAAGAAATCAATTATATTAAAAATTGATCGATTTTAAAAATTGTAATTACGGTATTAGTCATCATACACTGTACTAAAAGCACACGAACATCCTTATCTTATCTGATGATTCATACACAAATTACAACTTTTAAAATTCACGAATTTTGGAAAATTAAAAAATTTTTATGATACCATTCGATTTTTTGCTGTTCAAATAACATATGTACCAAAAATCATCTTGATACCTTTATTAGATCAATAGATAATCGATCATGTATCGATTCTTGATCTATTGATCCTAGAAAGCTGATTTTTTGAACATATACTAATCTGAACATAATAAATCAAATGGCATCATAAGAAACCATTTATATTAAAAATTGATCGATTTTAAAAATTGTAATTACGGTATTAGTCATCATACACTGTACTAAAAGCATACGAACATCCTTATCTTATCTGATGATTCATACACAAATTACAAATTTTAAAATTCACGAATTTTGGAAAAATAAAAAATTTTATGACGCCATTCGATTTTTTGCTATTCAAATAACATATGTACCAAAAATCATCTTGATATCTTTATTAGATCAATAGATAATCGATCATGTATCGATTCTTGATCTATTGATCCTAGAAAGCTGATTTTTTGAACATATACTAATCTGAACATAATAAATCAAATGGCATCATAAGAAATCATTTATATTAAAAATTGATCGATTTTAAAAATTGTAATTACGGCATTAGTCATCATACACTGTACTAAAAGCATACGATCATCCTTATCTTATCTGATGATTCATACACAAATTATAAATTTTAAAATTCACGAATTTTGAAAAATTGAAAAATTTTATGACGCCATTCGATTTTTTGCTGTTCAAATAACATATCTACCAAAAACCACCTTGATATCTTTATTAGATCAATAGATAATCGATCATGTATCGATTCTTGATCTATTGATCCTAGAAAGCTGATTTTTAGAAATTATACTAATTTTAATATAAGAAATGCAATTGCATCATTAAAATTGTAATTACAGGTTAGTTATATTACCCGCATCATTTACTCTTAAAGATTTTATTTTTTTATTTTAATACTGCTTAATTAGAAAATGATTTAAATGAAAGTACCATGTGTAGCTTGCAATTTTCAGAATTCTTACTATTGATATTTTATAGTTTCTTGGTATAACACGTGTGCTTGCAATTCTCAGAATGCTTACAATTATTCTTTCATTGTTTCTTAGTATAACACGTGTTCATCACATATCATCATCACACGCGTGCTTGCATTTCTCAGAATGCTTACTATTGCTATTTTATTATTTCTTGGTATAACACGTGTTCATCATCACACGTGTGGCTATATTTTTTAGAATGCTTACTATTGGTATTTTATAGTTTCTTAGTATAACTCGTGTTCGCTACATATCATCATCACACGTGTGCTTGCAATTTTTAGAATGCTCACTATTGGTATCTCATTGATTCTTGGTATATAAAATTGTATTGTCTCTTTATTTGCGCCACAGCTGCTCCTCATTTCTTTTATTCTGACAGCTATAAAATGCGCTCGAAACAGTGCTTGCTCCATAGTTGTACTTGAAGGCTTGATAGATAATCATGGAAAACGTATCTAGATTTCACGCTTTTAGTGTGCTCAATTGTGTGCTACGTTTCGCTATTGCACACGAACCGATGATACGCACAATTTGTCAAAATATACAGCGTGGCAATTTAAGAAATTTACCGACAGAAGCGTTATTAAGTAGATTACGTTTTATTCTATTACATTGTACCGTACGAACAATAATTTATTTACAACGACGAGGATTATTTTCCAATAGATTTATACTTGATATGGTGGACAGTGTCATACGACAAAGAAATCTTTCAGACCCAGATTCGAACGAGGTGCTGCGACAAAATGGTAATTAATTAATTTAAATGCTTTAATCTATATCTGCACATAATTAATATATTAATCATTTTAGCACTAAGACGGATGGCAGACGATATTGAAGGTGACGAGGTTATCGCTGGTTGTGAATACGTGTTTGGTGAGTGAGAGAGATTTTTAAAAGCTAGAAGTTTTTTACAGAAAAATATTTTTTAACTTTTTATAATTTATTTTTCTCGTATTTCTAGAACCTTCAAGTGCAAGTGTTGTGGAAGAAGAAGATGATGATAACCCCGTCATTCCATCATCATCATCAAGAAGAGTGTCATCCAGAAGGTTATCATCATCATCGTCATCGTCATCATCTTCATCTTCATCTTCATCTTCATCGTCATCTACTGATAACTCTTTATCGTCTTCCAATGATGTTGAAATGGAGCGTAAGTATAATCGATATATATTATTACTTCTATGTTTTTAGTAATACATATAGATATATATTAAGATTAAAAGAAAAATATAGTTGATCTGTTACAGAGCGGTGAAGGTATGGAGCGAGAAGTGGAGGAACCACAAGAAAGACCAATATTCTTAATTGAAAACCAAACTTCCCAATTTTACCAAAGGTTTAATGCAGAAGGTGTAGAGATTTCGGGAAGAATATCATCACCACCAGCAGGAGCAAACATTTTTGAGTGGTTAAATGGCTCTTTAGATGATCTGCGTAATCAATTAGTGAATGGGCGTAGTCCTTCCGATTTTATAGGTGTAACGATACTATCTGATCATTTTGTTCATGGACCATTATGGCTATCTTTCAGACCTATTAGAAATTTCACTACTCAAGATTTGTGGGAAATGATATTTAGTGTCGCACAGAGTTCTCAAGACTTTGACATAGATGAAAACTTTGTGATCAAGTGTGTTATAGTGCCGGACATGAGGGGAAACGGCCGTGTTCGATTAAGTGATGATCACGTGTACAAAAAATCAATTTTAACTATACGCAACGACGATAATCTTTGCTTTCCGAGATCATTAGTTACGGCACTCGCCTATGCTGTAAGAGGACAAATTCGCTCTGGTACACTACACGATTACTGGAATAGTATTAGACAGCACAATAGTAGGGAGCAAAAAGAGCAGCTCTTGATCTCATTGATCAAGCACAGGTTATTATACCATCAACAGGGTGTGGTTTACAAGAAATTCATCAGTTTCAAATTTTTCTTGCCACAAAAAGCACAGCTATTGTGGTTTACTCTTTCCGGAATTTTGGGCGTGGGGATATACCTCTTTATGATGGTACAAAAGTTGTAATTGATGCATACCAAAACGTATCTTATACACTACGTATAATGTATTATGAAAACCAAGGACATTATCAACCTATTCTAAACTTGACTGGTGCAGCCGGTAGTAGAGGATATTGCATACCATGTAATAAAAGTTACAAGTTCGCTATGGATCATAGATGTTCTAATAGATGTTTTAAGTGCATGCAATCACCAGTTTGTGACAATAGTGCGGATATAAAAAAGTGCTTAAATTGCTTTAGAGAGTTTTTTGGTAATACATGTTTCGAGAATCATTTGAAATCAGGATCGTTTAAAAGAAACGTAAGTGTTTGTAAAGCGGTGAAAATTTGTCAAATTTGTTGTAAAACTATACGTGTAAAAAACCGCGGTGAAAAACATGAATGCGGAGTTGTATTTTGTGACATTTGTAACAAACGGCTACCGACCAACCACTTTTGCTATATTCAGCCTATAGAGCAAGGTAAGGAAAGATCTAAAATATTATATTTATTTTATGATTTTGAAACACAACAAACTCTTTCTGTGTTAGGTGATGAAAATAAAAAAATACATGTACCTAACCTGTGTGTTGTACAACAAGTTTGTAGTTTTTGTCTAGAGGATACTAATATATCAAATATGTGTGAAGAGTGTGGTATTCGTGAATTTGTATTTCAAAAAGATCCAGTAAAACAATTTGTCGGGTTAGCTCTATCACGACGTGAAAAGTTTAAAAAAGTTATTTGTATAGCACACAATTCACAAGGGTTTGATTGTCAATTTGTATTCAAGTATATCGTAGAAAACCATTGTTCACGGGAGAAACCAACGGTGATTTTAAACGGTTCCAAAATAATTCTGATGCAAATTTCAAGCGTTAAATTTATCGATAGTCTAAATTATTTTCATATGCCACTATGTAATTTACCGAAAGCTTACGGGTTGTCAGATATAGAAAAAGGAACTTTTCCACATTTATTTAACACAGAAGAAAACCAATTATATATCGGTCCCTTACCGAGCCTAGATATGTACGGTGTCGATGGTATGAACAGTAATGAAAGAGAAAAATTTATAGAATGGTATACTCGACAGACAGATACAGGATACATATTTAATTTCCAAGAAGAAATCGTAAAATATTGTAAACAAGATGTTAAAATACTCAGAGAGGCCTGTTTAGAATTTCGAAAAAATTTCATGAAGTTTAATGTAGACCCATTCGAAGAGTGCACAACCATAGCTTCATCGTGTATGCGTGTTTACAGGAAAAAGTTTTTAAAAAAAAATCAAATAGGTGTTATGCCTGTGAGAGGCTACAGAATGGCTGATAATCAATCCATTAAAGCTATACAATGGCTTTATTGGATGGAACAAAAGGTTCTACAGTGTCGAATCGAGCATGCAGGGCATGGACGCGAGAGGAGACTTATTGAAGGTATTCTTGTTGATGGATACGCTCTACCACGGACAGATGAGAATCATAATGGTACAGTTCTTCAATTTTACGGGTGCTACTGGCATGGATGTCCACGATGTTACAGAATAAATAGAAATGAAACATTATCATCAGGCGAATCGCTTGACGACAGATATGAAAGAACATGTGCTATATCCTTAAAAAATTAAAACAGGCAATTATACACTCATTGAAATATGGGGTTGCGAATTTGAGAGGGAAATTTCACGTAACCAGGAATTGAGAGAATATATAGATGCGAATATCGATATTGTTTATCGTAAACCGCTGGACCCCCGTGATGCATTTTTCGGTGGTAGAACTGGTAACACGATAAAATTATACGAGTGTGAGGGTGATGAAAAAATTAAATACGTTGATGTATGTTCATTATATCCATACATTTGTAAACGAGGTAAATATCCTGTGGGTCATCCAACGTTATATGTGGGTAATGAAACTCAAACTCTCATAGGGGTTAACAACGACATCAGTAACGTTGAAGGTCTTATCATGTGTGATGTACTCCCGCCCAGAAATTTGTATCACCCTGTTTTACCAGTTAAAATGCATGGAAAATTAATTTTTCCTCTTTGCCGTACGTGCTGTGAACAAATGATTCAAATGGATTGTATGCACGATAATACGATAGATCGGGTATTACACGGAACATGGGTGTCGGAAGAGCTTAAAAAAGCTGTAGAAATAGGATACGTGGTTCAAAACGTTTACGAAATATGGCAATATGAGATGGTACAATATAATCCTGTCACGCGAACAGGTGGTATTTTTACCGAGTACATCGATGAATTCTTTAAACAAAAAACCGAGGCTTCTGGTTACCCGTCAGAGTGTATTACCGAAGATCATAAGGACCGATATATAGAGAACTTTGAACGTGAAGAGGGTATTCGTCTAAGTAAAACTGATATAAATTTTAATGCGGGTTTGAGATCGGTTGCTAAACTATGTTTAAACTCGTTATGGGGGAAGCTCGCGCAACGAGAGAATATGGCTAAAACAGAGGTTGTTACAGAGCCAGCAAGATTGACAGAACTACTTACCAATGCTGAAGTGGTTGTAAACAGTATCATCCCAGTCAACGATCAGGTATTGTACGTGAACTGGCAGTATCAGGATGAAGCTCTCTTGCAGTCACGCACGACAAGTGTTGTAATTGCAGCTTTCACAACAGCACAAGCCCGGCTTAAACTTTTTGATTATTTGAACAAACTAGGATCGCGTGCACTGTACTACGACACAGACTCCGTTTTCTATGTCAGTAAGAACGACGAAGACGATTTGCCGATCGGTACACTGCTTGGTGAACTTACTGATGAATTAGCGGAGAAAGGTGTTGGTACATACATATCATCTTTTGCCTCTGGTGGGCCGAAATTTTACGCGTACAAGTGTAAACTTCCAGATGATTCTGAACAAACAGTATGTAAAATTAAAGGTATAAGACTAAATCATTCAAATAGTCAAAAAATTAATTATGAAAGTATACGCGAGTTAATATCGGGTAACACGGACGAAATTATTATATCTTCATCGGCAATAAGAAGGACAGATTTTCACGAAGTATTATCACTTACAGAGACGAAAACTTGTAAAACCGTATATGGTACAAGAAGATTTGTTGGGTTGAAAAAAAGCTACCCGTAGGGATACAGACACAGTTAACGACTGAACTCTACATCGTCTGAGCAGGTATACAATGATAAGAACGCATGCGCAGAACAATTTCCAATCCTAAACGCTCGTGAGACCGTGAGTGGTAGGGGGAGAGAGTGGTCATATTGCAGTGGTGGGGGGGGGGGACGAGCTCGTCTCTAACGCGCTCACGGTTGTGGGAGCCAATCGCGCATGCACTAAAAAGCTAGCTGTTCTGTAGCGCTCGCAAACAGCGTGCGTTAATATTACGACAGTGGGAGGACGAGCTCTTCTTCAACGCTCTCGCGGATACGCGAGCGACCGCGCGGGGGCCCCACCGCGATCACAAGATTGTCGTAGACTCCAGAAAAACTTTAGCTTTGTCAGCAGATAGCTCTGGTAATATGGAGAAAAAAGTGTGAGATTTGATCCCAACCCACCAAGTATTCGTATATTACACGTGTGGAATTACGCCAGTCGTGCTGCACGGCGTGGCGAGTGGGAACAAGCGGCACGAGATCGGGTACAGTTTAGATGGAGGATCGAGAGAATTGGTAAAATTATTGAAGCTGTGTTGGTGAAAAAGTACATGGATTTTACAAAGTCATAAACTATAACTATCAGTGTTTTTTGTTGGAACGTTTAGTGTGCTAACAGTTTCAAAGAAGAATAGTAGTTGGTATAGCAGTAAGTCATGGATATTAGATGGAAACACCCGTGGACATCTATGCTTTGCGGACCTACCGGTTGTGGCAAAACAGTGTTTGTAAAAAAATTTCTAAAATACATCGATCGTATGAGTGACACACGTTTTGACCGCGTGATCGTTTACTATGCTGAATGGCAGGCAGGTTACAAAGAGCTTGGGAGACATATAGAATTTCGCGAGGGGCTTCCTCAAAGTACGGACTACGCTGGTGACTCACGCCCAAAGTTATTAATATTGGATGATCTGATGCGTGAATCATCCTGAAGTAACGCCATTGTCAACTTATTCACAAAGGGGAGTCATCACAATAACCTAAGCGTCATATTTATTACACAGAATATATTTCATCAAGGAAAAGGCCAACGAGACATTTCGCTCAACGCACAATACATGATCGTGTTTAGAAATTTACGCGATCGTACACAAATACAACATCTTTCGCGCCAGCTCTGTCCTGAAGATCCACGATTCTTACAAGAGGCGTACTGGGACGCCACCTCACGGCCATTTGGATACCTTTTTCTAGATTTAAAACAAAATACTCCAGATAATTGTCGTTTTCGTGCTTGCATCTTCCCCGATGACGAATATCAGTACGTTTACGTACCTCGAAAGCAGTTTAAAGGCGTTGATTTGAGTAATCACCTTCCAGTCGTATCTTTGTGATGGAGCGGAAAACTAGAGGTCCTATCGGGCAAAAGCATACAGATATTTTAAGAGCGCTTTACCATTTTAACAGGGAACAACGCGCTGCCGTGCTCCGTAAGGCCGATCCCAAATTGGTCAGATACATTTGTGAGTGTGCTCTCAACGTGTTGCGCGGTAACGTTTCTCTCAACAGAACGCACAAAACTCGATTACGTAAACACGCAGGCATTCTTAGACGGTTGGCAAGTCCTCAAAAGAATCTAGCTACGAAAAAGAAAATTATCGTACAGCACGGCGGATTCTTGCCAATATTGTTGGCACCGCTCATTGGTACAGTATTGTCAAGTCTTATATCAAAATAAAAAAAAAAATGGAACACACCAAAAAAATGATTTTGTTACCACAAGAGAGTGTGGAACGCTTACAACAAAAACTTTTCACCAACGCTGGGTTAAAGTCGGTGCAAACACCAGGAACTGCTGTTAGCAGGCTGGATGCAGAGATGAGTGATATCTTGAATTCTACGGACGATATGAGCGAGCGGGATAAATGGCAACGATATTCTCAAGCATTACAACGTTATCTACATTTTAAAGATATTAGTAACAAGAAGACAGAAACTACAAAGAAAAACGATGATATGCAAGATGCTGATATTATCAACGATGATAATAATGATGATGCTGAGACAGAGTCAAAACGAGTCGTCAAAGAATTAGAAGATCGTGTGGATGCACGAATTGTGGAAAGTGTACCTTTAAAATTCCGGTCCAATGCAGCGGGTCTTTTACAACATTTACGTGGCACAGGCATCGTCACTTGGGATGGTAATGGTGCAACATGTATAGATGGCATTCCTATCCGTGGCACAAATATTATCGACTTGGTTAACGACGCTATGAGGAAAAGACGACACGTGAATCCGGCAGGTGCTCGTCAGTTTGCTCTGGCACTTCGACGTGTCGTGACGCCTCGGCTTTTTATTGGGAACGATCGTGTGTTACAGATAATCGACGAGGCTTCTCCTTTCGCTTCTCCAGAGTCTGGTAGTAGCAAATCAAAATCCGGTGGTAGTAACAAACTCAGCGAGGAAGAACAAGGGTGTAGAAAGAGAAAGAGAAGAAAGAAAGTCGCCAGATCACCGAAATCAGGGGAAACATGGAGTCGTCTGGGCACGAAATTCTGAAATTAGAGAAAGACGATGAAGGGGAAAAGTCTGTTCTAGATTCTATAATTGATTTAATGCCTTTTGAGATGCACGTACCAGGATACGAATTTTGCGGACCCGGAACAAAACTGGCTGATCGTCTTAAACGTGGTGATGTTGGAATTAACCCGCTTGATGAAGCGTGTCGTGAACATGACATAGCCTATGCCAATAAGAAGTCGACAGATCGTCGTCGAGCTGACCAAATACTAGTAGAGAAAGCTTTTTCTCGGATGCTTGGTAGTGAAACCCCACCCGATGAACGTACAGTTGCAATGATGACTGCTTGTTGTATGGTTAGTAAAATTACTTTTGAAAAATTTTTTTCGCGTATTAAGAAGGCTATAAAATGCAGGGATAAGAAAATAAAGAAGACAAAAACGTGTATGATTCCGACGAAGAAGCAAGCAAAAGGAAAAAAACAAGAATAATGCAGAAACAATTAAGTAAGCTTTATTTTGGTCCACCAAGACCAGAAGCATATGCGGGGGCTAATAAAATTATAACCTCTGTACGAAAGAAATACCCAGCTCGAAAAGTAATCGACTGGCTCGAGAGTCAGGATGTTTACAATCTGCACAGACCTGTACGACACAGGTTTCCTAGACGCCATTACAATGTTCGAAATCGTGATGACGTCTGGGAGGCAGATTTGATGGATATGAGAGCGGTCAAAACTTATAACGATAATTACACTTATATCCTCGTTGTCATCGACGTTTTGAGTAAATACGCATGGGCTTTACCACTCATGGATAAAACTTCAAAAAGTGTTGCCAAAGCATTTGAAAACATTTTGAAAAACAGTGCTAATCGAAAACCTGTGATTTTTCAAACGGACAAGGGAAAGAATTTCTAGGAAAGGAACTGCAAGAAGTGCTGAAGAAAAATGAAATTTCATTTAGAATAGTGCGAAGTCCTGATATTAAAGCAGCTGTAGCCGAAAGGTTTATAAGAACTATAAAGGAACGGATGTGGCGATATTTTACGCATAAAAACACTCGTCGATACGTTGATATTCTAGAAAAAATATTAGAGTCTTACAATCATAGCAAACACTCATCCATCAAGATGGAGCCAGCATCTGTTACGATTTACAACGCCCACAAAGCTCGAAAAAATTTAGAATCTCGATATGGTTGCTCCAAGTACCGAAAACCTAAATACACCATCGGTGACCTAGTACGGGTCAGTCGAGCAAGAAACGTGTTTGCGAAAGGATACGAGGGTGGATGGACATTGGAACTGTTTAAAATTACTCGTATTTCAGTAGCGCGCCCGCCACCGGTATACTTTCTAAAAGATTTAGCTGATGAGGATATTGAAGGGTGTTTCTACGAGCACGAGTTGAGTAGAGTAAAAAGGATTTAAATAACGCGAGTTTCGAGGTTGAAAAAATTTTAAAAAGTACTGGAAGTGGCCGGAATAAAAAATATTTTGTTAAATGGAAAGGTTACCCCGATAAATTTAATTCCTGGGTTGCAGCCAGCCAAATCGAAAAAACATCATGAAGGATCAATTTTACATTATACTACCTAGTAATAGTAGTATGCATTATTTCCCTGACAATACTACAACACGGTTCGTTACTCATCTACCACAACAAATACGACTGCAAGGATATTGGAGCGTTGCACTTCCGGAGATCCAAATTCCTATGACATTTCAACATGTTCCACCAAACGAGGACGAAAGATTTGTCTGTGTAAAAAATATACCACCATCGTCGTTGGGGACTAATAAAATAGCACCGGTCGTTTCATCCATTAATTTTATACGTCCAGGTGTTTACAAACATTTAGAAAGTCTCGTGGAGGAGGTGAACAATCTGAGCTGCGTAAAAGACCATCTACGTTTCCAGATAGAGCGTGGTGGATACGTATCAATCAGACGCGTTTGCTTAACAGAGGAATGTACGCCAATTGATCACGTTTTAGAATTGTCAAGGAATTTGAGAAAAATTCTCGGGTTTGAAACTGGAAAAAATGAAGCTATCAAGGTCGATAAAGAAGAACCTACTTTAGCTAATTACCCTGCTAATCTTTCTAATGGGTTACCAACAACTCTAATGGTGTACAGTGACATCTGTGAACCTTATGTAATCGGAGATGTGCAAGGTAAATTATTAAGAGCGGTTTCCTTAAATACTGAAGATTGCAAATATGGTGGTGTAAAAATAAAAAACTTTTCACCATCTATGTACATACCGCTATTGTTTAACTCTTTTCAAACTATTGAAATAGATATAAGAGATCAACAAGGTCAGCCAATACCATTTGATTTTGGCACCTTGACAGTGACGTTGCACTTTCATCGTATTGATTAATAAGAAAAAAGATGAATTATTACGAGGCATACTTTGACATGCAGATCGGTGGTGGTGGTAAAAATGGTAGGGGTATCGGACGTATTTACGTTGGAGCCCCCTATCAAAGAGGGCATGGTGGTGTAGGAAGTTTTCTAGCTGGGTTGTTTCGTCGTGTACTACCGCTACTCACCCGTGGTGCTAAAGCTGTGGGAAAGGAGGCATTGCGTACCGGTGTGAACGTTTTATCTGACGTTGCAACACAGAATACTCCAATCAAAGAATCTCTACGAAATCGTATAAAAGAGTCTGGCACAAATCTTAAAAGAAAGGCTGAAGAGAAACTGGATAAATTGATGGAAGGATCTGGATATAAGAAACAGCGTTATCTGTCTGCTTTGCAGTTGGATGACGGCCGTGTCAGTGTTAAGAGCACTCGAAGAAAGATTAAACGGCGCAGCACAAAAAATAAAAGGAATAAAGTAGTAAAGAAGAAAATAAATAGAACCAGAAAAAAAAGAAAAATTCTCGAAAAAGTAAAAAAGCACGAACGACAAGAGATATTTTCGATTAAAAAATGGCGTTTTTACACACACAGTCCTGTGAGTGCATGAAATCGGAATTGCTCCTATTCGACATTCCTCCGACACAGACTACTATCGAGAGCTCTCATTGGGTCCAGTATAAGCCTATCTCCTCGTTGACTGATGACGCACCTATAGAATTTGTAATATCTGGAAATGGTGAAGATTATTTAGATTTAGCACATACTATGCTTAGCTTGCGCGTTAGCTTATACACCACTGTCGATGAGTATCCTGGAAATGTGACTGCAGAACTACTCAATAAAGTGGCACCGGTGAATAATTTTATGCACTCACTATTCAGCCAATTAGATGTGCTATTTAACCAGAAACCTGTGACAGCTCCAAATAATGCTTACGCATACAGAGCATACATCGAGACACTGCTCAACTATGGCCCTGCTGCTAAAAATTCTCATTTATCAACCGTTTTGTGGTGTGACGATACAGCTGGGAAAATGGACGATGTGGGTAGTGACAACCAAGGACTTGTTAAGCGGCGTGAATATTTGGGCGCAAAAAAACTGTAGATCTTGTCGGGCATTTACATGCCGATGTGTTTAATCAAGAAAAGTTATTACTAAACGGCGTTGAAGTAAGAGTTCGGTTAGTGCGCTCTCGAGATGGATTTTGCCTCATGGATCCTTCAGGATACTTTGCCGTACATATAGAAGAAGCTAATCTTTTAGTTAGACGGGTAAAAATTAACCCAGGTGTGCTATTAGCACACGCAAAAGCACTTTCTAAAGCTACAGCTAAATACCCTCTCACAAGAGTTGAAGTCAAAGCTGTAACAATGCATAGTAGTATACATGGTGAAACTCTGGATAATATTATTTTAGGACAGTTACCTAAAAGAATAATCATAGGGTTTGTTCAAAACAAGGCGTTTAACGGAGACCGAATGCTCAATCCGTTCAATTTTGATCATTTTAACATCAATTTTCTATGTCTGTTTGTTGATGGTGTTCAAATACCTTCAAAACCATTACAACCTGATTTCAAGGTAAAAAAGTTATACGTTGATGCATATCATACTTTATTCAGCGGTACAGGTATCCATTTTCTCAATGAGGGAAAATAAAATTACTCGTGAGTCGTATCCAAACGGTTTCTGTCTGTTTGCGTTTGATATATCACCCGATTTATCGGCAAATGAATGTACTCATTGGAATTTAATAAAACATGGAAGTGTTAGACTCGATGTCAGATTTAGCGAACCTCTGACAGACACCGTCAATTGTATAATTTATGCAGAATACGATAACATTTTAGAGATTGACGCATCACGACAAACAATTGTAGATTTTAATGGGTAAAGCTATCAATAGATGGCGCTTACAAATTTTATCGGATGAAAAGACATCACCGTTACACCTCAGTATAGCCTTAATCGTTGTATTGGTCAGACAAAAAGTTAAATCATGGATGTAGTCGTGGATATTCAGTGCTTAAAAGATAGCAATAACAGAGTTGTTCCAAAAGAAGTCGCCATCGTAGCTTTGAACGATGATTTTAGCGGTCATTGGATTATCGCATCGAAAAATCGTATAAACGCTTTTAGCAGAGGCATAAGAAGAGAAAATAATTGGCTTGCAGAACATCATCATGGTCTTGACTATTTTGACGGTGATGTCACGGAGAAAGCTCTCTACCAAACGTTGCGTGATCTTACTCGGAAAGTTAGAAAAATTTACGTGAGAGGTAAACAAAAGTGGTCAATTTTATACGGTATTACAGCGCGAGAAATTATAAATTTAGAATCAAATAAAGATTGCCCGTCATTTAATCAGCTACCCTGGTTAAATAAGTATTGTCTCAATCACGCTGTAAAGACACCTCATCTAAAATATACGTGCGCTTTAAACAATGCGTACCGTTTAAAAAAATGGTTATCTTTACGAGATTTGGAGCGTGATTCTGAATTTGTGTTTCAACCACCGACACTTCTTTGCGATGAACAGCCTGGAGATAATGGAAATTTTGAAGGTTATACCGTCCCACTCTGTAGGAGTGTACCCAGCAGATCAAATTCCGAAGGTGTGGACGAAACCGACAGCAATTGTAGTGAACACTGATGGCCATACAAAACCCGGAACGCATTGGGTGTGTATGTATGTTAACCGTAGTGGTACAGCTTGGTATTTTGATAGTTATGGAATGCCGCCTTTGATACCAGATTATATTAACCGTCTACGTCGTAATTGTAATAGATTCCGTTGGAATACGGTACAGTTACAGAGTGAAACATCTGATGTGTGCGGCCAATTTTGTATTATGTTCTTGGATTACATGACATCTGGATTGGGTTTCGAGAAATTTCTTAAAAATTTTTCTACTGATTTAGTAAAAAACGATGCTGTAGCCAGAAATTATGTACCGTTCAAACATGCTGACGACAACTTTTCTGGAAATGGTTGTTGTATGATAAGATGTTTTCAAAAGTGTTGTGGTAAGCTGTCGTTATTGTAACCTGATACTTTCTTGTCACAAAGTCATGCTCGTTACCAAGAATATAGTGAGATCAGTGTTCGTGGAATTTAATAATTCTATTGTTGGTTTCTTAGAAAACAATACTGCAGCTGCAAGCCACGTGTCGATCAGACATGTTGATGATAACTTTTCTAGGAATGATTGTTACTTTCTTCTCGTAAAGTAACGCTCACCAAAGAAATAATGAGGTCAGAGTTCGAGGAATTCAATAACATTTTTTTTTTTTTTTTTTTGCTGATTCGGTAGAAAATAATACTGCAGCTGCAAGACACGTGTTCATTAATAATGCTGACGATGGCTTTTCTGGGAATCATTGTTACTTTCTTGCCGTAAAAGCACGTTCGTTACAAAGAAGTAGCGAGAGTGTATTTTCTTAGTCATCACCTTATCCCCTCCACTGTCTCTTGTGTTAAGCCTTTATATAACGAGATTATATTCATCAAGATGACAGTCATTCAGTCGACGTTCGTATCGTAGAAAGCTATTAGGAAAAAAGGAAAAAAATGGCGCATCAGAAGAAGAACTTTACACAGCCCATCTTTAATTCTTTCTACGGTTTGAACAAGTCATTTACGAAAAAAATTTTAGTTGGTCTTGAATATAATAAACTACGAGATGGCGAATTTTATCCAATGGTACGTTTACTCTCACACGATTTTCAAGGAATAGCTTTCACTACAGCTACGTGGAACGAGTTTAAGCTTACGTTTGGTGATACTGAAAAATATTTTGATGGTAATGCTGATGATTTGATGGAGCAAAAAGTGTACGGAACTGGTTGGATTCTGAGGTATACTAGAAGCCATACTGATAGAGCCATTGAAATTGAAGAAAATTTCACCCCTACTTCTGGTCTGGTCAAAAGGTATCGACAAAGCATTGTTATGAAAAAGGTGACTTTCGAGTATTTACAAGGCGTTGCATCCTGCGTAGATGATAGGATTAAATATTTAACCACGCTTGTTAAAGGTGTTAGTGTGTGTGCGGGAGAGATTGTTGATCTTGTAGAAAAATTGTGCGGTGTTCGATATGGATCTCAAATAGATGAATATTGTGCGGGCTTTGTGAAACGAGCTGTACTAGAGTGTGATGATGATATAATTGCGTCATTAATTACAAGTGTGGAAAATAAAATAAAAGAACCTGAAAATTGTATTTTTAAAACCGAAATTATTCGTGTATTTCACGAAATCACAGCGCTTCATGTTGATTCAATTGTAGCTCCGTTAAATTATCTTGTAGTTGTAAAATAATTATAAGCGTATATTCACTATATTTATAAAATAATATTTTACACTATACTTATAAAATAAGTTTTGTTCACTATACATATACTATAATTGTATCCACTATATATTTTATAAAACAATAAACGAAAAAATATAAAGTATACTCACCATCTTCTTCTTTCTTGACCAATATTACACCTCATCCTAATAAAGTCGTTTTTTTTTTTTTTAAATTTGCAAAATATTTTATTGTTCAATTAAATTAATTCTAATTTTTTCTTGATTAATTTGAATAGTTTAATAAATTTTATTAATAAATTTTTTATAAATATTATTGAAAAAGTTTGTCATCTCTAGATTAAATTATATGTATATATATCCACGTGACGTCATAATGACTCACTCAAATAATATATATATGTATATTACGGTGTCATAGTGGGTCATCCCGCTCCTGATGTCGCTCGGAGGTCATTCACCTCTGCGGAGGGTCAGGAGTGGGGGTTTGTTGTGACGCGCCATAGTGGTACCTATACTACTTACAATTTTTTATTATTTTTTTTTATTCGGATATTTTCTTTTCGGTAATAAGTAGAAAAGCTAGAAAAAATTATAAAAATAATATAGATATGTAAAAAAAATTAATAATTCATAATAGTTATTATTTTTTATTATATTATATTTACTATTTCACTTAAACTCTTGTCAAACAATTGGCTATTATTTGCAATAAAAATTAATTGTTTTGCTAAACTACCTATTTTGGAACTTGGAAATGAAAAAAATAAACTTGTCAAAATTGTTTGATCCAAACATGGAATCTCCTTCTTTATGATAAGTGTAACAAAAAATGTTAATAACTTTCTCTTCTAAAATGAAAACTTTTTGAGTTAATAGTTTATAATGTGTGATAATCAGCATCGGTGATTTAAGACCAAATTTGAACTTTTTCAATATTTGAGAAAACATATTTCTAAAAATATAGCTTAGTTCTATATGTGATTTATGAAAAAAAGTCTTAACAACTTCTCTATAAAGCTGATAGATTTTGAGATAAAAATTCACAAATTTTATAAATTTTTGTTTTATATTATTTCTATCTCAAAATCTATCAGCTTTATAGAGAAGTTGTTAAAAGACTTTTTTTTATAAATTACATAATTAACTAAGCTATATTTTTAGAAATATGTTTTCTCAAATATTGAAAAAGTTCAAATTTGGTCTCAAATTACCGATGCTGATTATCACACATTATAAACTATTAACTCAAAAAGTTTTCATTTTAGAAGAAAAAGTTATTAACATTTTTTGTTACATTCATCATAAAGAAAAAGATTTTGTGTTCAAATAATAGGATCCTTATATTTATTATTTTTTAACATTTCTGAGTTTGAGAATAGTTGTTTTGTAGCGGTTTGGACAATGTACAAACCGATGTTAGGTTAGAGTGAGAGAGGTTAGACAATGTTAGGTTAGAGTTCGTCAAAATATATCTTATGAATGTAAGATTATGCGATGTTGTCACGTCTTCATGATTGCTTACTACTACTTGAAACTTGAAAGTCTACTTTAAACAATTATCAATGAATTTTTCATTTTAATTATGCAGAACACAATTGTAAATTCTTATAATTGAATTTAATGATTTTTTATGATGAGAAAATTAAATGTTTCTGAATTTATTTTTTCAGTTCTATATTGACTTCCGTAGTTGGCTAAGAACTACCTTAAGAGGATATCGTAGTTATCCCCTCCTAATAATATTTTTATTCAAAGTTCATGAGTAAACGGTGCGTCAAATCATATTCTTTTACTGAAGAAAGAAAATTTATAAGATTAATCCTGAGTGCGGACAACTCAAGAAATTTATTAAAATATTACACATATAAAGTTATGAACAAACTTTCAATGTATAGTATTTTGAGGTTAGGTTTATCGAGCTTGATATCTAATTTTCATTCAAAGTTCATGAAAAAATAACAAGTCCAAGCGATTTTTTTTAACAAAAATGATTGAAATAATATAGTTTTAGCGCGGACAAGTCATTATATTTGTCTAAATAGTCAATTTAAAGAGATATCAATTAGATAAGAGAAGCAAAAATCGATTCTAACAACTCCGACATACCGTCAAGAGTATGACGAAGCCCCCTGCCTTTTAATAATATTTCCAATCCAAGCTCATGAGTAAAAGGTGCTTTTATTCAAGTTTTTTCACTACAATAAAAAATTTGTAAGATTAAATTTGAGTGCGGACAACTCAAGAAACTCATCAAAATACTATCCTATTATAAAGGAGAGATTGCGATTACTATCGAAATAGAACCAATTCAGAGCGTCATCAATGGCAGTGAAATATCCTAAAACACAACTTTGCATTGAGTAGCATAGCAATGAGTGTTCAATTTTTATTTTTTAATTAATAAGTAATTACAATGTAATTAAAAGCGTTCAAAACGCGTGAAAAAAATTGCAACAGAAATTATTGTGTAGTAAGGAGTCGTGAAATTTAAGCAGCCAAGAATTGAAATGTTAGTTTTCCTCGCTTCTCGAGAACAAATCGAGGTTATGTAAACAAGCAGAATATATTTGACAATTTTACGAAGATATATTTGTATGAAGCGTGGACAAGTAGACGTCTGCAAGCAATAAGCTATGAAGTTAACCTCATCGTTGAATGTATATTTCTTATTTATTTCACATTTTATTTCGAATTGGGCCTGATAAACCATTTCTCTTTGTATAAATTTACGTTGTGCATGATTGGTGTCAGCGAACATGTTACAAATATTTTTATGGAGATGATGTTTAGACTAAAAGCCTAGCTTGTACTATGGATTATTATCCCCATGTTAGTATACTATAAATATATAGGCCACGCCTCTGTGTGAGTTCCTAATACAGTTGTATATAATTCAAATAGTTCCCATATGAAAATAATTTTTGTGAGAAATTGTTAATAA
Organism: Anastatus disparis; assembly: GCA_017163975.1. NCBI lineage: Eukaryota > Metazoa > Arthropoda > Insecta > Hymenoptera > Eupelmidae > Anastatus > Anastatus disparis. Next base: position 3,776,895 of record JAFFSR010000301.1, on the reverse strand, counting down.
CTGTTAATAATTGTAATAAACTACCGCAATTGAGACATTAATAAGAATTAATAACAGTAAAAAACAGTTAATAACAATTAATAATAGTTAATAATAGTTATGAACGCTAAATAACAATTATTAACTGAAAGTTATGATTATTAATAATTATTTATAGTTGTTCACATTTATACATATTTATACACTTTCATTAACAGTTACTCACATTTTCCAAAATTTTAGAATTGGTGAATAATTTATTATTATTTATACTTATTTATAATTATTTATATTTATTTGCAATTAGTTACAGTGAATTATACAGTTTTTCACATTTACAAAATTTTTCGCCTATATATAAAAAAAACGATTATACGTGTGAAAAAGTATTAATAACTGTTAATAAATGTAAATGAATGTGAATAAATGTGAAAAATTACAAATATTTGTAAATAATTATAAATAACAGTAAATTATTATTATTTACAGTTAATCATTATTATTATCTATTCATAACAATTATTAACTGTTATCAACTGTTATTTACTGTTATTAATGTCTTGATTGCGGTAGTTTCAGTTATTCACATTTTTTTACATTTTTACACAGTTATTAATAGTCATTCACAGAAATTATTTCCATATGGGTTGATAGAAGAAAACATTATAATAAGAAAAATTGTGTTTTAGTTTGTGCTATAGAAAAAGTTTTGTGTAAGAAAAAGTTGTATATTATATGAAAATACACGTGAAAACGTCGCACAATTGATATTATATAGCCCGCACAGCATGAAAGAATTTTGAAATAATTTCATGAAATATTACAAGTAATAATACGTTGAAAGCATTTAAAAAGAACTTAAAAAGATAACTATATTCTTTTGAAAAGAATTTATGAAATAATACATAGGAAGATTACAAAGTCTTTACAAAAATAATACCAAAAAGGAAACGAAAGTTAAGACATGAAATATTACACGAATCCTTACTGAAAGGACTTCTTGAAAGTAAACAAGAAAGAACTCAGAAATCTTCCAACGATTCCAGTCATAAAATAATTTAGAAAGATTTTCGGAATGATCTAAGGTATTCTTTCACCGAATTGTTTCAAGATTCATTCAAAAAGCTTTCATGAAATAATTTATGCAATATTTTGGTAAAGTCTTAAGAAATAATACATAAAATAATTTTGAAATCTTTTTGAAATATTTCATGAAATAACTTATGATGAGAATAAAAGTTATTAGATAAATCCTTACTGATATGACTTTGAAAAGACTTCTCGAAAGGAAACAAGAAAGAACTCAGAACTCTTTCAAAGTTTCCAGTCGTAAAATAATTCAGAAAGATTTTCGGAATAATCTAAGTTATTCTTTTACGCGAATAATTTCAATATTCTTCCAAAAAGCTTTAACGTAATAATTTCATGTAAGATTTTCGTAAAATCTCATGAATCCTTACATGAAATAACTTTCAAATCTTTTTGAAATATTTCATGAAATAACTTATGATGAGAAAAAAGTTATTACATAAATCCTTACTGGAAGGACTTTGAAAAGACTTCTTGAAAGGAAACAAGAAAGAATTCAGAAATCTTTCGAAGTTACTGAATGGACTTTGAAAGGACTTTTTAAAATAAAACGTGAAATATAACAGAATCATTTAGAAATATTTTCGGGATTAGTTTATAATTTATCCGCTTGATGGCGGTATCTCGTACTCTCCCAAGCGGTAAGAGTGCTTCCGGTTTCATATATAAGGAAAATAAGAATCTAAAATGAAAACCATAAATTGTTATGCGTGCCATGTCTGTGTTATGATAAATTCGATTGTAACCACTATGAAACTATTCGTAATCCTATAAATAATTGTATCAGCATATCCGTTATGTGTGTGTGTGTGTGTGTGTGTGTGTGTGTGTGTGTGTGTGTGTGTGTGTGTGTGTGTGTGTGTGTATGTATCAATTCTAAATTGATTCTTAAATAATACAGAAAAGAATAAAGTTTCTACAACTTTACACGTCTCTTAACTAAAGATAGATAGAAAGATTAATGCATTATTCCCTACTGAAAAAATCCAACTGGATTTCCACGTGGATTACCCATGTAGAAATCCACGTGGGTCTTACATGGAATCCATGTGGATTTGCATAGGAATCCACGCGGATTACCCACGTGGATTTCCACGTAAAAAATCCATGTGGGTTTCAATTTTAAGTTATTAATAATTAATTTAAAACTTAAAAGTAACTATTTTAAAACGGAATATGGAAGATAAATATGTATAGTTTTATCCCTTAAATATCACGAATTAGAATATTAATTATTAGTAATTTAAAAGTGTTATATATTATATGAATAATTCTATATTTATTAATTTTTAATTCTAGTAATAGGAAAAGCCGCACAAAAAGAGATTAAAAATCACATTTTCTGCGAAATATTGCTCTCGAATCGAGTAGGTGAAATGTCAGTCTTAGTAACAAAAAAAGATACTAAGCATTGAAAATTTATGCTCTTACTTTATAAAATAATAGTACCAACATTAGTCCCTAAAATTCAATAGTACTAATTGAAATTATATTGTCACTTTTTTATTAAATACTTTAGTACATAAATTAGATTGACTATATTTAGAACCTATTTCAACAATACTTTCCTTTCTCCGTGCAGTTGTTAGTTCTAGTAAACATCAAATACTGTTTTCGATTATTTTATGGTTCGTGAGTGAAACTCGTGATTAAAAAGAATGAATTCCTATCATATTTTTTCATTGGTTCAAATGCAATTTAGTAGAACAAATTCCTAATTCATCATGATATAATTTGTATTTAAACAATTTTCATGCATATTGTAACTTTAATTAATCTCTTTTATAAAAATATAAAAATTTAATTTAGTACAAAACTATAATATCAAAATTCATAAATTGTGGCAATTCTTTTTTATTTTAAAATTGGCTAATTTATATGGGTGATTCTATTCGAACGGGCCAAATTCAAATTTTGAAATAATAGAAAATAAAGGTGTTCATTTTAAAAATTTTGCTCAGGTTTTTTTATGGTTATATCTAATAGAACAATATTTCAAAGAAGCCAAGCTGTCCATAGGTTATTCACAGAAAAACTGATAGATAAAAAATATACTGATACAGAGGAATTACTTTTATTCCAGGGGAATTACTTTTTTTATTACCATCACTTGATATATTATTTTCTAATAATATTTATATCAAACAAAGATTCTAAACTATCTGAAATACTTTAGAATTAGCTATTACCATACATGGATGAATTTTAAAAAATAAAAAACGACGAGTTACAGCAAAAATATGTATTGCTTAACATTATTAGAAGAAAGTTAAAGAACAAATATATCCATACTTGAGAAAGTTTGCTTTTTCAAACATATAATAACATTATTTTTGTGTTTGGGAGTGGAGTTAAGTGTACTTGATGATAAAGGATTAGTAGGAAGCTCGCCACGTCCACGTGTATGAAACCATTTTATTACCAATACAATCTAAAATAATATATTATCAATTTATAGATTTTCCAATTCAGATTTTTCAAAGACTTTCATTTAAATTCAAATAATTATATACTTACTTTGATATCAACGACAAACTCTTCATCAAGGCTAATGACAAACTGATATTTTTATTTTCTGAATACTACGATGTAACCTTTGATTTCGTTTTATTTATTTGTAGTATATACGTAGTATAATGTAGCATATACCTAGTATAGTGTAGTTTATGACTACAGTGATTGTTTACAAAAAGATTTAAGAATGTGCTTACTCGGAAATTCTCCACAAATATATATATATTCAATTTTGAATATATAAAAATTATAAGCAGTATAATATGTATTAAATTTCAAGTGTACAAATAATTTAACACTTCATGGTATGAAATTCATGAATAAAATTGTTGACTTTATTATTTAATTAGAATTTGTGAGCGCATCTCAAACAAGGCAGGGGAATTATATGCCAGGGGAGATTACCTGATAATTTGAATGAAATTTTTACCGAGTAAACGGTCTCCAACATTCACTGCTGTACAAACTTTTTTAGTTGTACATTACTACTTTCTTAAACGTCTATTACGAATTTGAATATGCGCTTATATCATCTGTGACAGTTAAATGTTTAGAGCCAGGGGAATTATCGTAAAAAAGGTAACTTAGCTTTCATAAGTAAATGATGTTTACACGTAAACAAAAATGTATTATATGATCAACAAAGCAATTTTTTAGCGAAATAAACATATAATAACAATAGTGATAGGAATAGCTTATATTTTCATAAGATTCAAATATAACATTTTTTATTATTATTGCTTTTTATCTGTGAAAAAATATACATTTTTTTTTTATAATAACAGAGGGTAAAGAAAATATTTTTTTTTCAACCATTCTGCTAAAATGTAGGTACGGATGGAAAAAAATATTTTTTGATTTTTCAGAAGTATTAATTCATCCATCCTGTATCTTTACAACGTTTGAAAAAAATTTTATATATGATTACAGACAGGGGAGATTACTTTTTATACTTTCTAAGGGTCCCCTACTAAAAAATGTCAGGTGAAAAATCACCTGATTTTTCACTTGATTTCTCACCTGATTTCTCATGCCAAAATCTCATGTGACTATTAGCGTAAAAAAACTAAGTTCCAAACCTATCGAAAAATTTTAAGTTTTTATCACGGAAAACAACATTGAGAAGTATGATTCTTTTTTCATTTTTCATAATTTGAAATTGATTTTTTATACGTAGAATTTCAATTTTTTAATTTCATTTTTCTGGTCATAGAAATAAATTTCAAACCACTCTAAAAATTATAAGTCCCGATCTTATAATTTTTAACACAACCCTCTTTTATTTACGTGAGAGAGAGAAAGAGAGAAAAACATCAAAAACACATGCACAAGAAGCCTCTTTTATTCTTTTATACACTATTTATAAGTTGAATTAAAATGGAAAAAAAGTGTGTACATACTATTGATAAAACTACACTATTTATAAGTTAAGATTTTAACTTATAAATAGTGTAGTTTTATCAAAAGTATGTACACACTTTTTTTCCATTTTAATTCAACTCATAGTGTATAAAAGAATAAAAGAGGCTTCTTGTGCATGTGTTTTTGATGTTTTTCTCTCTCTTTCTCTCTCTCTCACGTAAATAAAAGAGGCTTGTGTTAAAAATTATAAGATCGGGACTTATAATTTTTAGAGTAGTTTGAAATTTATTTCTATGACCAGAAAAATGAAATTAAAAAATTGAAATTCTACGTATAAAAAATCAATTTCAAATTATGAAAAATGAAAAAAGAATCATACTTCTCAATGTTGTTTTCCGTGATAAAAACTTAAAATTTTTCGATAGGTTTGGAACTTAGTTTTTTTACGCTAATAGTCACATGAGATTTTGGCATGAGAAATCAGGTGAGAAATCAAGTGAAAAATCAGGTGATTTTTCACCTGACATTTTTTAGTAGGATCCCTACAAAAGCTACATTGAAATTAGCGATTAAAAAGTCAACGAATCATAAAGTTACAAGCTGAAAGTATATGAAAAATTTGTGGTTAATAATATTTGAACCTTGTATTGATAGTTTATTAAACAATTACATGTGATTACCCGTTAGAATAGAATCACCCATATATACTAATATAATATATGAAAATTCAACCGAGCGATGTTAGGAGCGAGGTATTTTTTGCTAGTATTAATTAAGTTATTTCCGAGAGTCAAGATGAACCATATAATGACGAGGGCAATGTAAATTATTATGGCATTTATGACTATAAAACAAAAAATGAATGTTTCAATGATCATGAGAATAAAGATAAGTGCAAAGGAGAAAATAAAGATTTACAGAAACAAGGAAAAATTTTTATAATTAAGAATAATGTTGTAAACCCAAAGAAGGGGAGTCATGACTTTAAAGAAATACATATTGTTGAAGATAAAGAGGAAAGAGGAATTTCTCATTATGATGTAAATAAAAATTATGTATTAAATGAAAAAGAAGTATTTAATGATGTTAATAATAATAGAAAGAATGATGCCTTCTATTGGAGAAAATCCAAAGTTGGGGATAAAAGGGAGTATTACGACGAAGAAAATATTACTTATGAAAGTACCTCAAGAGAAGAGTGTGAAATTAATGTTAACCTTTTGACTGCGGGAAAATTTTAATACTAAACGACCTTTTATAAAGTGCAAAATGTATACATGAGATCATTGGATTTTTCAGGTAGAGTCCCCACCCTGACTGCTGGTCGATAAATCGACCACCCCCGCAGGCTAAAGGTTAATGAAGTAATAAAAATAGTTGGAACGTATAACGATAAACATAGAGGAAACATTCATATTGAGTTGTCAGCAACTTGTATAGTAAAAAGCAATATTTTCTCTAATGAGAACAAATTAATTTTGTGGCTTTGTTTTGATGAAAAGTTTGACATACTTAAACATCATATTCTCTAACCTAACTTATGATTTTGCAAATTTGTCAAACTTTTCTTGAAAACAAAGCATCAAAATTAATTTGTCCTCATCAAAAAAAATATTGCTTTTTACTATACAAGTTGCGGACAACTCTTAATTTCTATCAATAATCACTAGTTGTTCCAAAAACCTACATTTTATAAGTGTAAAAGGATAGAGAGATCCAGCGTTTTCTTAAAAAGAAACATCAGCCATTATAAGAGCTAGATATTGATTCAAAGCAAGAAGGAGGTTATGAAGAGAATGCGTCATTGAACGAAAATATAGAAGTTATAATGACTTAGAGAGACGAAGAAGATCAAGTAGCCTTAGAGAAGGAATACATGCAAAGAGAATTTAAAAGAAAGAATGTTATTTATAAAAAGAAGAAGGAAACGTGAGACGAGGATCAAAATAATTAAAAAACGAAGGTTTTTTCTCAGATAAGAACAGAAAATATGAAACAGCAAGATAATAAATTATTTGATAAGTACAAAAATGTTCCAAAAATTAATCACAATTGCAGCTAGAAGAAGGAATTAAAAGAAAAATTATATAGTGATGAGAAAAATCTTGTTTGTGAGAAGGACGAAAAGAAAATTTTAGAAAAAGAGAAAAATATAGAGTTACACATAAAAATAAATAACTCACATGAGATAAAAAAAGGAGCAGAGTTAAACACAGAGAAAGATACTCTTGTATACAAGAAATCCAAGATAAACAACAAATATGAGATACTAGATGAGAGCAAGCAAGAAGGATTGAACTTGAAAACGATAAATGAAGAGATTTAAGAATTTTTACGTAAAGACTATGAACCCGACGACTACTATAGCAAGTATGATAGAGAAGAAAATGAATATGACGAAAATGAGTATTACAAATGTGACTTTTATTATTTAAAATCTGGTTTTTTAAGACTCACGAATAAGCCCTTTTTAGACATATTATGCTATGATATGTACCAAGAAGAAAAATTGTACATAAGTAGTATACATAACTCACAAGCTGCACTGAGAAAAAAATTTAGTTGGATTAAGTAAGGCTTAATTGAATCAATGAAATCCCTTAGGTGCGGGCGGCATATAAAATATTTTGTTACATTAATACAAATATCTGAATTGAGTCAAATAAATATTTCATTTTTTTAAATAAATATTTGATTCTACTAAACATCACAAATATTGGTTAAAAATAATATTTTGTATTTTCAAATAAATATTTGACTTGCTAAATGTCGCGAAGATTGATTCAATAAAATTAATTCATTGTTTTTATAAAAAATTTTATCAATTAAAATGCCCATTTGTTTTTCTAATTGATTATTTCATTACATTAATATACATATTGGAATTAAATCAAATAATATTTTGTATTTTCAATTAAATATTTGACTTATTAAATGTCGCGAAGATTGATTCAATAAAATTAATTCATTGTTTTAATAAAAAAAATTATCAATTAAAATGTCCATTTATTTTTCTAATTAATTATTTCATCATATTAATGCTATATTGAAATTAAATTAGTTCAATATTTTATATTTTTAAATGAAAGTTTAATTTATTGAATATTTTCAATTTAATAAAATTTTAAGATTTAATAAAATTAATTCATTGTCGTAACAAAAAATTGATTAATTATTCGGTTTCACAAATAAAATATTTCTTCAAAGTAAAGAAATATTTAATTAATTCGATTTATAGATATTTTAATCGAACAAATACTGTCTTTAATCAACAGTATTTGCTTTCAGTGATTTACATTTATTTATTAACATCAATGAATTGATGACTCATTAAAGGACAGGTGAATATGATTCCATTTATTTATATGGTAAAGAATAACAATTATTAACATACTAACATTAGTATGCTTTATACAGTGATCGCACACGCAGTAAATCTAACATAAATTTCGCTCGCATTACAATTTACGTATTATCTTGAATTTTTAACTTCCTTATATATCAACTTAGAAGCCCTCTTACCGCTTGCGAGATCGAAAATTAACGACGCGACCAAGCGGTAGTATCATCAAACCATCGAACTAAATGATTTTGTTAAAACAATAAATGTTTCTTTTAGTTCAAATATGTGTTATTTGAATGAAATAAATTATGTAGATGAATCAAATAGTGGATTTACTTGATTTTAACAAGTATTGAATCAGATTTCTCTGTAATTTTTATTAACTTTAGTACATATTTTGCTAAGTTATTCACTTAGCAAGACACGTATTTAAAACACGAGTTTGTTTGAGTATAAAGGATGATAACTTATACAAAAAAATATTTTTCAAGAATATTAAATATTAATTTTAACATTATATTTCATTTGATTTAGTAAATATGTTATTAAATAATAACTGCTTGTTTCAATAAATATTTCATTAAGATAATCAAATAATTATTTAATCGATCTGATAAAAAAATTAATTAATACAACAAAATATTTAATTTTAACATAAATAATAAAATATTTAAGTGTTAAAAATAATAATTAATTCAATTAATCACTGATTTCATAGACGCAATATAATTAAATAATAAAAGTAATAAAATAATTTTATAGAACAAAATAAATCAAATATTTGAATCAATTAAAAATTTATTTAATTTAATGCATCCAATTAATTATAATATAGTAATGAAATTATTTGAGTAAAAGACAATGAGATATTTCATAGAATCAATCATATATTTTATAAAGAGAAAAAACGCATTCATCAAAGCAACTAAATATTGAATTAAAATGATTAGGTATTTCATTGGCTAGTGAAATAATTTAATATAAGTCATATAATATTTATTTAAAACAATGAAATATCTTTTTGTTATTATTCAAAATTTATTGAAAGAATAAAACAATAATTTTGACATTATTAAATATTTCATTAATATAATTAAATATATTATTGAACAGTAAAGTAATTTAATAAAGGTGATATAATAATTAATTAAATCAATGTAATATATTCTTCTTTTAATCAAAATTTGATAAAAATAATAGAATAAATACGTTAGAATTAGTAAACATTTTATTAAGATAATTAAATATATTATTAAACACCAAAGTAATTTAGTAGAAGTATTATAATATTTAATTGAAATAGTGAAATATATTCTTATGTCAATCAAAACTTGATAGAATTAATAAAATGAATATATTCGGTTTAATAAAAATTTCATTGAGATAATCAAATATATTATTGAACATTAAAGTAATTCAATAGAAGTGTTAATACAATATTTAATTAAATCAGTGACATATATTCTTGATTCAATAACAATTTGATAGAAATAATAAAATAAATATATTTGGTTTAATAAATATTTCTTTAAAAAAAATTTAATATCTGATTTTACGTTGCACCTTTCTTGACTTTAAAAAAATAATTTTTTGGTTTTCTTTTTGTGAATTCATTGAAATCGGATTTGTTGATTTTAAGGAACCTATTTCTTTAAATTAATTGTAATTTTTATTGAAATGCTGATCAAATTTTATGTGTTATATACAACAAAATATTTTTTTTTATACAATCACATATATTATTAATTAAATGACAATGTTATTAACTTAGTGAAGCATTTATTTACAATATAAGCTTCTTTAACTTAATCGGATGACCGTTAATTCAAGCAAATATTATATTGATGATTGACCAATATTTTTTTATTGTTATTAAAGATTTTGTAAATTTAACAAACGATTTACTAAAATAAATATTTAATTATTGTAAAAAAATATATAGATAATTTACAAACATATTCTATTGTTACAAATAAATGTTTTATAAAATTTTATCAGCTGCCTTAATGAAATTGATTTGATTAAATCAATCAAATAATTTAACTGAAACAATAAATTTTTCTTTATTTTAAAAAAATATTTATTTTTTTCAACTTAGGTATCAATTTTTTTTATCCCAACTAAATATTTCAGTGATTTAATAACCTTGCATATTACTTCAATCAAAATTAATTTTTATCAACAAAATATTTGATAATTAAATTTATTTCATTGACTCAACTAAATTTTTTTCTCAGTGTGTAAGGTTAGAAAAATTAAAATCACAATTACGACTCCAACACCTGACAGTAAAGGAAAAAGAGCCTATAGGAAAATTAATTGAAACGTTCGCGGACTGTTTTTATTTAAAAGTAGAAATGTTGGGCACAACGGCGCTATACCCACAATAAATAATATACCAATATGCATCAAACTTTATCGTTTCCTGCATGCCCTTAAAAAAGAACTTGGAAGACAAATTCAAGAAATGTTAGACTCTGATATCATAGAGTTGTCAAGTTCAAATTATGCGTCACCCGCCTTTTTAGTAAAAAAAAGTCACCTGATAGCAAGGGCAATAAACGATATAGTGTAGTGGTAGATTACAGACAGTTAAATGAAAAGACAATTAAGGATAAATATTCTTTACCAAATATTTTTGATATTATTGACCAGGTAGGAGGAGCCGAATATTTTTCTGTTTTTGATTGAGTACAGGAATATTTTCAAATACCCCTCGCAAAAAAAGATAAACACAAAAGTGCATTTTCTTCATGTTTTGGCTTATATGAATTTAAGAGAATGGCTATGGGCTTGTCTAACCCACCCATGACTTTCCAACGCTTAGTCGATAGCGTATTTAGAATGAATAAATCGAAAAATTACAAGAGTGTAACTAATAAAAGTAATATATTTTTATTTCTTGATGATGCAGTCGTATATGGTAAATCACAAGGAGAGCATAACCATGTAATGGAAGAGTTCTTTCAAAATTTGCAAGGAGCGAATTAGAAGCAGCGAGCGAAACAGACGTTTTATTAAAGGTTTTTCAGGCTTAGCGAAACCCTCAAGTAATTTATTAAAGAAAGACGCTTCTTTTATATTATAGGAAAAGAAGCAGCAGACATTTGAAATTTTAAAGGAAAAACTGTGCAGTTAACCCGTATTGAAAATCGTAGATTTTTCAGAAGCAATTTTAGTTACGTGCGATGCGAGTAGAGTAGCTGTAGGAAGCATCCTCTCACCAGGAGAGATCGGGTAAGATATACCAATCGCATATATCTCCAGGATTCTCTCAGATACAGAGAGAAAATATGATACATATTCATGAGAAGCGCTAGCAATAATGTATAGCGTTTCGAAATTCAGACCCTATTTACTAGGAAGAAAATTCACGACATTGCATAATAAAGGTCTAGGAAAGGACTCATTCGAAAAAAGAAAGGCACACAGTGAAACCCTTGTCAAATGTAAGGAAAAGATTTTTATGCGTAAAGATAATTTAAAGTATTTTATCACTACCAAAGAAATACCGTGCAACGTAGGAGCGCGACACCTAGATAAAAGAAAGGAGTTGCCTCATTGTAACTCATTAAGCCCGGGAGAGGTCAAAATTGTCGCCAAAGGGAAAATATTGCAATTTGCAATGGTACTACGCGGAAACACCTTAGTAAGCACCATTGAAATAATAGCGAATTGACTATCCTGTTTATACGTGTTAAACAAAATTATAAGTAAAGAAAATATACGCTCTATTAGCATGGCAAGAAATGAATTAAAAATGTTTCGTGGGAGGAAGTAATGAAAAATTTAAGAAAAGTGTTGAGGGGAGCAGGGCCGGCTTTAACTATGTGAGCGCCCTCAGGCAGATTTTCAATTGCGCCTCTTGTAAGAAGAGGAATTCAAGTAAAAATAAAAGTCCCAAATAAATTTATATTGAACATTTAATGATTATTTTCTATTTGTATACCAAAAATCGACCTTCCTTGCTTTCAAACAAGCAAATTCTTTTATTACTTCATCAAAATTTAAATTTTGAGCGATTATTGATAAAGTGCCTAAAGCAGATAATCGATTTTGGGTCATACTTTTTTTCAAATAGGTTTCAATGGGTTTTAATTTGGAAAAACTACGCTCTACACTGGCAACAGTAACAGGCACAGTGAGTAAAATTCGCATAGAAATCCATATGTTGAGATACAATTCTTGTAATTTATACATTTTTATAAAATTTAAAGTGTAAATTGGTGTAATATTATTTTCGAATTTGTCTCCAATAAAATTCCGTATACTAAGCAATTCATCACAAAGCAGTACTCCATTGATATCCGATACAGAATTTTATGTCAGTTTAATTTGGAGATTGATGCACAATTTCAAAAGTTCTTCTCTACTGGGTAAATTTTTTAAATTAAATAAAAACTCCCATATTTTTGAAAATTCGTTGAGCTGCTCGAATCTTTCTTTTAATGATACAAGAGCTACATCTAACAGAGTATTAAAGAATTCGACTTCAAATTTTGCTTCTGAGTTCTCTATCGGTTAATCTGCAGCTAATTAATCAAAATGTCGTTTAACACGTCTTATTCTTTTTGCTATTTTAAACTCTGGTAAAATATTTAGTTCATTAGCTAAATCTTTTGCTTTAATCAAGGCTTGCTCAAATCCATTTTTTCTGTAATTCTCAAAGAACTTTATACACTTTTCGAGCATCTCTGTACACTTAACAATATCAATATCTTTTTCCTGCAATGTTTTACTAACGATATTTACTTAAAATAATACATCGTAACACGTAACTAATGAAACTAAAAAGCTGAAATCTTTTAATTGCTCCAATAAAGTTAAAGCTTCATGCGATATATTTGGGTCCTGATTATAAGATTCGGACAAAGTTATTAAAGCATCGTGCACATTTCCAATTTTATATCGCACAGGTTTAACACTTTCTATTCTTGATTCCCAACGTGTGTCACAAACCCTTTTTAATGTCAGAGATTTCACATGGTCTTTTAAAATATCCCATCGAATGGTTAAAGCAGAAAATAATGTGTACAATCTATGAAGGATCCCAAAAAGATTTAATGATTTCAATGAAGATTTTGCACAGTCACATAAAATTAAATTCAAAGAATAGCATGCACAAGGAATGTAAGTTGCCAAACTATTTTCATTCAAAATCCATTTTTGAACACCTTTATTTTTTTCTTTCATGTTTGCACCGTTGTCATAACCTTGTCCCCTGCAATATTTCAGTTCAAGTCCGTGTTTATTCAATGCCTCAGTTATAACTTCTGTAAGCCCTTTACCTGTAGAATCAGTAACATAAATAAACTCTAAAAAATGTTCTACTACCTCTACGTCCGTGCCGGATATGTCAACAAATCGTATAGTCATAAAAAGTTGTTCTTCTCGAGAAGCGTCTGAAGTGCAATCGACTATCGATGAATAATATATCGATTTCGAAGTTCTTGATAAGATATTTTTTTTCACATTTGTTGACATCAAATCTATTAGTTCATTTTGTATATTTTTACTACAGTAATGATCACTCATCTCATTTTTCATAGCTAGAGCTACATGATTTTGCATTACAGGGTCAAATTTTGCAAATAATTCAACTAATCCTAAAAATTTACCATTATTAGGAGTGTATAATCGATCTGAATCTCATCTAAAAGTCATATTATTTTGAGCTAAGTATAGAACTATATTTAACAATCGATCCAATACGTTTCTCCACCGTTCACATTCTTTTTCAATTAACTTTTGCTCTTCTTTATCTATTGTCATTCCAGTTCTAATTTTATTTTCAATTTCTATCCATTGTATGTAACTTTTTCTATGTGAAACACTGTTTTCATGAATGTTTAATGTTTCAGATAAATTTTTCCAGTTTTTAAATCCAATATTTGTTAATTTTAAAATTTGATTTTTTTCAAAAAGTGTGCAACAAAAACAGAAAACAGCATCTTTATCAACTGAGTAAATTAACCAACGTCGAGTAAATATTTCACCATTTGTAAGTTTCTTTTTGTAATAAGATTGTGAAAAATGCCTGCCATTTTCATCGAAAGGATATTTATCTTTTATAATTATTAGAGGGCCTTTTTTTATTAAATAATCAATGAGATTTTGGTTACGAATACTTGGCCAATTATCACAATCTGAAAAATCTCTAACCTCACTATTGGTATTCTATATATATAATAATGATTTCATGAAGTTTATCGGCATTTGGCGCTGCAACTGCCAGTAATTCTTCTTGACATTCAGTATGAGTAATTTCATGCACTTTATTTTGTGATTTATTTGCATTCGGCGTTGCGTCTGCCAATAATTCTTCTTGATTTTTAAGGTTACCTTGTTTTGATGAAATAATAAACGAATCAAGCTTTTTGCATTTTTTAATTAAATTTTCATCTTTTAATTCAGCTTCTATTTTTCTTTTTCTAAATTCATGGCCAGAAGGTTTTTTATTGCAGACTTTATAATTTAACATGTTTCACTAGTCATTAACCTAAATGTTTAAAAAAAGTATTATATAAATATTAAAATCAAACAAAAAGTACCGATTGAAAAATCTACTTTTCAATAATGATATAAAAATGGCTATTTTTCATTCAACATTATCTTTATTTCAATTATTTGTTTATTAATGATCATGTATAAGTCAAGCTAGAAAAATATCAATGAACAATTATATAATATTCTTAAATTAATTGTACGAATTAAAACTTACCTAATAAATTAAAATTAAATCTAAAAAATAGAAATCAAAACAAATTTAGCTCAATTGTACGAGATTTGTTCTGCTGTCTAAATCCGTTAAGAAGTGGCCGAACTATCTGTCTTTGTCTAATAGCGTTTTTCATCATTTATGTAAACACTATCCAGTATAACAAGAAAAAAATAGCAGCCCCCGCTAGATATTAGTATAATAAGTAAATTTTGTAATAATAACCAAATTTTTTCACTGCGTAGTTTTTGAATAATTAGAGATCTACCAAAAGAAGATAGGTTATATTCTAGATTGCTAGTAGGTCTCTAATTAGTCAAAAACTATGCGGTAAAAAATTTGGTTGTTATTACAAAATTTACTAATTATACTAATATCTAGCGGGGGCTGCTATTTTTTTCTTGTTATACCGGATAGTGTTTACATAAATGATGAAAACGCTATTAGACAAAGACAGATAGTTCGGCCCCTTCTTAAGGTGGTTCACTCGGTAAGAGAGAGAAAGCCAGCTATGAGAGAAAGAGATAGTGCTCATATGATTCAGTTGCGCATGCGCAGCAACGTAGATATCAACGATACATGCATCGTTTATCTGATATTTACATTTTCAAAACACTTTATCTCTTTAATAAAAAGGTGAATTTACGCGAATCTTGTTGGAAAATATTTATCATTAGTTCCTTTGAATGTCGTTTATGAGATATTAGTGTTAAAAGCTACATAATATATATAGATATACTTCCAACGTAATTTGCAAAACTTTAGACAATGATTAATTAAAAACGAAACGGTAAAATGTTCTTAAATTTTAATATGATATTTACAGTGCTTTTATTGAACCATACCTATAATTTTAATAATATTTTGAATGAACTTTGATCCCGAAGGAACCACCTTAACCAATAGCCAATTTTATCAAACATTGCAATACATATGTTGAATTTTACCATAAGAAAGTATAACGTTGATGAGTTAGAATTGTAAAGAGTCAAACTTTCTGAAGTGGGCCACTAAAAATCGAGTAGTTAAATTTAATATAATTTTTCACAGATAATTGAAGGTTTATATGTCAAAATCAATGTCTTAAAATATTTTTGGAAAGTTTCAATTTTTGAAATATTTATAAACAAATGAATTTTTTTTCGCTATTTTGATAAAATAGTGATTTCTCAGCAACTATTCGATAAAAATTAACGAAATTTGGTTTAGATATGTATTAATACTAATCGAATAATATACTAAAAACTGTTTTTATAAAAACCGAAAATTATTTTTAAAAAAACCATTTTGCAATAAGCTATTGAAAATTTATTCAACTTCTCCTAAGGCTAGGAAATTTTTTCAGGGGGGATTTGATTTTTAAAGCATAAAACTAAAAATATGTGGAAGAAAATTTTAGTGCACTTAATTAGAAAAATAATTATGCATTTTTAAATACTGGAGTATGAGCGCAGACTGACTGGTTTTGGCTTGTAAAATGAAAACTACTAAGAGAATTACTATGGTGTCAATAGAAAATTTGTAGGAAATTAAATTATCAAGAAAATGAGAGGTTAAGCGATCTGATCGGTTTATTAGAACCGAAAAAAATTTGGAAAAACGGGAGAATTTTTCGTTTTTTCAAAAATTCATAACTTTGTTATTTATGAAGATTAAGAGCTGAAATTTGGCATCGAAGTAAATAATTATATCTTCTTTTAACGGTCCGAAGGCAGATACTATCGGATTATTAGTTTCTGCGCATTTGCAATTTTAATTTTTTTTACGCTTTTTTTTGTCAGGTTGTTATTAATTTTTTAAAATCGTTGTACATACTTTTCCAAAACGGTTTTGAAAACTAGAAATAAAATACTATTAAACATAATTTTAAGTTTTTATTAAAATAGTGTAAAAAATTAAAAAAATTAAACGCTTCACGGCACGCGCCTGTATATCTATATTGCTTCCCCGTACATCCCCACTTTTTACTGTCCGTCGCATGCTCGGCCGTTTACATTGATGTTATATAGTGCATATTTCATAATAAAAACTTGGAATAATGGTTAATGGTATTTTATTTCTAGTTTTCAAAACCGCTTTTGAAAAGTATGTACAACGATTTTAAACAGTAATAACCTGGCAAAAAAAGCGTAAAAAAAATTAAAATTGCAAATGCGCAGAAACTAATAATCCGATAGTATCTGCCTTCGGACCGTTAAAAGAAGATATAATTATTTACTTCGATGCCAAATTTCAGCTCTTAATCTTCATAAATAACAAAGTTATGAATTTTTGAGAAAAACGAAAAATTCTCCCGTTTTTCCAAATTTTTTTCGGTTCTAATAAACCGATCAGATCGCTTGACCTCTCATTTTCTTGATAATTTAATTTCCTACAAATTTTCTATTGACACCATAGTAATTCTCTTAGTAGTTTTCATTTTACAAGCCAAAAACCAGTCAGTCTGCGCTCATACTCCAATATTTAAAAATGCATAATTATTTTTCTAATTAAGTGCACTAAAATTTTCTTCCACGTATTTTTAGTTTTATGCTTTAAAAATCAAATCCCCCCTGAAAAAATTTCCTAGCCTTAGGAGAAGTTGAATAAATTTTCAATAGCTTATTGCAAAATGGTTTTTTTAAAAATAATTTTCGGTTTTTATAAAAAAAGTTTTTAGTATATTATTCGATTAGTATTAATACATATGTAAACCAAATTTTGTTAATTTTTATCGAATAGTTGCTGAGAAATCACTATTTTATCAAAATAGCGAAAAAAAATTCATTTGTTTATAAATATTTCAAAAATTGAAACTTTCCAAAAATATTTTAAGACATTGATTTTGACATATAAACCTTCAATTATCTGTGAAAAATTATATTAAATTTAACTACTCGATTTTTAGTGGCCCACTTCAGAAAGTTTGACTCAAATGTGTAGAATAAATCTACTTTCAGGGTTTTGATTCCTTATATCTATTACAAAGCAGCTGATATCATCTCGAATTAATATATTTGATTGCAACATTCATGCAATATATCTATACTATAAATATTTAATAGTTGTTAAGCGACGAAAGCGCCCACTATGACTTTTAACAAGACTATTCAATATTAAATAAGAGCGCGTTTTTCGAAATGTAACAGAAAAGAAAAAAATAGTATATAATTAATGTCTAGTTTCAATGGACAAACAAAATATATGTGATGTTTACAAATTTTAACCTTTATCAAATGACATTTTTATGAAATGTCATTAAAAGCGCTGCACCCTCATTCATATTAGTAAATAATTTTTAATACAATTTTAAATATCGGGCGCCCTAAGTTTCACGGCGCCCTCGGGTGTTGCCCGACCTCGCCCCCCCCTAAAGCCGGCCCTGAGCACAGGTAAATATTATTGTTTGTTTAGGAAGTATCAAATACGTCGAAGAACAGCACAGATATAAAATATTAGAAAAACTTCATGCTTCTGCACTAGGAGATTACAAAGGTGTCACTTAAACCAGGAAAAGAATAAGAATAAGATATTATTGGGAGAATCTCAGAGAGGATGTACAAAATTTTATACGTAAATTCGTAACTTGTCAACTCAAGAAGCTTGTACGTGTAAAAACTAAGCAGCCAATCACTATTACGGACACCTCTCATGCAGCAATGGCAAAACTTAGCTTAGATATTTTAGGGCCTCTTCCAGTTTCAAGAAACGGTCATAATAATGTGTTAAGGTGGTTCGTGCGACTAACGTGTTTTTTCAAGATATTCTTGAAATTGTAGGTAAAGTTCAATGAAGGCAATGTGAATATCATATTAAAATTTCAGAACATTTCATCGTTTCGTTTTTGATTAATCGATGTTCAAAGTTTTACAAATTACATTGAAAGTATATCTATATATATTGGAATTTTTACATTTCGTAGCTGTTAATCGCAATATCTCATAAACTACATTCAAATTGTAATTGAAAATTTAAACATATATAAAGGAACTAATAATAAACATTTTCCAACAAGATTCACGTAAATTCATCGTTTTATTAAAGAGATAAAGTGTTTTGAAAATGTAATTATTAGATAAACGATGCATATTTCGTTCACATTTACGTTGCTGCGCATGCGCAACTGGATCATGTGAGCGCTATCTCTTTCTCTCACAGCTAGCTTTCTCTCTCTTACCGCACGAACCACCTTAACTTTACAATGCAATTTTCCTGAGTTTTGTATGATAATTCCTCTTAAGGTGGTTCATGCGGTAAGAGAGAGAAAGCTAGATCTGAGAGAAAGAGATAGTGAGTGTAGGCTTTTAAAAGTTTTGAACGTGGCAACGTCGCACCGAAGATCGCTACTTCAATCTCTGTGCGCTGTACAAATTCATAACCTCCAAGTGCTCAGATCAACAAACATGCAGTATGCAGTCAATGATGTCTAATCAACTGAGATTTAAAGGAAAATTTATAAAACAAAATCAATTAGATAAAAAAAAGAAATGTGCCGAAGGCTTAAAAAAAGCTCGAGAAGAGAAAAGCAATGATAGTGACAATGATGTTAGTGAAATTTCTTATCCTTGCAAAGGGAGAAGGATTGTTGATATTGAGTATTTATCCAAACGTTTAAAATGTGATACGTGCTCCCACGATCTTCTGTTGAAAAATATAAAAAATGAACAAATAAGAGGTCTTTATTCTACATTCTTCATAACTTGCACTGCATGTTTGACTCTAAATGAAGTGGAAACTGGAAAAGAGCATTGCGTTAATGATTCAGCATCATACGCTTTGAAGTACAATAAGAAAGTTCTCCATAACGATGAGACAACAAAAGCAATATTTGGTAATTAACTCTTTTAATGTGTCTATAATAAATTATTTTATTGTTTACATTAGAAAAATATTTTACAAATACTTCTTTTAGGAACTATACATAGTGGAAATGGTTGCTCTGAATTGAACAAAATATTATCTTGTCTTAATATACCAACAACACATCAGTCAATCTATCAAAGATATGAACGAGAAGTGGGGCCAGCCATTAAACAACTGCTAAAGAGAGCTGTAATAGAGCTGCAGCTGAAGAATGTAGTCCAGTTATTTCAAAAATTGAAGAATTACGTGATAGATTGTAAGATTATTTTAAAATTATTCATTGAAAATTTTTCATTGAAAATATGTTTAGATGGTAATGAATTTCTAATGAAATAAAAATAGAATTCAATTTCTTTGTCAATAATAAGTTCAAAAATAAAAATATGGCTGTGCAATCACTTGTTTCCAAAAAAATATTGTTTGTTTGTCGATAAAGGAAACAAGCCTTCGTATAACCATATTTGTTATTGTCCTTAATCTTATGTAGTATCGATGAACACGGAAAAAGGTAAATACCATTAAAATCAATACTACACGTAGTATGTATTATTTCTGTGATAAAGTATTGAAAAAAAAATGTAATAGTATAATTTTAATCAATACTATACTTCAAATTTTAACTACTAATGCTGGCATAACTATATTACGAACTGAGTGCATGAATTTCCGCTACGTAGTACCTATTTTTTCGGTACTAGGACTGATATTTCACCTATCTGATCCAGGGGTAAAATTTTGCAGAGAATATAATTGCTATATATAGAACTGATTTTCCCATACTAGAATTAAAAATTGATGATTCTAAAATCATTTTTATAATATACAACCCTTTTAAATTACTAATAATTAATTTTCAACTTAACAGGATGTCAGAGCTGTTAGAATCGATTTTTGCTTTTTTTATTTTGTTGACATCTTTTTAAATTCATTAATCAAACAAATATTCTAACTTATCCGCGCTATAGCTATGTTAGTACAATTATTTTTGTTAAAATAAAAAGTCATTTGAATTTATTTCTTTTATAAACTTGGATTGAAAGTTAGATCAAGCTTGACAAACCTAACCTCGAAATACTATACATCGTAAGTTTGTATATAACTTTTTATGTATACTATGTTAGTAAAAGATAATTTAGTCCCGTAGTACGGAAAAATTCGGTACTATACCACACAATTCTTGGGACGAGTCGCGTTAAAAAATGTACTTATATAGGTCGTTTTAAAATATATACTGAGTATCAATTAAAAAACGACTGGTAATATTCTTTCTAGTACTGACTCAAATTAGTACATTCTTTTCAGGTATTTTCCTTTTTCCGTGTAGCGCCACCAACTAGGCTCTGACCCCATTTAATTTATAGAATCATTAACTTATTATCGATTAATTGTTAAAATTCTAAAGTGATTAAAAATTTTTTTTGTTGGTGTGAATTCTGATTTTGTGAGAAATTAATAAGTTATAGTTTATTTGTAAAATTCTTTGAGACTGTTTTTTTTCTTGTATAACTTTTCTTTGATTTATAAAATTTTCTTTTATTAAAAATTGTGAAGATAACAAAGTATCAAAATTAAATAATTGAAATATCTAATTACTTTAAAATAAAGAATCATAGTATTTAAATTTGCAGATTGTTAAGAAGAGGAGCTCCAACAAACCAAACTTCCCTAGCGCCACCTAAAGATTGTTGACGCGCGCAGTATAATCGAGCCCCACTATTCATTCCGACGTCGCTTGCCGTGCCCGATGGAGCTTTCTTGTTATAAGCAGTTTAGATTGTTTTCATCAGAGTTTAATTTATATTACTGGTTTCTTTTTACTTAACGGGATGTCGGAGCTGCAGCAATCGAGTTTTGCTTTTTTTATTTTATCAATATCTTTTTAAATTCATAAATTAAACAAATATAATGACTTGTCCGCACTAAGCCTACATTAATACAATAATTTTTGTTAAGATAAAAAATCATTTGGACTTGTTATTTTTTTATGAGCTTGGATTGGAAATTAGATATCAAACTTGACAAACCTAACCTTAAAATACGATACATTGAAAGTTTTTATTATAACTTTGTATGTATAATATTATGATGGATTTCTTGAATTGTCCGCACTAGAATTTAATTTTACAAATGTTTTGTTTGTAGCAAAAAAACTCGATTAAACGCATCGTTTATTCATAAGTTAGGATTGAAAATATTATTAGAAGGCGGGTAGCTTCGTCATGCTCTTAAATTATATATGTATATATTAATAAAGAGTTTTGTTCTTAAGAGCAGCCCGGATTCGCTGTCCTTGTCTAATTGGCATTTTTGTTATTTACTCAAGTATTAATCGGTGTATCTGCAAATTGAAGGTTAAGCGCAATAGATATTATTATTACAAATATTTATGCACTAAAAAAAATCTATCGCTTTGTTTTTGAGAAAAGTAAGGAACGCGAAAATATTATAAACATAATCTTTTACTTCGGCGTTCCTTACTTTTCTCAAAAACAAATCGGTAGATTTTTTTTTCTTGTGCATAGATATTCATAATAATAATATCTATTGCGATCAACCTTTATTTTGAAGATAGACCGATTAATACTTGAGTAAATAACAAACAACTCAATTGTTACTCGGTCGGTATCAGGTTCTACTCCGGCCTGCTGTTAAGCAAACATAAAAGATTTTGTTTGAATTTTGGCTCATAGGTCCAACAGGTTACAGGCCCAGATTCACGCTTCACTGCGCATGGCATGATGTCTTTGTTTTTTGTAAGTATGGTGCAGAAAAAAAAGAAGTGTTGTTCACAGTGCACCTTGTGTTTGATGTGAATTAAAAAAAATAAAATAAATTGTGCGATGTTGTAAGTGCGCGTATAATAAAATTATCGCGTAAATACAAAAAGAAAGGAAGTGTAGAAGTTGGGTCTTGTATGTAGAAGTTGTAGAAGTAACAATTTTCGTCATTCATGCACGTTTTCTTCCCCCATCAGAAAACATATAATAAGTGTTCAATAATAAAATTTTTATTAATTCTAAAAGTGAATTAAGCAGTTAGTCTACAGTTTAATTTTTTTTTTACTATTCAATGTTATATAGATGTCAAAATTCAAAAAGTAAAAAAAACGGGGGGAGGATGTTCGTGGAATAGACGGCACGCACTCGATGTATTTCGTTGTTAGGTTTCGACCGGCAACCGTCATTTTTCTTGGAAGCGACACGAAGTTCGTGGAGCTATCATTTTATATTGAGTTTTTCTTACTTTTTCAAGAAATGAAGCATATGTGACTTTATATGTAAAATATATATGTACATGCGTGATCAATAGATGTCTTTTATAAAAGTAAAACACGTGTATAAGCGCATATGTACGTGCATAGACGTATTGTGCATAAACATATATATGTATTTACATATACTGATGTAGATGTAAAAGACGTTGAGATAAAAAGTCAGGAGATATTTTCATTTTAATTTTAATTTTTTTTGTGTTGTTGTGACTACGGTATAACGTTTTGTACTAAAACTGAAGTTCAGTGAATATACAAAACTTATACGTTTCAATTAGTATTTTTTTTCTTTTAGTGTACGTATACTTGCGTTCGGTTGCGTACACATAAATTTTTTTTTTCTTTTTCTCCGAATTTTTTTTTAAGTTAGATCTTTTGACGTTAAATACTCAAATATTTAAATATTATTAATGATAAATATTCTAAGTTAAATTTTCTTTAGAAGATCAATTTTTTTTTTTTGAGTTAAATCTTTGTTTAGATTTTGTTAAATTTAAAATGTTTTTTTTGTTCTTCATAGCTATATTTTTTAGATGTCTAATATTTTTTTTAAAGTGTACCCTTATCAAAATTATTTTTTTTGGAAAAGTAAAAATCGTTTTAAGTTAAATATTTATATTAAAAATAAAATGTAATTTTTTTAAGATGATGATAATTAAAATTTTTTTTGAGGTTAATACTTTTTATTAAAATCTTAATGTCAAACTTTTATGTATTTATCTTTCTTTCTTAATTTATTCTGTCTCAAAAGTTAAGAGCATCGATTGAAACATTCTGTGTAAATTGTTGTATAGTTTCACATATGTTTTGAACAAACTAAAAACTGACTATAGATGTATAATTTTTCAGTTTATATATATATACATAAAAGGAGAAAGATATTTGAAATATAGTCAAGTATGCATGAAGAAGTGCGTGCAGAAAGTTGTGTGTATAGATGTGAATATATATACGTATACACACATACAGATACATGTAAATGTATATTAATATAAAATTATATCGAACAATAATTTGACGGAAACAATACTTGATCCGTGCTTGTTCTTTTAGTTTCTCTCTCTCTCTATAACTTATCAGTGCCTTTTTTATCAGATGTGATAGAATGATTAAGGGCATGACAGAGCTCGCTACCTTCTAAAATAATTCATTAATATTTTAATTCCAAGTTCACGAGTAAACGGTGCGTTAGATCGAGTTCTTTCATAACAGTAAGAAATTTTATAATACTAAACTTGAGTGCGGACAACTTACAGAATTTACCAAAATATCATACATAAAAAGTTATAAACAATTTTTCGAAATATAGTATTTTGAGGTTAGGTTTATCGAACTTGGTATTTAATTTCCGTTCCAAGCTTATAAAAAAATAACAAATCCAAATGATTTTTTATTTTAACAAAAATTATTGTATTGACATAGCTTTAGTGCGGACAAGTCATTACGATTGTTTAAATTAAGAATTTAAAAAGATATCAATAAAATAATAAAAGCAAAAATCGTGTCCAGCAGCTCCGACATCCCGTTAAACGGTTACTTTGTAAGAAAGTAAACACAGATTAAATTAAAAATTTCATCTAGTGCGGTAAATTATTAATTTAGTTCAATAAACGAAGTTTTTAAAATACAAATTTTTTTTTTTATCTCTGACATGTTAGAGGATATTGCACACGTGCACGTGATCACCTCTCTCGCACCAATAGTGTAATTGCGTTCGTTATGCTTTTGTGAGAGAGCGTGCGTATACGGTGTCCGATACATGACAGTGTTTTGATAAAATTATACTCTTGATTATTTTATTGCACAGAACTTGTTGCACGGTTGTGTGCATATAGAATAATTTTCGTTACACTTTTAGAGATATATGTATACAGACCATACATATGTAGACGTGTTAAGTATTCGAGGTTATAATATAGAAGTTTACTTGGTACGTTTTAAATTTTGTTTAAGTAAAGATCTTAATTAGTTCAGTGGTTTTATCTTTCGGATAGTACAAAAATCTGTGATAACTTGTTGTACGGTTACGCTTAAAAATAAGTGTACTAAAAATACTAATAGTTTTTTTTTGATACATGTATTGCATCGTGTAACTTGTTTTATGGTTACACACAAATGTAAATACAACTGTATAAAAGAAGTTTCTCTATCTCAGAAGTCGAGCTAAGATGAGCACAAAAAGATGAATTCTCAAGCAACCGAGTTCCAAAAATAACACTGACGAACAAAATAAAACCTTTTGTTTCGGATTTTTGTTTTGAACAATAATTTATACAGAAGTTAGATAGTGGATCCACGTTAGTAACATATATATAGATTTTGTAGAACCAAGTAAAAATAAATATAAATAATTAAAGTTTGTTCAAAAATACAGAATTATCAGAAGCTAAAATCAGCTACACCTTCGCAAAAGATCTAAAGGGATCTATTAGATCGTCTTAGACAGCTCGAAGAGCTGAAGGAAGGTGCAAAACGCTCTATAAAAGAAGTTATGAAAAATTCTCAAAGACACAAAATCTCTTCCATCCAAAAATAGATATATAGATAGAGAACCAAATTTATTATATCTACATTATGTTGTACAATTAATTACAGTAATACATTAGAATTAATAAAATTAATATAAAGCTCAATAATAATAATAAACAGTAAAAAAGAAAACAAAAATCAAGCAAATATATCAGTAAGATAAACTTTACAGCAATCAAATCAATACAATAAAAAACAGTTTTATAAATTAGCATGAAGCAGAGGTCCACTCTCCAAGACAAGGTAGTGTGCAAATGAGGATATCTTGAATGTCATGAGCGAGGATGAGTTGCGCAAAGTCGCAGGAAGATCATTCCATAGCCGCAAGGAAGTGACCAGGAACGATCGTAGGCGATACTCAGTGAATGAAAAAGGAATGGTCAAAGGTTTCACATCACCACTCAAGGACCTCACCGGTTGGTTCCACTGATACATAGAATACAAATAAGATGGAGTACAAGATAAGAACATCTTATACAGAAACGTAGAAGAAAAATAGTTTTTTCTACCCGCAGTGGATAACCAGCCTAATGAGAACCTATAAGCAGAGATGTGCTCACGCCTACCTACACCGAAGATGTAACGTATACCAGAGTTGATATTCCTCTGAAGTCTAAGGTCAAGCTCAGCCGAGAGGTCACAGTAAACCAAATAGCAGTAATCCAGAAGTGGAAACAGCAATGTTTTTATAAGATGTATACGAAGAGTAAACGTGGTGCTCTTTCTAAAGAAGTTTAGTTTGTAAAGCAGAGAAAATGACCTATTACACACTTATGTAACGTGCTCTCTCCAGTAAAGCTTACTGTCCAACCAAACATCCAGACTACGAACAGAGGACTCAAATCCAATATTAGCACCGTTCAACGGAACGCCAGTTACAGATGATGAGGACAGCATATTTATATAAAAATAGGAGCCAATAATTATTCCCTTCGTTTTGTCAACATTCAGTTTGAGATGGTTATCAGAGGCGCAATTTGAAATGAGAACAGCATGATCACTCATAAGATTAGTATAATTGCTAAGTTCAGAAATCCGAAAATGCACATAGACTTGCAAGTCATCGGCATATATCAAATGCTGTACACCAGAGTGAAAGTTGGCAGCAACGTCATTAATATAAATGGAGAATAAAAGTGGTCCAAGCACAGAACCCTGGGGTACTCCTATGTTCAGAGTAACAAAGTCAGATGCATCACTATCAAAGTCAACAACAGACTGACGTCTATCAGATAAGTAAGAGGCAAACTACCTGACAACAGTGTGCGAGACATCGAGAGGAGTTAGTTTCCGAAGCAGAGTGACATGACGCACAGTGTCAAATGCCTTGCTAAAATCAAATAATAGAAGCATAGTTACATAACGTCTGTCCATGTTGAGTCTAATATCCTCTGTTAGTTTGAGCAAAGCTGTTTGGGTACTATGTCCAGTTCTAAACCCAGTCTGATGAGAATCCAACAGATGTCTGGTGGACAAGTAATAATAAAGTTGTTGATGGACGAGACGCTCAAGAACCTTGGACACGAATGACAACAAGGAAATAGGTCGTATATCACTCATAGTGCGTGGAGAAGAGACCTTGTGGATTGTGGTAATCAACGAGATCTTCCAACATGAGGGAAACCCACACTCACGAAACGAATCATTAAAAATACGACACAGCAAGGGCCCAATAACTGGAAAATCCCCATGAACAATATACTGTGGGACCGCATCAAAGCCCTTAGCCTGAGAAGTAGAATGACATATTGCCATCCTGACCTCCTCCAAAGTGACCTTATTAAACCTGAATGAAGGCTTATAAGGCTCATCTACATTAATAGTATTCACATACTCAGAAACAGAAAGGGCAAGTGGATCAAACGCAATCCCACCAAAGTATCGATTAAGCTCATTTAAAGGAAATGAGTGTCGCGAGTAATTATCAGTAGAACACATACCAAAGTTCCTGAGCTCTCTCCGGATCTGTCGCGAGTCCGTAATACCCGATAGTCTGTCATAGTAATATAACAGTTTAGCTGATTCAATGCACTCATGTGCCTTGTCCCGAGCAGTCCTATAGCATAGTAAGTCAGTATACAGTCGAGTACGTTTGTAGTGTCTATAAAGTCGATCTCTCTCATTGATCAAGCGACGATGTTCAGAGGTGATCCACGGACGATGAGCCCTACCCTGCCTGACCTTCCTGACAGGCACGAATTGTGCACTTGCCTCATTGAGATGGTTGTAAAGACATTCAAGGCGAGCAGTAAGAGAGGAACCACCATCACATGTAGCGCATCTTTAAGAGCGAAAATACTGAAGGAGTGCAACATCATCAACATACTTATAATCCAGAAAGGTAAAGTCTTTAAGCATAGGTTTAGAGAGAGAGGACTTAACAGTCGCAGCTATGAAATCGTGGGCGTCAATGAATGGTATATCAGTCTTCCAAAAGTCGAGTACAATGTCGTTGTTATTGACAAGACACAAATCAAGCCAGGTGTCAGAAGAATAAGTATGATGAGTTGTGCCATAAGGAACCAAGAAAAGTGCATTCTCAGTAATCACACCTTTAAGAAACTTAGGGTCATCAGAATCAACGCACAAGTTAGTATTAAAATCACCGAGGATGATCTTCGAACTATAATTATGCATATACGATGTTAAATCAGGTATAAAATCTGTGTTAGCCAAGAAGGGAGCATGTGATGGCCTCACAAAACAAATATTCAGGAAGACCAGGCTTACCACTCCATTTACCAGAAGAAGAACAAAGGCGCCGCGAAGTAATAGAGTTCTGAATATATAAAGCAACACCACCGCCTTTAGTGTTACGATCCTGCCTATGAAGCACGTAGTCATCAAGCTCTATCAGAGAGTCACCAACAATCTGGCCCAGCTTAGTCTCAGTTACAGCTATAACATGGAAGTAGGGGTGAGAAGCCAGAAAGAGTCTTATCATCTCAATGTGTGCTCTAATAGAGTTAGCATTGAAATGACAAACTCTGAGACCATCCCTTGCAGTGAAATGATTATTAATGAGTGATGAAATGGGATTATTAATAGAGAGTGGTGTATTAGAGAGGAGTGGAGAAGAGAGTGGACTTACCCCAGCACTAGAAGCTATGGTGCTGGACTGACGCTGACCAGCTTCGCCTTGGCTAAAAAAGCATCCAGGTTCTAAACAGAAGCAACTTGGGTAGGAGCATCCTCATTCTTCCTTCTCACAAAAATTCTTCCATTTTTCACGAATGAAAGAAAATTTAGTTTCTTGTCTTTCGATTTTGTAAGCACTTTCATCTTCAGCTGATGCAGTGAGGGAGGAAGGAATTCGTTGATGTTGATTAACGAAGGCGAAAGAGCAGTGACGCATTAAGCTCCAGAAAGAAGATTCTCACCAACCTGAGAAGTATGAAGTCTCCTAGTCTTAATCTTAGCAGCTATGATCCCACGTGCAAGTGCAGGACTCTTCATTGTTACAAGCAGTGGCACAGTTGAGAAGCGGCGATCACGCTGCCATGTAGATGGGGACATCACTTCAGATGATGTACCAGCATGAATAACAGCAGTAGTAGAAGAAGTTGAGGTGAAAGAGTCAGAAACCGAACGTCTTAGTAGCCGAATAGATTCTATATCCTCAATTGAGAAACTAGCATCCAAAGTAGAAAAGACAGCAGATACACCTGCCTTAAGATTAGAAAATTCCAATAGCACAAGACCACCCAGTACCAAGTCAGAAGCCCTTTCAATACGAAGCTGCTGTGCTTTCAAAGCATCACATCGCTGTGATAGAGTTCTAAGATGATCCATATTATTAGCAGAGTCTGTTCCAGATATTGTTGTATTAGTAGTAGTAGCAAGCACACTCTCAACTCTTGCCTTTAGCTCTTCTTGTTCGCGACAGGCCTGGTCAAGTTTGGCTTCATTCTCAGTAATTTGTTTGTCAAATGCAGTAGAAAGTGCACCAACTCTTGTCTCAAGAACAGAGAATTTATTAGCTAGCACAGTAAGCAGACTGCTCACCTTGGAAACAGATGATTCCATTGAGTACAATTTATCCAGCTTACTTATCTTCTTAAGTATCGTAGTAAGAATATCATTAAATTGCTGCATATCCATTCAAATAAATAGAATGGATTATCAAAATTCAAGAAATCCAGTAAAACAAAATTGTAGCACTCAAAGAAACAATAGTGGTGTAGTATTAAATATGCTAGTGGAGTAGCAGCATAACATGTATGCTATGAAGTTGTTGGTCCGTCAATAACTTACTAGGAGAGTGTCACACCTCCGGATCACGGATTTTACTCAAACTTCGGGATAAGTTTTCAGATGATAAAATATGGAAAAAGCTAAAGTTATAGTCATAAATACTCAATATTTCCCTAGTTACAGGCAATTAAAGAAAATCACTAAAAAAGTTACTTGATTTTTAAACGCATATAGTTCTTTAGCGTCGATAGCTACAAGCTTGAAACTTTTTTAAATTAAAGCTGAGCTCAAATCCTTTCGAAACAGTAGTTACAGCATATCAAAATATTATTTTTCCCCAAAGTTAGAGCGTAATAAGGATTGGACCTAATTTCAGCTTTTATCATTAATTAATGTTTTTGAAAGAAAAATCAGGTCCAATGTTTATCATGCTCTAACTTTGAGAAAAAATAATATTTTGACATGCTATAACTACTGATTCGAAAGGATTTGAGCTCAGCTTTCATTTCAAGCAGTTTCAAGCTTGTAGCCATCAATGCTAAAGAACTATATGCGTTTAAAAATCTAGTAACTTTTTTAGTGATTTTCTTTAATTGCCTGTAACTAGGGAAATATTAAGTATTTATGACTATAACTTTAGCTTTTTCCATATTTTATCATCTAAAAACTTATCCCGAAGTTTAAGCAAAATCCGTGATCCGGAGGTGTGACACTCTCCTAGTTAATGAATAATTTCCAGAAGGTGGAGAAACAGCATAATAATACAGATCTGAATTACACGTAGTAAATAACTTATAATAATGACAAGTGGTAAAGCACCTTAAATATGAGACTCCACAGTCATTTACCAATCAAGTTACAAATTTAGTACTCAAGGCAACCAAGAGATGGAGCCACTGATATCAAAATTGTGCATGTATTGAACGAAGCAAGCCGGCACTAAGTAATTTGTAGGTTAGGATGCAATAAACACAAACAATTGCATTTAATCTATGCTTCAGAATCAGAAAATCGCCCAGAGTCCAAGAAATGCAGTTGCAATTTGCAAGAAAAATATAGCCAAGCCTTCAGAACTCCCAAGAGTCGACTTTCTGAAAAAAATTTTCATTCAGCAGAGTGATAAAAAGTTATTAAGATGAAAAAAAGCAAGAGCAGAAAAAAGCGTGTGTGTCGCTACTTACACTAGAGAAAAAGACAAAGAGAGAGAGAGAGAGAGAGAGAGAGAGAGAGAGAGAGAGAGAGAGAGAGAGAGAGAGAGAGAGAGAGAGAAATAAATATGCAGAAGTAAAGTTTCGAAATTTATAACCTAATACACATAATTATGTAGGTTATGGTAATGAGAGTACGTCCACTCTCACTAGAAGTAACAATAATACCAACGAAGATAGACGCTTATAGAAGCGTACTTCTGGGTTAACTTTGGGGGCTCAGCTTTTGGAGGACATTTAACATTACGTGTATATATAGATATAGAAATACATGGCATTTTAGTAGCGCCACCACGTGGCTGGAGGACATAAGCTTTAGATTTTGAGCCCCTGTCCACCCATTTAAAGTACGCTTCTATAAGCGTCTATCTTCGTTGATAATACTAATACAAATGATTCACAATCAAAAGTATTAATCAATATTTGCGAAACTTTTAAAGACATCAGTAAATCATTAGAAGTAATAACAATAATATAGTTGAATCCAAAATTTTTTTTCTACTGATTTAAAAGTAGCTGAACACAGAGTTCAGAAAGGTCTTAATTTTATCCAACAAAATAAAATAATTAGAAGTACTAACGAATTAAATAAACAAAAATTTATAGTAGTGCTAATAAATTAAACTAACAAATAAAAATAATTAGAAGTGCTAAAATAAATCAGCTGATATTAATACAAATGTAAATTAGCAAATAAAAATGATTAGAAGTGTGAAAATAAATCAGCTGATGTTAACAAAAATGATAGAGGTCATCTAATGTTAATTTCAAACATTGGTAAAACAACAATGAAATTAACTAACATATTAGCTGCCTAGTTCTCACATAACCTAATATCTCTATGTAAATTCATAGATGTCGAGTTAAGAATTTACTTAGTTGATAAGATTTTAAAAGTTTTTTAACAAATAAACAGGAAGATATGAAGAAAAGCCAAGTTGGTATTATCTCTTAGATGTCACAAGAATCCAAGATGACGCATCAGGAACAGCTGTGAGGAACATCTCTTCAAGGCCTAAATGATATACATAGAGGACTTCCTAAGTCAATCTTAGACTGTCTACCATCAGGATATTCTACAGAAGAACCGTCAGAGATTGAGAGGGAGAAAGTGTCAGAAGTCCAACAAAGAAAAAGATGTCAAAAAAAATCACTTTGACAGGAAAATGATGGACTTCAATAAAATTAAAATCCCAGAAGTTAACGGCTTTACGTGGAAAGAGAGGAAATGAATATAAGTTGAACCAAATAAGCTAAGCGAAGGCATGCTATGAGATATGATATTAAGACGTGTCTTTCGGATGTTTAAAATAGCTGTAAAAATCATTAGACTGTTAATATAAATTAAATTTCAGGATAACCTTTTTAGACTGTGAATCTTGTATAATGGATATAATGCAAAACTTTCCATTCAAAAAAACAAGAACCAAAGGAACAAGATGTCATGGAACCTACTAGATCACCGTCGTGTCAGTTTCTGGAGGGAGCTGAATTACACAAGTTTAAATAAATATATACTCGAGATTCATCATTGTATACTCAAAAATAAGAATGAGACTAGAGGACGTCCTGAAAAGTTTTTCAAAACTGCAGGAAGGATACTTGGAGAAGATTTCGAAGTATTTTACGTTAGAGCTGAAAAAAGTATGGAATTCACCGGAGGAAGTTCTGCAGAAGTGATGGTCGAAGACAACATAGAAAGTAACTTTGGATTATTATATTCACCAAAGTTAAATAGAACCACTGAGAGGTTCAATAAAACGCTTCAATCGAAAATCAAAACCATGATGATAAAATCAGCCTTACCAGGAGGTACGTCAATTCTAGCAATGGAAATAGCTATACGCATCTAAATTAAACTCCAAGATCTCTATAGAAGTTAAATCACTAGAAAGTAAACTACATAAGGGCAAAATTAGAAGTTCGGCTACACCACATGCACCAGACTACTTATCACCAAGTTGAAAGCAGCTGAAAGATCACCAAGAACAGTATTGACACGTTAGATATAACGAAAAACTAATAGACTAAGGTGTATAAAAATTAAAAACAACATTGAAAAATTTGGACCACTGGAAGTTGATAAGAAAGTCAAAAATAAAACTGAAAAAGTAAACATAATTTGAAGTGCCAGGAAAATGACTGCAAGCAATCAGATGTTACAGAAAAAGAAATGTAAGTACAGCCAGAAGTAAATAACTAGAAACCATCCAAATCCACAAACGAGAAAGATCGATGGAAAGTCATGTAGAGGACCTTATCAAACAACAAATAGTTCCAAAAATACCAAATGTCTAAAGAGAGCAGCCAAATCCTAGTGAATGTCGAACAAACCCAAGTACATACAAAGATGTCATGCAATCAACTGGAAGAGGGAGTCGTCAAGCAGCTACAAGGAGAATAATAAAAATCTATGATTAGAAAGAAGTTTGAAAAATCGCAGACACACCTCATAATGAATCAACTGGAAAAAGGATTAACATAATAGATTTCAAAGAAGTATTCAAAAAGAAATCCGATAAAACTGGCAATACTTACTATCAAACAAAATAAGTCTCTAAAGGCTTCAAAAGCAAAAGATAATATGAACTAAGAGTAACATATGCTCCAATTCTTGAGTGCCTTTGATATGATCTGTTTTAAGTATTTTAAACAGACATAACCTAAAAGCTGAACAATTATATGTAATGTCAGCTTTCTCAAATGGTACCCTGTAAACAGAAGTATACATGAAGATTCCAGACGTATTCACCGACTAAGAAACTAAGATGTCAGACGTATTCAGGATTTCAGAAATACTTCTGTGCACTCAAAGTAAGTTCAAAAAGTTGGAACAAAAAGTTCTCAGTAGAAGTTTTAAAACTAGAACTGAAAAGAAGTAAACAAATATTATCTATTTACCTTAAGTAAAGAACGATAAGTTGTTTTTATTGTATTGTATGCAAATGATGCAGTACTATCAGGAAATAGAAGTGCAAAAATAGAAGAAGTAAAAATCAAAGAAGTTAGTTTACGAAATGAAAAGTTGCAGAAAACATAGACGTTTCCTAATAATCAATATTGTCAGAGACTACATAAAAAGAAGTTTGCATCTGATTCAAAAGAGACTAACAGAAAAGATGTTAAAACGTTTTGATGTAATGGAGTGCAAAGGTAAATTGATACCCACAGTTACAAGAAAAATCAGAAACCGAGAGTATAAGAAGTGAAAACACATCTGAGATCAAGTATACGTAGTTAAGAATATATTATTCAGAGAAATATTTGGAAGTTTATAAAACCTATCTGAAACAACCCAACTTGATGCAGCCTATGCGGTGAACTACTCATCAAGGAAGCAGACAAAATCCACATGTGACTAGTTAGGAGTCAAAAGAATATTAAGATATCTCAAAAGTGCAGCAGATCAAGGACTGACCTTTAATAGATAAGGAGAGATGCTGAAACCCATGGGAGATGCTAGCTCTACGACTTCTCATCTACAAGAAAATATATTATCAGATTGTTTGGATATACGATTTCGAGGAGAAGCCACAAACAAAATATTTTACACTCTCTGTCTGTCAAACTGAATTCGTCATTTGTGATGCAAGCCAGAAACTGGTATCTATCAACAAAGTTATGCAAGACATAATTGGAAAGACTTTGGACCTCAATGACTGTAAAGTGATGACAGTTCAACAGATGGCTGCATCTAGATAGATGACAGTCACGTAATTAAAATCTATGATGATGTCGAAACGATCAAATAAAATTTAAAAGTCGCAGAACCAACAGAAAATAGAAGTTAAATGGTAACCATCGAAAGTCTTGTCTGATAGAAGGAAAAATCATCAACGAATGATTGCTGACCAACAAAATAATGCAAACATCATATCATAACCATTAACAACTGACAATTTTTCATTATTCTAGAAGTAGAATACTCAAACTAAAATATTTTATTGTTTTAGACAATAAATGGTATTAAAAATTAAAAAGCTAAAATGTAATTTAAGACGTAACATGCTGCATTAAAATTTATATACACATAATTACGTATATAGATGTAGAAATAGATGCGAACATTCAGAAGTCATAAGCCGTATTATGCGGTATCTTTTTTCAGATGACACTATAGATTGTAAAGACAATTAACATGAGGAAAGGATGAAATGACAGAGGTCTGTTGGAGGGAGGGAGTGTTAAGAATAGGAGCTCCAACAAACCAAACTTTCCCAGCGCCACCTAAAGATTGTTGACGCGCGCAGTATAATCGAGCCTCACTATTCATTCCGACGTCGCCTGCCGTGCCCGATGGAGTTTTCTTGTTATAAGCAGTTTAGATTGTTTTCATCAGAGTTTAATTTATATTACTAGTTTCTTTTTACTTAAATTATATATGTATATATTAATAAAGAGTTTTGTTCTTAAGCAAACATAAAAGATTTTGTTTAAATTTTGGCTCATAGATCCAACACGGATAGATGGGGAGCATATATTAAACTACTACCAAGTATATAACCTCACTTCTACCAAACGCCTATTGAAGGTCAGAGAGAAAGAATAAGAGGATATTCGATACTAGCACCACCAACGGGAAGATTGCGTAATCTGGGATACGCACTGCTGTCCGAGCCCCCACCCTTACATAACCTAAAATATATATTGAGTACGTGTTATACCCATTGTTTAATTTTTATAGTATTATATAGAGTCAAATTATTATTATTGCTTAACGGTTCAAACTAATAATTTTCTTTGTAATTTAGCATATTATAATTAAATCCAATAGTTCTTTTTACATTTGATTACCCACAGAATTTGCTTTGGCTGATTCCATTTCAAATCGAACAGTCAGTATACACTCAAGTCACCAATTACTGCGCTAATGGAGTATGTTATTCTACCCTAAAAATAAGGGTATACGTATTTTTTTATTTTGCTGAAATATCAAAATTGCATCAGATATGCACTTTTGAAAATTGCATACAAAAACTAAATGTTAAAACTGAAAATGTTGAGAATAACTTTAGAGAGCTATCGTTTTACCAATTTCCAATGAATTTTGATAAACCTTTTTTTATTTTATTTCGTTTTGAGCCCTCTTCAACTCCGTGCAAGAAATTTAAAAAAAAACTAAAAAATGACTGAGATATATGCATTTTACCAAAAAATGCACTTTTTATGCACATGCATTTTTCTCGAAAAGGCCATTTTTTTTTTTTCTGAAATTTTTTTTGCTGATAGAGGACCAAAATACCTATCTAATAGTACTTGTTTGATCCCGGCTTTTTTGGTTTGGGGCGAGAAAAAAATTCACAAATTTTGTTGGTGAAAAATGCTTGTATATACGTTCGGAAGTCTTAAGCAGTCGACATTTAAATATTATCCTTCGTTTAGCATTATCCAGGAACAACGACGTGGACGTAGAAGGATTCTGTTCCCTTCAGGGTGCTTTTTTAGAGTGAGTTCCCCTTGCCTCTCACTGTTGGGATGCGTCAAAAAAATAATTATAGATAATTATTTTTTTTATTTTTTCGCTTATTATTTTTAGTTTTAAATGTAGTCTCACGACGCTTGGCTTTTTTTTCTTTGTTTTTCACTTCATTTAGTGCATCTATAGCTGTCCTGCCAATAAATATATGTGATTTTAATTCCCCAAGTTTTTTTTAACCACATATGACTTTTTTGAATTCCATTATATTTAGAAACCCCACTCCATTCAATATTTTTCTTTTTTCTAAATCTTTCAATCTCATTTATTGGTAGTAAAATGATTTTTATTGCATTGGTGTAACTTTGAACCCAATTTATAAAATCGTCAGCATTTTGTATCGATTCTTCATGAACTCTTTTCAAGTTATGTGAAGTAGCACAATGCTTTAGAAGCCCACCTATTCCATCAACGGCTCCTTTCCCATGACCAGTCGCAGAAAATAACCATTTCATTTCATAAAACCAATGTTTGAATTCATGTAGTTGAAAACGATTTTTAAATTGGCTTGGAGCTCCATCTGATATGATAGTGACTTTAGTAACTAAATAATTCTTTTTCATAAGATCGATAATTTTATTTATTGCTAGCAGTGCATATGCAGTATCATGCTTTTTGTCGTCACTAACTATCGCAAAACTTTGTGTTATCTCTCCTTGGTAACAGACTGCAGTAAAAATAGAAATTTGGTTATTTACCCAATGATTTCCTTGAACCGCTTTATTATTTATTACAGACCAATTTTCTGCAAAGTCAACGTGGATGATTAACTTAGTAGGATCAGCTTTACCTTCTTCTTTTTCTTTTTTTATAGCTTCACGTTGAATATTTTTTATGTATATATGAGTACTTGTTTTCAATGCGCAGATTGAAAGTTTTTCTTTAAAAACTGTTAAGCTTATTGTTTGTTTAATAAGATTACCATTATCCCACAAAGCAAACGTAATTTCATCTTCACAATTTTGTTTCAGTTTTAACAATTCTAATGTGATACCCGCACCACCGGGACAATCTTTGCATTCTTGCAAGAAACATGAATCAGATGGTTCAGAACACAACATTGTGTTAGTTATTTCTGAACGAATTGAATCTAATTCGGAATTCTTATCGCCTCTAAAACGAATCAAACTTGTAAGAAACAGTTCAAAATTTTCGCAATGTACACAAAGACAAGCTTCCTTCACAGAGCTAGTTAAGACGAAACTTGGTCTTAAACTATAGAATTTCGATTTTCCTATTTGTAAGTTTGATTCTATTGATTCAACTGAAATGCCATACGCATCTTCTAATTTACTTCCAACAGTAGCAGAAAAAGCTGAAATTAAGGATTTTTTCTTTTTAGATACATAATTTCCTCTAAAATTTTCAGGTATTGCAGTTTTTCTTTTTAGGGGTGAGATGCATTCAGGTAAAACTGAATTAATACTCTCGTTTAATTCCTCTATTCGTTCGGGTGTCTTCGGAATAAAATCATCATCTCTTCCGTTAAAAAGTTCAGTGATTTCATTTTCAGATATAGACTCAAGATCACTTAAAATCATTTTTGATATGCGTTTATGGCAATTTTTACATACATTAGTAGATGGCAATATATTTAAATCTGGATGAAGCTGTGCCAAATTAATGGCTAAATCTTCCAACGGTCTAAAACGTGAATTACTGCTCATATAAACTACCTTTTTATGCATTTGAAAAAAATCAGGACATGAAATTCTTTTAGAAGAGTAAATTTCGGACATTGTTATTTCACAATTTTGTTGAATTTTTCACAAGCCCGAGAAGCACCTTTCAAAGCAGCCATAAAAATAACTAGCTTCTATATAACAGTTCTAATATGCTGTTTTGGTTACGCGATGTATTTGTCCATGAGTTAGCCTCCTATTGTTTGTACATCGAAACATACATAATATAGATATACACGAATAGAATTCTTTTTTTCATGTTTAAATATTTATTTTTATATTACGAATTTACACACACATATATATATATATATATATATATATATATATATATATATATATATATATATATATATCACTATTGATGCTATATACATGCATACAAATGTAAACAAATGATGAGCCAAGCATACGACAGTGTTTGAATGCAGACTGCTTAAGACTTCCGAACGTATATACAAGCATTTTTCACCAACAAAATTTGTGAATTTTTTTCTCGCTCCAAACCAAAAAAGCCGGGATCAAACAAGTACTCTTAGATAGGTATTTTGGTCCTCTATCAGCAAAAAAAATTTCAGCAAAAAAAAAAATGGCCTTTTCGAGAAAAATGCATGTGCATAAAAAGTG
Organism: Anastatus disparis; assembly: GCA_017163975.1. NCBI lineage: Eukaryota > Metazoa > Arthropoda > Insecta > Hymenoptera > Eupelmidae > Anastatus > Anastatus disparis. The sequence continues at coordinate 3,738,061 of JAFFSR010000301.1, read as the reverse complement.
CATTTTTCGGTAAAATGCATATATCTCAGTCATTTTTTAGTTTTTTTTTAAATTTCTTGCACGGAGTTGAAGAGGGCTCAAAACGAAATAAAATAAAAAAAGGTTTATCAAAATTCATTGGGAATTGGTAAAACGATAGCTCTCTAAAGTTATTCTCAACATTTTCAGTTTTAACATTTAGTTTTTGTATGCAATTTTCAAAAGTGCATATCTGATGCAATTTTGATATTTCAGCAAAATAAAAAAATACGTATACCCTTATTTTTAGGGTAGAATAACATACTCCATTAGCGCAGTAATTGGTGACTTGAGTTTATACTGACTGTTCGATTTGAAATGGAATCAGCCCTTTATAAAAAAAATTTGCATATGGTTTAAAATTAAATTCTTTTAATTCATTTATTTGAAGTTTGCTTATTGGATTTTAATCTGTATATCTATATCCTTATTAACTTGTTTCTTGAATTAATCGTATATTTGGTTGATATATTAAAGGTAGAGTATCAGACTCCCTTATTATATCATTATTATTATTTTTTTAGGTTGGAGAATCTCAGGATATGGGGGTTACAAACCAACTATTATTTCTTATTTAATTAAATATATTTATAACCTTCCAAATAAAACCCACTCTTACAAACTATAAAAAAGCGTTCAAAGAATGGTATGATTTTATTGTTTGATAGAATTTTGACGTTTCTACATAAAGTCATTTTTATCTTTTTTATACATCGATTTTCAAAGATCATTTATTTTTTAATATTCTTTAATAATAAACATTTTTAATTCGTTATCATAAAAAATTAAGTTTTTATACAAATTCATTAAGAAAGACTAAAATTTTCATAATAAGCATTTGTATAGGAATACTGTTATCAATTTTAATGAATTAAATATTTCTTATTTTACAGCTTTCATACTGGAAGTCCAAGGCTTTAAAAGGTCTTTGAATAAATTTGTACTTAAAGAAGTTGCTATAATTACTCTCGAAGATGATTCAATACCAATGGTCTTTAATTTCCAATCACCATATCTTTGGAAATATTTTCTAAGCAAATACAAAAGTGTTAACAAATGATTAAAAAAATATTGGCATGTTATACCTTGGAATTCTGGAGACATTCCTTACGAAAGACTTACGGATACTTTAAAAGAATGTTGTAAAGATGCAATGAGAATTTGGGTGAAAGGAGAAGAGAAGAGAAAACGGGTAGCCGAAATATTACATGACAAGTAAGTGAATAGAGTTATTAGAGAAAACGCGCATGGCGAAGTTTTGGGGAAGTAAGTAAAAGCGGACCAGGTATTTTCTGAAATACTAAAACGCGTATGATAAAGTAATCTATCCTTTTAATGACAATAATTTTTTAAAACGTTAGAATATGTTCTAAAGTTAAAGATCTATGGCTCTGATAAGGACTCAAAAGAAATATTTTCAAAGCAGTTTGCTCTACGCTAAAAAAAATTTGTGTCTCTTAAAAGGGCCGATTTAATACTTATTATAAGGATAAGAATAATTTCTGCAAGTAACGTTGTAAAATTATTATTAAGTTTATAGCAACATTACAAGAGAAAGTTCTTTGGACTTGTCTGTATTCATTGTTAAGACGATAATGATTAAGTGTGCTTCATTGGTACGGCATAGCTGCTTGCAGAGAACTCGGATTCATTACGCTGCGCTCTCATTAGTGCGGGATAGCTGCTTGCAATTCACGCGCATTCTTATAACACCTCTGAGTTGACGCGTGGCTTTCAAAGTTTTTTAATATATTCAAAATCTTTTCATAATTGCATATTTTCAGTAAATCAGTTCTTTTCAGAACTAAAATATTTTAAACGTAGAAAAACTATTTGTTTTCTAATTTATATTATGTATGTAAAAAAAATTCAAAACTTAAAATTTTAAAGTATGACTTCATGGTCTAGAGGAATAAGCGAGAGTTTCGCGTCCAAAAGATCGTGAATTCGATCTTATGTTAAGTCAATTTTTTTTCGATAAGAAATATTTTTAAAGTAGTTCGCTCTAATACGTTAAAAATCTGTGGCTCTTAAAAGGGCCGATTTATTATAAGGGTGAAAATAATTTTTATATTTTTGGAGTAGTTTGCTCTACGTTAGAAAATTTGTGGTCTTGAAAAGGGCCGATAAGAAATATTTTCATTAATGCATGCATTAGATCGTGATGCTCTGGTGGTTCAAAGCGCTAATATCCACTCTTTGCATAAAAGAAAAATTTTGCGTGCAAAAATGTGCACGCGTGATGCTCTTTCATGCAAGGTCAGAGCAAGAATGCATCAAAGATTGAGTTTAATATCCCCTCTCCTTTTCTCATATAAAAAAAAATATTGCGTACAACAATGTGCGCGCACGATGTTCTCTTATGCATGGTCGGAGCAATAAAACATCAAATATTGAGTTTATAATATCCCCTCTCCTTTTCTCATATGAAAGAAATATTGCGTACAACAACGTGCGCGCGCGATGTACTCTCGTGAGAGGACAGAATAAAAATGAGTCAATCCTCGCGTTGAGTTAAAAAATCACCAACTGCACTGTGCTAACTTTTGACTGTGCTTGAATCCCCCCTGTACTAGGATCCCCTAGTTTACCTACTAAAATAAATGAGACAAATAAAAAATTAGTAACTTCAATCTTCTTCAATTTGATATTCAATCCCGATTGAATTCTTGCAACAAACAAACAATATTTAAAGTTTATGTGAGAAAAATCACATAAAAGTTAATATATCTTATTTTCAAACACTCGCTATAAGATAATGATGGCATTTCCTTATCGTAAATCAAATTAAGCTTAAACTAAAAATGTTCAGAAATCCTCGCTTTCATCGAAGTGCTAATATTCTAAAGAAGTTAGATGGTAGTAGTTAGACTATAAATGAAATTAAACGTTAATTAGTTATATATATATATATATATACTAGGGGGGGTACCCCCCTGCTCGCGCTGCTCGCCAACCCCCAGTTATGCTATAAATATAATTATATATTAAACATTTATTATTAATATTATATTATATAATGTAATATTATTTAATTTATTATATAATATAATTTTTATCTAAACTCTAAATAAATATTTTTACTATTTCTATTAATATTAATTATTTATGTTACTTTATATAAAAATACCTCAACACTATTTTGTTCATTATATTTCAAAAAGAAGAGATATATATAATTATTATTAATTCATTATTTTTTTATTTTTATAAAAAAAGAAGAGATATATAGTGTTGAGGTTCGGCTTTCCACACCACCTTACATTTCAAACCTTTATCAATATAACTTATAAATATTTATTTTTTAAATCAATATTAATTTTGAATAAATTTGTAAAATTTTTTTGTTAATATAATTATATAATATATGAAGTTTTAAAAAAGGTGTGTAACATAGAGGTACCTTGATGGTGCGTTAGATTTTTTGATTAGTGGAAACCCTCGCCAGTAGCCCTAAAAACCACTTAGTCTTATAAAATATATTTTATTTTAAATATTTATAATATATTTAATTATATGTAGTATAACTTAAAAATAGTGTTATTATTGTTATGATATTAATGATCATTAGTTTAAAATATATTGAAAATTTTGTTGATAATTTAGTATATTATTTGATATATCGTAATGATTTTAAGTTTTATAAGATTTATAGGATTATTTTGTTATAATTCCTTTTTATATCTTTTTTCTCATTTTAAACATTTTATGAGATATATCAAAAATTCATACTAAAATTTATAAATTTATTATGATATTGTAAATGAAATTATTACATGATCATTATATCATATTTTATTTAAAATTTAGTTATTTATATAACAAATAAATAAATAAAATAATTTTAAATTATTTTATACTTACTTATACTATATTTACCTGTATAAAAGTTATGAATATGAATTTTTATTTATTGTTGTTATTAGTTAAATTATTTATTTATTAAAATTTCGTTTTATAAATTTTAAATAATCATAACTTTTAAATATTTTAGTTAATTTTTAAATATTCTAATTTTTTTTGTTTTTAATAATATTAATAATTTAAAAAATTTTTTTTAAATTTATTATTATATATTTAAATATTTATGATTTATTTTAATTTTTCATATGTTATTAATAATGTTAGCTAATCTTAATAAATAATTAGAATAAATTTCATGACTTTGATTAAAGTAATATTCTGCTATTGGTTCGCTTATATTTATTTTATATTTTATAATTTCATTCGCATAATATTTATAATACTCTGGTACTTCATTCCAATTTTTAAATTCAAATTGTTCATTATTTTTCTATATACGAATTAATAATATTATTTAATTTAGAAATTATTGTATTGCTTATTGAACTATTATTATCTAGACTTTCTAAATAATATTCATATTCTTCTTGGAAATTTAAATGTTCTTCAATTTGATCATTTAAATTTTCCATCAATTGTTGATCATTGACATTGTTAATTTCAACATAATGACCTTCTATTGGATCCCATTCAATCATTTGTTGATCATTAACATTGTCAATTTCAACATCATTAATTGAATTCCATTCTATTATGTTTTTTTATTTATATATTATTAAAAATTTTTAATGTTTATAATTAATATAAATATAACCTGAAAAAAAATAAAGTTTAATTAATAAAATAATTTATAAAAAATTTATTTAAATAACATTAAATTTTTGTTAAATTATAATAAAATTATTTTTCTAATATTTCTTTCCAAACTATGTTAGGTATAATATCTTTGTTTTCCGATTCATTTTGAATATATATTTTATTTACATTTTTACAACGTGAAAGAGCAACATATAATTGCCCGTGAGAAAATAAAGGTTTTTTGATGAATATTCCTATATTTTCGAAACTTTGGCCTTGAGATTTATTAATTGTTATAGCAAAAGCTAATATAACAGGAAATTGTTTTCTATATAAAATAAATGGTAAAGATGATGATTCATTAGTGTTTAATGTAATACGTGGTATAAAAACTTTATTTCCTTTATTTTCTCCAGTAATTATTTGTGCTTCTATGTTATATTTGAATAATTTAGTTATTTTTAATCGCGTTCCATTACATAATCCATTTTTATACTTAAATTTCGAATTAACATAATTATGGTATTTACTTTTAATTTCAGTTCGTGTGGAGGTAATCCTTCTCTTATGTTATTTAACATTTCTATTGGATAATTCAAATGAATATTATCATCCGTTTGATCTACACCTTTGTATGTTGCATAGTCAATGCTATAATAAGTTTTTGTTTCATTCTTAATTAATTTTAAAATTCTGTTATTTAAAATATTTACATCTTCATTATGTGTACTCAAAATGACATTTTTTGAAAAACAATAATTTTCGTTAATGTTTTTATAAATTTTGGCACAGACGTCATTAGTTTTCCATTCTTCTGGAATAATAAATGGATTAATGTTTCCTTCTCCTATATTTAATAAAAATGAAGAGAAACTGTCATTATTAGATCTTATGTTTTTTTTTAATTTCAAAATATGAAATAAGGGCCAAAGATTTGAATATTTTATAGTCTCTTCAATTATAGTATTTCTTCTTCCATATTTTAATACTGGTAGAATTTGTCGAAAATCTCCACCTAAAATAATTATTTTTCCACCAAAACTTTTATCATTATGACAAACATCTTTTAAAGTTTTGTCTACGATTTCTAAAGCTTTTTTAGGAATCATAGATGCTTCATCCCATATAATTATATCTGTTTCTCTTAATTTTTTTTTATCTGAATTAAATTTTAAAAATGCGCTTTCAATGTTATTTAAATCCAATGGTAATCTAAAAGTTCTGTGACTTGTTAAACCTTTAAGTAATAAAATTGAAGCTATTCCGGTCCAAGCCATCGATAAAAATTTTTTTTTAATGCTTATATAATAATATATTAATGTTTTGTATAAGAAAGTTTTTCCGGAACCTCCTGGTCCATCTATGAAAAATATTTTTTGTTTATTATTTATTATTTTTTCAAAAATTTGTTTTTGATCATTATTTAATTGTTTATACATTTTATCAAATTTTTTTTTACTAAAATTTATAATTTCATCATTAATTTCTTCATTTTCTTCAATGTATGTTTTATTTGGTTCTGGTAAACCAAAATTTTCACATGACATATCTTCTAAATTTAATATTTGATTAATATGTGATAAAGCTTTATTTTCTTTATTATCTTTAAAATCTTCTGTAAAAATTTTTTATATTTGTTCCAAATAATTTTACCTTGAATATTTTCACATAGTAAAAAACATGCAAAAAATTTACGTAGTTGTATTGGTAACATAACTTGACATGCTTCTTCAAAAATATAATAAATTTCATTTTCGTGCTCAATTAAATTCATTGCTAAAGCTGTTTCTTTATAAGTATTATAAGTAATATTTTCGTGAGTTCGTAAATCTGTATAAGATGTTGCACCTTTTATTCTATTTAATATTAATTTTAAAAAAAAACGTTCACTATCTTTAGGAGATACTACATTTAATCTACCAATAGCTATGCTTTTTCTATTTTTTGATCGTTTTATCCAAGATTTTGTGTTAGAATTGAAAATATAATATTGTGGTATGTTAACATATTTAATTTTTTTAGCAAAATCATCTTTTTTTATTCAAAGTAAACCATGCGGTTAACGTTGTTTCGTATTTATTTAATGCTGAATCTATATCATTTTCATTAAAAATTATTTTTTGTTGATTTTCTGTATGAATACTTAATCTTATTACAGAATGACTTCTGCCACATAATGGTAATCCTTGTAATCTCCATGCTGCTTCCATTGGACTTAAGTATCTACCATCTATATATTGTGTTATTTCATCATATACTTCTTCTTCATTTTCTTTTATTTTATTTTCTTTTATTTTGCAATATGCTTTATCTACTCCTTTATAAATATAGTCGTAAATATATTTAATACTTTGTATTGACATACAAAGTTCAGTATTAATATGAGCAGCATATTTTGCTAATAAAAAACTATTGTAAGGAATTACCATTGAATTATCAACTTTTATAATTTTTTTGTTATTTTTAAAATTGTAGATATAATTATCAGAAATATTATTTCGTCGTTTGTATTGTGGATATTTATTTTCTTCAATTTTAGTACATTCAGTAAATGGTTTTGGAAAATTTTTTTACATATATTTTTATTTTCATCATAACATGGAGATTTGCTAGTATGTGGTCCGTGTAACATATGTTTAATTACTAATTTTTGTAAATATATATTTTCCGATGATGGTATTTCAGCTGAAATATACTTATCAATAGATTCTACAGTAAATATTTTATGATTATGGTGTAATGTGATAATGATATGTGCATGAGGTAATCCTCTTTTTTGAAATTCTATGGAAAATACATAAGCTATTACAGGACCAAAAATTTCATTTTTTATTATATCATTTAATAGCATTTTAAATTTTGCATAAAATAATCTTACTGTAATATTTGGTATATCATTAGGAGTTGTTCCTTCAGGAAAATTTTTAAAATTTCTCTAAGTTCTTTCCATATGTGGAACAGTAATAAAAATAAAAAACATATTAAAAGACATTTACAATTACATAACCAAAATAATCAAAAATTTACATGTTACATTTGTAACAAAATCATTTTACGACATGATCATTTTTTGAGACATTTAAAAATTCATAATAATTCTTATAGTTACATATGTGAATGTGGAAAAGGTTTCCAACGATTGGATTCTTTAAATCGACATAAAAAATACATAATTAAGATATTTTAAAAATTGTTTATTAAAATTTTGATACATCTTAAATAATGTAAAAAGGGAATAAAATAATAAAAGGAATTATAAATAAATAATCCTAGAAATTTTAAAACTTAAACATTATGATGTATCTAATTTAATAATAAACTTATTAAAAAAATTTTTAATATTATTTGAAATAGTTTATTTTTTTAAATTTCTTATAATAATTTATATTATTTATTATTTTATTTTTCTTTAATATCAATATTTATATAATATAAAATAAAATATATTAAAAAAATATATAAAAGTGGTTTTTAGGGCTCCTGGCGAGGGTTTCCACTAATCAAAAAATCTAACGCGCCAATAATGGTACCGCTATATTATACACCTTTTTCTATTCAATAAATAAATATAAATAGTTATTAATCTTGAAAGTTATATAAATTTAAACATAAATATTAATATCAATTAATTTTAAAAGTTGTATAAATCAATACTATTAAAGGTTTATAATGTAAGGTGGTGTGGAAATCTGAATCCTCAACACTATATGCTTATTTTTATTTTAATACAATAAAATATTTATAATATGAATAAATTATTAAAAATCATTATGTTTTCAACAAATGAATTAATTATAGTGTTGAGGAATTGTAATAGAATTAATTTAAATTTATATTTATTAATTTCAGATAAACTATGTAAAAAATGGTAATAAGATATCTGATGAGGCACATGTTTTTCATTTTAAATATTATAAATTGTAATTTTATGCAACTACTTTCGAGTTTTCAACAAAAAAAAATAAATTTTTTATATTTTCATGTAATATTATACATAAATAAAATATAATAAAAAAATATAAAACTATATTATGCAGTATTTGATGGTTCTAAAAAGTTGTGGGGGGATTTGTGGGGAGTTGTGGGGGGGGGTCTGCGGGGGTTAGTGGGGGTCTGTGGGGGCGGCGGGACGTGGGGGGGAATGATCGATAACATAAAATAACGTAAATTTACGTTATTTAATTAATAAAAATCATGTGGGGGGGGGCTGTGGGGGGGATGTGGGGGGGCACCGACTGAATTTTGGTTCATATAACTATATAATGTAGGGAGATATATATATATATATATATATATATATATATATATATATATATATCACTTTAAATTGAAACATTAAAGTCTTATGAATTAAAGAGATGTTAATAGATATTCAAAATATTCATAATAATTCCAAATATAGTCCCGATTCGTTATTTGTTAAGGTTTGGATATTTTCATGAAATTATTAAAATCGAGCAAACAAAAATTGAGAGAAATACTTTTACGCTTATAGAGCTTCGGTTATTGTTTATAAATATTTCAAAGTATATCTTTATGCAAAATCAATATTATTTTAATATTAAAATAGTATTGTTATAATAAAATTTTTTTGACAGCACAAATTGGGCATCAATAACAAATAAATTATTTTACCTAGAAATTTTACAAAAATAATTCCTGCAATTATAAGAAAATACATGGCAAATAAAATTTTATTGAATATTCTATTAAATATTTTTAATACTTCAACTTATTGCAAAAGTATGTTAATAATAAAACTTGCCGAACATGCCTTGGTCACTCAAACTCACTTGTTTTTAATTTATTTCACCTTGGTTTCCAGATAGTTTTGATTAACTGACTTTATTAAATTGATCATTGATTTGAGGAAGTTGCATTAAGTTCTTTTTTAACAGCTTATGGATTCTCCTACCATTTGTTTACAAACTTTACTAAAGTAAGTTGATCATTAATAAAATTAAAAGCTAACAAATAATTATATTTTTTGTCTTGGAACTCAAAAGTTTCTAACTTTTCAACTTTAGAAGAAATAGTCGAGGGTCCAGTTCTGTTTCATATAGTAGAATTATTTTCTCTTGTTGAACCAAGAAATTTCCTTGAGTTTTTTTTAGATCTTCTTTCAAATCTTTTTCTATTTGCATGATGGTTTAAAAATCAGCCTCTTAAAATTCTTTCGTTTTTTGATATCTTTAAGCTTGCAATAAATTCATGTCAATTTAAATTTTTTACACTCTAAGGCGACTACGGAAGTTCGGTTCGATTTCATTTTGTAGTTTACAAATTACTCTTTCAGTTTCTAAAATTTATTGAATTTTTTAATTTTCCACCATTTATTATAATCCGTAGAATGGTGGAAAATTAAAAAATCTGAAAAATTTTACATATTGAAAGAGTAATTTGTAAACTCAAAAATAAAACCTAACCGAAAATCCGAAGTCGCCTTAATAAATTATTTATATACAAAATCTGAATTTTGAACAGAAAAACTCAAAATAACTTAAAGCTTTAAATTGACAGTTTTATTTAAAAATAAATTCTGAAATTTATTAATTTATTTTAAGGCAATACATATGAACACAAATTGACCGTCCGTGAATGTATCAGCTGAGACTGGCAACGCACAGTGGGCCCAAAGCCTGTTTTTTTCACAGTTTTACCTCACAGAACTCAATTTTCATGCGATTTAAATGAACTAGATTTTAATTGAAGCTAAAAAGAATTTTCATAGATTTCCTGAGCCCAAATTTTGAAATGTATAATTTTTAATTTATTTAAACAAATCGCATTGCAAAATCACCGTTTTTTGTTGAAGTGATCATAGACTCTCGACATCTTCATTAATTTGAATAAATCAGGACTTGAGTTAAAGTTAAATAGATCCCGCATTGATCCATTGAGCCTGAATTTAAAGATTTACAATTAATTTTTCATTATTCAAACAAATTATGAAGCAAAAATAGCTTTTTTTGTTTAATTGACCATAAAAACTCGACATATTCATCAATTTGAATGAACCAGACCTAAATTAAAGCTAAAAATTTTGAGATGTACAATTATTAAATAATTATTTAAGCAAATAATGTTGCAAAATTAGCTTAATTTATAGATAAAAGCTTTTTGTGCAATAAAAAATTACAATTTCATTTTTTATGCCAAATTCTTACATACGAAATACCGCGCTTTCAAGTAACTATCCGTTTTAATTATTCAAGATTTAGATCTTCTACGATCAAATAAAAAAACTAATTCCATTTTTTTATGTGATTTCCCTGGTAGAAATTTTCATTATAAACCGGTCATATTTTAATTTAAATATGGTTAATAATTGACTAACAATCACTAGAAAATGATCAGTTTATCTGCTAATAGCCAACGGTTAATGGTCAAAAACTAGCAAAATAAACTCAATCACCAAATAATAATTTTACTAAATATATACTTTATTTATTTTTAAAAAATCAAATTGAATAAAAATAATCAAATTAATAGTGTATTTCTTAGGGGATCAAAATAATATATTTCTTTCCTAACCAGATATATTTTACATTGTAAAGTATATCTTAATATTGTATACGTAAATAATCTTTCCTTGATCTGGAGCCCCAGTGAAAATGGTAAATGTATCCAAATCATACGAAAGTGTATCAAAGTGTATCAAAGTGTATCTAAGAGCGATATTTCGGACCAAATGTTAATACACTTTGGTACACTTTGATACACTTTCATACATTTTTATACACTTCCAAAAAAAAGTTTCTTGGTATCAATTTTTTATATTCGTTAATGATATACACTTTAATACACTTTTGCACATTTTCATATATTTTTTGGACACTTTCATACACTTTGATACACTTTCATACATTTTTCTAATAAAGGAAAAATGTTGATTTTCTTGGATACACTTTTGCATACATTGATACACTTTTGCACACTTTGATACACTTTGATACACTTTTCGAAAATGTTGACTAAAATTAATTTCTACATTTGCTATGTGTTACACACTTTGATACACTTTTGCACACTTTGATACACTTTGATATACTTTTGCACACTTTAATACACTTTCATACATTTTTCCAATAAAGGAAAAATGTCGTTTTTATTGGATACACTTTTGCATACTTTGATACACTTTTGCACACTTTGATACATTTTAAAAATTTTAACTAAAATAAATTTCCATTAAATGAAGCCTCTTCCTTAAATAATCAACAAGATCCCTGTAACATATTGACTGTGCAAAATGGAAACAGCAATAATACTAATAATAATGAAGATGCGACTGCAAAGACTACAAAAAATAACTTAGTCTCAATAGACAATACAAATGAAAATTTATAAAAAAAAAACTATCTTAGAAACAACAATGTTTAAATATTTATATTTAATAATGTTATTAAATTAAAAATGTGTTTATTAGTATAAATTATTTATCTTATCTCATTACTTGATATGTATTACAAAAGAATAATTATTTTTTTGAAGTTGTCTCTATTAAACTTTTATTATTTATAAATTTCTAATAATATTAATGTTTAAATATTTAATGCTAATATAGAATGTAAGTTTTTCATTACAAATTATATTTCAAATATATATTGCTAATTCTTATGTTTTAAATTACTTTTTATATTTTACTTTTATAATTTATAAAAATATTTTTCAATTTTTTCAATATTGTCGTTTTATTAACCTTACATTTATCCCAAGGGGCATTAATACATTAAAATTTATGAAAATATCTAAAATGAAAACGGCTTATTTTAATACACCGTTTCATGCCTAAAAAGTGTATTAAACACTATTAAAATGTATAAAAAATGTACGCATGTGTATCAAAGTGTGCATGGTAAAACCATTTTTTAATTTCTTACTTAGAAATGTATCGAAGTGTATCGTGTTTTATTAAAATGTATTATATTACATAAAGAGAGCGCGGTGGCGTAACGGATAGAGCTCTTGCCTTCAACGCGGAGGGCATGGGTTCGAATCCTGGCCAGGTACCTCTAAACTTTTTTTTCGAAAGAAAATTAGTGTACGTGCCATTTTATATCGCGACTCTCAAAAATCCGATCTCATTGGGTATCGGTTGATTGTTGGTCACCAAAAGTGGCTGACCATCCATCGGTAGTCAAAGTTTTCGGTATGGTGGGTCTGACAGTCTAGCCTGATGTAATGTGATAAACAGATACCGGGCGGGGACTCCCTCGACCTCACCATAGAAAAAGATTAATCATATAGAGGACAATATCCTTTATATATTAATCTTTAAAAAAAAAAAAAAAAAAAAAAAAAAAAATGTATCAAAGTGTACAAACGTGTGCAAAATAAAACAGGAAAAGGATAATACTCAGAAGTGTATCAAGATGTACCATAGTATATTAAAGTGTGCCAAAGTGTGTAAAAGTGTATCAACGTGTACAAACGTGTGCAAAACAAAACAGGAAAAGGTTAATACTCAGAAGTGTATCAAGATGTACCATAGTATATTAAAGTGTATCAAAGTGCGTAAAAGTGTATCAAAGTGTACAAACGTGTGCAAAATAAAACAGGAAAAACAATTTAGGCTAATACTCAGAAGTGTATCAACATGTACCATAGTATATTAAAGTGTGTAAAAGTGTATCAAAGTGTGTAAAAGTGTATCAAAATGTGTCAAAGTGTATCAAAATGTGTCAAAGTGTATAACATCAAAAAAATTGAGGAAATTTAATTTCAGCTCACTTTTTAAGAAATGTACCAAAGTGTACCAAAGTGTATCTAAGTGTATCAGAGTGTATCAAAATGGATCGAGAATAAGGTCTGAAAAATCGCTCTTAGATACATTTTCATACACTTTGATACATTTTTGTATGCTTCAATACACTTTCATACACTTTTATACATTTTGATACACCGAAAAATTTCCATTCGGGAGGTCATCCTGGCCACCTGGACATCAATTCCAGGAAAAGAATGATATTTTTGAATTTTCGATTATAATACTAGATGTGCATAATACTAGGTGAGCTAATATTATAATTAAGTATTCAGAAATATGAATCACTTCCTGCAGATGATGTTCAGGTATCAAAGATGATCTAGGTTGACGTAACATCATCTACGAAGAAGTACAGCTAATGATGAAATCTAATATTCAGAAATTTTAGTCACTTCCTGTAGACGATGTCCAGGTGACTAGAGTGACCTCCAGGTCGGCATAACATCATCTACAGGTGAGTGCAGCTGGTATTATAATTGGAAATTAAGAAATATCAGTCACTTCCTGTAGATGATGTCCAGGTCCAGCGATGCCGAAAGTGGCAGAGTCAGAGAGGGAAATTCAAAAATGTATAAAAAAAAAGTATTAAAATAAATAGTTTTCAAAATTTGATAATTAATAAATAATTCTAAAAAATAAAGTTACTATAACAAAATAATTTTTTTTCTATTTTTTACATTTTTTTGAGTTAAACAAAATTTTGTTAAACTCAAAAAAATGTAAAAAATTGAAAAAAAATTATTTTGTTATAGTAACTTTGTTTTTTAGAATTATTTATTAATTATCAAATTTTGAAAACTATTTATTTTAATACTTATTTTTTACACATTTTTGAATTTCCCTCTCTGACTCTGCCACTTTCGGCATCGCTGTCCAGGTCTCTAAGGTGATCTGTAAGTTGACGTAACATCATTTATGAGAAAGTGCAGTTAGTATCGTAATTAAAAATTTAGACAATTTAGTCACTGTAAGTCGGTGACGTCCTGAGGCTAAAGTAGCCTTCAGGTTAACGGAACATAATTTACGAAAATGTCCAGCCAATATTCAACTAGCATTAGAATAATTAACCGCTGTGATACGTAAAATAAACGCACTTATTTAATCTTTAGAGGACGGGATGGCCCCTATACGGGCCATGCCCATGATCGACCCTTTACATGTGTTAGTTTTGAGATGTGAGACATCACAAAAACTCGATTTCTATAGAAAAGTGAGAGAAAACAGTAAACCCAAATCCCCGTCCTCTAAAGGTTAAAGAAATAATAATGCTATTAATGATAGTTGAAATTCAAGTATCATTATAAAAATTGATTCTAGTTTTAAAAATGAACATTTTAGGCATTTGAAAAATAACCCTAATAATAATACCCGAAATATTGGTGCTATCATCAAATATAACAGTAATAGAACGATTTTTCCCGTGTCTAAGATTTTAAAATTAGTTTTTATGATGAAAACTTTTTTGCGTTTTAGGGTTAAGAAACACGCACAGTCACATATTCGCAAACATCTCTCTCTTTCTCTTCTAATACATCTATGCGTATTTAGGTGTAAATGCCTCAATATAAATTTAAAAATGAATATTATGTGGCTAAATCAAACTAAATTTTAAAAGTTTAAATCATCTATTTATTATATCTTAATTTTAATTATCAAAACTAGAATATGTGTACGGATATATGTCGCTATACAAAAATATATATCTATTATTTCACTATCTTTCGATCAGTTTTTGATTATATTTATAGAACAAAAAAAAACTGGTTAATAAATGATGAATGACCATTTTTAAATGGTCTATTTTCTACCAGGGTTTCTAAAATGATAATATATTTAACTACACTGCAAGTTGAAGTTTATCATCTTAAATTTTATTCGAGTAGATGAGTTTTGAACTTTTGTGGTCAGTCGAACAAGATAAAGTTTCTATTGCAGCATAATATGCTCAAATGGTAAGTTAGCAATAGCATATCTCATGATTGGGAATCAAGGGATTGATGGAGAATCTTTTAAGCCTTATTTTGAGCTAAAGTTTATGATGGAGATACTGAGTTTTTAATTTAATTTGATTAGTTCAAACAATTAATTAATAATTGTACATCTCCAAATTCTGGCTCGATGAATCAATAGGGAATCTATTTAGCTTTAATTTAAGCCTTGGTTCATTCAAAATGATAAAGATGTTGAGTTTCTATGATCACTTGAACAAAAAAACGATAATGATATAAGATAAAAATTTTAAATTAATATATTTTTAATTATAGAACAAAATTTTCAAGTGCCAAAATTGGTATGTGTTTGTTGTAATGTTAACCTCTCTGATCTTCATATTAAGTCTGCGACTTTTATATTAAAGTTTCTACGTGTAAATACTTGTTTATAGTATGATCATAAATTAGTGTAATTAAGGTATATTTTTTTTGATAATCATATATTTTATCGTATATTTTATAAACAGAAATTTGTAGACGTTTTCTAATTTTATGTCATTCTACTGTTTTTTAGCCAAAATAAATAAAAATTTAAATATATCAGAAATATACAATAGCACTATTTATAAATTACTAGTAAATGTTTCACCACGCAATTCGCATGTGCTGAAATAATTATTTTGTTTAACAAAAAATGAAAATTTGAAAGTCTTTGAAGCAATTAAAGTTATAATTCAAGAACTGATAACTGTGTGGAATAAAATACAAAAAAACTATATGCTAATTTTCGACGGGTTCAAAAAATCTCAATGAGTCAAGTACTAAAATAATTAATTTTATGAAGGATATACATAATATATTTCATATTGCACAAGATACTTCTATTACCTCACTAGGTTCAATTGATAATGAAGCTAGAAATTTATTTTTGTCTAAGCCAATTAATGAAATTGAGTCAAAATTACTAATTATCAGGAAAGAAGATCAATCAGGTATTAGAAGTTATTAACCAACATTCATAAAGTTTTAAGTTCATATTAATATTTATAATATTTTAAGTTTATAAAGATTTTAATACTGGTAATTATAACTAAACTCGATAAAAATTTCAATTTATTTACAGATGAATCTCAACCCTCGAGTCTTGATAATGCAGCAAGAACGTTGTGTACAGAGGATAATGTATCAATCCAAATAAATGTGACTGATATAAATGAAGAAATAAGTAGTCTTTCAAAAACCGATCCATCATGCAGTAAGGAAGCTGATATTCATGTACAGAAAGCACCAACAAGTAAATATTTTTTTTTAATATAAAAACGAAATTTCAAAAATACTTTGTTGTTTTGATTTCCCAAGGTTAATTATGTAATTGCCGGATCTTGAACTAACAAATGACTTTGGTATACAATTTTTTGAAATAGAAAATTTAAAAGTTAAATAGAAAATGATTTAATTACAACAATGCAAGAATATGATTAGCATTGACTGAGTAGCTTTACTTATTACCAAGTCACATCAAGAGGCGCGGTAGCGCCTCGACGGCGAGTTAAGGTACGAATACGAAAACGTCGAGGCGCTCCTCCTATACTTTGAATTAGAGTTTTCAAAATTTTAAAACTGAATCCTATTAAAATAAAACTCAATATTTGAAAAATAGAAATTGATATTTAAAGATTTTTATATTATCTTTCATTTAAAAAAAGTTTTATTACGATCCATTTAATTAATCACGAGAAAACGTAATCTAAAATTTCAAAGTACCATATTCGCGTTATAAAAATTCTTCTTTGTCATCAGTCCTTCAATTTTTGTTTCCAGCCAGTGACGTCACACTTTAATATTGTAGGAGAGCTATGAGCATATTTTTGATGTTTTTCGGCTATAGTATAGTAGTTAGTATGGTGCATGCGGTTTGTATTTGAGTTAGTATATCATGCTATAGAATATATATCGACGGCGAGTCAGGGTACGAATACGGAAATAATTATTTATACTTATAATTAAAATAATATTTTCTCATAAACGTATTCTATAATTCTAACATAGTATGATTTTTTTATTATCAACTAAACACTTTCTTGTGAATGATGTTTCGTTGACCTGGAGGTCCTCCAACTCCCCTAAACATCATCTACAGGAAATGACAAAAATGTATATATTTCCAATTATAATACTAGATGTGTTTCCTCGTGGATGATGTTTCGTGATCCTGGAGGCCATCCTGGCCACCTGGACATCATCTCCAGGAAGTGACAAAAAATTTTAAATTATAATACTAGATTCACTTTCTCGAGAATGATGTTTCGTCGACCTGGAGGTCATCCAGGTCACCTGGACATTATCTATAGGAAGTGAAAAAAATTTATATATTTCCAATGATAATACTAGATGTGTTTCCTCGTGAATGATGTTTCGTGATCCTGGAGGCCATCCTGGCCACCTGGACATCATCTCCAGGAAGTGACAAAAAATTTTAAATTATAATACTAGATTCACTTTCTCGAGAATGATGTTTCGTTGACCTGGAGGTCGTCCAGGTCACCTGGACATCATCTATAGGAAGTAAAAAAAATCGATTACTTCCGTATTTAATTCATTCTTTTTAATATGAAGTTCGTAATCTTTCAGACTATTAAATAAATATACAATTTCGGCTAAAGAAAGTTAAGAAATCAATCAAGTAATCGTCGAGTATTACTGTATTCAATTCATTCTTTTTAATAAAAAGGAATGAAATTGACATTGATTAATAAGCTCTTCTGTTTCAACTTTTTTAAATAATATAAAATTCATAAAAATACCATTAAACTATTTTTTTATTTTATAATTTAATCAAATTTCTTGAAACTTTTTGAATATTATAACTGTTATTTTTTGTTTTTAATCATTGTTCAAATTGATAAATACTATTTAATCTTTATTATTACTTTTAAAAAAGTATATTTTAGGCGAGTTCAGGTATTAAATAGTATAGTATTCTTTAGAACATTTTTTCTAAACATTTTATTTTACCCAATACATAATATTTTTTTTATTTCAGCTTTCCAAAGTACTGAAATATCATCATCAAGTTTATACTTTTTATTTGATTTATCTTTAGTTTTTGCTTAAGAAAGTTTTGAAATCAATCAAGCAATCGTCGAGTACTTCCGTATTTAATTCATTCTTTTTAATATGAAGTTCATAATATGAATAATATGAAATTCATAAAATATTTACAGTTTTGGCTAAAGAAAGTTTCGAAATCAATCAAGCAATCGTCGAGTACTTCTGTATTCAATTAATTTTTTTTAATTATATAGAATTCATCAAATGCTTAATTTATGTTCTGTTTGATAGATGAATGTTTGGAAAAAATTTTCCAAACAATTTCTGAAAAAAGTGATTACTGAGATGAAGATAGCAATGATAATACACATCAAAATCAAAAAATAAAGATATACCAGATCAACATTTTATTTCATTTATGAGTGAATATTAATACATGAACATTAAGGAACTATAGTTGATCTTATATCTATTTTTTACTTTATTCTTTATGAGAGACATATTTAATTAAAAATTTCTAAAAACTTGGCAGAAGGGCCATTAGCTTCTAACAACTTATATTTGAGAATTTGCTGCCATCAGCTTCAAAATTATTTATGTGTTTTTGAAATTATGCATTCTCTACTTCATTGCGCTATCATTTTATTTTCAAGAGCTTTAAAACATATTAAATTTTACTAAATATCTACAAAATAACTTGTCAGGCCCGTAGATCAATATTTTGTTGGTGAAATGCTCAATGTTAATGTGTACTGGTTTATAATTTAATTGATAGCTAATTCACGTGTGTTAAACAACAGTTTAAAATATGAATTTAAATACATATACATTCAAAGATAAAGAACGAAAATACATCCTTTTACAATAAATAAAAATCTATTTTGTGCTCAAAAATTATTTTTTTTATATGTGATGTTATGTAATGCAGAGAATTCAATATTCTTAGTTTTCTTTTACTTATTTTTACTATAAAAACTTTAAAATGATCAACTACACCATGAACTATTAATCTACAGGCCTGGCAAGTTATTTTGTAGATATTTAGTTAATATAAACTTTCAATTTATAAATATAAAAGGTGTTTTCAATTTGATACTATTTTTTAAACAAGAGTGCCCTCTTGATAATAGTATTTGACGCATTATTTTGATCATCCTTATCTAAACTTGATGATTATTTTACTTTAATTATTTTTTTAATTGTTCTATATTGTTTGGATTTGCTTGAGTTTATTACTTTTAACTTTTTCCCTTTAGATCTATTTCATGAATTTTTTTATGAAATCAATGCTGTTTTTGTACTTTAAATATCTGAATTCCCCTTATTATTTTCTGAATAATTAAGAACAAATATATGAAGGCTAGTCTATGAAACTAGAGAATAGTAGAAGTATTTAGAATTACAACGAAGATGAAACGAAACATATGTCTAATATTCTATAACAATATAGTATAAAAAGCAATGTATAGAAGCATGATACATACTATGAAACATGATGCAAAGCACATCTTAAGCTACGATTTGTATATTTTTCTAGAATAGCGACTAAATTGCGTGCGCGTGTGTATGTGTATGTATGTGCGTGTCAACGTATGTAACCATATGTATGCGTGCATGCGTGCGTGCACGTGTACGTGTATGTTCGCATGACGTTCGATAAAATCAGTAATAATATCAGTAAATAAATGGTTTTTAGTATAACCATTATTTTTTTAACATTTAATATATTTGTAAATAATTTGAAATGAATAATAAAAATTGTTTTAGGTAGAAAAATTCAATTACTGCTGAAAACCAAATTTCATTTTCATAAAATCAAAGCTAAAATCAAATATTGTTAAAGTTGCTCGGAATTTGTTATTATTTTTAATATAAAATGGCTAGACTATAGCTGGATTAAAAAATTTAATTATATTAAAAGTTGATTTTCAGCTGCTTCAAAATATTTAAAAACTTTTCGTCTATTATTTGACTTTGTACTCTTAAATAAACTATTTTGATAAATTAATTTAAATCAAATAAATTTTTTCAGGATCACCAGATCTAATAACTATACAAGATTTGCAGTTACCTTCAAGTGAAGAAACAAACACGCGGATTTCGCGTTCTCATTATTCGCCAGCTGGAAGGTCATATACAATGAAAGATTTAAGAGGATTTGTTCTTGTTATGACTCCAGAAGTTGTTGCAAGCTTAGATAAAGCCAATGTCTCAGACAGAAACGCAATGCTTATTGTTAGTGCTTTTGTCGATGCATTAAATATCGATAAAGATAGTTTAATTATTAGTAAAAGTGTCATAAAAGATATACGAAAAAAGTTGTGCAAACAAAAGTATGAAAAAATGAAGGAGCTCTTCCAAAATACATCTATGTCATATGTAATTTTATGTCGTCGTAGGCCGTATTCGGTGGAATACCTATAGACCACGCTAAATTTGTATAGGCATTGCATACGTTCATGCTAATATCTCGACGATATTCTCTCTGTCAATACTTCCTTAGGGAGTATTGACAGCTCTATACTCCCTAAGGGAGTATTGACAGATCGAGATATCGCACAGCATGGCCGTATATGACGCGAGTGACATCGATTCGTAGGTTAGTGAAAACAAAAGAATGTCGTTAAATATGTCAATGCTCATACAAATTCATATAAAATCTTAACTTTACAGAATGTTTTGTTTAAACAAATTTTCAAAGTTAAACAGTTAATAAGTAAAATAAATAAGTAAATAATGACATTATTTATTTTTTTTTAATAAAACATATATCATTAATTTAAAAAAATCATTTTTATAGTTCCTCATACGGCCTACCAACGACATAAACTTATCTACATAACTTGGGAGTACGAAGGATTCTGAATCCAGGCTTGACTAAAGTGCTTGTCGCTTGAGCAGCAGTCAGTCTCGGGCGCGCTTCGCGCCCGAGACCAACTGCTACTCAAGCGACAAATACTTTAGTCTCGCCTGTATTCATCCTTCGTACTCCCAAGTTACGTATATAACTAATACATTGGTATGGTAAGCTCATACCCGATAATATTCAGTATAAAAAAATCAATGGACTTCCAATAATAGTCAGTACTGAAATCTTAACAAAAATTATAAATGTGCCGGCTTTCGAAAATGGTTATGGGATAACGATGCCCTCTACTGCTTATGCAGCTACAAAAGAGTGGGAACTACAAGATCTGATAGTTGGCATTTGCTGCGATACAACTGCCGTAAATTTTGGTCACAAGAGTGAGGCAGCGCCTATTTCAGAGTAATTTTTAAGAAAAGACTTAGTTTGTTTAGCTTGTCGACATCACGTTCTAGAAATCTTACTATCCACAGCATCTCAAGTTAAGATTCCTGGAACAAGTGGGCCAAATGTTGCTATTATTAAAAGGTTCCAAAATCAATGGGATGACATGAATGAAAACAAATATAATCATGGATTAGATGGTTTGGAATCGAAATTAAAAAATGAGATCCCACGTATAGTAAAATATATAGAAAATTTCTTAAAAGAGAAGCTTTCTAGAAGTCACTATAAAGAGTTATTTATGCTAAGCCTAGCTTCTCTAAGTGCTGCGGAAAAAATTAAATTCATAAGGGCAGGTGCATGCCACAAGTTTATAATATTTGTATATTTAGAAACATGGTATGAATCGCCTTTAGCCATTACTGCTCCAAACAATGATTTAAATTTATTGATATCATTGATTGAATACCAAGTTATTGATAAATCTATATCGGAGACGACACTCCATAAATTTAAAAACCATTTATAGTATTTGTCACCCGAGCTTATTATTTTATCTTTGTTTGATAATAAAGATAAAGCTAGTGTCAAACATAAAATCGTGCAATCATTTTAGGACAAAATCATCGATCCTGAAGAAGGAAATCTAGAAAAGTTTGATGCATTAGAAATCGTCTCAAGCTTGCTACATGAAATAAATTTTGATTATCTCACAGTCCGATCATGAATTTTTTCAAAAGATTTAATGTGGACTCTGAATTTATAATATATGGCAGCAGCACATGGGATAAACGTCAAGCACATATTGATTACCAAGAAAAGTTGAAAAATTCGATAGTCGTTAATGATATTTAGGAAAGAGCTGTTAAATTAACAGAAGAATTTAGAAACACGAGGTCGAAAAATAAGAATTAAAAACAGTATTTAATCCAATTCGACGAATACAGAAAAAACTTGATAACTACCGATAGAATAAAATAATAAGTAATAAAATTAAAAACAAAATAGATCACAAATCATTTTTTAAAGAGTACCCCCCGTTAAGATAGGTAAAATGCCCTCCCTCATATATTTTAAAACTAATATTTTTTCTTGTTTTTATACTAATTAAGATTAGGTTTTGTTATATTTATAGTTTCCTAACACATACCCTAACCTCAACATAACCTAAAAATCACTTTTTTTATAAAATTTTTTTTTTATCTGGAAGGATGAATGATATTAATCCCGTGAAAAACATATGACTAGGTCTTAGCACTCTCTTTAACTGTGATTTTTTGCGAGTCCTAGAAAGCAGTTTTTCTAACCTAAAAATAACATTTAAATCATAAAATCTCCGTAACTTTGCTCTGGGAGGGGCTACAAGTAATTTTCTGGGCTTAAAATTTGTATTTTTAAAAAACAAATAAAGTCAATGATGACCGAAAATTCGATTCTGGCATGGCGCCATGGCGAAAAACTCGAAAAACCATTTTTTCATAGGTTTTCTGTCGATTATTGGTCTCTAGCAACTCACAAATCATTTTTAAAGAAAAAAAAATAGCTTCATTGGATTCTACGTGAAAAAATACATTGAAAATGTGCATGATTACTTTAGGAATACTTGGATGCTGTTACAAAACAATTAAAAAAATAAAATAATTCTAAAATTATTACATAGCTACTTTGCGTCGTTGCTGCATTTTATGTTTTTATGACCTCTCTTTAGAGTCTCAAAGCTACTATTCAATGTATCCATAGGCAAATTATGTCCACTACACCCGAAAAACAGAGACAAATACTAGACAGATAACGTTAACTCCTATATATATACATATATATATATATATATATATATATATATATATATATATATATATATATATATATATATATATATATATATATATATATAGCTACCTAACATGTTTTCTGTCCTCCATAAATCACGAACTCGGTAGATTTGAACAATTAAATGATTCTAATTAGGTTCCAAATTCAAAAATTAAAAGATCATCATCTCTTTAGAGTCATAAAGCTACTATTTACAGCCAAATTACGCCTATTGCACGCTAAAATAAGATTTTTAAATATAACTGAAGTAACGGTCGTATCATCTGTCTTTTTGTATTACAGTAGACTCTGGATACAAGAGAATCAACGGGCCTTCAGGAGAGGAATTTTCTTGAAAATTCTTTCATACAAAAAAGTCCCCAACACGCTTGAGTCAAGAGTGATACCCACACCTACTGTTTTGTTGTGTGAGTTGTATCCAACATGCGTGTATATTCTGTCTCTCTCACTTACATAGTGGTGGGATAACGCAAATACTTAGGCTCACGCCCATATTTAGGAGATAGAGCTCGAAATCTCTTATATCGCAATCTCTTGTATCAAGAGATCACTGAATCATTAGAGAGACAAAGACGGAATAAGGTTTTAGTAACAATCGTGTTGGGTCTATGAATTCGAGCCTGAAAGTACACTTCTATGTAAGCATTTATATTCTTTGTTAGAACTGCCACAATTATGATTTGTCTTCAGGCCATTATACGCAAAAAATAGAGTAGCAACCGATATAAGAAATACATTGCTTCTACATATATGAGAATCAAGCGCGTTGTTTCTAGCAACAGCTCACTATTCTTTGTATATATATATATATATAAGAAGCAATAGCTCCTAGAGTTCCTAGCAATAGCTCACTATTTTTTGTATATATATATATATTGTTACTAAAACGTTATTCCGTCTTTGTCTCTCTAATGATTCAGTGATTTCTCGATACAAGAGATTGCGATATAAGAGATTTCGAGCTCTTTCTCCTAAATATGGGCGTGAGCCTAAGTATTTGCGTTATCCCACCACTATGAAAGTGAGAGAGACAGAATATACACGCATGTTGGATACAACTCACACAACAAAACAGTAGGTGTGGGTATCACTTTTGACTCGAGCGTGTTGGGGACTTTTTGTATGAGAAAATTTTCAAGAAAATTCCTCTCCTGAAGGCCCGTTGATTCTCTTGTATCCAGAGTCTACTGTAATACAAAAAGACAGATGATACGACCGTTACTTCATTTATGTTTAAAAATCTTATTTTGGCGTGCAATAGGCGTAATTTAGCTGTAAATACATCGAATAGTAGCTTTATGACTTTAAAGAGATAATGATCTTTTAATTTTTGAATTTGGAACTTAATTGGAATCATTTAATTGTTCAAATCTATCGAGTTCGTGATTTATGGAGGACAGAAAACATGTTAGGTCTCTTACAAGCTAAAAAAGAACACTAAAAAGAATAGTTACAGGAATAGATAAACATTGGTTTTTTATCTATGTATAAGAAAAATAATTTGCGTTTCCTAAGAACAACTCACTATTCCTTATGTATATACGAGGGATAGCAAGTTATTCCACATATATATATATATATATATATATATATATATATATATATATATATATATATATATATATATATATATATATAGGAGTTAACGTTATCTGTCTAGTATTTGTCTCTGTTTTTCGGGTGTAGTGGACGTAATTTGCCTATGGATACATTGAATAGTAGCTTTGAGACTCTAAAGAGAGGTCATAAAAACATAAAATGCAGCAACGACGCAAAGTAGCTATGTAATAATTTTAGAATTATTTTATTTTTTTAATTGTTTTGTAACAGCATCCAAGTATTCCTAAAGTAATCATGCACATTTTCAATGTATTTTTTCACGTAGAATCCAATGAAGCTATGTTTTTTTCTCTAAAAATGATTTGTGAGTTGCTAGAGACCAATAATCGACAGAAAACCTATGAAAAAATGGTTTTTTGAGTTTTTCGCCATGGCGCCATGCCAGAATCGAATTTTCGGTCATCATTGACTTTATTTGTTTTTTAAAAATACAAATTTTAAGCCCAGAAAATTACTTGTAGCCCCTCTCAGAGCAAAGTTACGGAGATTTTATGATTTAAATGTTATTTTTAGGTTAGAAAAACTGCTTTCTAGGACTCGCAAAAAATCACAGTTAAAGAGAGTGCTAAGACCTAGTCATATGTTTTTCACGGGATTAATATCATTCATCCTTCCAGATAAAAAAAAAATTTTATAAAAAAAGTGATTTTTAGGTTATGTTGAGGTTAGGGTATGTGTTAGGAAACTATAAATATAACAAAACCTAATCTTAATTAGTATAAAAACAAGAAAAAATATTAGTTTTAAAATATATGAGGGAAGGCATTTTACCTATCTTAACGGGGGGTACTCTTTGTTCCCTTAAATAAATAATATTTTTTTATAATAACTTTGTAAATATTTATTCATATGATCTATTCGCATAATAATTTATTCATGAGATCGTCAGTAGTTCAGTCGGTAGAATGATGGATTCATAATCTCGATGACTCGAGTTCGAATCCCACTGGCGGCAGCCGATTGATACAAGTATCACTGTATATGATGCATATGCTTTGTTCACAAACACACTGAGAAACCTTCGTCGCTAATTAGCATCGTGATGATAGCACAAATACAGCGATGTTAAATCAAGTAAAAAAAAATATTTATTCATATTTTATCTTTACTCTTTATACATATGTTAATTTTACTTAATAGCGTTCTGTAAGAAACCCCAAAAAGAGAAAAGAATTTCAAAAAAGTTATTTAAAACATAAGAATTATTTTTATACCATATTTTTCTGTATAAATTGTATTTCAAAATGGTGTATTATGATAACTGTAATAAAGACTTAAAGATTGTTTTTTTTTCTTTTTATAAACATAAAAAAAAATATCAACAATCAAAAATCTTTGTATGCTGCTCACAGGTTTGATGCTTAGATTTTCTTGACAATTTTAAATGGCTATATTTCGACATTGAAAGCACCTAGAGACTTTTATAAAAAAACCAAATTAACAGTCTTGTACTTAATTTTGACTTTGAAAATTTGTTATTTAAAGCAACCTCGACGATAGAGTGTCTATAATCTTAAAAAATACTAAAAATTACGTTTTTGTTTGAATTTTAAAAATTTTTAAAAGCTGTCTTCTTCAAAAAAAATTTTTAGGCTTTAAAATTATTGCAGAAATGATTGTTTTTATCAACATTATTATTAACATTGCTATTTTTGTTAACATCGCTGCTCTTCAAATAACGATTTTGCACGATTTTTTCGATTTAATTAAGTGATAATTAAAGATTTTGTTGCAGTTGAATAATACAGAATAAATTATAACTGTACAATAAAAAACTAAAATATGTATATTTTTTTTTTTGAATATTTTAAATCACTGGTCTGCTATTATTAAGAAACATACGTGAAAAATTAATTATTTACAATAACATAAGAACAAGTGATTACATAAATAATTCCTTAGCAAAACTTGTGGTTGTTTTTAAGATATAACTTTTTTATATTAGAAATTTCTGTCTAACATGAGTTGTACTCTGAATAAACGTGATTAGTAATTTAAAAAAAGTTGTTTTTTTTTGTGCTAACAGGCCCCATAGACAGGGATATAGACATTTCTTCGAAAATTTACAGAAAAGAAGCGATTTAAATAGCTAAACAACTAAAACTTATACAGAAAAATGTATAAAAAATAGGAGAAAGTACAAGTTAAAAGCTTTAATTTAAGTCTTATCGCATCAAAAAAACTTCTGTAATTCAAAAGTTGTGCCTAATTGAAAATTACTACGTATTTATATTAATATTTTTAGCATGTAACATACGATCAAATTTTTATCCGATTTCATTAGCATATTTTAATTTCTTCTAACTTTTGAATTATATGAGATTTTTTAATGTAAGAAGGCTTAAATTAAAGCTTTTAATTTGTCCTTTCTTTTATTTTTTATATATTTTTCTGTGAAAGTTTTAGTTGTTTAGCTATGTAAGTACTTATAATCGCTTCTTTTCTCTATATTTTCGAAGAAATGTCTATATCTCGGTCTATAGGGCCTATTAGCAGAACAGAAAAAACACGGGCTCATTTTGTTCATCAAAGAATTATATCCTGCAGTTTCAGCCAATTCCATTTCCCGGAGGTCGAATACCCTCCTAGTAAGTAATAATCACCAGCTATTCTAGTTATCATTAGAAAATGGCATGCGTTGCAAAAATTCTCGTAATTTTTTTATTTTACCGTACTTTAATGATTAATAATTACTGACAAATAAAAGAGTAGAACCAATAACATTTCGTTAGTCTTATGAAATAGAGAGACATAACCGATTTTAGCAATTGAAAAAAATGCTGATTTGCAATAATTTACATATTTGCAAATTTGTAAATATTCAAGGGTTTATCTGACTCTACCACCTCTCTTTCTTTCTTAAACTGATCATCATGTATATAGTTAAATGTGAGTTCTCACTAGCTGATATATAAAAAAGAGTTATCAACTTTCGCGAATATTCCTACTGTATAATTTTCGATATTGAAGGTTTTTCTTCTTTTTTACTCTGAATTTGGTCTATCATTGCATTGTTTCTGTTTTCTATTGTTAGTTTCATTCTTAGATTATTCGATTATTCTTAGTTTCGTTTTTTTCATTTAAAAATAAATCTTACAGGACGTGAACGAATAACCATTTTTACGATAAGAGAATGGGATAATATGGTCAGGTTATATTGGCAAGTTGCGGCTCTATTCAACGCAGAATACCGTTTAGATAGTCCTAAAAGTGGAAGACCGAAAACAGCAACTGATAAAGAAATATCTTTAAATGTGACATTATCTTTCTTCGAAAATTCTAAAACTACTAAAGCAAACTAATGTTAGCAGGACTTCTGTTCTCAGAATAATGAAACTGCTGCAGTTTCATCCATATAAAATTAAATTGGTGCAAGAATTAAATGAAGATGATTCCGATCAAAGACTGGAATTTGCTAAATTAATGATAAACCGTATAGGTGCACGACAAAAGTTTTTAAACAAAATATTTTTTTCGGACGAATGTACTTTTCAGATAGATGGCAACGTTTTTTTTTTTTTTAATATATAAGGATATTGTCCTCCATATGGTGATATCGATATAGCCCAACCCGGTTCCCGTTAAACACATTACATCAGTGGTGCTATTCGACCCATGAGTGAGAAAGTTCAATTTTTGAGATAGACCGTGATGACAAGCAGTTTTGCTAGCCTAACCTCGTCTATCTCACAAATTGAACTTTCTCACTTATGGGTTGAATAGCACCACAGGCTAGACTGTCTGACACACCATATCGAAAACTTTGACTACCGATGGATGGTCAGCTACTTTTGTGACCAACAATCAATTGATACCCAATGAGATCGGATTTTTTAAGAATCGCGATATAAATGGCACACACACTAATTTTCTTTCGAAAAAAGTCAGAGGTTCCTGGACAGGATTTGAACCCACGCCGACGGCGTTAAAAGCAAGAGCTCTATCCGTTACACCACCGCGCTCGATTAGATGGTGATGTTAATCGTCACAATTGTAGGTTCTGGGTAACATAGAATCCACACTGGTATTCGGTATCACATACACAACATCCACAAAAACAAAATGTTTGGGCGGATATAATAAATGATAGAATAGCAGGACCATTTTTTATAGAAGGAAATTTGACGAGAGAAAAGTATGAAAACATGCTGAGAAATCAAATCGTTTCTGCGATAAATGACATTGTTGATGACAATTTTAACATCACTTACTTCCAACAAGATGGGGCTGCTTCTCATTACGCAAGAAATGTATTTATTTATTTAGATGAAACATTCTCAGGATGAGTAATTGGGCGTAGAGAAAATATTGAGTGGTCACCTCGTTCCCCTGATATGCCACTACTAGATTATTTTCTACGAAGCTACGTAAAAAATAAAGTTAGTTCCACAAAACCTGAGAACTTTAGAGAATTACGGCAACGTATTATTGACACGATTCAGACAATCTCAAATGATGTGATTCAAAAGGCAGTTAAAGCATTTTATAATCGCATGGGGCATTGTCAACTAAAAAATGGAGGATATTTAAAACCAGAACTTAAAATAGTTACTGACGATTTCTGGAAGATTTTTCATCTTGCTTTCATCAGCTGGATAGCAAGTGGTTTGCCTTTATCGGCTGGACACCAGTCTGTTTTGCCTTGACAGGCCGGACACCAGTCTGTCTGGCCTTCACCGGTCGGACACCAGTCTGTCTTGCCCTTACCGGCCGCACTCCAGTCTGCCTTACTTTCACTGGTTAGACAACAGCCTAATCGTGAAAAGCAAGGTTAATCAGGTACCCCAAAGGAAATAGAACTTACTACTTCTATATCATTGTTTCTGGATAGGGCTAAAAGTAAAGTTAGCACATTAAAAGCAACAGCTTTTGAGTGCTTGTGAAATATTTAGCTTTCAATTTACTTTTTCAAGGTCACAACGACAAACTCTAAAATATCATTTTTGGCCTTACGTTTTCTGCTGTCTTCAAAACCGGTGTCAGAAATATGGGTTTCCATAGAAAGAAACACTCTGACCTTCAAACAAACTTGGAAACTAACATCACGGTTAAGATGCACAAGGTCTTTGGCTCTAATACCTAATCTGATATTCATTCGTCCATAAATCCTGGAAAGGTATTATTTAATTAGAAGCCTTATTATGAATCAAACAACACTCGTTATTTTTATGATTATAATTACCTTTGTAAGTAGATAAGAGTTTAAGCCATCACCAACTTTAGTAATTATTTAATTATTCTCATAGGCATGTGTAGAAACATTTCTTTCTAAATACTTATACAAGTAGAATATAAGTCATTTCAAAAGTGAAATAATCTGATTTTCATCTTGCAATAAGTTGTCGGAACAAAGTTCTGATCAACAGTGATAACTTGTGCCATCACATTTAATGAAATCATTTGACTAAAATACGAAATATTAGTATGCTAAATCAATATTTATTTCATCAAGAAAATCATCAGATATGAAATCTTCGATTTATTTGATAACTTTCAATGAACATGACAATAAATTGCTGATCATAAACAAAGTTAAATACAGAAGAGCAATATTAAAATTTTTTTTATTCCATTCATATTTGATATTTTTTATTTAAAGAAAAAAATAATGTCATAGGTTTCATTAAAAAAAAGCTTCGGGTTATCTCATAATCATGACTTCAATATGCATCCACATGTGTGGAAATCCGTCAGAAGAGGTTGAAATTTTGGTAAATCTTCGAATGTTTGTACACGTAACTATGAAAATGATTAAATAATTATTAGAGTTTGCAATAGCTTAGTCTTATCTACCTACAAACGTAATTGTAATTATAACAATAAAGAGTATTGTTCCATTCATAATTTGGCTTCTGATTGATGAATAACTTTGGTCTTATTTCAATAGTTTTTGATCATTAAGATGAGATTTTTATGTTTGGTATGTTGCTATTTCCAATAAAAAAAATGAATCATGCTTAATAGTATATATTTTAAACTGGGATATCTCAGTGGCTCATTCAGCAGAGCGATGAATTTGTGATCTCAAGGACCCAAGTTCGAGTTCTGCTCTCGACGGCTGATTGATACAAGCACCACTGTACACGATACATATGTTTTGTTCGCAAAGACACTCAAGACCTCCGTCGCGTTGCTAATTAGCATCGTTATGATAGCATAAATACTACGGCGTTGAATAAAAATAAAAAAAAAATAAAAAAAAACTTTTAACTTTCATACCTCCCTATTTATTGCTCCGTCGACTTGGATTAAAGATTTTTTTTAAGTTAATAAATAATTGCAGAAAATAAGCCCTCAAAAAGCTATTTCTAAATTGATGAAGTTCGATTAATGGTAATCATTATATAATAAATATAAGAACCAATCAGAAAGCTTCAAAATTTAGGTCTGTAAGAAATCATGCTAATTTTTTACATCATTTACAAGAAAAAGTATTCTTATGAATTACTCTTTAAAATCTCAAGAATTTGAGGAAAAAATGATAAAAATGGGAACTTTCCGAAAACTGTTGAATTTTTAGGGATCTATAACGTTTGATCATTTTGATTTAGATTCTTGAAATTTTTTTACATATTTTGGGTAAAAAAAAGAATATATTCTCAAAGTTTTAGCTATTTTTATTTTTTTGTCCTATCAGTTGACGTGAAATGTCCACATGTATATATATATATATATATATATATATATATATATATATATATATATATATATATATATACATGTGGGCCAAATGAGGGAGAATAACAAAATTGATTTAAAATAAAAACAAAACACACACAACACATTACACATTAAATCCAACATATTAACGGCATGTCGGAGCTGCAGCAATCGAGTTTTGCTTTTTTTATTTTATCAATATCTTTTTAAATTCTTAAATTAAACAAATATAATGACTTGTCCGCACTAAAGCTATATTTATACAATAATTTTTGTTAAAATAAAAAATCATTTGGACTTGTTATTTTTTTATGAGCTTGGATTGCAAATTAGATATCAAACTCGACAAACCTAACCTTAAAATACGACATATTGAAAGTTTGTATTATAACTTTATATGTATAATATTTTGGTGGATTTCTTGAGTTGTCCGCACTAGAGTTTAATCTTACAAATTTTTTCTTTGTAGCAAAGAAACTCGATTAAACGCATCGTTTATTCATAAGTTAAGATTGGAAATATTATTAGAAGGCGGACAGCTTCGTCATGCTCTTAAGGTTGTATTAGCTATATGTAAAAATAATGTCATCTTGATGAAATTTCGTAAGTAAGTTAATAATGCCATTATAAATGAATGTGCAAAATTTGAATACGATTCACGAGCTAGTTTTTAAGATATAGTAGTTTAAAATTAACATTGGTTCTTATGGAGATTTACTAAATATAGGTAGGTTTGTCGGATAGATTGGAAAAATGACGATGAAAAAATAGTGACATTCTTTTGAAAATTCGTGTACAGATAAAATTAAATCTATATAATCGATTGCAATAAAAATAAATAGCGTTTGCGAGCTAGTATTAGAGTTATAGTGAAAATCAGAAGAAAATTTTAGATTTTTGGAAGCGCAACTGTTAAGATATGGCAACGTCGCATTATATGACGTATAATACTGTCACGTTACAGTGTAATATACATAAAGCAGCTAAAATCGAATCAATTATATGTAGGATTATACTTAACATATTTATTTCACATAAATACATTATTAAACATTTTAAATAAAATTTTAACGAAATGTTAATTTAAATTAAATATTTTTAACATCTAGACTTTTTTATAAAATATATTTCTAGAAGTAATTTTTTTAAATCAAAAATCTGTTGAATAATTATTTACAGTTAATAATATAGTGAAAAGAGTTATGACATAAAAACGAAAAATATTTTACAATAAATAATACTTTCAAAGCTTTTCTATCCACTGTATAATTTTTTTTATAGTAGATTTATTCGCAGTTACTAAAACCTTATTATTTTCTAATTTGCTAAGAAGACTAGTAATTCCAGCAGCTCCAGATGCTGCATACGTATTTTTTAAATCTTCAGTACTAATAGATGCTTTTGCCATTTTTTTGCGTATATCAAGACTAACAACTGTTTTTAAAGAATTCAAATCTGGAAGTTTCATCTTAATTTGATTATCCAAGATCCATTTTTCAGTGCTCTCAGTGTAATTATGAGAAGCTTTGGTTAAGTTTTCATACTTAATTCCACATTTTTTAATAATTTTTTCCAAAATTAATACATCCTTTATAGCGTTATGAGCATTATTAGAGGAAATTTTGAGTCATTCAGCAAGTCCAGTTATAGTACATTTACCTTTCCCTTTTCGTTCAGTATGACGACGGATAACACTTAAGGTATCAATAAAACCATGAATCAAATTTGAAAAATCATCGATCAAATTGCAGTAAGTTATTGCATCAAATAAACGAGGACCATCAAAATTTAAATTATGTGTTGCGATAAACACTTTCTTTCCAAAAGCTGCTAACCATTCTAATAATTTTGAAATGGCAATTCTGAGAGACACAGACTCAACTTTTTTCCCATATAAAAACAATTCGGCCTGATTTTTTCTTAAACCGTTTACTGCACTAGCTGAAGCAGAAATATCTTTAGCTGGAGTTATGTAAATATCAAAAGTTGATTGGCCGCACTTGGCTGCTATTTGTAATATTTCGGAAGTTCTCTGTAACCCGGACGTTTCCAAATCAAGATAAACAATTGGAATCGTTTCGTTTAATGTCCCTTCATCATCACTTAGTATTTCATCTTGCTGAACAGCTGGTTCGTTGAGTAATGTACAATTACTTTTATATGTCACTCCTTCTCTTGCTTCTATTTGGTAACGCAAAGCTTGTCGTTGTTTTTTAAGTTCCATACGCCTCTTTTTGAACTTGTAAGAATTTATTAGTTTATCGCGATATTGTTTTACGCGTTGGCGCCGCCTAATAGATCGAGTGTGATGTCTCCCAGGTGATAACGTTAATTGTTTTGAAACTTTCTGAGTATACGTTTCACCTAAATTTTTTTGAGCTACAACACATGAATATCTAAAATCTGCCGATGCACTCAAACTTAAGCATTTAGATTTTGGTGCTTTACTTGCCATGCTTGCATTTAAACTCTCGTTTATATTACTTGATACTCCAACTGAAAACTTTTCCGCATTGGCAGCTAATTTTTCGAAAATAATGTTTAAATTTTTAAACAATTTTTCATCTGTGAACCCTCCAGGAACAATTTTATGATCGTAATTCTCTTTATCTTGAACATATCCGCACCAATCTCCGCATTTCTCGTGCTTATTAAAAGCGTGATAAGGAATACATCTGATAGCGTTTGCCATTGCTTTACTATTACCTCTATTTTGAGCCATAGCATAGGTGAAACATCTATGTAAATAAGATATTGAATCTTTTGTTAATTCTTTGTAATTTTTTTCAATGGTAAACAATTCTTTTTTTACTCCTTTAGAAGTGTGGTTTACATCAGATAATTTGCCTATCGGATGTAAAGCTCCTGCACGGCAAGCCGAAATGGCTGAGCTATCGTCATCACCAATCAGCACTCCTATTTCTACGTTTTTAGATTGTAAAATTGAACTTTCATTCACTAATTTATTAGCGACATGACCCTCCATAGCTTTGGCTGAGCCCCAAAAGTTGAGCCGACAATCGTGATCAGAGGGAGTTTGTCCCATATCACAACTTTTGCACTTTCTATTGCAGGTTGAATATTCTAAAATTTGTTGACTAAAAACACCAACGAGACAACCAAAACCATTAAGACTGTCGTAGTCTCTACCAGTTCCTCTCTTGCTCCACCCCATGTCATAGGAAGCCATGACACGGACGACATCATTGAACGTCGTTGGAGCAGACACTTCTGACGCGTTTATCTCAGGGGCTTGAAAAGATAGTTTCATGCTATCTGGTCTATTAAATAAAAGAAACAAGAATAATTTTATAAAAATCTTTGTATTACACAATTTATTTCATAAAATAATTATTTTGGTGTTTTAGTACGTTACAATATATTTTAATCTTAAGAGGCGGTCGGAACCAAATCGGTAACTTGCGGTATATATCATGTCAGCATTTTTCGCTTTACAATAATATTTTGTATATTTTTATGGCTTAAACTATTTCAAATGATTCTTTATATATATGACTAGAGGAAATGACTATATTTTTACCATATGAATAAGTAAATAAATTATTATAAGCATTTATTACAAATATCAAACTGACTTGACATATACCGCATGCAAAAAACTGTCATGTCGATTGTTAGGTGGCATTTTTCGCTTTATAACAATATTTTGTATATTTTTGTGGCTTTAACTATTTTAAATTATTCTTTATATACATGACTAGAGGAAATGACTATATTTTTACCGTATTAATAAATGAATAAATTATTATAAGCATTTATTACAAGCACCGAACTAAGTCACCGATTTGGTTCCGACCGCCTCTTAAAAATGTTTCATGTATTTTGACAAACTTGTATTTTTTTTATATATTTTGATGAAAACACCAAAATACAGCTGATTAAAAAATAAAATTTAATTCTTATAAATATACATATAAAAATTAAAAAAAACTATCATAAAAATACAATTACGAATGATCTAAGAATTAAAAACTTAAAATGAATTTTTAATCTAATTATTTTTATAAGAATGTATAGTAAAATACCTACATTGAATACTTATAAATCTAAGAATCAAAAACTTAAAATGAATTTTTAATCTAATTATTTCTATAAGAATGTATAATAAAATAGTGTCTACAATCGAATTCTTATAAATATACATTAAAATATAAAAAAGTTAATATAAAATATACAATTATAAATGATCTAAAAATCAAAAACTAAAAATAAATTAATTTAGATTTTTCCCAATTAAAAATCCTGATTCAAAATAAAATGATTACAATTTTATAAAGAATAAATAAATACATTGACTAGATTGTTGCTTCGAAGAAACAGTTTCTGTGAAATATTTGTTTTAAAAACATTGTTATCGATGAATACATTTAAGATACTATATATTTTTTGCGGATAACAAAATAATCAATTATCTAAATATTTATAAGTACCAAAAATATTATTTGAAACAATGTATGAAGTCCACAATCTAATCAATTGACTGTTTAGTGTAACTATATAAAACATATTACACCATGTCATTTTCAAATAATTCAATTACTTCAATTACAAAAGTCAAAGCTTAACACTAACAAAATTCATTTTAAGTATATCACAAAATGATATAATATACAAGGTTTCTTGAATCTTTGTCGCATTCTCTAGGGTTAGCTTTCTTTCCAATTCAGCAGCCTCCTCGCAACTTTTTCTTGCTACTTTTTCAACTGATTGTCCAACTTCACTTTCATACCTTTTGTAGGTTTTAAAACTTATTTCTGGAATATTTAAACAAGATAGCAGCTTATTCAAATTATTAAATCCGACTCCACTGTGCATCAATCCTAAAAATAAATTACATAAGTTTAACAAATTATTTTTAATCCTATTATTAGTCTTTTCCTATGATCTTACCTATTACAAGTTTTGTATTTACATCAAATCTAGTATCAGTTCTTGACATGCCAGGAACCGAGTGTTGCTTTCCTGTGGTGATTGTGTTTAACAATAAACACTTGTGACGTCTTATTAATAAAATTGAGCCAAGCCCTCTTTTAGTTTCGTTTTCAATACTCTCCAGCGACAGGCATTCCTTACAAGATGTGCACCACATTTGACGACCAAGAAGATATAATTCTACAATGCGTCGTCCATCTCCTGGTTTACCATAGCTGATTCCATCGGTATCTTTTGTACAAATGGTATACGATTATTATTATAAAATAATAATGCTTGTGTAATACAATAGTTTTTAATAAACAGTAAATGTTAAAATACAATACTACTTTAAATTAAATTTTCATTTTATTTAGTAATAATTTAGAGGTTAGGTTTCTTATATGTAAATAAGTCATCTGACGAAATTAACAATATATTATTACCAATTAATTAAAATTTATATAGAATAACTGTTTTCTTTAGAAATATAAATAGTTTAATTAACTGTTAATATATAGTAATTATATTTATTTTTGTAATTAAGGAGATGTAAAATGGATACTACACCTTTACTCATAAATTTTGACTATCTTTTTATTTTATTGCAAAATTTTAAGAAAATAAATGCTTTAGCTTGTAGTATGTACCATGAAGATTATTCAGTTAAATTTTGAAATAAATTCATTCATTAGTTTCTCCGAATTTTAGATTTCTTATACAAAATCTAAAAATTTTAATATATAATATTGGTACCCGAGATTATGAAAAACTAATGAATAAATTCATTTGAAAATTTAACTGAATAATCTTCATGGTAAATACAACAAGCTAAAGCATTTCTTTTCCTCAAGTTTTGCAATATGATGAAAAGATAGGCCAAATTTATGAGTACAGGTGTAGTGTCCGTTTTACATCCCCTTAAGTTTACCTGTAACACATTCCGAATTTTCTTTTAACGGCGTTGTTTCTTGAAGTTTACTTTTTTTACCAAGCTTGCTTTGAGCAAGTCTTTGTTTATACACAGTTTCTGATACACATTTTCCTTTCCACAAATATCTTTTTGCATTCATTGTATTATTGTAAAACAGCGATTTCTTTACAACAATAATAAACTCGCTGAATAACTCTTAGCCGAATAACAGTAACAAACAGCATAAATTAACGCGTGCATCGCAGTAGCGAATGTGTGCACTGCTGACAACGTTCCAAACGCGAATGCGAGGTTGCCACGATCTACGTACTTATTTTCAACTGCTTATTGATTTAATTATTTAATATTTAGAAGGATTTGATGATTAAAATTGACTTAAAAAATCTTTTAATATATTGCTCTATCATATACATAAATTATATTCAAGTATAAATGTTTTATAAAATTACGGTTTATTTTTTTGTACAGTTGAAAATTCGTATAGTCACATCCAAAAGTAGTCTAGCAATTATTTACGTTATAAAAAAAAATTGATATAAAAAATCCATCGAAAACTTTAAAAAGTATATTAAATGTAATTTTGACTGCTTTTTTGTGTAAAAAGAACTTTACATTCAATATATGGGTTCTAAAATCGTTTAAATTAAGTTTTTTTAAATTTCAATCACTTTTGGTACAGACTGTATAGCCCATACAACCTTAATGCGTTCAATTGAATAATTTCAATCGAATCGCCACAACATTTTTATTTACGTAACTTTTTGTTATTAATTTGATTTATTTTTATGTTTTTAACATTAATAAATAATATATTAATGTTTCTTTAGAATTTTTTGATAATATGTCAAAATCAGTTGCTGTCTTTCTTTCATTTATTTTTCATTTGTAAACATGAATCTTTAATTTTTCGCATCGCTGTTCGCATAACCCAAAATTTTTTTATGGTTATGAAAATGTCAAAGTCAGCTGTGAGCATACGCGCGCTCGCGTCATACGGTCTACCTAAGTTGACAAGTCTGAACACATGTATAATCCATCCCATACAGCATGAAAGGACTTTGAAAGGATTCTGAAAGGATTCATGAAAGGACTACAATATTTCAGAAATATTTCACTGAAAGGATTCTGAAATAATTCTATGTCCGAGGTATTATTCTTTTAAAAATAATACATAAAAATATTTCATAAAGAATTCACAAGACATTTCAAAATCCTTTCAATGGAAGAATTCTGTAAGGATCCATGAATTCTTTTGGTAATAATTCGTAAATCTTTTCATACATCTTCCATTAAAAGGATTCTGTAAGAATAATATGAAATATTTTTAAAATATTTCATTGTATTATTTCTAAAAGGAATATACCTCGGATATAGAATTATTACAGAATCCTTTCAATGACAGAATTCTATAAGGATCCATGAACTCTTTTGGTAATAATTCGTAAATCTTTTCATACATCTTTCAATGAAAGTATTCTGTAAGAATGATATAAAATATTTTTAAAATATTTCATTGTATTATTTCTGAAAGAAATATACCTCGGACATAGAATTATTACAGGATCCTTTCAATGAAAGAATTCTGTAAGGATCCATAAATACTTTTAGTAATAATGCATTAATCTTTTCATCTATCTTTAGTTGAGAGACGTGTAAAGTTCTAGAAATTTTATTCTTTCCTGTATTATTTAAGAATCAATTTAGAATTAATACACACACACACACACACACACACACACACACACACACACACACACACACACACACACACACACACACACACACACACACACACACACACACACACACACACACACACACACACACACACACATATATATAACGGATCTGATGATATAATTATTTATAGGATTACGAATAGTTTTACAGCGGTTAAAATCGAAGTTATCATAACATAGACATCGCACGCATAACAATTTATAGTTTCCATTTAAGATTCTTATTTTCCTTATATATAAAACGGGAAGCACTCTTACCGCTTGCGAGAGTAAGAGATACCGCCATCAAGCGGATAAATTATAAACTAATCCCAAAAATATTTCTAAATGATTCTGTTATATTTCACGTTTTCTTTCATAAAGTCCTTTCAAAGTCCATTCAGTAAGGATTCATGTAATAACTTTTATTCTCGTCATAAGTTATTTCATGAAATGTTTCGAGAAGATTACAAAATTATTTCATGTATGTTTTCTTGAGACTTTACCAAAATATTACATAAATTATTTCATAAAAGCTTTTAGGAAGAATCTTAAAATTATTCGGTGAAAGAATAACTCAAATTATTCCAAAAATCTTTCTAAATTATTTTACGACTGAAACCTTCGAAAGATTTCTAAGTTCTTTCTTGTTTCCTTTCATGAAGTCTTTTCAAAGTCCTTTCAGTAAGGATTCATGTAATAACTTTTATTCTCATCATAAGTTATTTCATGAAATATTTCAAAAAGATTTCAAAATTATTTCATGTATGATTTCTTGAGACTTTACCAAAATATTGCATGAATTATTTCATGAAAGCTTTTTGAATGAATCTTGAAATGATTCAGTGAAAGAATACCTTAGATCATTCCGAAAATCTTTCTAAATTATTTTATGAATTGAATCGTTAGAAGATTTCTGAGTTCTTTCTTGTTTCCTTTCATGAAGTCTTTTCAAAGTCCTTTCAGTAAGGACTTATGTAATAACTTTTATTCTCATCATAAGTTATTTCATGAAATATTTCACAAAGATTTCAAGACTATTTCATGTATGATTTCTTGAGACTTTACTAAAATATTGCATGAATTATTTCATGAAAGCTTTTTGAATGAATCCTGAAATGATTCGGTGAAAGAATACCTTAGATCATTCCGAAAATCTTTCCAAATTATTTTATGAATTGAATCGTTGGAAGATTTCTGAGTTCTTTCTTGTTTCCTTTCATGAAGTCTTTTCAAAGTCCTTTCAGTAAGGATTTATGTAATAACTTTTATTCTCATCATAAGTTATTTCATGAAATATTTCAAAAAGATTTCAAAATTATTTCATGTATGATTTCTTGAGACTTTACCAAAATATTGCATGAATTATTTCATGAAAGCTTTTTGAATGAATCTTGAAATGATCCGGTGAAAGAATACCTTGGATCATTCCGAAAATCTTTCTAAATTATTTTATGAATTGAATCGTCGGATGATTTCTGAGTTCTTTCTTGTTTCCTTTCAAGAAGTCTTTTCAAAGTCCTTTCAGTAAGGACTTATGTAATAACTTTTATTCTCATCATAAGTTATTTCATGAAATATTTCAAAAAGATTTCAAAATTATTTCATGTATGATTTCTTGAGACTTTACCAAAATATTACATGAATTATTTCATAAAAGCTTTTTGGAAGAATCTTGAAGTTATTCGGTGAAAGAATAACTTACATTATTTCAAAAATCTTTCTAAATTATTTTCTGATTTTAATCGTTGGAAGATTTCTGAGTTCTTTCTTGTTTCCTTTCAAGAAGTTTTTTTAAAGTCCTTTCAGTAAGGATTTATGTAATAACTTTTATTCTCATCATAAGTTATTTCATGAAATATTTCAAAAAGATTTCAACATTTTTTTATGTATGATTTCTTGAGACTTTACCAAAATATTGCATGAATTATTTCATGAAACCTTTTTGAATGAATCTTGAAATGATTCGGTGAAAGAATACCTTAGATCATTCCGAAAATCTTTCTAAATTATTTTATGAATTGAATCGTTGGAAGATTTCTGAGTTCTTTCTTGTTTCCTTTCATGAAGTCTTTTCAAAGTCCTTTCAGTAAGGATTTATGTAATAACTTTTATTCTCATCATAAGTTATTTCATGAAATATTTCAAAAAGATTTCAAAATTATTTCATGTATGATTTCTTGAGACTTTACCAAAATATTGCATGAATTATTTCATGAAAGCTTTTTGAATGAATCTTGAAATGATCCGGTGAAAGAATACCTTAGATCATTCCGAAAATCTTTCTAAATTATTTTATGAATTGAATCGTTGGAAGATTTCTGAGTTCTTTCTTGTTTCCTTTCATGAAGTCTTTTCAATGTCCTTTCAGTAAGGACTTATGTAATAACTTTTATTCTCATCATAAGTTATTTTATGAAATATTTCAAAAAGATTTCAAAACTAATTCATGTATGATTTCTTGAGACTTTACTAAAATATTGCATGAATTATTTCATGAAAGCTTTTTGAATGAATCTTGAAATGATTCGGTGAAAGAATACCTTAGATCATTCCGAAAATCTTTCTAAATTATTTTATGAATTGAATCGTTGGAAGATTTCTGAGTTCTTTCTTGTTTCCTTTCAAGAAGTCTTTTCAAAGTCCTTTCAGTAAGTACTTATGTAATAACTTTTATTCTCATCATAAGTTATTTCATGAAATATTTCAAAAAGATTTCAAAATTATTTCATGTATAATTTCTTGAGACTCTACCAAAATATTGCATGAATTATTTCATGAAAGCTTTTCGAATGAATCTTGAAATGATTCAGTGAAAGAATACTTTAGATCATTCCGAAAATCTTTCCAAATTATTTTATGAATTGAATCGTTGGAAGATTTCTAAGTTCTTTCTTGTTTCCTTTCATGAAGTCTTTTCAAAGTCCTTTCAGTAAGGATTTATGTAATAACTTTTATTCTCATCATAAGTTATTTCATGAAATATTTCAAAAAGATTTCAAAATTATTTCATGTATGATTTCTTGAGACTTTACCAAAATATTGCATGAATTATTTCATGAAAGCTTTTTGAATGAATCTTGAAATGATTCAGTGAAAGAATACCTTAGATCATTCCGAAAATCTTTCTAAATTATTTTATGAATTGAATCGTTGGAAGATTTCTGAGTTCTTTCTTGTTTCCTTTCATGAAGTCTTTTCAATGTCCTTTCAGTAAGGACTTATGTAATAACTTTTATTCTCATCATAAGTTATTTCATGAAATATTTCAAAAAGATTTCAAAACTATTTCATGTATGATTTCTTGAGACTTTACTAAAATATTGCATGAATTATTTCATGAAAGCTTTTTGAATGAATCTTGAAATGATTCGGTGAAAGAATACCTTAGATCATTTCGAAAATCTTTCTAAATTATTTTATGAATTGAATCGTTGGAAGATTTCTGAGTTCTTTCTTGTTTCCTTTCAAGAAGTCTT
Source organism: Anastatus disparis (assembly GCA_017163975.1). Classification (NCBI taxonomy): domain Eukaryota; kingdom Metazoa; phylum Arthropoda; class Insecta; order Hymenoptera; family Eupelmidae; genus Anastatus; species Anastatus disparis. Next base: position 3,695,263 of record JAFFSR010000301.1, on the reverse strand, counting down.
TTCAAAGTCCTTTCAGTAAGTACTTATGTAATAACTTTTATTCTTATCATAAGTTATTTCATGAAATATTTCAAAAAGATTTCAAAATTATTTCATGTATAATTTCTTGAGACTCTACCAAAATATTGCATGAATTATTTCATGAAAGCTTTTCGAATGAATCTTGAAATGATTCAGTGAAAGAATACTTTAGATCATTCCGAAAATCTTTCCAAATTATTTTATGAATTGAATCGTTGGAAGATTTCTGAGTTCTTTCTTGTTTCTTTTCATGAAGTCTTTTCAAAGTCCTTTCAGTAAGGATTTATGTAATAACTTTTATTCTCATCATAAGTTATTTCATGAAATATTTCAAAAAGATTTCAAAACTATTTCATGTATGATTTCTTGAGACTTTACCAAAATATTGCATGAATTATTTTATGAAAGCTTTTCGAAGGAATCTTGAAATGATTCGGTGAAAGAATACCTTAGATTATTCCGAAAATCTTTCTAAATTATTTTATGAATTGAATCGTTGGAAGATTTCTGAGTTCTTTCTTGTTTCCTTTCATGAAGTCTTTTCAAAGTCCTTTCAGTAAGGACTTATGTAATAACTTTTATTCTCATCATAAGTTATTTCATGAAATATTTCAAAAAGATTTTAAGACTATTTCATGTATGATTTCTTGAGACTTTACTAAAATATTGCATGAATTATTTCATGAAAGCTTTTTGAATGAATCTTGAAATGATTCGGTGAAAGAATACCTTAGATCATTCCGAAAATCTTTCTAAATTATTTTATGAATTGAATCGTTTGAAGATTTCTGAGTTCTTTCTTGTTTTCTTTCATGAAGTCTTTTCAAAGTCCTTTCAATAAGGATTTACGTAATAACTTTTATTCTCATCATAAGTTATTTCATGAAATATTTCAAAAAGATTTCAAAATTATTTCATGTATGATTTCTTGAGACTTTACCAAAATATTGCATGAATTATTTCATGAAAGCTTTTTGAATGAATCTTGAAATGATTCGGTGAAAGAATACCTTAGATCATTCCGAAAATCTTTCTAAATTATTTTATGAATTGAATCGTTGGAAGATTTCTGAGTTCTTTCTAGTTTCCTTTCATGAAGTCTTTTCAAAGTCCTTTCAGTAAGGATTTATGTAATAACTTTTATTCTCAGCATAAGTTATTTTATGAAATATTTCAAAAAGATTTCAAAATTATTTCATGTATGATTTCTTGAGACTTTACCAAAATATTGCATGAATTATTTCATCAAAGCTTTTTGAATGAATCTTGAAATGATTCGGTGAAAGAATACCTTAGATCATTCCGAAAATCTTCCTAAATTATTTTATGAATTGAATCGTTGAAAGATTTCTGAGTTGATTCTTGTTTCCTTTCATGAAGTCTTTTCAAAGTCCTTTCAGTAAGGATTTATGTAATAACTTTTATTCTCATCATAAGTTATTTCATGGAATATTTCAAAAAGATTTCAAAATTATTTCATGTATGATTTCTTGAGACTTTACCAAAATATTGCATGAATTATTTCATGAAAGCTTTTTGAATGAATCTTGAAATGATCCGGTGAAAGAATACCTTAGATCATTCCGAAAATCTTTCTAAATTATTTTATGAATTGAATCGTTGGAAGATTTCTGAGTTCTTTCTAGTTTCCTTTCATGAAGTCTTTTCAAAGTCCTTTCAGTAAGGATTTATGTAATAACTTTTATTCTCATCATAAGTTATTTCATGAAATATTTCAAAAAGATTTCAAAATTATTTCATGTATGATTTCTTGAGACTTTACCAAAATATTGCATGAATTATTTCATGAAAGCTTTTTGAATGAATCTTGAAATGATTCAGTGAAAGAATACCTTAGATCATTCCGAAAATCTTTCTAAATTATTTTATGAATTGAATCGTTGGAAGATTTCTGAGTTCTTTCTTGTTTCCTTTCATGAAGTCTTTTCAATGTCCTTTCAGTAAGCACTTATGTAATAACTTTTATTCTCATCATAAGTTATTTCATGAAATATTTCAAAAAGATTTCAAAACTATTTCATGTATGATTTCTTGAGACTTTACTAAAATATTGCATGAATTATTTCATGAAAGCTTTTGAATGAATCTTGAAATGATTCGGTGAAAGAATACCTTAGATCATTCCGAAAATCTTTCTAAATTATTTTATGAATTGAATCGTTGGAAGATTTCTGAGTTCTTTCTTGTTTCCTTTCAAGAAGTCTTTTCAAAGTCCTTTCAGTAAGTACTTATGTAATAACTTTTATTCTCATCATAAGTTATTTCATGAAATATTTCAAAAAGATTTCAGAATTATTTCATGTATAATTTCTTGAGACTTTACCAAAATATTGCATGAATTATTTCATGAAAGCTTTTCGAATGAATCTTGAAATGATTCAGTGAAAGAATACTTTAGATCATTCCGAAAATCTTTCCAAATTATTTTATGAATTGAATCGTTGCAAGATTTCTGAGTTCTTTCTTGTTTCCTTTCATGAAGTCTTTTCAAAGTCCTTTCAGTAAGGATTTATGTAATAACTTTTATTCTCATCATAAGTTATTTCATGAAATATTTCAAAAAGATTTCAAAATTATTTCATGTATGATTTCTTGAGACTTTACCAAAATATTGCATGAATTATTTCATGAAAGCTTTTTGAATGAATCTTGAAATGATCCGGTGAAAGAATACCTTAGATCATTCCGAAAATCTTTCTAAATTATTTTATGAATTGAATCGTCGGATGATTTCCGAGTTCTTTCTTGTTTCCTTTCAAGAAGTCTTTTCAAAGCCCTTTCAGTAAGGACTTATGTAATAACTTTTATTCTCATCATAAGTTATTTCATGAAATATTTCAAAAAGATTTCTAAATTATTTCATGTATGATTTCTTGAGACTTTACCAAAATATTACATGAATTATTTCATAAAAGCTTTTTGAATGAATCTTGAAATGATCCGGTGAAAGAATACCTTAGATCATTCCGAAAATCTTTCTAAATTATTTTATGAATTGAATCGTCGGATGATTTCCGAGTTCTTTCTTGTTTCCTTTCAAGAAGTCTTTTCAAAGCCCTTTCAGTAAGGACTTATGTAATAACTTTTATTCTCATCATAAGTTATTTCATGAAATATTTCAAAAAGATTTCAAAATTATTTCATGTATGATTTCTTGAGACTTTACCAAAATATTACATGAATTATTTCATAAAAGCTTTTTGAATGAATCTTGAAATGATCCGGTGAAAGAATACCTTAGATCATTCCGAAAATCTTTCTAAATTATTTTATGAATTGAATCGTTGGAAGATTTCTGAGTTCTTTCTAGTTTCCTTTCATGAAGTCTTTTCAAAGTCCTTTCAGTAAGGATTTATGTAATAACTTTTATTCTCATCATAAGTTATTTCATGAAATATTTCAAAAAGATTTCAAAATTATTTCATGTATGATTTCTTGAGACTTTACCAAAATATTGCATGAATTATTTCATGAAAGCTTTTTGAATGAATCTTGAAATGATTCAGTGAAAGAATACCTTAGATCATTCCGAAAATCTTTCTAAATTATTTTATGAATTGAATCGTTGGAAGATTTCTGAGTTCTTTCTTGTTTCCTTTCATGAAGTCTTTTCAATGTCCTTTCAGTAAGCACTTATGTAATAACTTTTATTCTCATCATAAGTTATTTCATGAAATATTTCAAAAAGATTTCAAAACTATTTCATGTATGATTTCTTGAGACTTTACTAAAATATTGCATGAATTATTTCATGAAAGCTTTTTGAATGAATCTTGAAATGATTCGGTGAAAGAATACCTTAGATCATTCCGAAAATCTTTCTAAATTATTTTATGAATTGAATCGTTGGAAGATTTCTGAGTTCTTTCTTGTTTCCTTTCAAGAAGTCTTTTCAAAGTCCTTTCAGTAAGTACTTATGTAATAACTTTTATTCTCATCATAAGTTATTTCATGAAATATTTCAAAAAGATTTCAGAATTATTTCATGTATAATTTCTTGAGACTTTACCAAAATATTGCATGAATTATTTCATGAAAGCTTTTCGAATGAATCTTGAAATGATTCAGTGAAAGAATACTTTAGATCATTCCGAAAATCTTTCCAAATTATTTTATGAATTGAATCGTTGCAAGATTTCTGAGTTCTTTCTTGTTTCCTTTCATGAAGTCTTTTCAAAGTCCTTTCAGTAAGGATTTATGTAATAACTTTTATTCTCATCATAAGTTATTTCATGAAATATTTCAAAAAGATTTCAAAATTATTTCATGTATGATTTCTTGAGACTTTACCAAAATATTGCATGAATTATTTCATGAAAGCTTTTTGAATGAATCTTGAAATGATCCGGTGAAAGAATACCTTAGATCATTCCGAAAATCTTTCTAAATTATTTTATGAATTGAATCGTCGGATGATTTCCGAGTTCTTTCTTGTTTCCTTTCAAGAAGTCTTTTCAAAGCCCTTTCAGTAAGGACTTATGTAATAACTTTTATTCTCATCATAAGTTATTTCATGAAATATTTCAAAAAGATTTCAAAATTATTTCATGTATGATTTCTTGAGACTTTACCAAAATATTACATGAATTATTTCATAAAAGCTTTTTGGAAGAATCTTGAAGTTATTCGGTGAAAGAATAACTTACATTATTTCAAAAATCTTTCTAAATTATTTTCTGATTTTAATCGTTGGAAGATTTCTGAGTTCTTTCTTGTTTCCTTTCAAGAAGTCTTTTTAAAGTCCTTTCAGTAAGGATTTATGTAATAACTTTTATTCTTATCATAAGTTATTTCATGAAATATTTCAAAAAGATTTTATAATTATTTCATATATGATTTCTTGAGACTTTACCAAAATATTGCATGAATTATTTCATGAAAGCTTTTTGAATGAATCTTGAAATGATTCGGTGAAAGAATACCTTAGATCATTCTGAAAATCTTTCTAAATTATTTTACGAATTGAATCGTTGGAAGATTTCTGAGTTCTTTCTTGTTTCCTTTCATGAAGTCTTTTTAAAGTCCTTTTAGTAAGGATTTATGTAATAACTTTTATTCTCATCATAAGTTATTTCATGAAATATTTTAAAAAGATTTCAAAATTATTTCATGTATGATTTCTTGAGACTTTACCAAAATATTACATGAATTATTTCATAAAAGCTTTTTGGAAGAATCTTGAAATTATTCGGTGAAAGAATAACTTAGATCATTCCAAAAATCTTTCTAAATTATTTTCTGATTTTAATCGTTGGAAGATTCCTGAGTGTTTTCTTGTTTCCTTTCAGGAAGTATTTTTAAAGTCCTTTCAGTAAGGATTCATGCCTTAACTTTCGTTTCTTTTTTGGTAATATTTTTGTAAAGACTTTGTAATGTTCCTGTGTATTATTTCATAAATTCTTTTTAAAAGAATAGAGTTATCTTTTTAAGTTTTTTTTAAATGTTCTCAACGTATTATCACTTGTAATATTTCATGAAATTATTTAAAAATTCTTTCATGCTGTGTGGGATACGACTCCTGGTTCGTATGGAAAGCTTCCATACGTCACTGAAAGCGTATAGAAACATTAGAATATAGTTGAGAGACGAGCCAAAACGTAGGCGATGTTAATACAAATTCAGCTGGATCTGTAGATATTGAGCTATGACGACATAAATATATATGTACATATATATATATATATATATATTTATGTCGTCGTAGGCCAAATTCGGCTCAATACTTATAGACCCAGCTAAATTTGTATTAACATCGCCTACGTTTTGGCTCGTCTCTCAACTATATTCTAATGTTTCTATACGCTTTCAGTGACGTATGGAAGCTTTCCATACGAACCAGGAGTCGTATGGATTATATATGTGTTTAGACTGGTCAACTTAGGTGAACCGTATGGCGCGAGCGCGCCTATGCTCACAGCTGACTTTGACATTTTCTTAACCATAAAAAAATTTTGGGTTATGCGAACAGCGATGCGAAAAAATTGAAGATTCATGTTTACAAATTAAAATCAAATGAAAGAGTGACATCAACTGATTTTGACATATTATCAAAAAATTTTAAAGAAACATTAATATATTATTTATTAATCGATTTTGTTATAGTCCCTCATTTGGCCTACAACGACATAAAATCATCTACGTCATTTGGGAGTAAGAAGGATGAATACGGGGCGAATTTGTTGCTCTAACAGCAGTCAATCTCGGGCGCGCTTCGCGCGCCCTCGACTGTCTACTGTTCTCGCAACAATCTCGTATTCATCCTTCTTACTCCCAAATGACGTATATAACTAATATATATATATATATGTATATAAAACCGGTCTTTTGAATGCGCGATACCCCGCGCTCGTCAGTACTGACTTCGGGTCGTATCCGGCGCACGTCAAGGTGTGTGGCAGTCTCACATTGTTACCCCCTTCCTTCCATTGTGGAGTAGAGGGTAGCATGATAAAAGTTATTATCGACGACTCCGTTGAGTGCAATACTCTAAAGAGTGCGATAATTTACTTTTTTATTGTTGTGAGATATGCAGAAAAGTGTTTCAATCGACGACATCTTTGAGTGCAATACTCATAGACGTTGGATAAATAACACTTTTATTTAATGCAAAATAAGTAAAGAAATTAATATTGACGACATTAATTTCGATAATTAATTTCTTTAAGATTTCTATGAGAAAAGAACAAATGAGATGAGATGAGTCATCCTTTTATAAATAACTTTTTGAACATACATAATTTAAAATGCTTGATCTTTTTATTAAAGAATTAAGAAAATATATACTTTACAAATCTTGAAAAGTAACATGACAATTTTTAATACAGAATGCTTAGATCTTACGCTTTTGACAGTATAAGATAGAATGAATATAAAATCCATCTTAAATGTTACATAATCGAACATCCAAGAGAGAATGAGAGAGCTTGAATGGATTCACGCTTTTTTATATTATTTCATAAGCCTTCTATGAAGTTCTATTTCTCATTAAAGAATTATATATTAGGAAATAGAATGTTCCATAACGTTTATTTTATATATTTGCAAAAGAAACATTTAATTAAGATAAATATACACGGAAAGACTGACGCACCGCTATATGTAATGTTTGTCACAGGTTTTAGCAGTGAACGGCACCATAATAGCAATGATTTTTCTTACCAACTTACCTGATATTATAAATATGTTGGCTGTTTTGTTAAAAATACAGATTACGCAAGGGATTTTTTGTGCAGAAAAATTAAATTTTCCTATGTATGAAAATTGAAAGAATGAAATTTTGAATATTTGCTTCATATTTTTAAGTATAAATGCATATGCATAACCTATAACTGTCTAATGTTTTATGGATAGCAGCAATACATAGTAAGATAAATGACAAACATATTGCATCGAAATGACATACATCGTCAAACGCTGTGAAGAGTACAACGCTCAGCGATGTATTTTTTTACACGTTCATGATGATACGTGACATTACAAATACAGGTGTGTTAGTTTTTCCGTTTATTTGTAAAAGAAACATTTTATTTCCTTTACATTCCAGAAGACTATTTTTTATAATTTATTTTATTATTTATTACCTAAAAAGCTAATTTTTTATATTTCAATTCATATATTCAAACTTTAAATAGGATAGTCATTTTTATACATATTATAAGAATTGAATGTTCTATTTATGTATAAATAATTATTTTAAAAAGTTACATCCTATATATTTTATTATTAAAAATCAAATATTAATAATATTTTTTCATTTAAATAAATAGAACATTATATTTCTATATTCATTTTACTATATCTATATATTTATATACATTTTGAGTCATCTTCATTATCCTCCTCAGTAGGTAACTATAAAGCCGTACATATACTTTTGACGTAATTTAAATTTATTACTGCAGAAAATAATTCTATATTTTAAATAATGTCAAATTATTTATAAAATATTTATACTAAATTGAATAATTCCATTCAAAATTGATGAGCCGTCACAATATATATATATATACTAGGGGGTGCCCCTGCTCACGCTGTTCGTAACCCCCCCATTCCCTCTTTTTTTTTCTTTCAATATTATCTATTTATATTTTTTTCCTTATAATTACTACATAATTTTTATATGTTGGATGAAATCATAAAAATAAAAATTTAAGACATAAATATTTATCTTTGATAGTTGATTATTAAAATTTTATGATTGAAATTTTGAAAAATAAAGAATAGATAAAGAAGAAAAAAAAGATATCTAACCAACCAACCATTCTTGACACTAAACTGGAAATGAATTTATTTTTCTCACCATAAATCCACATTATATATGTTATCTTAACTATATGGCATAATTCATAGAAGAGACACATTCTTAACATTCTAAAGAATGTATTGCAACATTAAAAGACAGAATAAAAGTAAAAATAAAGACAAAAACTGCATAATACGATTATTCATAACCACATTGAAAAGTTAATCGTATTAAGCAGTTTTCGCCTTTATTTTTACCCTTATATTATCTTTTAACGTTGCAATAAATTCTTTGGCATGTTAAGAATGTGCCTCTCCTACGAATTCCACACGGAAAAAAGTTTCCACTGTAAAAAAACATTCTAACAGTAGAAGGCTTATATGCTATGAAACAGAACAAAAAAATATCATTACAGTTTAATTATACTTGATGATAGTATCAATTTTTGAGATACCAATATTAGCACTATTTTTTCAACAACTAGTATCTTGATTTTCAATGGTTAGCACCGAAATTTTCAGTGACAGCATTCGTATTTTTGCTTCTACCAATAGCATTGTTATTTCTCAAACTACTTACATTCGACGGTAACATATTCTATGATAATTCTTTTTCTGCAATTTCAAAATAACGTAATCTTACTGGATGATTCTGTTAGTTCGCTCATTTTTATAGGTTAATTTTCAAATTTTGAAAAAAGAATTATCATAGAATATATTACCGTCGACTGTACGTTTAATTTCTGTGCATAGCACGGTTTTTTTAATACTAGCCAAATACTAGATGCGAATTTTTTAATTCTAATCAAAAACTCTTTGCTCATTCGCAATATTTCATATGCGCTTTCTCATAGATGATGTTTCGTGAACTTGGAGTTTATTCTAACCACCTGGACATCATCTACAGGAAGTGTCTGGTGTTTTTAATTTTATAATTATAATACTAGATGAAGTTTTATTGACTTAAAGGCAATCCTGGACACCTGGACATCATCTACAGGAAATGATTGATATTTTTAATTTTTCAATTATGAAACTAGATGCACTTTCTCGTAGATGGTGTTTCATTGACCTGGAGTTTATTATAACAACCTAGACATCGTCTACAGGAAGTGTCTGATATTTCAGATTTTCTAATTATAATACTTGATAAACTTCTTCGTAGATGATGTTTTATTGACTTAAAGGCAATCCTGGACACCTGGACATCATCTACAGGGAATGATTAATATTTTCAATTTTTCAATTATAAAACTAGATGCGCTTTCTCGTAGATGGTGTTTCATTGACCTGGAGTTTATTATAACAACCTAGACATCGTCTACAGGAAGTGCCTGATATTTCAGATTTTCTAATTATAATACTTGATAAACTTCTTCGTAGATGATGTTTTATTGACTTAAAGGTAATCCTGGACACTTGGACATCATCTACAGGAAATGATTGATATTTTTAATTTTTTAATTATAAAACTAGATCCGCCTTCTCATAGATGATGTTTGATCTAATTTTAATTATCATCCTGGATACTTTGACATTATCCATAGGAAGTGACAGATATTTTTAAATTTTCAATTTTAATATTATATGTGTCTCCTCATACTTAATGTTTTATTGACTTGGAGGTAATTTTTGGTACCTGAATAACATTCATAGGAAATAACTAATATTTTTGATTTATTAATTATAATCCCTGGTGAAAATCTTTTTATCAATTTTTCTTCTAAAACGTTATTAAATATAGAGTAATGTCTAATGGTGTTAAAGGGTATTGCAAAATATTACTAGATGTAACATTTCGCAAGTTTTTCTTTAGATTTTGATAATTTCTAACATCTTTTTACAATTTTTAACTTTTATAAATAATTATTATCATTTTTCGACATATAATTTTTGCATCATATCAATTATTTCAATAACTTTTAACTGTTAATCTTAGTCAAAATTTATTAATTACGTTACATATTTTTAAAAATAGATACTTTAGAGTTTTCAAATATTAATATTTTGTAACTACATAAGCAGTTTTTAATATTTTTGTTAAGAAATAGAAATCATTAGCATGCTTTTTAGTAATTTAACTGGTCGCTTTATGTAAGAGGGCGCTCCTCACGGCCGTATAAATATAACACGCAAGCGATGCGCAGCACACAGACAGATAGCTGGACGGTCCGATTGACTAACAGATCGAGACTTGCTTTTGTACCTCGCTAGTGAACGACGCTCTCCATGTAACACTCTACTGTTTTTACTTTCAATAAAGTGCTTGTATATTATAAACAATCTTCCACTGTGTTAACCCTTATTTTATATTTAAGAGGTTATGGGCCCAGGCAAGTAAATTCGAAGCCTTATTGAAAAGTAAATTTAAAACAAAAGAAAAAGTGCTGAAGTGTTTGAAAATGGAAAGTGACACGGTAAAAATTATTAAATTAAAAGGTGCTGAAAATTGGTCGGTTTGGAAATTTCAAATCCGCGTGGTATTGCTGGTTCATGACGCGTATGCGTATGATATTGTAACCGGTGCGACGTCAAAACCAATAGCTCCCGATGCTCCAGCTGCAGGAGCTGACAACGCGGCAGTTGCAGCTTACAATACTCGCAAACAGCAGTTTGATAAAGACTTAAAAGAGTTTAATAAGAAAGATGGCGTCGCTCAAAAGTTTATGGCAACGTCTATGGATAGACAGCCGATGACGCACATTTTTAATTGTGAATCCGGTAAGGAAATGTGGGATAAACTCCATTTAATTTACGAAAGTCGTTCAGATGCGAGTGTGCATGTTTTGCAACAGAAACGGTTCAGCTTGAAAATGGACGCCAGCGACGATATTTCAACCCACATTTCTAAAATAGAGGATTTATGTTTCTCCTTGAAAGCTTTAAAGGAACCTATATCGGACAGCATGCTTATGACAAAAATTTTAATGACTTTGCCACATAATTACAGTCATTTTGTGTCAGCATGGGATTCAGTCGCAGCGGCAGATAAAACGATTGAAAATCTAACATCAAGATTAATAATGGAAGAAACGCGAATGCGCGCCAACGAAAATTCGGAAAACAGTGCCTTGACGTCGAAATCAGTTTTTAACACGCATAAATTCGTTCCTCGAAATGATAGCGCAAAATCTAAAAATAAGCGCAGTTTTAAAAAACATAAGCTGAAATGTTGGCATTGTGGTAAAAGTGGACACACTCGTAAAGAATGTTGGAGTCTTCCTGGTAATCCGCGCCCCGATAAGAAAAAGTTCGAAGACGAAGCGCTGTTGGGAGAAGTATTAATTTCTAAGAATCTTGATTGCGAGCAGCCTTCTTCCTGGATTTTTGATTCTGGCGCATCGCAACACATGAGTGGCTGTTTGGATTATTTTTCAACACATCGAGCCATCAAGGAACTACCTATTCGTATAGGTGATGGAAGTATTATATACGCAACTGGTATAGGTAATATAAATGTAACGGTTTTTGATGGAAACGCGTGGAATAAAAAATTTTTATCTGATGTTTTGTATGTACCGGGATTAAAATTTAATCTGTTTTCAATGAATGCGGCACTTGCAAAAGGCATGAAACTTATATCAGATGATTGTAATTTTAAATTCACGCGTAATAATAAAACGATTGTGGTTGGTGAAAAACCTATAAATAGTAATTTGTTTAGTATGAAAATAAAGGTAGATAAAATCATTGAAAAATCTTTTATAGCTGAAAAGTCAAATGAACCTAAAAGTCAATTACAAGTTTGGCATGAGAGATTCGCGCACCAAAATTTCGAACACGTAAAGAAATTTTTAAATAAAAACGATGTTGTGATCAAAGAATCGAGTCCGTTTTGTGATGGGTGCGCGCTCGGTAAAATTCATAGAATTCCTTTTCCGTTGAGCAAGTATAAATCAACAAGGGTTGGCGATATAATACACTCAGATCTTTGTGGCCCTATGGAAATAAATTCAATTGGTAATTCGCGATATTTCTTATTATTTAAGGATGACTATTCAAATTTTATAGTGCTTTATTTTATTAATAGTAAATGTGAAGTAAAAGACTGTTTTGTAAATTTCATGAAACGCATTGAAAATGAAACAAATAATAAAATAAATATACTGCGAACTGATAACGGGCTGGAGTATGTAAACAAAGATCTGAGTGATATTTTGTATAAACACGGTATTAAGCATCAGCGCACTGTAATCTATACTCCTCAGCAAAATGGAAAAGCGGAGCGCGAAAATCGCACTTTGGTCGAAGCTGCGCAAACAATGTTGTTATCGAAAAATCTTGATAAAAACTTATGGGCAGAAGCGGTAAATACAGCTTGTTACGTCTTGAATCGGAGTAGAAAAACACATTTTGAAAATAAGACTCCGTTTGATATTTGGTACAATAGAAAAAGTGATTTTAAATCTTTTAAAATTTTTGGCACAGAAGTATACGCGCATATAGCTAAAAACCATAGGAAAAAGTGGGATGCCAAAGCAAAAATGGGTATTTTTGTCGGTTACGACGACTGTACCAAAGGCTATCGAATTTTAATGAATAATTCAAAAAAGGTTGAAAAACATAGAGATGTTTTGTTTAAAAATGAGGCGCGAGAAAATGATATAGTTATTGAAAACGATGACGATTACGTCTTTTATAATTTTAAAATTTCTTGTGATGATGAGACTTCTGAAAATTTTGAAAACGAACAGCGTGAAATCGAAGTAGTTAACAATGTAGAAGCCCATGTAAATAATAATGACGTACAAAATGATAACGTTGAGAATTTTAATAATGAAAATGAACAAATTGTTGACGAACAAGAAGTAAATACTATACCTTTAAGATATAATTTAAGAAATCGTAGAAATATTCAAGCGCCTGATCGTGGCGATATAGTTACTGATTTTGTTTTTGACGACGATTTCATTAATTTAGACAATCTCTTTATTGCTTTATACGATGAACCTATTTGTTACAGTGAAGCTATTAAAAATGAAAACTCGTCAGCATGGCAAGCCGCGATGAACGATGAAATTGACGCTTTATTTAAAAATAACACGTGGTCTTTAGTAGATCCTCCGCCGAACGCAAAAGTGCTCTCTAACCGGTGGGTTTATAAAGTCAAGTCAAATTCGAGTAGTGGAGATATTAGATATCGCGCTCGCCTTGTGATCCGTGGTTTCCTGCAAAAAGAAAACATTGATTATAAAGAAATATTTAGTCCAGTCGCTCGATACACATCTATTCGCGTCTTTCTTGCGATTGTTGCATCTAAAGATATGTTCTGTAAACAGTTTGACGTAAAGTCCGCATTTTTAAACGGAGACCTGTGTGAAACAGTGTATATGCAACAGCCGGAAGGTTATAAAGACGGAACAGATAAAGTATGTCTTTTAAAGAAAAGTTTGTATGGACTCAAGCAATCAGCGCGATGCTGGAACACAAAATTTGTAAATTGTTTAAAAAAGTTTAATTTGTACCCCACTGACTCAGATCCGTGTGTCTTTGTAAGCAAAGGCTCTGAAGAGCTATTAATATTAATAATTTACGTTGATGATGGCGCCGTCGCATCGAAAAGTGAACGTCGTGTAAATGATTTGATTAAACATCTTAAAGAAAATTTTGAAATAACTTCAAGTGATTTGAAAACTTTCTTAGGTATAGAAATAGAATATTTAGAAAATAAGTCGATTTTCTTGCATCAAAAAATGTATGCAGAAAAGATTGTAAATAAATTTCGCTTGCAAGATGCTAAACCTGTTAAAGTTCCAGCTGATCCGAGCATATTTTCGTTATATTATAACAGTGAAAACTACGCGAGTAACGTTCCATATAAAGAGGCGATAGGTAGCCTTATGTTCCTCGCGACGGTAACTCGACCCGACATCGCGTTTTCAGTGGGAGTTTTGAGTCGTTTTTCCGAAAAACCTACTGTAGCCCATTGGAACGCGGTAAAAGGATAATAAAATATATTAAAGAAACTTCGAACTATGGTTTGCTTTACAGTAAGGACAATGATTGTTCAAATATATTTGCTTTCAGTGACGCAGATTATGCGGGTGACACAGTCTCACGAAAATCCATTTCAGGGTTTATATTAAAATTAGGTAAAAGTACGATTTCGTGGGGATCGCGAAAGCAGAGCACAGTCGCGCTATCAACAACAGAAGCCGAGTTCATCGCTGCTTGCGCCGCTGTGCAAGAAATAGTTTGGACAAAATATTTAATTGGTAGTTTGTTAAAATGTAATGCGATAAAAGTACCTAGTCTATTTATAGATAATCAAAGCGCAATTCATATTATTAAAGATAAAAGATATCACTGTAAAACAAAACACATAGATATTAAATATAAATTTATAAGAGAGTATTATAACTCTGGCTTGTTTAAAATACAATATGTAGAATCTAAAAATCAAGAAGCCGATATTTTGACAAAAGCCTTGAGCTTGAAACCATTTGAACACTTAAGAATTTTAATTGGCTTATGTGTATGCGTTAAAATGTAATTTTGATTTAATTAATAAAGATGTAATTATTTTGCATGCTAGTGATTCCAGTGGGAGTGTTAAGAAATAGAAATCACGAGCATGCTTTTTAGTAATTTAACTGGTCGCTTTATGTAAGAGGGCGCTCCTCACGGCCGTATAAATATAACACGCAAGCGATGCGCAGCACACAGACAGATAGCTGGACGGTCCGATTGACTAACAGATCGAGACTTGCTTTTGTACCTCGCTAGTGAACGACGATCTCCATGTAACACTCTACTGTTTTTACTTTCAATAAAGTGCTTGTATATTATAAACAATCTTCCACTGTGTTAACCCTTATTTTATATTTAAGAATTTTCTATTTTTTTTTTTAAATAAAAGTTTAAATATTGATTTGGCTTAAAATTATTAAACAATGTTGAAAATTGTAAGCTCCTATTCATATATGTCACAATAGAATGTCCAAACTTATATATTTATTAACATAAATGAATATTTTCTTACAAAAACTAACATTTTTCAACAGCTTGCAACAAAAATATTTCTAACAATTATACTAGAAACCCTTTTTCATAATTGTTCTCTCATTGGCCTTTAGTTCATCTTGACCACTTTTACATCATTTATATACTGTTAAAAATAATTGAATTTTGCTTCCAGTACATTTATGTAATTTTTATTTTTACTTTAAATTTCATGCAATTTCACAATGAAATTACGTTTGAATTTTTAATTTTTATGCAATTTTGCATTAAAATTATGATATAATTATTAAGTTTCATGTACAGACTGGAAGCAAGCTTCCAGTTTTGCATTAAATTTAATGTTTTTTTAAACAGTGTGGAAAATGACTAATAATTCGGAATTTTTAATACATGCCTCTCTTCATGAATGATGTCTTCAAATGGCCTGAAAGTCATTAGATAGTTTATTTATATATGCAAAAGTTTATGTATATAATGTTTGTATATATGCGAGATATAATTTTAGTTTTAACATATATATCTTTATTTTGAATATATAATGACATGAAAGAGTACATTAAAGTTTTTAATTGATATTAATTGTAAGCACTCTTAAAAATTTATAGATTTTATAATAAATGAACTTAAAAATAAAATTAATATTTTTTGATAAATGTTATTTATTCAATATTTTCCTAATTTTAACAAATTGTTGTGTAACTGAAAATAAATAACACTTGTTCATAACAAATATTTACAAGTAAATGTACAAATCTAGAAGAAAATTTGATGTGTACAGAACATTTCACTTCATGTTTCACAATCAAATAAAACTCGCTTGGAGTCTAAAAATATGTTTTATTTGAAACTTAATTTTTGCTAAATTAATTCTGAAATAAACCTAACTCAAAAACTATTAATTTTTTGTCAAGAGTTAATAAAATACTTTTTCTAAGAATTACATTTAAAATATACTTGTATTTTTACAAATTACAATGTACAAGTTCTTTAACTAATCTAATAGGTAAAAAATACAATTTGGCATACATCTATTACAATGGCCTACATATATTTATCGATAATAGATGTACTTGTTTATTTTTTTTACAAATAAAAGAATTGTTTCATGTTATTGTATCTAATATGATGTATTAAAAAAAAAAAAATTATTCATAAATTTCATCCAAGGTTTGCTTTGGATAAATTTTGAAAAAGTTAGTAAAATAACTTTAAAAAAAAAATTTAACCTTTTATCTTCGATCATATTGACGACTTATTAACCTCCTTGGTTCTCGTGTGGGTATCCGTCAAATCAAAGCAGTATATGTCACGATTCCATATTTACCATGAAGCACTGCATCAAAATTAGAGAATATTTGTTTAACTAATGATAGAAAAAAAAGGAATCATTAATTTTTACTACATTGATACAAGAATTAAATTATTTACGCCCTGATGGTATAGAAATAATTGATGGTAAATAATACAAAGTGTATTTTATAAAAAGTTTGACGATAGGCAACTATCTTGGTTCAAATGGACTCGAGTTTACAGAGATCTTGTCATCTAGTCGTTGTCACTTCTTTTATGCTGGTCCAAGAGATATACACTAGATAACTATCAAAGATAATTCTATAAGAAAAATATGAAAAAGATATATAATTGATAAATTTGACCCACTCAGGTATCCAAGAAAAATGTATTTTCAATCAATTGAAGACTTCCATGTAATTAAGAATTATACTGTACATTTTATGTATCATTTATTTGAAAGTGTATGCATTTATGTAATGGTATCATTATTACTTAATTTTATTTTTAAAGATCAATTTTTTTTTTGATTCATCATACTATTGCAGGAGTACGATGCATTTCGGCATTGAAACATCTAATTTACCAACACAAATCAATGCAAATTATTTGAAAAAAATGTAAAATTGTATATGATGGAATGACTATGAATAATTTCATAAATAATATTTTTTGATTACTGAAAATTTAAAAAAATTCTAAATGCAACAATAAATAATTTCAAGTATGCAAACAAAGAAATCATTGTATTAAATAATATCAATCATAGCCAATATAAATACAAAGTTAGTCTTTTACAATTGAAAATATTGTTTATTAGTTTCAAAAATATTTGTTAATTTCTTATTGCATTAAAAGATTATATATTTTATACGCAATATCTTGTTGCTATATAATCAACATTATCTTTTCGACACAGTAGACATGGTATTCTTGAAGGCATGGAATTATAATCCACCATTTTTTTTCATTTTCATCTAAAATAACACTGAATGCATAATAATGCCTGTTAAACCCTATGGTTATAAATGCTGTAAATCTAAAATAAATTTTATCATCTACGATAAAAATTTTTTCTATTTCTCCAAAACATGGACCGTTTTCATGTATGTCAGTTATGATTATTACTCCTGGTTTGCACTTCACATCATTGATGGTTACATTGCTTAAGGCCGAACAATTTTCTGCTGAAGAAAACAGAATATGCACTAAATCGTCGCCTATTTCACGTCCATAAGTAATATCTGTTTCTTTGTATGTGGAATACTTTAAATGCATTAAATTTAATTGGTGTCTAATAGCAACACTTTTAAGGATATTTCTTTTTGATGACGATAACTGTACAATTGATTTAGTATTCCTGTGCTCTGATTCGAACCTCATACAAGAAATATTTATTACGGGACCATTCTGCAACATCATTCGTATATAATGAATCAATATATGAAATTTAGCTATTAGATGTCCAAATAGTTTCATATATAATTCATGATGCTCTTCGATAAGTATTTCCAGTTGCAACAGATATGATCGTAAAATATAAGGGCAAGTTACAATATGTACGATTTCTCGTAGCTTTATGTACAGTGACCATACTTCGTTATTTTCTGGTATGTATTCTCCTACGATAAAGCTAAAGTACCTTACAAAAAATAATAACTCGCTAGCTGACGCTTTTAATCGGCCATTTGATCTAATATAATTGAGTGATACATTTACAGGAATATTAGATGATTCAAATGCGAAATCCATCGTTTTTAAAACATTATTTACCATGCCTTCGGAAAAATAATTATTATCTGCGAAATACAGTAATATTTTGGAAATGACAGTGTTTGCTACACCTTCCATTATATCATGCATAACGTCAACACTTCCATTTGTAATTACATGGTAATCTTCCAGGTTATTGAAAATACAACGTTCTTTGATACCTGTTTGCGAAACATTAAGAATCAGTGCATCTTTTTCATAATTTTCTATATTCCTTAATAGAGATTTATCTTCTTTAATTAATGTTTTTGTCTCACTAGGTCCAGCATAACAGATTCTGCAAAAATGAGTAGAAGAAAGTGACTCGACAAATCCTAAAATACCATTTAAACCAAGATTATCACCTATCACGAGTGCTGTAATAAAATAAATTTTATGCATTTTTTTATCTATCATAATATCCATTCCATTATTTCGTAAGCTATTTAATTCAGTGATAAGTTTTTCAAAAACTAACTTGTTACCATATTTCTTTCTATCACTAGAATAAAAAATATCTGTCAAAAATATGCTGTCCAGTTTCGAAGCAAAATTGGGAGGAAAACAGGGAACTGTTGCATAAACAGTACCAATTTCATTTATTCCTGCATGAGATCCGAGGGCATTCCCTGTCTCTAAATCATCAAAGTATATAATTAATGGGAAAACATTTTCTTTTTTATGAAAATTATCAATTAACGTTTTCCACAAAGATCCTTGAATAAAATTAGTCAATAAAATTTCTTCTGATTGAAGAGACTTCATATTTGATACAGTCGCATGAAACAAACCTTTCATTTGAAATAATTTTTTTAAAGAATTTTCGACTGATAAATGCACTGTCATTGTTTCTTTGTTTTTGTAGCTTCCTCTGTTTCTATGTAATCTGGGAATAACTTCTTTTTTTTAAATATTGATTTCCGGTTCGATATACAAACCAAAATTTTTATATAGACGAAGTCTTTTATCTTCTGAATCAAAATTTTGGAATGGATTATTGTACAATGAAAGTATTTTGAATGGTGTCGCTTACTTCTTTAGTTACTGGATTACGGAGTCTAGCATTCACTTCTTTTAGAAGGAAAGGATTGTAACAATCGGAAATAAAAGTTTTAAAGCAATTGATAACGTTTTGAATATCAGACCGAGAGATTTGTAAATTCTTGTATAGATCACACGTAAGTTTTAAGATTTCATTATCTAAATCCATTTTAAATATTTATGTTGGAAATTTTTTAGTAATAAAGATACTTTTTAAATCCTTTTTTTATTTAAAGAAATACTTAATTGAAATTAATAATTTATTGAAAAATATACTTGATTGAAATAAATACTTTATTTAAATTAATAATACTTTCAAGGTACAATAAAACGTTAATAGCAATAAATAATATTTATTTTGTTACATACAAAAAATTTAAAACTTTATAAATTTCAGATTTCAAAAAGTACAAATAACATACAGAAACAGGAAAAAAAATTTTTAATTTTATGCAAAATTTATAAAATATATAAATTTACATATATATATATTCAATCAACTTGCATAGTGTTAATTTCTGTAAGTAGTCCTAAAATTTTCCTTGAAGCTATTGCGCTCTTTATGCCTCTTATTCCATAAACGCATCTATGGAAAAAGGACCATATATGAGGACATGCAATACAATAATCAAGGCGTAAAGTGAAAAACGACTTAAAACATGTATCTACAGCCTTTAAAGGCGATTCAAACTCATATTTTATGTTTCCAAGAACTAAATACGCTACTTTTATGGATGCTAATGATCCACAAATTATAATGTATGATTGACAGCAATTGATATTTTTATTATTATAAAATTTTACTCGTTCTTCAATGAGTTCCGTTATTCTTATATGTAAATTTCCTGTCTCCTGAAATAAA
The DNA here is from genome assembly GCA_017163975.1 of Anastatus disparis. Lineage (NCBI taxonomy): Eukaryota > Metazoa > Arthropoda > Insecta > Hymenoptera > Eupelmidae > Anastatus > Anastatus disparis. The sequence continues at coordinate 3,675,072 of JAFFSR010000301.1, read as the reverse complement.
TATTTTAATTATTGCTTCTTCTAAAAATTGAACAAATAATAAAAATGAATAACAATAATAATAAATAATACAAAAAATTTTTTCCTCCAGGCCGCAAAATTACTATTTTGCACCCTGCTGAAAAACTTTAAATGTCTCGGTCTCGCAACAAAAAAATAGTATATTTTACCATAGATGCATATTGATCATCCTGGGTCAATAATATACTATTTTATGTATTTCAAATCTGATTCGTATAATTGAAATTATAAAATAATAGATACTTTTTAATAACTTTACACGATTTTCAAAACAAGTACGTAAAAATAATCGTTTGAAATTACAAATTTTAGAAGCTTTTATAACATATGAAAGAAATAATGGACTTCAATTATTGGGAATTTGAAAAATATCAAATAAATAAGAAAAAATATAATAATGTTCTGATGATTACCTCTAAATGTATGATGAAAGCATTAAAACTGTCAGTTCTAGAAATTTTCCAAGAATTAACAGTTCTGGAAGAATGATTTATTAACCTTGGAAGTAACATAAACGCTAAAACTTTTTCATGGTCTGAAATATAAAATTCATACAGCAATTAAAATATTTAATTTCTTAGAACTGTTTTTACAAATAAGTGGAAATAGTAAAAAAAAGTTGCTAAAAGACAAAATTGAAATTTTTTATAAAAATAGAAAGTGATTCATAGAAAATAAAGAATTCAAAATTTTAAAAATAGTATAGAAGAAGGTACATTTTTCTAGTTTTTGTTTCATTTGGAGATGTTTGGTTGGACTGATCAAAAGAACCCAAGCATCTTTTTTCTATACAGACTTTGGCAATACAAGCCCGACACAGAGAAGAACTCAACGATTCATAATTTTCCCTTTATGAAGTATAACAAAAATAAAGTCATATACCGTGAAGGATGTAATTTCTAATCAGCAAGAAGGTATTTCTGATCACATATTTACATGTGAAGAAGTAAAAGTATATTTCTTTTTCTCATAAACGAAGCACTTCTTACGTTTAATCTATCTTTTCTCATAAATAAAAAAAAATTTTTTTTCACTAAAATCTTATAGATTCTGATTTTTAATTAATAATGATCAGAAATTACGTCCTGATCAGGAACTACGCCCTTTACGGTAGCTACCCCTTAAAAGCTTTTTATTTTCATTTTAGCTAAGAAATATTAATAATTTTCATCACGGGATAAATATCAGTAAAAAAATTAATAAAATATAACATTTATCTTACCGCTGCCTTTTTCAGCATCATTATTTGTCAAAAGGGTTGTTATTTCATCTATATCTTCAAACTTCCTTGTTTTCGTTGATTGATCTGCAACGCTTACAATTTTCTTGCTAAAAGAAATAATTTTTGTAGCGAAAGATGACCACGTTACCATAAGACGATCACATAGGTTTATATGTGCATGTTTATCATCACTGTGATTTTTTTGTTTTTTTAATAGCTCTTTAAAGTCAGATTCAATCTGTAAAATAGCAATGTTACATTTTAGTTGTCATATGATATATGTAATAACTTGTAAAAAGTGAAAAAAAAGTTTATATTATTAGCATTTAATTTAATTTTCCCAGTCTGACTTACGATGTTGCCAAAATAAAAACGCTGCCAAGTACTTTGACGCAATACTTTCTCATAGAGCTAATTGAGTTAGAGCAATTTGATTTTATTTTTTAAAATGTGATTTCAATGTAAAAACAATTTTTATTCAAGAAAAATTAGTGAGTGTGAAAGATGATTAGGAAATAGGAAGAGAGAGTCAGGGATGGCTAAAAATAGGGTAAAAATAAGGATCAATCTAAGATAGAAAGACAGAGAGGAAGTGAAGACGTAAGAAAAGAGTTAGTGAAAGCGTTGAATCAGAAATCAATAGAAGTGATCAAAGAGCTACGGTAAGAAAATTATTTTTCAAAAGCTTGTTTTATAAAGACAGTAGCAATTAACTTGTATACAAATTTTAGAGCAAATCTATTGAGTGGTTTACGTAAAATAGATAAAAAATTAAAATATTAAATTTTTTTCAAAATTTATAACAATTTTTTAAAATTAAAACTATGCTAAGAAAATTGGTTTTTAAAAGCCATACTTCTTTTGACAGATGCAAATAATTCTCATGCAAATTTCAAAGTAAATTCGTCAAGCAATTCACGTAAAATAAAAGAAAAAAATGAAAAATAGAAATTTTTTTAAAATTCTTAAAATGGCTCTAAAATGAAAACTACGCTAAGAAAACCAAGCTTTTTATTGAAAAAAAAGAATATTATACTTTACATTTTTTATTACATTTTTATAGAAATGTTCCTAAGAAATAAATATTTACTTTTATAATGTTACGTATAATAATATTTTTTTATATTTTAGTTTTTGAAACATTTCATTTGCGTATATTTTTCCTTTGGGCGCTTTTATAAGAGACGTTTCATTAAATTATGGCGTACAAGGAAGTAGGACTAGCTTAAAAACTTAAATTAAAAAAATATAATAATAATAAATATATTTTAAATACAAAATAATTTTTTTCTTTCATCTTCAGTATGATATAAAATTTAATTTATTTTAATAAATTTGAATATTTCGAAGTAATTTGGGCTAACAAAATATACATTTCTTTACTCTTTCCCATTAAAACATAATTTATAAAAAAAAAAAAATTTCTTTATAAAAATTTAATACTGATTGATTTAATAAAATCTGAATTGAATTTTATATTTCATTTTATGTAGCTTTACTTACTAACTAGAAGAGTATGTGACCTTCGAACCAGAGGATTTGATGAAACTTTGGAATGTTTTTATTTACCAAAAAATGAACAGATTTACAACTAAAATAAAAGTAGAGAAAGCAAACCTTAATTTGCCATTTTCTAAATTTAGAATCAATAATGAGCATGAAAGTTATGCATGTTTAAAATTTAGCAGCTAAAGTGTACAAAAAATTACACTTTTATTTCTGAACTTTTAACTCGCATAACTGTGGTACTCATCATTAATTCTTAACTCTGAAAATGGCAAACTGAAGTTTGCTACCTAAACTTTAATTGTAGTTATTGTAAAATTGTGGATAATTTTTTTTATATTTTTCTTAAAATAAGAATAAAAACGTCGATTAACTTGAGTTTTCCGAAACGTTAGACTGTACAATCGCATCCTTGTTCATTTTTTGGTACCTAACCCTACTGAAAAAAATGACATGTATCTCACGTTAGTTTTCACGATCGAAAATGAAACGAGATCTCATATGCAGAAAAATTTTATTTTTGTCGACACCCGATCTCACATGAGATCTGATGTCATTTTTTTCAGTAGGAGAAAACATCCCAAAGTTTTATCGATTTCTGTGACCCGAAGGTTATACACTTTTGGTAAATGTAAGAAAATCTGCATAAATTGAAATTGTTTGTTCTATTGTAAATAGTACGTCATTTTTTATAAAATCATTTTATATGAAATGTCTATTTTTTTCTAAAAATAATGAATTTATAATCTTTTTTAATTTTACACGCTTTATCGGTGATAATATTTGAAACAAAAAATGATTTTCAATCTATAATTATTACTTTAAGATAAAAGAAACTGATTTTATATAATTAACATATTTGGAGTGTTTAATTTTTAGTTCAGTCCTTCTACCTCGTTATAATTATTTTGAATAATAAATAATTATAATTATTACCAGATATGGACCAAGAGACCCTTTTAAAATGGTAAACTCATTGAGTATTTCAGTAGTGGTTTTATTTTTGTATAGATTTTCGTGTCGTAGGTAAAACGTATTTTCTCATGTGGCCAATGCACTAACGTCATCAGGTGGATTTTCCTGTTTCAAGATATTAACATCCAATTCAAAGATACTTTCTAAAATAAAACAATAGCTGCTTATATAACATGTAACTATTAAATCATGAATTAAATTATTCATCAAATGATTTCTATTAAATTTTAAAATAAAACAGTAAAAATTATTAGATATAAAATATTGCAATATTAGTTATTACAAAAAATTTTAAAAAATTTTTAAATGAGTACTTTATATTAAGAACATGTTGAACAAAATAAATTTTTAAATGAATAAGTATATCACTTTTATAATCAAAGAAAAAGTTTAATATACAAATCGAATTATTAAAAATTAAAGCAAATGGGTAATCATTTTTTTTTGTAGCTAAATATATCGATTGAAATATGATGAATGATTACAAAAGAGATAATAATTTAGGTTGGTATACCTAAATATCATTCCTTTTAAGATTATTGAACATAATTTTTAGTATAAAATATCCAAATCTAACAAATAAACATTAACTAATTATCTATGAAAAAAATCTTTGTAAAATGTATCTACAGAAAAACAAATGTGAAGTTAAATGAACAAGTTAATTTCATCAAATGATATATATGCATCTAATACAACCGGATTTTGAATTGCTGCTAATAAACATTATTTTACCATGTAGAATCATAAGAAAATAATTGATTTATTTTAATAATATTGATCATATTAGTATGGTTTTATCAAACCGTATAAATACGATCGTAATATTTAACATCATAAGGGTGAGGTGACTTAATACATTATTTATGGTACCAATATTCTAAATCTAATAAACTTTAATGAAAAAATATAAATAATTGATTCGTTTGCAAAACTTCTAATAATTGAATTGAAGAGTATCAATAAGGACTGTTTTTTGTCTCTTTGTAAGAAAAAGTACCACATTTTTATTTCAAGTTTTTATTCCGTAAAGGGTACAATTTTAAAACTTATAGCGTTGACTTCGTGCCCGTACCGAATATAGTCTAGATTATTGTATCAAATTTGCAGCTTATAGGAAAAATCTAGAAGTAAAAATAATTATCTGTACTGTAAAAAATTTTCAGAAGCTGGAAACTTCCATACTCAGGCCATATTCGGTGCCCGTACAAAACCAATCCGGTTAGTCTTAAAATTTAACCCTTTATCGGCCTTGAAATTAAAAAAAAAAGTTTTATTTTTTACAAGTGGACAGAGAACAGCCCTTATAGACATTGTCCCTTTATGTATTAATTTTATGCATAAATTCATAAATTCAAATAAAAAACATAACATTAATTATATTTGAAATAAAATATTTAATTATTATACCTTCTACATTCGTAGCGCTTGTGCCTTTTTGTTTTGTTTCCTTATCATTGGTTTTCTTTAAGAGATTTGCTTTTCCTAATTTGTCTCTAAATGTCATGTAAGCTGAATATAGAAAACCTGTAGAATTTACTTTTTTTATTTTGCCATCAATAGTTTTCATATAATAACTCTTGGTATAATATAAATCTCTTTCAGTTTCCGTTTTGAATAAAGCCTGAATTCTGTCAATGAACTTAAAGAAATGTACACGATTCAGCCTGCAAAATTAACATATTTCATTAACGGCATGTCGGAGCTGCAGCAATCGAGTTTTGCTTTTTTTATTTTATCGATATCTTTTTAAATTCTTAAATTAAACAAATATAATGACTTGTCCGCACTAAAGTTATATTAGTACAATAATTTTTGTTAAAATAAAAAATCATTTGGACTTGTTATTTTTTTATGAGCTTGGATTGGAAATTAGATATCAAACTCGACAAACCTAACCTTAAAATACGATATATTGAAAGTTTTTATTATAACTTTGTATGTATAATATTTTGGTGGTTTTCTTGAGTTGTCCGCACTAGAGTTTAATCTTACAAATTTTTTCTTTATAGCAAAAAAACTCAATTAAACGCATCGTTTATTCATAAGTTAAGATTGGAAATATTATTAGAAGGCGGACAGCTTCGTCATGCTCTTAAAAGATTTATCAATTTAAATATTAAAAATGAACTGCTTTGGATTCAAATTTGTATGAGCTTTATTCGAAAGTTATTAAATGCATGCGTAGAATAGGTCATTGTCCTACAATTAACAAAACATTTTTATGTCTATTAACTTTATTTAAAATAAACAATCTGTAAATATTCAATTTCAATTTTCACGTAACTACCTAATATATAAATATAAATGATTATGAAATGTGATACCTTTTAATAAAATTAACATAAATTTGACGTATTTTTAAGATTAGAAAATAATTACATAACATTTTGTAGTTCATTTTTAAAATGTTAATAGTGTTTAAAAAAGAGAGGTAATGTTTATATGGATTTGATTATTTCGGAAAAGAATTTATTTATAATAATTTAAAAATGAATGTGAATCTGATTCTAAAATTTAACAAACTAGTTGCAAATTAAATTTTTCTTTTTTTTCAATGCTAATGATTATTTGAACGACAATTGATTTTGAGTATAAGCAAATCTCAGAAACTTCTGAATTTTCTGTACCTAACAAAATATTTTATTAAATCACTAATTTTTTCAAAATTTTGGTTGGAAATTACTAAGAATTATTGGTCTGGACTAGGTATAATGTGAAGAATATATTCTTATTTCGCTAAACGTATATCCAACATATATAGCACTCTGTATCACATAGTTTTGATATCTTCAATACAATATAGAAATAATTAAAAATTGACTATTTCTTTAAAAAATAATTTTAAATGATTCTTTGGCCCATTGTAAGCAGAAAAAGTCTTTTGTAATTTTTTTTGTACAATCTTAGATTTTTGTGTAAAAAAATTTAAAGAATTGTTTTTTCCAACCTTAAGGGGTGTCCTCATACCGGCACAGAGATCTACCTTATTTACATTTGAATTATGCATTTTAATAAAAATTAAACTATTTTTGACTAAAATTCATAGAAGAGGCACATTCTTAACATTCTAAAGAACTTATTGCAACGTCAAAAGACATAATAAAAGTGAAAATGAAGATAAAAACTGCATAATACGATTATTCATAACTACATTGAAAAGTTAATCGTATCAAGCAGTTTTCGCCTTTATTTTTACCCTTATATTGTCTTTTAACGTTACAATAATTTCTTCGGCATGTTCAGAATGTGCCTCTCCTACGAATTTCAGTCATGAATAGTAAAATTTTTATTAAAATTCATAATTTAAATGTAAATAAGGTAGAACTCTATGTCGGTATGAGGATTCCCCTTAGTATTTTTTTTTACTAAAAAACTGGAGGCTTAACAAAAAAGTAATGAGTAATAAAAATAAGGAACACAATTTTGTTTATTTTTAGACTTATAAAGGAGTCTTTCCCCAATTTCATGTGCTCTCAATTTAGAGATTTATATTTTCTTAATTCAAAATGCAAAAATTTCAGAGATTGGCTCGTGTTTTAGTGCCAAATTAGCTGAAAATTCAAGCTAGCATATCAGGCTTTAAGAATATACCCTCAGTACATAACAATTTTATTGAGAAACCATTTGAACTAATAATTACTAATTATAATATCAGTTGTGGATTTGGCAATGTCACACTATTATCCTGCTTTTCACGACAATCGTGAGTCTGTTTATGATTATACGATGTTCAAATTAAAAAAAAATTTAAAAAATATGAAATATTAACCTTAAAATAATCACAGTTAGATAAAAAATAAGTTTTTTTAATAATATTACAGGCTCCCAATATTCTTTTTATAAATGATGTTAATCTAAAATAAATTTCTGCATATTATAAAATTAAAAAAAAAAATTTTCAATTAGCATTATTTAAAAAATAAAGACAAAAAGTACAACTTCTCATAAGATCAAATTTTATTTTCCAACAATTTGTTACTTTTAAAGCTCTAAAAGATCACAAAATTTTAACCAGAGCTTTATTGTAAGCGCGAATAAATATCAGAAGATTTTCAATTTAAATTCTATTATCGAGGGTATCTCCTTAATATAAGATCGTTGATGGCTATAGATTATTTTTTAAATGAACTAAAAATAAGTTCAGAATTTTAGAATACTAGTTTTCAAAGTATGTTCAAATCTATAAAATAATATTTTAATTTGTGAGTGAAATATTGAACAAAATAATTATAATAAACTTCAAGTTTGTCGGTCATAGTTTCATCCCGGTCAAAAAAGGTTAGCTATAAAATATAGCTAAAAAAATACAGTAGACTCTCGATACAAGGGTATCGACGGGGCTGTAGGAGAGGAAATTTCTTGGAAATTCTCTTATAGGAAGAGTCCCCAACACGTTCGAGTTAAGAGTTACAGCTCCGCCCACTGTCTCGTAGTGTAAGTTTAATTTAACGTGCGTGTATACGAAGTAGGCGCAGTAGCCACGCCTACTGATGCGTGTGGAATAGACTAGGGTTTTTTTGTTTAGCCATGTCTTATTCTATTGCTATACTGTGTCTCTCGCACTTACATAGTTGGTGGGGGAACTGACATACTTAGACTCGGTGGAGAAACAGCTCGGGTTCCCTTATATCACGATCCCTTGTATCGAGAGTTCACTGTAGTTAAATATATAGCTGTATCGAGCTGTATTTACAGCTATATCGATGTGTTTTTTTAGCTGTTTTTTATAGTTAAAAATGTACTTAATTTTATAGTTAATAATTTCGTTATACCGAAAATATTAATAGCTACCTTTTCAACTATATTTTATAGCTATTATTATAGTTAAAAAAAATACTTAAATTTTTAGTGTATTTATTACAATATATTAATAGCTAGATATTTAACTATACTTTATAGCTGAAAATAAATGGTTTTTTAGATATCCTTTATAGTTGAAAATATAACTAAATTTTTAGTTGATAATTCGGTTATTACTCATAGATATTTAGCTTAAAAAATATGAATATTGCTATAATATAAATAAATATAGCTGTATTTTACTTATATTTTTATCTGTTTTTATAGATGTTTTTTTTTTGACCGAGAATAGCTGAAAATATAACTGTAATTCCAGCTGTATTTTTAGCTGTTTTTTAGCTATATTTTTAACAATTTTTTTTAGCTGAACATTATTAGAGTAGCTTTCAGATATACTCGAGTTTATTTATATCGTCCTTCGCTACCTTCGCTGTAAATTGATTAACCTATACATACACTAAATCTAAGTAATAATGTCCCTGGGGTCGCTAGAAAACACGCGCGTATTTTTTAGTAACGGTAAGATGGATCGGTCTTATATACAAAGTGTACTCAACTCTCACCACTTGCGGGAGTTGAACACAAATTTCAACGAGTCAAAACAGCTATATTTAAAGCTTAATTTTTAGCTAATTTTTTTAGCTAAACGTTTTTGACGCGTTGAAATTTGTGTCCTACTCCCGCAAGTGGTGAGAGTTGAGTACACTTTGTATATAAGACCGATCCATCTTACCGATACTAAAAAATGCGCGCGTGTTTTCTAGCGACCCCAGGGACATTATTACTTAGATTTAGTGTATGTATAGGTTAATCAATTTACAGCGAAGGTAGCGAAGGACAATATAAATAAACTCGAGTATATCTGAAAGCTACTCTAATAATGTTTAGCTAAAAAAAATTGTTAAAAATATAGCTAAAAAACAGCTAAAAATACAATTGAAATCACAGTTATATTTTCAGTTGTTCTCGGTCAAAAAAAAACATCTATAAAAACAGCTAATAATATAAGTAAAATACAGTTATATTTATTTATATTATAGCAATATTCATGTTTTTTCAGCTAAATATCTATAAGTAATAAACAAATTATCAATTAAAAATTTAGGTATATTTTCAACTATAAAGGATATCTAAAAAACCATTTATTTTCAGCTATAAAGTATAGTTAAATATCTAGCTATTAATGTATTGTAATCCCGGTCAAAAAAGGTTAGCTATAAAATATAGCTAAAAAAATAGTTGAGTATATAGCTGTATCGTGCTCGTTTTACAGCTATATCGATGTGTTTTTTAGCTGTTTTTTATAGTTAAAAATGTACTTAATTTTATAGTTAATAATTTCGTTATACCGAAAATATTAATAGCTACTTTTTCAACTATATTTTATAGCTATTATTATAGTTAAAAAACACCTGGTACACTAAAAATTTAAGTGTTTTTTTAACTATAATAATAGCTATAACATATGGTTGAAAAAGTAGCTATTAATATTTTCGGTATAACGAAATTATTAACTATAAAATTAAGTACATTTTTAACTATATAAAACAGCTAAAAAACACATCGATATAGCTGTAAAACGAGCACGATACAGCTATATATTTATCTATTTTTTTAGCTATATTTTACAGCTAACCTTTTTGACCGGGTATAAATACACTAAAAAATCAAGTGTTTTTTTTAACTATAATAATAGCTATAAAATATAGTTGAAAAAGTAGCTATTAATATTTTCGGTAGCTAACGAAATTATTGACTATAAAATTAAGTACATTTTTAACTATAAAAAACAGCTGAAAAAACACATCGATATAGCTGTAAATACAGCTCGATACAGCTATATATTTAACTATATTTTTAGCTATATTTTATAGCTAACCTTTTTTGACCGGGATCTTATAAAAAATTCTTTATGTTCATAAAGTTGCATTTAACATTGCAGATACAAATTAATTGAAATCATTAAAAAAATTGAAACGCTTAATATAAATAATGAAAATAAGAAAAGTTTGTTTTTCTTACGAAAAAGGTACTGGGGCAGATAATGTAAGATCCATTTCTTTCTCTATCATTATTCTACATAGTTCTTTTCTAAAAACTTTTTTTTCTCTTATATATGTGAACAGTATGACTTTACCAGGTAAGGAACTTAGGAGTAATTGGGATAATGGCATATTTCTTTCAACTGTAAAAATATAATATATCAATATATTATTTTTTAAGAAACATGAGAGAAATATGCAATAACATTTACGTTCAGTGTATGATTGTGCAATTAGTACTAATTGTAGAATGTCGGATTCACATGTTAGATACAAAACATCAACATTCTCCTCGTTACTGTCCATCTCATGAGTTGTCAAGTCATTATCCTTGTTCAAATTAACATTATTTTCAGAGCCTGTTATGTTTTCGTGTAAAACATTATTTGGAGATACATTTTCTTTAGTCGAATCTTGACAAACTATTTCTTTATTTTCATCCCCTAATAAATAAGTTCGGTACTTATTTTTAAAATCATCCCGTTGCTCTGATTTGGAAGGTGGGAACATTTCATGAATTGCATTGTCAGTCAATTCATTAAACAACTTTTTATCAATCTTGTAATCTACAAATTATTATTAATTATAGTTATTTTGAATACAAAATTTATTTTATATTATTGTACTTCATATAAAATACTTGTAAAATTTAGTATTTACAATTACTAATAAATATGAAATAGTAATCTCATTAAAAAAAATCAGTTAACTCAGGTACCTTTTACTTAGCAAACGCAAGTAATACGTTTGTACTAATTTATTTTGTTTTATTCAATGTTGATATATTTTTAAGTATATTTTATTTTCATTCTAATATTTATCGATGCAAAGAATTACAACTCACTTTTATGGTATCAATTAAAAAAAATAGGTTCAAATAAATTTCAAAATATAATTGATTGAAAATAATTAATTATCTTTACGATAATGATATATTTTAAATTTAAATAAAAAAATATTTATAACTTATTTATTAAAAATAACTAAACAAACTTTGTAACTTTAATTCACCAAACATAGTGTAATTCAGTATACAAAGTAAGTTAATTAATATTTTTTAGTATATGTTTAAGGTAAAAGAAAATATTATTGCAAAATTTTCTCTATCACTTTGTTTAAACGAGTATTGAACAAAAAATATCAATATATAAACTAATTTTGTTCTTTCAAGAAAAATTTCTATATATTTCTATATATTTAGTAAATGTTAATAAAAAGTTTTTTTCACATATAATTAATACTGCGTTACAGAAAAAGTTGTGAATATCCGTGAATGTATTCCTCTGCATGAACTACTGCTGATAAAATTATTGTTTTTTAAAGTTATGATGGCAAATATTTAAATATTTAGCTTTTTAATTTTAAATATAATAGTTAAAATAAAATTAACTACAATTGAAATGGGTACACTGAAAAAAAATTACTACTAGCAAGTAAACGATAAGTTGCATAATGGCAAGTAAATATTTTTTTAAAACAATTAAATATTTACTTGACTTAAATACCATTTACTAAATTGGGGTAATAATTTAGTGAATATTATTTCAATTTAGAAAATGGTATTTCGGTCAAATAGATATTTATTTTTAAAAATTATTTACTTGCCATTATTGAAGTTAACGTTTACTTGCTAATAGGAAATTTTGTTTTCAGTGTACTTGCGTCAATTCCAATTTAATTTACACAATTAATTTTACAGTTATGGAAACACAAATCGTAATAACAGCAACAAGATTCAAGATGAAAATGTAACAAAGTCTATAAGGTAAAAGTACCTTTCATTGGCCACTGACCAGTACTTGCCCATATAAAAAAATATATTAATTTTTAAGATTCTAGTGCAAAGTAGACTATGAACTACCGTTAATTATTGTTTTGTATACATTAAATTACTTAAAGAAACAAAATTTAAACTATAATAATTATACTTCAAGCTGAAAAATCGACTTTAATTTTGTGATTTTGAACCTAGGCGAGTGTCCATGTATTTCTTACGTACTGATGAAGAAAAGTGCGTTCACGAGTAAGGAAATAAAATCGTAATAGAATTTTTTTATGCACATCAAATTAGTTGCTACATTATTTATGTACATTAAAATATATTTCACATTAAAAAAAAATGAATTTTATACATATTTTATATTAAAATTTTGTGTGGGCATCTATTGGTATTGATAAATCAGTTCGTAATTCAACGTCTCAGTAATTGGCAGGGGGCTATCTACAGCTAAAATCATATGATATCAAACCTAACCTTAAAGCGCACTCTAATGATACACTTGAATAATTGATTTTTTATTCTATCAATTAATTGTAAATTAATTGTAAATTAATTGTAAATTTTTAATTATTTTATAAATAACCATTTATAAAATAATTAAAAATATTATAAAATAAATATAAAATTATAAATGTTTGCATATACAAGTGGCCAATAAATCGTACCAGTATTTTGGGACACTAGGACATCATTATTTTGCTGGTCCAAATACTGGTACCTTGAAATAATAATACTTTTATGTTTATTTCACTATTGTTGTTGATTAAATGACTTTTTTTCATTTTCAACAATCAAATAAATCAACGTTTGTCTATATATCCAAAAATTTTAATCATTTTTGAAATTTATGTTAATAATAATCTTATCAAATGTTCCACGCCTCCCAAAGCGGCCAATAATAGGTACATTTACCTTAGACAACACATTAAAAACTACAAAATCAAATATTTTGTTCCTAAAACCTATAAAAATAATCATCAATTTTAAAACTTTATGAGGTTATACGAATATTTAAAACGCCCTAGTATATTTAAAACAATTTATATGATTTCAATAAAAATTACAGCTTTTGATACGTCCACAGCAATATCCATTCTTATTCTAGTATTCAAAAATGCGTTGGCAATTTTTTTATTATTATTCAAATTATTAACGGGATGACGGGGCTGCTTTTTTTATTTTATTGATATCTTTTTCATTCAATTATTTAAACAAATATAATGACTTGTCCGCATTAAAGCTATCTTAATAAAAACATTATTTTTAACATGAAAAATCAGTTGAGTTTGTAATTTTTTTATAAACTTTGAATGAAAATTAGATAACAAGTTCAATAAAACTTGTAACCTCAAAATACTATACATCAAAAGTTTGTCAATAACTTTTTATGTATAATATTTTGATTTTAAGTTGTATTTTTTGCCTTAAGTTGTCCGCATTCAGGATGAATCTTACAAATTTTCTTACTGTAGCAAAAGAAAGTGATATATTGATTACGCATCGTTTAATCATAACTTTGAATAATAATATTATTAGAAGGGGGAGCTCCGTTATGCCCTTAAGTCCAAAAAATATATTGATAAGTTATTTTTAAATACGTAAAAAATAGTATAAAATAATTTTATTTATTTTACATAATATTCGAAAAAAATGTTTAAATATATTTTTAACTATGGACTCCAGCTCCTATTCATTCACTATCAGCAAAGGTACTCATATACACTGAGAAAAAAATTTAGTTGAGTCAATGAAATAAATTTAGTTATTAAATATTTTGTTGATAAAAATTAATTTTGATTGAAGTAATATGCAAGGTTATTAAATCACTGAAATATTTAGTTGGGATAAAAAAAATGTATACCTACCCCAGTGAAAATGGTAAATGTATCCAAATCATACGAAAGTGTATCAAAGTGTATCAAAGTGTATCTAAGAGCGATATTTCGGACCAAATGTTAATACACTTTGGTACACTTTGATACACTTTCATACATTTTTATACACTTCCAAAAAAAAGTTTCTTGGTATCAATTTTTTATATTCGTTAATGATATACACTTTGATACACTTTAATACACTTTTGCACATTTTCATATATTTTTTGGACACTTTCATACACTTTGATACACTTTCATACATTTTTCTAATAAAGGAAAAATGTTGATTTTCTTGGATACACTTTTGTATACATTGATACACTTTTGCACACTTTGATACACTTTGATACACTTTTCGAAAATGTTGACTAAAATTAATTTCTACATTTGCTATGTGTTACACACTTTGATACACTTTTGCACACTTTGATACACTTTGATATACTTTTGCACACTTTAATACACTTTCATACATTTTTCCAATAAAGGAAAAATGTCGTTTTTATTGGATACACTTTTGCATACTTTGATACACTTTTGCACACTTTGATACATTTTAAAAATTTTAACTAAAATAAATTTCCATTAAATGAAGCCTCTTCCTTAAATAATCAACAAGATCCCTGTAACATATTGACTGTGCAAAATGGAAACAGCAATAATACTAATAATAATGAAGATGCGACTGCAAAGACTACAAAAAATAACTTAGTCTCAATAGACAATACAAATGAAAATTTATAAAAAAAAACTATCTTAGAAACAACAATGTTTAAATATTTATATTTAATAATGTTATTAAATTAAAAATGTGTTTATTAGTATAAATTATTTATCTTATCTCATTACTTGATATGTATTACAAAAGAATAATTATTTTTTTGAAGTTGTCTCTATTAAACTTTTATTATTTATAAATTTCTAATAATATTAATGTTTAAATATTTAATGCTAATATAGAATGTAAGTTTTTCATTACAAATTATATTTCAAATATATATTGCTAATTCTTATGTTTTAAATTACTTTTTATATTTTACTTTTATAATTTATAAAAATATTTTTCAATTTTTTCAATATTGTCGTTTTATTAACCTTACATTTATCCCAAGGGGCATTAATACATTAAAATTTATGAAAATATCTAAAATGAAAACGGCTTATTTTAATACACCGTTTCATGCCTAAAAAGTGTATTAAACACTATTAAAATGTATAAAAAATGTACGCATGTGTATCAAAGTGTGCATGGTAAAACCATTTTTTAATTTCTTACTTAGAAATGTATCGAAGTGTATCGTGTTTTATTAAAATGTATTATATTACATAAAGAGAGCGCGGTGGCGTAACGGATAGAGCTCTTGCCTTCAACGCGGAGGGCATGGGTTCGAATCCTGGCCAGGTACCTCTAAACTTTTTTTTCGAAAGAAAATTAGTGTACGTGCCATTTTATATCGCGACTCTCAAAAATCCGATCTCATTGGGTATCGGTTGATTGTTGGTCACCAAAAGTGGCTGACCATCCATCGGTAGTCAAAGTTTTCGGTATGGTGGGTCTGACAGTCTAGCCTGATGTAATGTGATAAACAGATACCGGGCGGGGACTCCCTCGACCTCACCATAGAAAAAAGATTAATCATATAGAGGACAATATCCTTTATATATTAATCTTTAAAAAAAAAAAAAAAAAAAAAAAAAAAAATGTATCAAAGTGTACAAACGTGTGCAAAATAAAACAGGAAAAGGATAATACTCAGAAGTGTATCAAGATGTACCATAGTATATTAAAGTGTGTCAAAGTGTGTAAAAGTGTATCAACGTGTACAAACGTGTGCAAAACAAAACAGGAAAAGGTTAATACTCAGAAGTGTATCAAGATGTACCATAGTATATTAAAGTGTATCAAAGTGCGTAAAAGTGTATCAAAGTGTACAAACGTGTGCAAAATAAAACAGGAAAAACAATTTAGGCTAATACTCAGAAGTGTATCAACATGTACCATAGTATATTAAAGTGTGTAAAAGTGTATCAAAGTGTGTAAAAGTGTATCAAAATGTGTCAAAGTGTATCAAAATGTGTCAAAGTGTATAACATCAAAAAAATTGAGGAAATTTAATTTCAGCTCACTTTTTAAGAAATGTACCAAAGTGTACCAAAGTGTATCTAAGTGTATCAGAGTGTATCAAAATGGATCGAGAATAAGGTCTGAAAAATCGCTCTTAGATACATTTTCATACACTTTGATACATTTTTGTATGCTTCAATACACTTTCATACACTTTTATACATTTTGATACACCGAAAAATTTCCATTCGGGATTATTTCGGGAGCTGCTGGAAGCAAAATTCATAATTCTATTTTATTTTAGAACTGCTTTTTGTGTTGGAAACTTTTTTCCGTGTATTATATTAAAATTATTTCATTATGTTTTATCTAATTTAAAAAAAAATTATTCTATTAAGACCTCAAAAATTTTTAAACGATAACTTTCTTCTTACAATGTAATAGAAAAATAATGATTTTAGATAGCATTAACTTCTGACGAAACTATAATTAATACAAATTTCAAGCCTTGAAACAAAACCAAAAACGAATATCTAGAAAGATTCAATTCTCTATTCTCATCTTTGGATCAAAATTTTTTTATTTGACTAATATTATCAATTTATCCAATAATAGTTTCTTTTTAAATTTCAACAATAAATTATTTAGTGCCACCACAGATGGTACATTCTAAGTTAGATGTCTATTTAATTCAATTTTTTTTTATCATTTATGCAAAAAATGAGAATGATAAGAGTATTTAAATGTGACTAAGCATAAAAATAAAATTTTCTAAACGGTGAAATGCTTATGAAAAATGTATCACATTTTCAACTTTTAAATCAATAAAATTGTTATTTATTATCTATGGAAAATTGCACGCATGATAAGTATTGTTAGATATGTTAAAAAATAAAAACTATATTATAATTAATTGTTAATTTAATCATATAAAAATATACATAAAAATTAAATTTAGGGAGCAGAGGGGTGCCCTCTGAGCAGGGGGTATAATTATATTTAAAATGATTATGATGTTACATCCGCATAATCACGGGTGTATGAAAAATCCTTTTCATTATTTTTATCTCTTTTCTATTAATTTTTTTTAATTTTTAACTATAGACATATGATTATGTATATTTACAGTTCTTTCTCCGGATAACATTAATAGATACATATAAGTAAATAAATAAATCTTTTAGTAATAAGAAATATGGTGTATTAGAATATAAGTTTAATTTCTTGTAATAGTTTTAAGAGAAAAGTTTGCGCGCTGCATACGCTATCTCAGCATTTTTTAGCGTGATAAGAAGATATTTTCTGTCACTGGATGTAAGATTTTAAAGAGTTTCTCACGCCCGAACTGACCAATGGAACTCTTTTGAGAGGACGTTTGATCCCTCTATCCTTTTCTAATTGAAAAATTTAGGTTTTTGGAAAAACTGGTAATTATTAATAGAAATTAAAAGTTGTACGCAACTTGTATAGTAAAAAGCCATATTTTCTTTTATGAGGACAAATTAATTTTGTGGCTTTGTTTTGACGAAAAGTTTGACATTCTTAAATATCATATTCTCTAGCCTAACTTCTGATTTTGTAAGTATGTCAAACTTTTCTTGAAAACAAAGCATCAAAATTAATTTGTCCTAATCAGAAAAAATATTGCTTTTTATTGTATAAGTGGTGAATAACTCTTAATTTCTATCAATAATCACTAGTTTTTTCAAAAACCTACAGTACCGGGCAATAATTCTGAGCAGGTTATCAAATTTTTGCTCCGACTTTGAAAAAGCGTATCTTCTTCAATTTTCATTCTAGAAAAAATTTAAAAAAAGCATTTTAAAGTATTCTTTAAATGCTTTCTTTTTAGCTTACTTACATTTTTTTGACGATATTTAAAAAAAAAATAATCGCTTTGGCAATTTTGAAATTTTTTTCATTTTTGCATTTTCCTTCAATCAACTGTAGTTTTTTAAATAATTGAGCTAGAAAAAATTTGAAAAAAGATTCGTAAAGAGCTTTAAAAATGCTATTTGCAGCTATTTTTACAAAAAATTTTTAATTATTTTTTTTCAAGTTTTAAGCATATAAAGTTATCGATTTAATACTTTTTTAGATGTAAAAAACACTTCAATAGTAAGTAGAAAATAATCGCATTTGTACCTTTCTTGCAGAAAAAAATAATTATAGTAGAACCTCAATAAAAAACTTGTAAACTCGCGCCGAATTCTACCACGCTATCAATTTTTCTTGTTGCTTCTTAAATTGATTTCTTTTATTAAAAAAAATCAAGCAACGCAAAATTCGGAACGTGCTTAAATCAACAAGTTATTATTTTTTTTTCACTGGTTTGCCTCTCAATCTACGCGACGTACTGTGTTTAAAATATTTTTGCAAAGTTTAATCACTACTTGTCAATAAAAAAGGAAATTTTAATAACAACAAAAAAACTGCGTGAATTACCACTTTTACGTTTAAATTAAATAAAACAAAAATAAATAACCAACATTCTGTACACAAGTGAAAGACTGATCAACGACGAAAAAGGACATTTTTTTGGGAAATTTTTCGTAACAGAGCGATTGAACTTACAGCTTGCCAATCAAATTAACAATAATAATAAGTAAACAAAGTGCACAATCAATCGAAAAAAATTATAATTACAAAAATATTTGCTAGTAACCGCATAATCGACTTGTTTATCAACTTTAAATCAAAGTTCTATAATTATAATTATGAATATATTTTTCGAATCGTGCTAGTGAGAAAGTTTAAATAAATAAATAGATTTCAATCAGCTTGTTCCTGGTTATAATTTATTTAACAACTCAGCCAACCATGAGCAGGCAATTAGAGGGGAGCATCACGCCACATTTCAATACTTCAACCAAAAATTTAAGTTACCTACGACCACGCAGCCAACCCATAAGAAGGTAAGCGATTTGGCTCCTCTACTTTGCACACGAAACAAGAAATATCTCACAATTAAATATAACGTCTGAGAAAACCTATTTAAAGTGACCGAAAATAACAGATGAAACTTTTATTAACAATATTAAAGTACCAACAATGTTTTCACATTAGGAGTTTAAGGATGTATTATAAGGCAAAGTCAAAGTCGTACTATGAGGCGGAGTCAGAGGCGTACCATGAGGCAGAGTAAGAGGAACACAAAATAAAGGCTTCATATTTGAGGCGAAGTATGAAGCGTTGAGAGAGGAGGCAATAAGGAGGGGATGAGGAAAGTCAGAAGCAATTGCGACCATTTTTACGATTTTTGTAATATATATATATATATATATATATATATATATATATATATATATATTAATAAATGAATAAATATATATATATATATATATATATCGCCCATTCTCTGCCAAATCGAAGAACGAAAAATTTTTTTCGCTTAAAATTGGTATAATGGTTCTTTTCAATATTATAAACTACTCAGAATTTTTATAGTTCTTTTCAGTACATATTTTCAGAGCTACAAAGCTTCAAAGTTGGGCTAAAACCATATTTTTGACATTTTTGACTAATTTTAGGCTTAAATTACTCAGTTGGGTTGCGTTTCAAGAATATATTACTAAGAAACTTTTTTGTTCAAAATATTCTAAATTTTGAGATAAAAGTAATTCATAATTGCTAATGTAGCCATCCGCTGAGCTAAAGTAATTTAAAACATTGAAATACCACTTTTCAAGGTTTTGAACCATGATCCCATGCCCAAAAAGCTCATCCAAGCAGGTAATATATGTATAAATATAGCTTAAAAATTTCAGAGTGGACATCCTTGGCGATCCCTTGGAAAAAATAAAAATGTAATTAAAAATAATGAAAAATGTGATTTTCAGATGAATTTCTTAAGTGTCGAACTTGAAATTATTTTAAAATAATTTGCAAAATGATACTACGCAAGTTGTATTAAAATTGGTTAATTCACTTTTTTTTTATATAGAATTAATCACTCAATTTCAGAATTATCATATCTGTGTTACTGCGAAGTGGGATAAAAGTTGAAAATAAATAAATTGACTTTATGTGTCTATTTATGAAATCATCGTACCAATGATAAGTCAAAAAAAATCTTATAATTGTCTAAGGAAGTGCATTTCCATGTTTTTAGTATATATTTATTGTAATTAAAGTGAAAATAATTTTAAAGATTGTTATGGATGGATGTACAACCTCAAAAAATATGGTATATTAATATATCCAAAACTGACATGAGTTTAATCGTATATCACTGACAATGAGAAAAAATTAATTCAATATTGATATATACCCTGGAGAAAGAGATTTGTAATAAAAAATGATAAAACATGATAATCATGAATAAAAAGTGATTAAAATGAATAAATCTTAGTAATAATTGATAAAAATAAAAAAAATAGATAAAAATGGATAACAATGGATAAAGAGTGTAGAAATTCGGACATTTTATCCGTTTTTATTCATTTTTATCGGTCATTATTATCATTTATCACATTGAATTAATTTCTATTGTTTTTTATCAGTTTTTATCAATTTATATGATAAATTTTTAAAATGTTTTAAGTCTTATAAATAGCATGTAAAATAGGTAATGTAGGTTTTCAAAAATTGTATTGTTCTAATTCATTTGCAAATAAATTTAAAACAATTAAAGGTTAATACATATTCATGTGTTTACTAATGTAAGACAAAAATTTTATTTCAATGTATCAATCTCTACATCCTGCAGGTAAAATACATAAGTATATTGAGAGAAAATTCTAAAAATTACTGTTAGCATTATAACGCACTCACATGAAAACGTGCTCTTTTTACATAGTAATTTTTGTTATACATCGAAAAATCCTATAACATCTGGTCAAAATACCCCGTGCGTCTGCGATCCCGACAACTAACGTTACCAGCATATTTTAAACCCAAAAATCCTGTCACTTGATGTTAAAATTTGTGTCCGACTTCCGCAAGTGGTAAGAGTTCAGTACACTTTGTATATAAGTCCGATCCATCTAACCATTACTAAAATGCGCGCGTGTTTACTATCGACCTCTGCGGCGTTACATTCATATTAGCCAACGAAGATAGACGCTTATAGAAGCGTACTTCTGGGTTAAATTTTTCGTCCGATACGCTGGATAACACTTTAACATTGTTTGTATATCTATACATATGAAAAATTTGATATATATAGATATAAAAATACATGGGATCTAGTGGCGCCCTCAGTAGCTGGGTAACTCATTTTTGGCAGGAATTTCCCATTTTACACCTTTCAAACCATGCTTAGTCAATTGCGAACAATTTTTGAAAATTTTTGAAAAATTTGAACTTAAAAAATTTTTTTAAAATTTGGTCTTAGAAAAAATTTTGACTCATTTTACAAAAAATTTTCTAAGTTCAAATTTTTGAAAAATTTTCAAAAATTGTTCGCAATTGACTAAGCATGGTTTGAAAGGTGTAAAAACCAAAAAAATCGTCACATGAGATTTTGGCATGATTAATCACCTGATTTCTCAGGTGATTTCTCACCTGAGATTTTTTAGTAGGGAAACTTTTTAAATTTTACGAATAATATTAGAAAATAACATTTATTGATAATAATAATTTGAAATATATACTTAACCTGTTAAATAATTTAATATTTCAGTATTTAAAATTCTACTTAATCAAAAATCTAAAGCTAAAAACTCGATTTTGAGCCCACTTAAAAAAAGAATCGAGCTTGAAATTGTAGACTGGGAAATCGTTAATACTCAACTATTTCAACAGACATTTTTTTGTTAAACAAACATATCACAAAACTATGATCTAGAAAATTATTTTTATTATAAATTAATTTAAAATATTTTATTTAGTCTTTTTATCATATAGTACAATAAATACATACCTTATTGCACTTTTGTATTATATAATCAGTTTGTTATCTCACGTTTAAATATTTGTAATTTTTACTCATCAAGCTTAACGATTTTAATTTTAATTTCTCAAAATTAATGACAATTTATTTATTTTTAATAAAACAAAAATAAAAAAAAAATACAAAAATTTGATTCTGAAACGTGGACAAAAATAAAAAATTTATTAAATGGTATTTAAGGGGGTGCATCAGTCCTGTTTTACCATTTTTTCAAATAATTTCGTTACTATGCGATATAGATATACAATATTCATATGCATAAACAACGTTTCCCTTGTTTTCGCGCATAGCAACGATCATAGCGATGTCAACAAATACGAATAAATTTATTAATTTTTATTTAGCATAAGAAAAACTTTTTGATGTGTTCATAGATCTAAATAGTTGTCCACTCTTCATTTTTCAAAATAAAAACTATTCCCAAACAGAAAATCCTATCTAATCACCCAAGAAAAATTGTTTTTCAAAATGGTAAAACAGGATTGATGCATCCCCTTTAATTATTATTTATAATGAATCATTTATTTTAAAATGGAAAAAGAGGAAATTAGAATGATTGATGACAGTTAAAAAAAATTGAAAGAAACTGAAGTAAATTGAAATAAATTAATACAAGTGAAAAGAAACTAAAGTAAATTGAGACAAACTGAAACAGATCAAAAGAAACTGAATAAAACCGAAACAGATAGAGACAAACTGAAAAAATCGGAATTTGTATGAAATCTAATTTTTTCCATATTTACTTTTAACATTGAATAAAATGAAAAATACCGAAAACTTGTAATAATTTTAAAACAAATTCAAAATGTTCCAATTATTTTATAATTTTACAAAAATTTTCCATATGTTTCATTTTGTTTCAGTTTTCACAATTCATTTCTTATTTCCAAATTTAAAATGAAATAATCTGATTAATTACAAGAGTTTTGGAAATATTCAGAAACAAACTGAATTAGTTTAAGGAAAAATGAAATAAAATGAAACAAACTGAAATTAAATGAAAGAAAACGAGAGAAATGAAAACGAATAGAAAGAAACTGAAACCAAAAGAATGAAACTGAAACTGTTTAAAAAAATTGAAATAAATTTAAAAAAACTAAAATGAACCAAAATGATTATGACAGCTGATTTTTCTATATCCACTTAGAAAATGATATAAAATAAGACATTCAGAAAACTTCCGAAAATTTCTGAAACAGTTTAAAATTTACCAATTGTTTCGTCCCAATTTTCACAAGAATTTTCCGTTTCTTTCAGTTTCTTTCAGTTTCTTTCAGTTTCTTTCAGAAATTTTCAATTACTTTCGTTTATTTTTTCCGCTGGGGTTATTAATATTCTTTATCTGTTTTTATTTAGATATAAAATATATTATAAACAAAATTTTTAAAATAACATACAAATAAGAAAATATATAAATAAATTGTATTATGTTTTTGAGAATTTCTATATTTATTTGATTGCTGCGAATTCATCTGATCTATATCATATCTAAGCTAATACAACGAAGATAGACGCTTATAGAAGCGTACTCTTAAATGGGAAATTCCTGCCAAAAATGAGTTACCCAGCTACTGAGGGCGCCACTAGATCCCATGTATTTTTATATCTATATATATCAAATTTTTCATATGTATAGATATACAAACAATGTTAAAGTGTTATCCAGCGTATCGGACGAAAAATTTAACCCAGAAGTACGCTTCTATAAGCGTCTATCTTCGTTGGCTAATATGAATGTAACGCCGCAGAGGTCGATAGTAAACACGCGCGCATTTTAGTAATGGTTAGATGGATCGGACTTATATACAAAGTGTACTGAACTCTTACCACTTGCGGAAGTCGGACACAAATTTTAACATCAAGTGACAGGATTTTTGGGTTTAAAATATGCTGGTAACGTTAGTTGTCGGGATCGCAGACGCACGGGGTATTTTGACCAGATGTTATAGGATTTTTCGATGTATAACAAAAATTACTATGTAAAAAGAGCACGTTTTCATGTGAGTGCGTTATAATGCTAACAGTAATTTTTAGAATTTTCTCTCAATATACTTATGTATTTTACCTGCAGGATGTAGAGATTGATACATTGAAATAAAATTTTTGTCTTACATTAGTAAACACATGAATATGTATTAACCTTTAATTGTTTTAAATTTATTTGCAAATGAATTAGAACAATACAATTTTTGAAAACCTACATTACCTATTTTACATGCTATTTATAAGACTTAAAACATTTTAAAAATTTATCATATAAATTGATAAAAACTGATAAAAAACAATAGAAATTAATTCAATGTGATAAATGATAATAATAACCGATAAAATGAATAAAAACGGATAAAATGTCCGAATTTCTACACTCTTTATCCATTGTTATCCATTTTTATCTATTTTTTTATTTTTATCAATTATTACTAAGATTTATTCATTTTAATCACTTTTTATTCATGATTATCATGTTTTATCATTTTTTATTACAAATCTCTTTCTCCAGGGTATATATCAATATTGAATTAATTTTTTCTCATTGTCAGTGATATACGATTAAACTCATGTCAGTTTTGGATATATTAATATACCATATTTTTTGAGGTTGTACATCCATCCATAACAATCTTTAAAATTATTTTCACTTTAATTACAATAAATATATACTAAAAACATGGAAATGCACTTCCTTAGACAATTATAAGATTTTTTTTGACTTATCATTGGTACGATGATTTCATAAATAGACACATAAAGTCAATTTATTTATTTTCAACTTTTATCCCACTTCGCAGTAACACAGATATGATAATTCTGAAATTGAGTGATTAATTCTATATAAAAAAAAAGTGAATTAACCAATTTTAATACAACTTGCGTAGTATCATTTTGCAAATTATTTTAAAATAATTTCAAGTTCGACACTTAAGAAATTCATCTGAAAATCACATTTTTCATTATTTTTAATTACATTTTTATTTTTTCCAAGGGATCGCCAAGGATGTCCACTCTGAAATTTTTAAGCTATATTTATACATATATTACCTGCTTGGATGAGCTTTTTGGGCATGGGATCATGGTTCAAAACCTTGAAAAGTGGTATTTCAATGTTTTAAATTACTTTAGCTCAGCGGATGGCTACATTAGCAATTATGAATTACTTTTATCTCAAAATTTAGAATATTTTGAACAAAAAAAGTTTCTTAGTAATATATTCTTGAAACGCAACCCAACTGAGTAATTTAAGCCTAAAATTAGTCAAAAATGTCAAAAATATGGTTTTAGCCCAACTTTGAAGCTTTGTAGCTCTGAAAATATGTACTGAAAAGAACTATAAAAATTCTGAGTAGTTTATAATATTGAAAAGAACCATTATACCAATTTTAAGCGAGAAAAATTTTTCGTTCTTCGATTTGGCAGAGAATGGGCGATATATGTATATATATATATATATATATATATATATATATATATATATATATATATATATTAATAAATGAATATATATATATATATATATATATATATATATATATATATATATATATATATATATATATATATATATATATATATATATATATATATATATATATATATATATATATATATATATATATATATATATATATTACAAAAATCGTAAAAATGGTCGCAATTGCTTCTGACTTTCCTCATCCCCTCCTTATTGCCTCCTCTCTCAACGCTTCATACTTCGCCTCAAATATGAGGCCTTTATTTTGTGTTCCTCTTACTCTGCCTCATGGTACGCCTCTGACTCCGCCTCATAGTACGACTTTGACTTTGCCTTATAATACATCCTTAAACTCCTAATGTGAAAACATTGTTGGTACTTTAATATTGTTAATAAAAGTTTCATCTGTTATTTTCGGTCACCTTAAATAGGTTTTCTCAGACGTTATATTTAATTGTGAGATATTTCTTGTTTCGTGTGCAAAGTAGAGGAGCCAAATCGCTTACCTTCTTATGGGTTGGCTGCGTTGTCGTAGGTAACTTAAATTTTTGGTTGAAGTATTGAAATGTGGCGTGATGCTCCCCTCTAATTGCCTGCTCATGGTTGGCTGAGTTGTTAAATAAATTATAACCAGGAACAAGCTGATTGAAATCTATTTATTTATTTAAACTTTCTCACTAGCACGATTCGAAAAATATATTCATAATTATAATTATAGAACTTTGATTTAAAGTTGATAAACAAGTCGATTATGCGGTTACTAGCAAATATTTTTGTAATTATAATTTTTTTCGATTGATTGTGCACTTTGTTTACTTATTATTATTGTTAATTTGATTGGCAAGCTGTAAGTTCAATCGCTCTGTTACGAAAAATTTCCCAAAAAAATGTCCTTTTTCGTCGTTGATCAGTCTTTCACTTGCGTACAGAATGTTGGTTATTTATTTTTGTTTTATTTAATTTAAACGTAAAAGTGGTAATTCACGCAGTTTTTTTGTTGTTATTAAAATTTCCTTTTTTATTGACAAGTAGTGATTAAACTTTGCAAAAATATTTTAAACACAGTACGTCGCGTAGATTGAGAGGCAAACCAGTGAAAAAAAAATAATAACTTGTTGATTTAAGCACGTTCCGAATTTTGCGTTGCTTGATTTTTTTTTATAAAAGAAATCAATTTAAGAAGCAACAAGAAAAATTGATAGCGTGGTAGAATTCGGCGCGAGTTTACAAGTTTTTTATTGAGGTTCTACTATAATTATTTTTTTCTGCAAGAAAGGTACAAATGCGATTATTTTCTACTTACTATTGAAGTGTTTTTTACATCTAAAAAAGTATTAAATCGATAACTTTATATGCTTAAAACTTGAAAAAAAATAATTAAAAATTTTTTGTAAAAATAGCTGCAAATAGCATTTTTAAAGCTCTTTACGAATCTTTTTCAAATTTTTTCTAGCTCAATTATTTAAAAACTACAGTTGATTGAAGGAAAATGCAAAAATGAAAAAAATTTCATAATTGCCAAAGCGATTATTTTTTTTTTAAATATCGTCAAAAAAATGTAAGTAAGCTAAAAAGAAAGCATTTAAAGAATACTTTAAAATGCTTTTTTTAAATTTTTTCTAGAATGAAAATTGAAGAAGATACGCTTTTTCAAAGTCGGAGCAAAAATTTGATAACCTGCTCAGAATTATTGCCCGGTACTGTAGGTTTTTGAAAAAACTAGTGATTATTGATAGAAATTAAGAGTTATTCACCACTTATACAATAAAAAGCAATATTTTTTCTGATTAGGACAAATTAATTTTGATGCTTTGTTTTCAAGAAAAGTTTGACATACTTACAAAATCAGAAGTTAGGCTAGAGAATATGATATTTAAGAATGTCAAACTTTTCGTCAAAACAAAGCCACAAAATTAATTTGTCCTCATAAAAGAAAATATGGCTTTTTACTATACAAGTTGCGTACAACTTTTAATTTCTATTAATAATTACCAGTTTTTCCACGTCAAGTTTGACTTTAAGTCGCTAGGTGGCGTTTTTCTAAATTTTGTCATCCCTTACACAAATTTGGGAGACGCAGATATAAGAGGCCGGACAGTATAAGCTCTTCGAAAAGCTATAAAACGATATGTGAAAAATACACCTGAAAAATACACGTGAAAAAAACACGTGAAAAATATGCGTGAAAAAACACGCAAATTTTACATGTAAAAAACACGTGTAAAAAATACGTGTATTTTACACATGTTTTTTTTCACGTGCAACAAACACGTGTTTTTTTTAAATAGGGTTGTCATAAAAAAAATGTTATTACAAAGAATCAACCATTATTTCAAACAAATTTGTCAGGATATAAATTCATACATGTTGTAAAGTACCCGGTTGAAAAAATTCATATGAATTTTTATATGAATTTTCAATATAAATTTTTCATATGAATTATTCATACATTCAATAAGCATTTTTGTTTCATTTTTATAAATTCGAAAATTCATATAAAAAATTCAAATGAATAATAATCATGGTGATCATCTCATTATTTTTATATGGGAAAAGTATGAAAAAATTTCAAAATCCAACCTGCAACTTTTTATATGAATTTTGTAATATAAAACAAAAGAAACAAAAATATATATTGAATATATAAAAAAATTATATGAGAAATTCAAATAAAAAATTCATATTAAAATTTATATGAATTTTTTCAACCGGGTACTTTAAAACATGTATGAATGTATATTCTGACAAATTTGTTTAAAATAATGGTTGATACTTTGTAATAACATTTTTTTTATGACAAGTTATAAATAATGTGATTCAGGGTGAGTAAGCACTTTATTTATAACAGCACAGATGAATAATATAAATGTGAATAACAGGTAAATGATCATATTCTTTTATAGACTTAGCGAATGATAGACTCTGACTTGAATTTTATTTCTCGAGTCTTGTTGAAATTAAAGTACCTATATTGATCTATATTCTTAAGAGCAGGTCGAGTATATCTGTCCTTTTCTAATCAAAGAATTGATTTTTTTACAAAAACTAATAATTTTAGCAAAAAATGAAGAGAAAGCCCCATCTCGTATCAGAAAAAGCAAAATTTTCTTTGATAAGAAAGAATTAATTTTATTGCTTCGTTTTTAAGAAAACCTTGAAAAACTTAAAACATAGAGGTTAGGGTAAACAATTTGGTTTTTCAAGGTTTTCTTGAATACAAAGCAATAAATTTAATTCTTTCTTATCAAAGAAAATTTTACTTTTTCTGATACGAGATGGGGCTTTCTCTTCATTTTTTGCTGAGATTATTAGTTTTTGTAAAAAAATCAATTCTTTGATTAGAAAAGGATAGATATACTCGACCTGCTCTTAAGTTAAGTTTTAGTGATTCTAATTCTTGCTGTATTTTTTCAGAGTAGCTTATTATATTCACATTGGTAAATGATATTCTCATTTTATGAAAATTGATTTTCATTTTAATTTGAATTTATTTAATGATGTGACAGCAGTGATTGAATCTAATCATGTATAAAAACTTAGGAGCCATTTGAACAAATAATTAAAATCAGCATGTCACAGACATTGGTATATATTAATATTAAATTAATTCATTCTCATTGTCAGTGATATACGATTAAACTCGTGTCAGTTTTGGATATAATGATATACCATATTTTTTGAGGTTGTACAAGTCGAAATCCCCATAAAATATATTCATCACTTCTAAGTTAATCCATTACAATCTTCAAAATTATTTTCACTTCCATTACAATAAATGTATACTAAAAATATGGCACTTTCTTAAACGATTATAAGATTTTTTTTACTTATCATTGATACGATGATTTCATAAATAGACACATAAAGTCAATTTATTTATTTTCAACTTTCATCTCACTTCGCAGTAACACAGATTTGATAATTCTAAAATCGTGTGATTAATTCTATATAAAAAAAGTTTTTTTTTTTATGAAAGCAATTAGAATCTTTATTGAAAGATTATTATGCTACATTAGTAGTGATACATACATTTTAACATGGAATAATAAGTTACAAATAAAGTTGAAAGTTTTATAAGTATGCGAAAATTATTTTATATATTTTTTTTGTTGGTGAATGTAACAATACAGTACTCGAGAGTGGTAATACATGTTTTAGTGTAGCAAGTTGTTTAACTAATTTTATCCGTTGCGAGTCAAAGAAGGAACATTGCCATTAGGATGATTAATGTGCAAGATCAACCGCGAGAGGGCAGCAGCACGAGCAATATCTGTCATGGCGGCTTATATTTATATAGATATATTATTATCATTTAGAATATATTTATGTATATGTTTAGTTGTCAATGTTTTCATTACAGAAGATTGCTTTCATTATAACCTTAAGACTAGGAGACTCCGAAAATTTTTTTAAATAAAAGATGAAGAGTAGTGTACCAAATTGTAAAAATAGTGTGAAATTAAAATGACCAAAAAATGTTACTGTGCGGAAAAAATGTTTAAGGCAATAAAAAAGTTACCGTTTACTCCGAAAACTAACGACGGTTTTTGCATCAATCATTGTGCTTCAGAGTAGTTTAAATAATTTTAAAAAAATTCTTTATAAATTTTTTGAAATTTAAATTTTACACTATTTTTACAATTTGGTACATTACGCTTTATCTTTTATTTAAAAAAATGTTCGGAGTTGCCAAGTCGTAAGGTTATAATGAAAGCAATCATAATAAAACAAGCATAATCAATAATAGAACGTACGAAACTTTTATAAAATATAATTAAGGTGTGTGGATCAGAACCCCACCAAGTACCTCTAAGATATTTAACAATGTTTAGAGCTTTAAAACATTTTCTTTCAACTTGTTCGATTTGATCTATAAAAGTTAGTTTATAATCAAATAATAAACCTAAAAAGCGTACGGTTTTACATGATTTTATAATCGTATTAACAATTTTGATTTCAGTTTCGCCTAGATTTATATTGCGCTTATTAAAGTGAACAAAAACTGTTTTAGTGGGAGAGAGATCTAGACCTAATTTGTACAAATTATCATAATTATTATAAACTATATTAACAGATTTTTTTAAAAGTCTTTTGCTAGAGGTAACTGAAGATCTCTTACAATAGAGAACTATATCGTCCGCAAATTGATAACACTTTTAGGGAGATTATTAACAATATTAGAAACATAAATAATATATAAGAGCGGGCTTATTACACCACCTTGTGGTACTCCTTTATACGTTTGTCTTGGCGGATTTTCTAAATCTTCTGTGTATATATACCTTTCAAATGTGATATGTTTGACAAACTTAATTAAATTTAAAGGACAGCCTAGTTCAGCTAGTTTTTCTAACAAGATTTGAATATCGACATTGTCAAAAGCATTGCTAACATCTAAAAAAACCGCCAACAAATCTTTCTTAGTGCTGAAAGCTTCTTCAATAATAAGAGTAAGATTCATTAGATTATCTGTGGTTGATTAATGTTATTACATTCAACCCACCACTCTAACTTGTTTTTTAACATTCCTTCGAACATCTTACAGAAACAAGAAGAGAGAGCTATAGGTCTTACGCCGTCACTATTAGGTTATCAATAAAGTGAAGATACGTTGTTTTCCATTGAAAAAGATAATCATCGGTTAAATACATTTCATTGTAAATGTCTATTAATATTAATTTATACTTAAGTGGTAACTTTTCAATAATAAAATAGTCAATACCGTCAATACCAGGAGAGGAGTGGGTATTGGTATTATCAAGAGCTGTAAGAAATTCAATTAGATTAAATTGCGAGTTTGAAAATTCATTGTCAGAGCAGCGTGGTAGCCAATCAGGATCAGTCATGACCCACAGGGGACAAAATTTATTAATAGCTAAATTTATCTTTCCATCTCTTTGATTACTTTCAGAAACATATGAGGGCTTAATTTTAACCCATTTCTTTTTAAGAATTTCACTTGTTGTCCAAACATATCCCTGACTAGTATGAAAATTGAGACTTTCAGCAAATGATCTAAAGCATTCTCTCTTTTTAGTATCATATAATTTTTTAACTGCGTAGTGACATTTTTTGTATTCGATGTAATCTGCAAGTTTTTTCGTGAATTGCCATTTTTTAAAGGCTGCTTTCCTAACTCTCTTGGCCTTATCACATTCAAAATCCTACCAAGGAACTGGATTATTATGTTTTTTATAATTAACATTTGTTTTTATCGGAGTGTTAGTTTTTATAGCGTTAGTTACAATATCAACAAAAACTTTATATTTATCACTGGGTTTGGAATTGTTATAATTTAACGATAGAAATTGCATGTAATTCACGTCAAGATTTTGGAACACTTCTTCTCAGTTCGTGCGTATAGATTTTAAGGAGAAAGACTTTTTATGATGGTTAAATTTTCTGCTGATTACATTGATGCGTATCGGAAAATGGTCTGAGCCTAAAATATCATCAATTACTTCTATATCGATTTTGTCGGAGATGTTAAGAGTCAGCTGTATACCGACACAGTTACCTGTTTTGCCGAATCTATTTAAAATTTATTTTTTATAAAAACTAATAGCTTCAGGCAGAAATAAAGAGATGGTTTCGATTCGTGTAATAGAAAACAATATTTTCTCTGATAAGAATAATTTAATTCCACCGCTTTATTTTCAAGAAAAGTTGGAATAACTTGATAATCCCATTATTTGACACTAATTTCTAATTTTTTAAGTTATTCCAACTTTTCTTAAAAACGAAGCAATAAAATTCATTCATACTAATCAAAGAAAATATTACATTTTATTAAACACATCGAAACCATCTCTTTATTTTTGCCTCTTGTTGCTAATATTGGGAAAAAAGTCAATTTTTTAATTAGAAAAGGACAGAGATACAGCGGACTCTTAATGAAGGAAAATATAATGTCAAGATTAGAAGAGTTTCAAGTATAGGCTTGAATATGAGTTTTAGTGTTACTATTATGTATAAACAAATTTGATTTATTATAGCTTTCTAACAATCTTTCTCCATTAACATCTGTCTTATCACAATTCCAGTGTTTGTGATGTGCGTTAAAATCGCCCATAAAAATCGAATTTTTAGAAAAATTATTTGAACAAAAATCACTTCCCACTGCAACTGTGATAAGGTTGAGCCAGGGGCTCTATAACATACAATAAGATCGATTGGTACTTTTAGCGAAGTAATCTTAACGCCAGCTAGTTCAACAGAGATATGAGAACTTATAATGTTATTGACTTCAGTAAAAGAAAATTTGTTACGAATTAATATAAGTATACCCCTTCCTCTCGAGTGTCTTCTATCCTTCCTGAATATTTTGAAGCCCGAAAATTGAAAGTTGTTGATATTATAAGAAAGCCACGATTCTACGCAGATAAAGATGTCCACTTCGGTGAGGATTTTTTGTAATTCTTCTTTTTTATTAACTATACTACGAGCA
Source organism: Anastatus disparis (assembly GCA_017163975.1). NCBI lineage: Eukaryota > Metazoa > Arthropoda > Insecta > Hymenoptera > Eupelmidae > Anastatus > Anastatus disparis. The sequence continues at coordinate 3,641,973 of JAFFSR010000301.1, read as the reverse complement.
TTCCAGAAAAAATTTTTTAAATCGCATTGTTGTAAATACATTTTATAAGTATACAAATTAATTTTTTTTTGTTATGTCCGAGCCCGTATCCGATTCACTACTTTGTGATATGAGTTTTTTCTTGATTTTGGTTAATCTTGCTTTTAAATTTCTATCAATGAGTACGTAAACAGAGCTTATCATTTCCATAAGTTTTTCAATTTCTTGCACATGTTCTAAGGCCAATCTATAAACATTTCATGAACCACAAGATGTTTCTAGGAATTTTTTGAAATTTTCAAAGTTCAAGACGTAGGTATTAGGATTGCTATCCATAACACTTTTGGCAGCTCCTAAAGGTTGACTCAAATCATAAGTTATATCCTTTACTTTCTGATTAGAAGTATTTTCAATTTTAGATTTCTTTTTCTTTGGTTTACGTGGAACTTTGAAATTTTCTTCGTTTTTATTGGGAGAGACAGGATCGCTTGCGACTGCCTCAACACTATTGATCATAACTGTATTATTGGGTGCGAAGTCTTGTATGATTGGAGTTGATTCAGATGATGCTGATGAAGGTGGAGGTCTTTTTAATGCCTTTGTAGTTGAAATATCGATTTCACCATTGTTTTTAGGAGCCTACGATTCTTCTATTGAAGGAAATAAGTTGTTATCTAAATTATTTGTTACACTGTTAGCTTGCGTATTATTTATAGGTGTTACTTCGTTAGAGGAATGCGGACACAGCTTTGTTTGTTTCCACAGGAAGCAATTCGTAGAATCTGTACTAAAAAAAATCCAGTAAGTAGTGTTGTCGAAGTTAATTTGAGTAGAATCAGGTAACAATTTTGCCTCTTCCTCTTTAATGTATACTTGTCTTCTGAAGGAATTAATATGAGAGCGATACGGTTTATGTAATCCTGCTCTAATCTCTTTGATTTGAGATAGAGGAGTTATGCCTTTTTTACACAATGTGTCCCATAAGACAGTATTTGGTATGATAGGGTAGACATTTGAAATAACGACTCTTTTATTTTTTTCTATATACGGTCTGATATTTAAAAGGTAACTTTTCACTTGAATTTTTTTATTCGATTACTGTTCAACTAATTCACTCTTATTTATAAAGATACAAACTCTTGCACCAGAAATTTTAAAGATATGAGTTATATTCGAGACACCTATAAGCAATTCTAGGGCATCGATATAGTCATCATTCGAGAGACCTTCAATTGATTCTATTACTATGGCTTGGTTATCTTTTGGTCTAAGACTGTCAGCATAAGATTGTGAACTTTGAGTTAACATACTTTGAGTGGGTTAAGACTGATTTTTAGTCATTGAGACTTCCCAAGCCTTTCAAACTGCAAAAGCAGTTTAAAAAGCCCAAAAATCCAGTTCTAGAACACAATACTTAGTAAACTTTAGTTAGACTGATTTAAACTTTCCACGAACATCGGTTAATTGACAAACGCACATAAACACGTCAGCTCGCTACCGATGCTCAGACGAGACCCAATGAACTAATTTTAATACAACTTGCGTAGTATCATTTTGCAAATTATTTTAAAATAATTTCAAGTTCAAAACTCAAGAAATTCATCTAAAAATCACATTTTTCATTATTTTTAATTACATTTTTTTTTTCCAAGAGATCGCCAAGGATGTCCACTCTGAAATTTTTCGGCTATATTCCCACACAGCATGAGATATTGCAGTAAAATTTTCACTAAAATATTGTGCTGAAATATTGTCACAAGATTGCAGCAATCTTGTCTTAACATTGCTAAGAGGTTTCATGAAACATTTCAGTGTGATATTGCTGCAAACTTGCTACAAGGTTACAGAAAATAATTCAAGCAATATTGCAAGGAACCTTTCATGAAAGGTTGCAGCGAGGTTTCAGCAAGGTTTTATAAAACATTTCATGAAATATTGCAAGAAACCTTTCATAAAAGGTTGCAGCGAGGTTTCTGCAAGATCTTAGAAACAATTCATGAAATATTGCAAGAAAACTTTCATGACATGTTTCAGCGAGGTTTCCAGCAAGATTTAGAAAACATTTCATAGAATATTGCAAGAAACCTTTCATGAAAGGTTGCAGCGAGGTTTCTGAAAGATTTTAGGAATATTTCATGAAATATTGCAAGAAACCTTTTATAAAAGGTTGCATAGAGGTTTCCAGCAAAATTTAGAAAACATTTTATAAAATATTGCAAGGAACCTTTCATGAAAGGTTGCAGCAAGGTTTCTGCAAGATTTTAGAAATATTTCATGAAATTTCGCAAGAAACCTTTCATGAAAGATTGCAGCGAGGTTTCTGTAAGATTTTAGAAATATTTCATGAAATTTCGCAAGAAAACTTTCACGAAAGGTTGCAGCGAGGTTTTCAGCACGATTTAGAAATTATTTCATGGAATATTGCAAGGAACCTTTCATGAAAGGTTGCAGCGAGGTTTCTGCAAGATTTTAGAAATATTTCATGAAATATTGCAAGAAAACTTTCAAGAAAGGTTGCAGCGAGGTTTCTGCAAGATTTTAGAAACATTTCATGAAATATTGGACGAAAACTTTCACGACATGTTTCAGCGAGGTTTTCAGCAAAATTTAGAAAACATTTCATGGAATATTGCAAGGAACCTTTCATGGAAGGTTGCAGCAAGTTTTCTGCAAGATTTTAGAAATATTTCATGAAATATTGCAAGAAACCTTTCATGAAAGGTTGCAGCGCGGTTTCTGTAAGACTTTAAAAACATTTCATGAAATATTGCAAGAAAACTTTTATTACATGTTTCAGCGGGATTTTCAGCAAGATTTAGACAACATTTTGATGGAATATTGCATCGAACTTTCTATGAAAGATTGTAGTGAGCTTTCTGCAAGATTTTAGAAACATTTTATAAAATATTGCAAGAAACCTTTCATGAAAGATTGCAGCGAGGTTCCTGCAAGATTTTAGAAACATTTTATGAAATATTGCAAGAAACCTTTCATGAAAGGTTTCAGTGAGGTTCCTAGCAAGATTTGGAGAACATTTTACGAAATATCGCAAGAGACCTTTGATGAAAGGTTGCAGCAAGGTTCGTGCAAGATTTTAGAAACATTTTACGAAATATTGCAAGATACCTTTTATGAAAGGTTTCAACGAGGTTTCCAGCAAAATTTGATGAATATATTTTATGAAATATTACGAGGTATCTTTTGTTAAAAGTTGCAGTAAGATTTCTGCAAGGTTTTTGACAAGATTTCTAAGATATTACAAAAAATATTGCTATGTACATTTCGCCAATGGTTATTACCGTATTTTTGGCAATCTTTATAAAATATTCCAGAAAAGCGTTTCACAAAAAGTATCAGCAAAGTTTCATGAATAATTTCAAAATGAAATTGCAGCAAACCTTTCATAAACAGTTTCAGTAATAATTCCGCAAGTTTTTATAAAAGATTCTAAGAGCAGTCCAGATTCGCTGTTCTTGCCTTGTATTTGGTTTCCTGTTATTTACTCAAGTATTTATTGCTGTAGTTGTATTGTAAACGGGAAGTTGAGCGCAATAAGTATGCTATTATTATAAATATTTATGCGTAGGGTAAAAAAATCCATCGAATTGTTATTGAAAAAAGTAAATAACACATAAATATTAGAAACAAAACCTTTTATTTCAATATTCTCTACTCTTCTCAAAAACGATGCTGAGGAATTTTTTCTTCTTGTGCACAAATATTGATAATAATACTATTGCGCTCAACTAGTAATTTACAGATACAATGGTTGATACTTAAGCAAATAAGAAAAACTTTATCATACAAGGATAGAAAATCCTGCCTACCATTAAATATTACTGCAGCAAGCTTTTGGCAAGATTTAAGAAATATTTTACAAAATATTGCAGGAAACCATACGGAAAGGTATGAGCATTGTTCACGGTAAAATTTGGGAAAAATTTCATGAAATATTACGAGAAACCTTTCATGAAAGATTGCTGCAAGGTTTCTTGAAATGTTGCAGCGAGGTTTTCATGAAAGGTTGCTGCGAGGTTTTTAGAAATATTTCAACCGGGTTCTAGCGCGGACATATAAATGTTGCTGCAATATCTCATAAAAGGTTGCTACGAGGTTTTCTGCAAGGTTACGGCGAGATTTTCTGAAAAATTGCTGTGTGGTTGCTTGTCATGTTTTTGCTATTTTTCCCGCAAGATTCCTGTGAGGTTTCTTGAAATGTTTCTGTTACATTTCCTGAAAGATTGCTGCGAGGTTTCCTGCAAGGTTGCGGTGAGGTGTTCTAAACGATTGCTGCAAGGTTTCTTGAAATGTTTCTGTTATATTTCCTGAAATATTGCTGTGAGGTTTTCATGAAAGGTTGCTGCGAGGTTTTCTGAAAGATTGCTGCGAGGTTTTTAGAAATATTTCAACCGGGTTCTAGCGCGGACATATAAATGTTGCTGCAATCTTTCATGAAAGGTTGCTGCGAAGTTTCGAAACTTTCATGAAACCTTGCAGCAACCTTGCAGCAATCTTTCATGCTGTGTGGGTTTATACATATATTACCTGCTTCGATGAGTTTTTTGGACATGGGATCATGGTTCGAAACCTTAAAAAGTGGTATTTCAATGTTTTAAATGACTTTAGCTCAGCGGATGGCTACATTAGCACTTATGAATTAATTTTTTCTCAAAATTTAGAATATTTTGAACAAAAAAGTTTCTCAGTAATATATTCTTGAAACGCAACCCAACTGAGTAATTTAAGCCTAAAATTAGTCAAAAATGTCAAAAATATGGTTTCAGCCCAACTTTGAAGCTTTGTAGCTCTGAAAATATGTACTAAAGCAATCTATAAAAATTCTAAGTAGTTCATAATATGGAAAAGAATTATTATACGAGTTTTAAGCGAAAAAAATTTTTCGTCCTTCGATTTGGCAGAGAATGGGCGATGTATATATATATATATATATGTGGGTGTGTGTGCATATATATATAAATATATAGGTAATAAAAGGTTTATAAATATATAGGTAATAAAAGGTTTATAAAAGCGAAATAAAAATAAAAGAAAGTTTTTTTTTATACATTCGTGATTATGCGGATGTAACACCCCCACCGTGAGAACAAAGCAATAAGATATTAATTGTTTTACTTTGCGATTTCCATCAATTTCAGCTCGATGTCTCAAATGGTTTTTCTTGATGGTGGTAAAAAGTCAGATCTGCTGATTCCTCTCCTTGGTGGATTTAATTATTCCATTGACCCGATGGCTGTTCCGTGCTCTGATGTTTTACCCTTCTCCGTACGTTTGGGCTTAGCCAGGCTTGTAAGTAAATGTGTTATCGAGCCGAAAATGGCACTCAAGAGTCTTGTCCTCCATCCGTACACTGCGTAAAGTGTGTATCCGCGAATCATCGTATCGAAGATTAGTTTGATTACTTGGCATATTAGTATGGTCATTAGTATCTCTGCCGGGGTTTGGCCGAATTTCTGAAATCCATTCCACATTTTATCAAGCGTGGATTCCATCATCGTTTCCATTTCTTCGGGCGTCAACAGGTTCAACTTTAAAGAGCGCGTTCTTGATTCTCTGTCGTTGAGCTGTCTGGCGATTGCTTCTAGCATTGCAGGTTTTTTGGCTGAAAAGATCGAATTCTCACGTAAATTTTTCAGGTCTTCTGTCGTATATATTCCTATTCTCTAAAACTTCCAAGACACTGGCATGCTTTTAGGTCAGCTGGACAAACGGTTCCAAAAATTGTAGTAGTTTTACCTCCGTTGCTGTAAAATGAATTTTCAACTATTTCTCGCTGATTTTGAAGATACTTGGTATGAGTGTGTTGCAATCTCTGGCTCTTCCTATTTATGCTAGCACTTTGCTGATAGGTTTGGCGAAGTAAGCTTCGTTATCACAAACTACTGGTACTTCGTAGCAGCATAAGTCCATTTTTCTTATTTTGTAGGACCGTGGTACACATACACATACACATTGAATAATATGAGCGATTTCTCCTGCTGCTATTGCTAAATAAACTTGTTTCTTCATTCAGGGCAAAAAAGTCTGGATTTGAAAAGACTAGAGGTAGAGCATTTACTATGATTTGCTTTTCAAATATACATCTGTGCAGAACTATGTCACGATATAGCGATCCCAGTTGTTTATCGAGATGTCTTCCGAGATTCATTATTTTTGCATTGAAATATGCAGTGAGGATGATGTCTGGTACCTCCAAGCTTTTTCAGGTTGTGAATGATTTGCCTCTTTTAGTTTCTAAGATGAATAATTTTGTTCAGTCCGTTTCGATCAATTTATATCCGCATTGCATCTTTTCTCCGGTTTTAGTTAGACGCAAATTTATTTTTCCAGTAGAATTACCAAAGAAGATAATGGGAGCATTCGAGTTGTTATCGACCATGCGTGTCCCTATACCTTCATATAGGATGGTGAACTCATCGAATTTACATGTGGATCCCATTACTAGAGTCCAGAAAATACGGCTTTCTTCCCCGTTAATGCATCTACCGCTGGTATAGCTGTATCGAGTTCTGGTGCTTAGGATCACCATGTTTTTTTCGTTGTCTATGGTGACCTCGTAGTACGTTGCTTTGATCTCTAGTTTTGCAGTTACGACTACTTTTTCGTATTCATATCCATTATCATTAAAAGTTGTACCCTTACAATATCCATTTGCGTCCAGCCTTCCAGCGACTGTGACAGTCCTACTATTAGTCACGTTTACCAACAGATTAATTTTATGCTCCACGTTTATTCTACATCAATAGGCTCGGACCTTAAAATATTGGGTATGTTGGAGTAGCTGTAAGTGGATTTCTTCTTCAGCAGGTTCTGCGTTGGATGATACACAGTCTCCGACGTCTGTGAGAGCTATAGTTGTTATGTTGGCGGTGGCAGATCCGTATTCATATGCCGTAAAAGTAACGGCAACTCGAATATAAGCGCATAAAAACAATATTAATTTGCAGTTCATCTTCCTATACCAGAGAAAATTAACCTAAAATTATAAACAGACTGATTTGTTTACGCTGGTACAGATATAACTATCGCATTGCGCAATCAATTAAAATTATAAGCATTTGTACAAAACATGAAGATAAATTTTATGAATGCGTGATTAAATGAAGTGAATTCACCAACTTTCATTAAATCTTTCTTATTCGTTACTGCATAAAAAAATATATGTATATGTCATAAAGCAAAGGAATCAAAGAGTAAAAATATGCTGGTTTATGCTAATGATTGTTGCGTATATTCACTTTAAGAAATTCTTACTCAAATGCAGAGCTCTTATCATTATTGATCGAACTTTCAGATCTTAGTCTCGTCAAGCGTAGTTTATTAGGATATACAATTTTAGTAGTGTTCTTGAAAAAAATTGTAATGTTTTTACTACTATCCAACATTTCGAGAATTTTATGTAGCCCGGTATACTGCGGTTGAAATTTACCCTTTCTAGATTCTATTAATAGCATTATATGATTATTAACTTTAAAATTACATGGATTTAACTTTCTATTATAATATTTTTTAGAACGTCTCTTTGCGTTATTCAGATTTTGTCTAGCTAGTTCGTGTATTTATAACAATTTTGATCTTAATCTAGCTAGATAGTCATAATAAGTATCTGTAGTATTTTCTCTCAATACCGCTCTTACTGATGGAATACAAGCTATCTCTCTGTATACGCATCCGTAGGAGAATGTCACACATTCACACCATTCATCTCATTGTCTTGTATTTGATACATAGTTCATTAGCCATTCCTTTAACGAATGATGCATTCGCTCAATAGATCCATTGGATTGAGAGTAAAATGCGGTAGCTGTACATGTATTAATTTTACACATTCTCGCGACGTTTTTTATTAATGAATTAATAAAATATTTACCTTGGTCTGTCAGAACTATTTTTGGAGACTCGTGGATGAAAGCAAATCGTTTCAGAAAAGCATCGGCGATTGCCGTTGATGTAATCGAATTAGTTGATGTAAATGGGCAGCTATACAAAATTTCGTTAATAAATCTTGCATCATTAAAATGTACATGTTCCCTTTCTAGTCTTATCCAATGGACCTACGATATCTAACGAAATTTTCTCGAAACTAGAACCCGGTGTGTCTGTCAACACCATAGGTCGTCTCACCTTATTTCTAACAAGTTTGTTTAGTTAAAAAATGCGGCAAGTGTCAATAAAATTTTGGATTCCCACTTTCATATTTGGCCAGAAATAATGTTGTCTAATTCGGTCATATGTCTTTGTTATACCTTTGTGACCGTTCATCGGCGATTCGTGAATTTCACGTATAATTTCTTCGCGTGGATCTACTTCTGGTACTTGTATCAGATTTTTACAAATTATTATTTTATTATGAGAATCTGAAAATATATCTTTCAACAGATCGACAATTTCACTCCACATGATGTCGTCTATCTGTTCAGTTTTTGAAATTCTCAAAGATACCAAAGATGTTTGACATACGTTTAGTAATAAAAATTAGCATTTTTGAAAATTTCTCTGTCTGTTTGTATATGCAAATTTTCTTTAATTGGTAAAGCTATCAGAATATTTTTGTCATTTTGAGTGACTTTTGCTCTTGCAAGGGCAATATCTTGCAGGGGCGAAAGTCTCTGTTCTTCTTGCAGAAAAAATGCTCCTGATTCGAGAGGTTGTTTTTTTGTGTTATAAAATAGGTCAAATTGTCCTTTCCCATGAGAAAATAATCTCTTTTTCCAATTATATTTCGTGATGGTCAAGGTCGATTCGACTCGTCTCGGCCTATCTCATATTTAACAGATAGAGGAGCTTCATTCGCCCTGGATGGATTTGAATGTGATTCGCCTCTAAGCGATTGATGATTCTCAGAAATATTTTATTTTCGCTAATAACATCGTCAGTTGTGTGAGCGTCTTCGGGTGGTTTATTTGCTATAGTTTCTAAAGATTCCTTAAGAGTGTCTAGCGCTCGTAACAGTTTGTCAGCTGGTAGTTGCTATATGTCTTGCTCGATTTTAGTCAATTTTACGCTTATTAGTAAAATAGGTCAAATTGTCCTTTCCCATGAGAAAATAATCTCTTTTTCCAATTATATTTCGTGATGGTCAAGGTCGATTCGACTCGTCTCGGCCTATCTCATATTTAACAGATAGAGGAGCTTCATTCGCCCTGGATGGATTTGAATGTGATTCGCCTCTAAGCGATTGATGATTCTCAGAAATATTTTATTTTCGCTAATAACATCGTCAGTTGTGTGAGCGTCTTCGGGTGGTTTATTTGCTATAGTTTCTAAAGATTCCTTAAGAGTGTCTAGCGCTCGTAACAGTTTGTCAGCTGGTAGTTGCTATATGTCTTGCTCGATTTTAGTCAATTTTACGCTTATTAGTATGCTGTCGAAGAATATCTTGTTGTCATAGTCAAAAGAATATATATATTTGTCTTCGTCTTATCCATCTTATAGACATTACTTTATTGTTTGGTTTGATGTACTGTTTGCTTTGGCACAAATAAAAACTGTCCTTGTTGTTTCTTACTGCAAGGAAGTCATTCTTTTTAAACAGTGTTTCAGTTGTGATTGACTCTATAGCGTTTACTTTATAGACCGGTTCTCTTTGGGTTTCCTCGGACGTTATCTCGACGATTTTTTCAGTTCCCAATTCGCGTACGTTTTGCACTTCGTTATCCGGAGGGTTATGGGATAGCGCGTCGGCCACGAAATTAATTTTTCCTGGAAGATATTTGATTGTAAAGTCAAATTTGTCTCTTAATTCAAAATACCATTTTTTAAATTTTGATATACAATCCTTTATTTTGTGCAGCCAAACGAATGGTTAGTGGTTAGTTATAAAGGTGAAATGTCAATCAATCAGACGATAGTCGAATTGATCACCGCAAAATCGCATTGCGAGTAATTCCTTTTCGATAGTGCTATAATTCATCTTGGTTTTTTTAAGCAATCAGCTCGCGTGAGCTACAGGTGAATCTGAATTTTTCTTCTTTTGAGATAGGACACTACCGACTGCGTAGTCTGAGGCGTCCGTTGTTACAAAGAATTTCTCTTTGAAGTTCGGATGTTGCCAAATTGGTTCATTAATTAGGCAGTTTTCGAACGTCTCAAAAACTATTTCCTGTTCATCTGACCAAGCCCTTTTCTTTTATTATCTGTCATCTATCGGGGCAAAAGAACGGAAAAATAACAAAAAAAATAAAAGTAAAGTGAGATTATTTGAAGAGAAAGAAGAACAATAAAAAAAGAGAGAAAAAATATGTGAGAGAAAAATTGTTCCAACACCCAATTATCTCTTTTCTCTTTCCAAGTCTTTTAACGCTGTAAAGCGATAAAAGAGAGCTAGCACCATATGCCATGAGGCTTAATAGATACAAGTCCAAAATTGAAAATCAACTTTCAGATATAGGATCAACTTGTTTCTCTTTGTACTTTCTTTAGGATGAGCCCTTTATGTTGTTGAGCAAAAAATTATTTACAAGTCTTATGCCGTGAGGCTCAAAAACTACAAACTGTTTATTTATAAACAAACAAATTTAGAATTAAAATATGTATTCTGTGTTCATCTGAGGCAGGTATTTCGTTCTGCATTTCCCTGCTATAAAGAACACTTTGAACAGCTTATTTAGTATGGAGAGAAAAAAAAAACAGTTTTTAGTAATGTTAAATTTTTTTCAGTATTTTTAGTTATTTCCCATCGTCGCTGTCAATATTTGTTATGTGCAGTCACTTTAATTAGTTTACTCGGACGCATTAATAGTGAGATATTTCCTCTTGTTGAATTCAAATGATTATTTTCTTCTTTTAATTGCGGGGTGCGGGAACTAAATTGCTTACCTTTTTTTGTGCTTTGGCTGCGTGATCAAAAGAAAAAGATTTTATTACTCCTTTTTTCTCTTTGAAGAGCGTAGTGCTCCTCCCTGGAAGCGCGCTGTTAATTGGATTAAGGTAATCGTTATAACACTTTCATTCACAAAGATTATGTTGATTTTTATAAATAATATTTATTTAAAATTGATGCACAAAAATATTATAAAGCAAGTTACGCAATCTTATAATGAAAACTTTGCTGACGCTTTGTCAATTTAAATTTTGTAAGAATAAATTTTATATTATTTTTAAGTAGTAAGTCACGCGAATTTATGATTAATAGTGAATAAACTTGTTGTTTTGAGTGCGCAATCGAATTCTTTTTACTTAATTTGGTAAATGTATTCAAGAAGTAAAAAAACGCGAGTTTACAAGTTTATTCTACTATTTTAATTTGTGTTTGCTTTAATCGCGAGTCAAGAGAGGTACTGTTCTCGAGAGGTCTAGCTGCAGAATAACTGACGAAAATTCTTTTTTTTGCAAGAAGGATACAAATCTAGAAAAAAAATGCAAGTTTGTCAAAATTTTAAAACAGTACCATTGGTCAGTCCGGCCGAGAGAAACTCTAAAATCTCACATTCAGTGACAGAAGATATGTTTTTATCGCACTTAAAAATGCTGAGTAGCATCCGTGCCTCGCGAACTTACTGCTTGTTCTCAAAACTACTAAGAAAAATTAAAATTATTTCTTGATACAGAATATTAACTAAAAGATTCATTTTCTTATTATCAATATATATGTTTAGAAATGTTATTTTATAAATTTTATTTTATATACTTTTTTAAGAAAATTTGTTTTTTTAGAATTATTACCAATAACTCATTTTTTTACCTATAAAACGACTATTATAGAAAAATGATACCAACGATTTTTTTTCTTAATAGGAAAGTTTATTTTTATCATTATTTCGAATAATTTCCCGTTAAAATTATTCAGATTGAATAAAAACTTGCAAAGATAATTCATAAACTTGATTTCTCACACGCATGTATCCATACATACATTTTAAGGAAGGCTTGTAATGACTCCATTTTGCGATAAAAATAATTTTTTGTGATAATATAACATATTTTCAAGGGTTACATTTTTCGCGATGTCGAAAATAGAAGGCACTTTCGTATAGCGGTCCTGCATAAAAACACGCAAATTTTACATTTAAGAAATACGTGTATTTTACACATGTTTCTTACAAGTCGTCCAGTTAGTGGAACAAAAAGACACATCGTTTTTGAAGGTATAAAATCTGACACGTCGTTTTTAACTTGAAAAAAGTGACACATCAATTTATATGAAAAAACGGGACAAATCGCTTTTTAAGTTAAAAAAAGGGACACGACGTTTTGAGTTCTAAAAAAGAGACACGTCTAAGAAATTTTTATCCGAAATTCTAATTTTATAATATTTTTAATAATTAATCATATAAATTATGTGCAAAGGCAATATAGCTACATTTTATAAATTTTTAATAAACAATATTGAAAATTAAATTTTAGAATTTTTAAATTTGGCATTTTGAGAATATCAAATTCATATTCTGTGATAAGAATATTTATATATATATGAATATTTTATTTCTACCCATTTTAAAAGGACATGGTTTTATTAATTATTCTAAATATTTATAAATCATACCACTCCCCTCTCCGCCCGTAAGTATTCACTGACACGCTGCTTTGGCTCTGTCTTTTTGTATTCTAATATTTTTTATTTCACTCTGCCAAGTGAATCTTTTTACAGAGAATCGTCCAGCTGGAGGTCCTCAAGGCTTGGCTTGACTTGCTTGCACTTGTGCATCTGCACCTCTCGCACCCTGGACGTTTTTCTGTCTTTGTGCATCGCTATATCCAGCATTGTCATTTTTGTTGTTATTTGTGCTGCTGTCGCTGATGGTTAAGGAATAACTGGAGCATTGCTGGTTGCTGTTTTGGCTGTGGGGTGAAGTGTTGAGTGGTGGTGCAGTTGGGGGTTGCAGTTGCATCTTCATGGTATGTGCATGTGTTACATTTAGGTTATGCATATGCTACATAACCTACAGTATTTTTGGCGCCAAATTGACTATCTCTTAGGCGAATCCATCAAGTGCGTCATTAGTAGCTCCATCTATGGGTTACCTTGTCCACTGTCTTCTCTACTCTATGGATAAGTGACGAATAATTACCATAGTTAAGGCGGATTTCCGCCTGGCTTTTTGATTTTATATATTTGACGCGCGAATTTTAAACAGCTTATTATGCTGCTTTTTCACTATATTCCTTATTTCTTTTATATTTATTTTTAAATGTGATATACTTGGGCGAAGAGTTTCACAGGTTAGTTTTTATCTTTATTTTTGTTTTGCTTTTATTATTATTTTTCTGACGCTGCTCTTGCTACTATCTTTTATTCCTTTATTATATCATAAATTCTGCTTCGTTCTTGGTCCTCTCACTTCTCTTGACATCTTAAGCAGTTAAAACCATGTTTCAAAATACCATCAAGAACTTCCGCACACAAGTTTTTCCGCTGATAATGTAAGAGGGTCGAAAAAATTAATGCAGTGTTTTACATGCCGGCAGTGCTGCCATGTAAAATGTATGAAGCGCGTGCCTCATGATAACGATGGTAATGCGAAATATAATTTTGAGAGATGTATAGCTGGCCGACCTATCGCTTCTCCCGCTGCCCCAGTCACTGGCACTGACGCTGGACCACGCAATGCGACTATGCGCGGAGCTTCTATAACCCGGCCTATTGTTGCTTCTACTTCATCACGAGGATGCTTACCTGTCGCACCGATTAAAAAAGCACAAGAACACTCTTTAATTAAGAAGAAGACCAATTCGCGCTGTTCTGGGGTGGTTGGAGGAGAGCATAGCATAAACATTAATTTGGTTAATGAAAAATTTAGAGGTGGTGCTGCATTGGTCACCCCGGATAGCAATATTAGTAAAGATAAAGATAGTGGTATAAAGCAGAGTAATGATGATGCTGATTCTTCCTCAGTGCAGGCAGCTGTGTCTGCCTTGGAGAACGCACTATCCTGCAGGCTCGAGCTGATTCAAAATGATCTTATCTTTTAGACCGCCGGGATTTTGAAAAAATGAAAAGTTGATTTTCTCTATAGAAAAGTGTTCTGAGACCTACTAGGTGGGACCCTATCAAGAGTGGATATGTGCGAGTTAGGGGTGCGCGCCATATGACGTGATCCCGGTGGTCTAGAGGTTGATCGACTTCTGGCTCTTGAGAGCCATATTATAAATACTGACAAGGGTCTGCAGAATATCGTGACTAAAATGGAGAGTCAAAATGAAATTATCAAGAATTTACATGTTGGGCAGACGCAGCTGCTAGAGGAGAATCGTTAACTCAGAGGAATGATAGGTATCTTAGAGAGGGAGTCGTTGTCTGCTCTAAATGGCATGCATGAAAATTTTTTCAAATCTCTCACTACTAATTTTAATAATATGCAGGCATTTTAGGTAATTAATTCAATGGAGTGGACAGCAACTTTTCTCAACTTATGACCGGGGTGGCTGAAGTAGTGCAGACCGTTAATGATCTCACGGCCCAGCACTGAATCAACACCAACACCAACACTACCACTGAAATGCCAGCAAATTCGAATATAACACAATCATTTAAACGCACAGATAGTAGCTCTCATAATACAAACACTGAAGCACCTGTTGATTCGAACGATGTACAAATAATAGAAATACATACAGATAGTAGCAGAGAGGCATCCTGCCATGCTGTGAAGAGGTGTGGTTCTGGGAATAGTGTCTTGGTGATGTCCAGCAGACTGGACTGCTCTACGGCTAATATCGGGCTAGAGGATTATGCTTGCGCTGTTCTGGGAACCATACTTCCGACTTTTAAACGTTAAAATATTTTATCTGTTACTGAAATCTCTAATCCTGAAAATAAAAATAAGGACAGAATGTCTGCAGGGCGTGAGATCGTTGGCGGTCCGAGTGTTGCATCTCATTATTGGTTAAACTTTCTAGAGATGACTTAGCGCACAAGGTGTTTATGACTAGGCGTAGATTAACGGGTTTTTCGCGGGAAAGCGGATCTGGATCCCTCCCTCCTTGGCAGTTTTTCTACTACCAAGCACCATTTTTAAATATATATAAATGAGTATCTATATATATAAAAGGATAAATATATTAAATTTAAAAATCTTAAAAAGTATGCTAAAGGAAAAGGTTTCAAGTTTGTTTGGCATAGAAGTGGTAAATTTATGACGAGAAGGGAAAGAGGGAAGAGAGTACACAGATTTGAAAGTGAACATGATTCAAATGAAATATTAGATAAATCTAAATGTAATGTACAGAAAAATGTTAACGTAACTGATATTGGGAAACACGATGAAGTTTAATAAATAATGGTTCTACTGATAATGATAAATTTAAACCTCAAAATAGTGGGATGAGTTTGAATCATGAATTAATTAAAAATCATGCAATATCCTTAAATAGAGCCTCTCCCCAATGACTGCGCTGGTCCTCTTCGGAGAGTCGAACAGGGAGGAGGGGTGAACTGCACGCGTGCTTCCTGAATGTGACCTCTTTGAGGACTCATGTTGGGCAAGTGCGTTAACTTTTAAGTGGTTATCATTCTTACGACATATTTGGAGTTACTGAGACCTGGCTGGGTCCGTCTGTATCGGATGACGTCATTCAGGTCAGGGGGTACAAAGTGTTTAGACAGGACAGAAACTTGCGTGGTGGAGGAGTTGTCTTATATATTAAGGATAATCAAAAACGTACTATTTTGGCAACTACGGAGACGCACTCTAGTAATAGGAGCGGTAAGCCGGAGGTACCTGAATATATTTTCTATTCTGTGCAAGTTGGCGGCTCCGAGCCTGTGCTAGTTTCTGTTATTAATCGTCCTCCTGCTGTTTCGTTTATTAGAAAATCAAACTTGTTAAATAATTTAAGAAATTTTTGTTCGGACTATTCTCATAAAATTATAATGGGGAACTCAAATGCCGATCTCCTTAAAGAGAGCAGTGATGCCAAGTTTCTTAGTAAGCTGTCGGCTGAGCTTTCGTTACAGTTGGTCCAGCATACTGCTACGCATTATACTCCGACGTTTTACACGTGGATTGATCTGATTTTTGAGAGACCTAGGACTATTATCTGGATCTCAAGGGGATTTGAATAGATTCACTCCGGATGAGCTTAATGCGCACTTTGCTGGGGTGTCAGTCTCGCCGCAAGAGGATATTGAGGAGCGATTGAGAATTCTTTTTCAATGCAATAAAAGTGGGTTTACCTTTAAACCAATTAGTTTTAATGATGTTGTTCTTGCAATTTCACACTTTTCCTCACAGGCTTGTGGTGAGAATGGCATTCCACAAAGCGTGATAGTTAAAGCTTTACCATTTATTGGTGAACATCTTGTGACTCTGATTAATTCCTCTTTTATACGGGGGGTCTTCCTTTGCCTTTGGAAGCAAGCACGTATTACACCATTGAAAAAGTGTGCTGCACCTAAGCAGCCAAATGATTTTAGGCCTATAGTCATCTTATGTTTTCTTTCAAAGGTTCTTGAGAAGATCGCCCATGACCAACTGCAGGAGTACATTACATCCGAAAAATTGCTCGATCCTATGCAGACGGGCTTCAGGAAAAACCATTCTACGTAGACTGCTGTACTTAAGCTTACAGACAATATAAGGGCAGGTCTAGACAGGAAACTTGTCATTTTACTACTACTTTTTAACTTTAGTAAGGCATTCGACACGATCTCTCCCTCCAAAATTCTTGGGAGATTTAGGTCGATGGGGTTCTCCAAGGTTGCACTCGGATGGATTAACTCCTATTTATCAGGTAGGGAACAAATGGTTTCCACGCATTTAAAGAATCAAATTGGCTAACAACCAATCTAGGAGTACCTCAGGGTTCGGTGCTGGGGCCTCTGTTGTTTTGCCTTTACATAATTGACGTACGTGACGCACTGGACTCTGGTTGCGTCGGGCATCTGTTGTATGCGGATGATCTTCAAATTTATACACAGGTCCCTTATGATGATGTGGATGAGGGGATTTGTATTTTACAGTCGGCGGCCAGGGCGGTGTCGGCGTGCGCTGCTGATATTTCTCTCACTTTGAATGCTAATAAAATGAAGGCAATCGTCTTTGGAAGTAATCGTTTTAATAAAAATTTTTATTCGGATGAGCCAAGGACGATTGACCTGGGGAGCGGTGTCAGTATTCCTTTCTCTCACACCGTTACGAGCCTTGGTGTTGTACTTAACTCTAAACTGTCGTGGGAACCGCACATTAATATGATGACTAAAAAGTTCAATAGAGTGATTAACAAATTAGTGCAAAAAACGCGTTTTTTTTGTTTTTTGCTAATGAAACGAAAACTATCTTACGAATTACTATGGTGTCAATGGGAAAGTTGTAGAAAATTGAATCATCAACAAAACAAGAGGTCAAACGATCTGATTGGTTTATTAGAACCAAAGAAAATTCGGAAATAACGGAAAATTTTTCATTTTTAAAAAAAATTTATAACTCTGTTGTTTATTAATATTAAGGGGATGTAAAACGGACACTACATCTGTACTCATGAGTTTGGCCTATCTTTTCATCATATTGCAAAACTTGAGAAAAAGAAATGCTTTAGTTTGTAGCATTTACCATGAAGATTATTCAGTTAAATTTTCAAATAAATTCATTCATTAGTTTTTCAGAATTTTGGGTTCCAATATTACATGTTAAAATTTTTAGATTTTGTACAAGAAATCTAAAATTCTGAGAAACTAATGAATGAATTCATTAAAAAATTTAACTGAATAATCTTCATGGCACATACTACAAACTAAAGCATTTATTTTCTTAAAATTTTGCAATAAAATAAAAAGATAGTAAATATTTATGAGTACAGGTGTAGTATCCATATTACATCTCCTTAAGAGCTGAAATTTAGCACAGGAGTGAATAATTATATCTTCTTTCAACATGGCAAAGTCAGATACTATCGGATAATTAGTTTCTGTGCAATTGCAATTTTTTTTTTTCGGTATTCCTCCCTTCTTTATATTACCGATTGAGAACGTCGTACATACATTTTTAAAAGGGTTTTGAAAACTAGAAACAATATACTATTGAACGTATATTCTAAATTTTCATTAAAATTGTGTAAAAAAGGTAAAATATGCACTCGAACATCGACGAAAATGGTCGAGCGTGCGGTACACAGCAAAAAGTGGAGATGGAGGAGAAACAATATATATATATATAGATATACCGGTGCGTGGCGTGAAACGTTCAATTTTTTAACTGGCTTGTTTTTGGTGATTAATGCACTTATATTAAAGTGTTTTATTTATTAATTAGGGTATTTTTAACCGACGAATCTGATTTCCTATTCAGATTTCACGAATAATGAAATCTAAAGGTATTTCACAGTTTCTCCTCCATTCCCACTTTTTGCTGTGTACCGCGCGCTTGACCGTTTGCGTTAAAGTTCGAGTGCATATTTTACCTTTTTTACACAATTTTAATGAAAATTTAGAATATACGTTCAATAGTATATTGTTTCTAGTTTTCAAAACCCTTTTAAAAATGTATGTACGACGTTCTCAATCGGTAATATAAAGAAGGGAGGAATACCGAAAAAAAAAAATTGCAATTGCACAGAAACTAATTATCCGATAGTATCTGACTTTGCCATGTTAAAAGTAGATATAATTATTCACTCCTGTGCTAAATTTCAGCTCTTAATATTAATAAATAACAGAGTTATAAATTTTAAAAAAGAATGAAAAATTTTCAGGTTTTTCCGGATTTTCTTCGGTTCTATTAACCCGATCAGATCGTTTGACCTCTCGTTTTGTTGATAATTCAATTCTCTACAACTATTTTTTGACATCATAATAATTCGTCAAATTGTTTTTGTTTTATTAAAAAACAAAAAAAACGCGTTTTATTGCACTAATTTGTTAATAACTAATTAATAAATCATAGTTGCTTGTCCAAAACATATAAGTAAACATCTACGGACTTCCTTTCAAATGATCGTATAGGTCGTTTTCAGTCACTAATTTTGGCAGAACAAAACCTTATTTTGACTGGCCTATCTGCGTAGACAACTCGCAACCACCTTGCTGTTCCCACATCTTGATTACTGCTCAGTGGTTTTGCTCCATGCTTCGCAGGAGTTACGAAGACGGCTACAGATAATGCAAAATTCATGTGTGAGATATGTATTAGGCGTGAGGATAAGTGATCAATCTCTCCCCATAGACATGCTTTGGATTGGCTACGTACTGATTCGAGAAGTCAGTATTTTATGGCTGTAGTTATGTACAAAATCGTATGTATGAATACTCCTGAATATCTAGTAGGTCTCTTTACTAGTTATATACCCAGAGCAACCACTAGGGATGAGATTAAAGATTTTGCGGTGCCCTTCATGCGCACTGAGATTGGGAGAAATTCCTTTCAAGTTTAAGGTGTGCATTTTTGGAACTCCCTACCTGCTGATATTAAAAATCTTCCATCAATCAGCAGGTTTAAAGCCGCTCTGGAGAGGTATTTACTCGACCTTGATCAAACAGTATTATTTTCGGACCATATCATATGTGTTAATTTATTATGTGATGTACCTTTTATAGATTTAAGTCATGATTGTATTTATTGGCGTGATTCTAGGATGTGTGTGACTTGTATATTACTGTACATTCAACCTTGTTCTGTGATTTTAGTTTACTGTATACTGCTGATATTTTGACTGCGCTTTTTACGTACGCTTGATTTTATGAAATTTTTTTGACTAATAAATGTGTGGGTTAGAATAAGAGTGGTATAAGTCACATACTTCTAATTCCTAGATTTTTAATGTTTAAGTTATCTTACTATTATATAAAAGGACAGCGTTTGTTTGAATGTTCTCAGTTATCTCAAAAACTACTGAACCGATCGTTTTCAAATTTTAAATTTAATTTCTCTATAATGTGACGAGTGTCATAGGCTATATAAATAATTACTTTTTTAATCAATAATTGCAATAAAATAATTATAGAACTAGATCTTAACGCGTAGGGAATAGGGACTACTTTTTTTCGGCGTTCTGCGGTCAACATGCTCTATCCTTGCTACTTTCCTTGATTGCCCAATAGGTGGCGACCGATTTTGTCTTTCTCTTTATTAAACTGGTACGGTAGAAATACTTATACACCTATAATATTCCGTAACTTCAACACAATAAATTTTTATTGCATATTCTCTAATCACAGAGTAACATTACCTCGGATTATTTAATGAAATATTTTCCTATTCCATTAGGCAGAATAAAAAATTAGACAATTTTTTTAACTTCAGAAAAAATTTTTTATCTTATTCAAGGAAATTTTTTATTTCTCAAATATTTATTGGCTCATACATGAGAATTTAACCCTTCATGGTTAATGAAATAATTTTAAAAATAACAAATAATTATGTATGATTTGCGATTTTTTCTAAAAAATTTTTTCCAAATATATCAACAAAAAATATAAGATATTTGCCCGCTTTCAAATCACGTTAATTTTATTCAAAATACAATTTCTCATAGATTTTTCAAGAAATTTGATGTTTACAAAACTTAACCATTTTTATACAAATAAATTTTTTTTTCATTTATTATCCTGTGATATTTTCAAACAAATATTTCAGCAAATTTTAGGAAAAAATACATTTTTTCAATATTATATTGAACAAAAATTTACATATTCAAGAAAAAAAATTCACTGAAATCCATTTTTCAAAAATTTTTTATTTTGATTTCATATTTTTGCCATTTTTCAATTAATAAGTGCTGAAGGTTGAATTGTCGTTTTTAGTTTATGTTTACTACAATTGACATAATTATGGAAGGAAAAAAAATTTTTTAATGTCATTATTTTTCAAAAATTTTTTATTCTCATTTCAGATTTTTGTCATTTTTAAATAAATAAGTGCTGAAGGTTAAATTGAAGGGCCGGATGCAATAATGAGGTATACGCTCGGAACGGCGGCGCAGGCTCGACTAAAGCAGCAAAATATGAAAAATTGAAAAATCGATTTTTAAAAAATACTGGCATGTAGAGAATGAAAAAACACAACTTTTATTTAAGCCAAGTTTTTTCACTAGATGTTTACTTTTAAAGAAAAAAATTAAAATGTGACTTTTACAAAAAGTAATTTTTAATGAGTTTTTAAAACATAAATCGCTCTATTCCAGCCAAATATGATCGGATCGTTCTGAAATTTTGTACACACACGGGGAATACTCTAGCGCTAGCAATAAGATCATAAAAAGTCATAAAATTAATAATTTATTTATAACAATTTAATTGGAAAGTGATAAAGAGCATTTATTGACATACATTAACTTCAGTGACAAAAAGTATCGAGGGAAGTTTAAGTCTCGAAGAACTTCCAGCGAGAGATTTGTTCTTTAATATGTAAATAAGTTTTTTGTAAAGTTTCAGATTTTTATATTGAAAATTGGCTGAAAGAGATTTTTGTAATTTAGGTGTAAAGTCGCGCGTGCCGTGGCACGTGCGGTAGTGCGTTAGATTTCATCACAGTGCGTCAGATTTCGCCACTGCACGCGCGATTTTATACCTAAATTACAAAAATTGCTCTCTTTCAGCCAATTTTTAATATAAAAGTCTGAAACTTTACAAAAAACTTCTTTACATATTAAAGAACAAATCTCTCGCTGGAAGTTCTTCGAGACTTAAACTTCCCTCGATACTTTTTGTCACTGAAGTTAATGTATGTCAATAAATGCTCTTTATCACTTTCCAATTAAATTTTTATAAATGAATTATTAATTTTATCACTTTTTATGATCTTATTGCTAGCGCTAGAGTATTCCCCGTGTGTGTACAAAATTTCAGAACGATCCGATGATATTTGGCTGGAATAGAGCGATTTATGTTTTAAAAACTCATTAAAAATTACTTTTTGTAAAAGTCACTTTTTAATTTTTTTCTTTAAAAGTAAATATCTAGTGAAAAAACTTTGCTTAAAAAAAGTTGTTTTTTTTCATTCTCTACATGCCAGTATTTTTTAAAAATCGATTTTTCAATTTTTCATATTTGGCTGCTTTAGTCGAGCCTGCGCCACCGTTCCGAGCGTATACCTCATTATTGCATCCGGCCCTTCAATTGTCATTTTTAGTTTATGTTCACTAAAATCGACATAATTATGGAAAAAAAAATTTTTTTTTAATGTAATTATTTTTCAAAAATTTTTTAATTGATTTCATTTTTGGTCATTCTTGAAGATAAAAATTAAATTATTTTGTACTTTTTTCATGTCACTTTAATTTTAATAACTTACGATTTTTTTATTAAAAATGACACTTTGTTCACTTCTCAATAGGTGGCGAGCTGATTTGCCGCTCACTCCACTAGATTAGCACGGTATAGATACTTATATCGCGAGGATAATGTGAACAGTTTATCGGCAATAAATTTTTATTGCACTTATTCCCTATCATTGTTGAACATTCATATTTATTAATGAATATCTCTTTCACCAATTTGATTTGTTAAAAAAATTTTCTATCGTCAATTTAAATATATTTTTTGACTTATTGGTACTAAATTATTTTAAATGAAAATTCATTCTATTATCACATGGTTCACAAACAGAAAATGTTGTGTATTCCGAAGTTTTGTAAGAGTACGATTTAATAAATAATAGTTTTTGAGATTCTATTTCTAAACCTACCGACTTCTGCCCAACTATTGCGCGGGCGCAGCCGAGACGGGGGATGCTCGTAAGTCAATAAAAAAATCAGAAAGAATTTTTTAAAAATTATAGTGCATTAGATTGATAGATGATAACGTTTTTTCTTATAGTTCATCCAAACGTGAAAGCTTTATTTCGATTTTTTTTATTATAATAAAAAATATTTCACCATTTGTGAAATATGCCATTTTCATTCTAATGAGAGTTTTAAAGTTGTTAGTGTTCATGGACTCATGCCATTATCATTTCTAATAATAAAAACAAAAGAATCCTATTGTTGATTTATAATCATATTTTTCATTTAAACAAATATTATTTCACAAATGTTCTTAATAATTAACATCAATAGATTAACTATATTAAAATAACACAATTTTACTATAACACAGTAATAACACAAAAACTTGATTCTATATCAGATTCATTAGAAATAAAGGTACTATGATTATTTTCACTAGTAGTAAGATTTAAAAAGAATTATAATGTACCAGAGTAGTTATAGGGGCACTATGGACCGTCAAAACAAACCCCCACTCCACCACCCCAAAGGTTACTGACCGGTGGGTCAATGACCTCTGAGAAGGTGAAGTAGGGGCTTGTTAGGCACGGTACCCGAACAACTGAATATTTAAAAATTTTAAATATTTTAATATGTAACATGATACTTTTTGATTATTAAAATTTATATTGAATCATAAAATATTAATTAAAAAGATTTCAATTTGCAACTAAATACTTTTAAATACTAAAATAATAAAAATTTTATATTGAATCGTGAAATATATAATTTGTAATATTACTGTGTGTATGGAGGTTGAGGAATTGGTAATGAACGAGGTAAATGAAATACTCACGTTTTAAAGTTTGTTACGTGGCAAATTCCCCGGACCTCCGAGTGAATCCCCGAAGCCACGAACTTACCTGGGTTCACAAAATTTATAATTATTTTCAATTGAGCGCCAGTGAACCCTGCTCAGCTAGCTGTGTAGAGCAACTGCAGAGGGGGTCAATACTTACTGGCCTACCTCGGGTTGTAGGCTGCTTCTATAACGATCAGAGTGGTTCAGAAAACTTCAATATAATTTATGATTTAAAAGAAAAATTAGGAAGTTAGAATTGACAATGTTTAACAAATAAAAATTAAAGTAAATTTTAAATTTACAAAAAAAACTAAACTATTGATATTAAATAACTCTAATGATAAAAAAAAAATGAATAATATAATTAATTTTCTTCAGCTTATAATTTTTACCCTGAAAAGAGGAAAAGGGAAAAATAAGCGGTTGACTCTCTATTTAAACTTTGATTTTAAACTTCTTATATTATTAATTAAGAAAACTTCATTATAGATTACAAAAAAAAAGAATCGCTGCTCTAATTGCTCTACTATAATTAGGCTGTGCGCGTGTGCGGAAAATCAAGAATTTATAATTCTACTACACGTGCAATCAATTTAATCACCTTTTAGGTTAACACCGTACAAAGAATAATTATCTGTAAATTAAATTACGCGTCGTTCGATTTCCTTACCGCGCAGTCGCACAACCTAACAAATTACAATTCACAATTCAATAAAATTTTAAAGAATTAATATTAATATCGCTCGCACTACTCCGTATCAAATAATTGAGAACTTTAGATTTTATTTAATAGCTAACGTATAACTATCTCGCTCGCACAATTTCGCAATGGCCGCCGCGTCACTATTTTTCAATAATATTCAGATTCACAATCAAAATTTAATAAAAACAGATTTAATTAACTTGAAATATTAAGACTTTCTCATTTAATTTACAACACAAAATGGCGTCGCGTCGCCGAATAAAGCGCCTTTACACGTGGCTTTCTCTTTTCTTATGATTTTCACTTAATTTTCGGTTTTTATATCTTTCTTTATATTTCCACTAACCCGCACTGATTTTAATTTTAATTTGTTCGCGGTCGCAATCAATAAAACACTATTATATTACTAACAACGCAAAATTATATCTTTTAAGGAGAATCGAGAAAGGTATCGAGGAAAACGAACAGAGTAAAAACTTACTATTTCTTACTTGCTAACCCGCTGGTAGAATTCCATTTACAGTTGCTTTTCTGCAGATTCTCTCTCGGTAGTCGAAAACGAAAAAACGAACGTGACGCTGGTCGAAGAAGAAGACAATGGCGTGGTCGAAAGAACGGAAACGATGTTGGTTCCAAGAGATGGTCGCACCCGGTCGTCGAGTCGTCGTCTCTGGAGATGTCTCACCGCAGCCTTCTTTCTTTCCCTTTATTTCTCCTTTTCTATAACCACGATCTCTTTTCTCTCGTTTCGACCTTCTTTCTCCTCTTAACTTCGTTGATTGTTCAAAAAAAAACTAATATGGCTTAACTCGCTGTAGTATATCCAACGGCTGCTAAATCAAGAGTCTTAGAAAAAAAAAACTCTGCACGTGTGTTCCCAATGCCGGCTCAGTCAAGAATTCTTTTTACGTGCGCTCTTGTTGACGGCTTATGCAAGAATCATTTTCTTTCAAGAAGAAGGAAATTACATTCCCCTTCGCTCTGTTGTCCATCTCTCTCGCACCTAGTCACTCTCCATTTTCCATCCTTCTTTCTCGTCGCGTCTTAGTTTCTACTTTGATCTCTTCAGTTATGAGTCGCTATCGACAGCCTAATCGACTCTTGGTCGCGGATCTTCTATCTCTATCACTCTAGTAAAATTTGTATTGTATTCGAAATTGCTATGTTGCTTCACGCAGTAGAAACATCGATTATCGAAGATTTCTACTCGTAGCTATTCCTCATTAGTCGATTCCGCATGTGTATGTACAGCTATATGTCGCGGCGTTGAAATATCTAAGCGTGCGTATATATCTATAGGTATATATACACATTATCTCTATATATCTGTACATATCTCCTCTCCTTTCTCGAACTCAGCGGTTCCATGTCTTGTACGTTTTATTCTATTCTGTATATATATCTAATGTACAGACTGCTCCTCTTGTGTGTTGAGCCTGAATGCGTTTGTGCTATCTATCCTTCTCGCTCCTATGTAAATAACTATTAATTACTTTATTTTTATTTTTGGTTTTTCTCTATAGTTTTCTCGACTCTCCTTTACATCTGTCAATTTCTTACGCTTGAGAAAAATCATTTTTAAAAAAAACGTTACAAGAATAAAACCTAAGATTTCTATATTTAAAAAAAATAAGTACGCTCGCTTGTTATAATTTCGCTTTTTATATTTAATCACTAATATATTTAAATTTTACTCCTTGTGATGTATTTTATACATCACAAGTTTAACAACATTTATTATTAATAATAAAACATTACAACGTAGCATTCATACAATTAACTAGTGTGTACATATGATAAATAATGAATTCGTGTATGATTATAAACAAATCTTCTTTTCCTAAAACTAGATTATTCTTTTTTAATAATTCGATGAGATCATTTACAAAATTATCATTAAAACTAGACATTGTGGTTTTTATATCGCTAGAAGTAAAGTATACATATTGAGATTCCTGACTTTTTTCTAATACATTTTTCATATATAATCTACAGATTTTGCAACAGTACATTTTGATAAATCTTTTAAACGTTCAAACGTGACACGTTTAAATAATAGTGACCGATTAAATCGACCATATTTTTTCGGCGGTCCACCACACTCCTCTCCTTCTGGTTGTGCGTCATTGGGTACCAATTCAAAAGCTCTCTCGTGAAAACTAATCATAAAACGGATAGTGTATCCTGGAATAGATAGCTGCTGATCCAGCATAGATTCCTCATTATAGCAAGTGAAAAAATCTTCAATTTTATCAAATTCCTGCTTTAACGCCTCCCAACAGTCTAGTGACAGAGGTAGACCTTGAAAATTGGCTCCACAGAAGCGTACCACGGGTGCAAACTCCTTTTTGCCTTCGCCACCTATATTCTCCAGGCCTACCTGGATAATTTTTCCAAAAGAGCTGTTCAGCCCGAGACCATTGGCAGAACCGGCTGCCAATAATTTTTCTTGCTATTTTGTTTTATTAAATATGCCAAGTCATTACCAAATGTCTGCTCCAGGCTTCTCTTTTGATCAGCCATCTTGGTTAGGTTTTCTTGCTTGTTACTGCTGTCACCGTCGATCACACACAACTGTGGCTAGACCAAGTGGATACCACTTCTTTTATACTGTAAAAATTGGTGAGGATATCGTAAAAAAGGTGACGTGCAACCAATCAGATACAGTCAAGTATCAAATTACGCATAGCAAGTTTTTTCTATAAAATTCTTTACTATAGCATCATTTTTTTGCAAATTCTGCGAGAAATTTTCCAAGAATTTTATGAAACCCAATCCGGTAGACATATAATACAGAAACATGATACAATAATGACCACAAACATTGGAATATTCGCTTTGTAAGCGTTTATTATTCCATCTAAATTTTTTACAATTTTGCTGAATACGTCGTAAATGTTGTTGAATTTGTGGCGGCTTACCAAGACTATCAAAGTACACACCTGTGCCATACTTATCAACGTATATGGCAACCCAGTGCGCACCACGCTGGTTATAATTTTGTGTATTAAGCACAAGCGCACAAGGTTTCACCCACATCAGAGGAATCCGATCCGCTGGATAAACGCCTACTGCGCGAAACTTGATCCTCATCAGATATCGAACAATCTCTTTTGAATTCATTGCAGAGAATTTTGAAAAATTCTTCCACAATAAGCGATTTTACTCTGGGGTTAAGTTTCAGTAGCCAATGTTTCAGATTAGCAGCGTTATTTAGAGCACACACGTAATTTGAATACGATGATTTTATGTAATGATGCATACACTGTACACTGCTGAAATTCAAATTTCTAAAAGCTGGACAATCTTGTTTTTCTAAATTTTCAATCTTACAGGTGGTGAGCTTGGAAAGTAGTTCAAGCTTTTCTTGACCTCGCACGAAAATTACACGACAATGCTTGCAAATATCTTCCAAATTTTTGTATAATTTTGTTATCGTTATATCACCTTCGTACCACTCCAGACCATGATGATTCAGTGTCACCCAATTGTTCTGTGTCAAAGCATTTTTGGGTAAGCGTCTTAAATTACAAGGAGGCGCCACAATCCAATGAGCGATGAAGTTTTTATAAATAGCAAGTACAGCCACCTCCTTTAGAATAAAACGGTTTTTGTTGTCCTTTAAAAACTGCTCGTCAATCACCACGTCCATACTGTTTACAATTAAAGTTGCTCGCCGACTGAGATGATAAAGATAGCTTTGCTCCAATTAAATAGCGAGAACTATATCCCCACCTCTACTACTTAACCGCTATAATCTACGACAACCTGTCTCGACGAGTCGATTTCGATCAAATTGTCGTATTCAGCATAAATTATACAATTTACAGCACCCTCTAGCGGGTCGTCGAATCTAACATCAATTCGTACATTACCATTTTTTATCAAATTCCAATGACTACCGTCAATCGCCGATAAATCAGGTGTCAAATCAAAAGCGAATAGGCAGTAACCGTTTGGATAGTCTTTACGGGTAATCGAGTTGCCTGAATTCATAAAGTGAATACCAGTGCCGAAAAAAAGTGTATGATAAGCATCAACGTACATTTTGCTTTTTTTGAAATCTGGCTGTAAGAGTTTCGATGGCACTTGCATTCCATCAACGTACAGACATAAAATAGTATATTACACACCAAGGGAGGTAAAGTACTGGCGAGTCCATAGCACATATAATTGCCACCTGGAGCCGAAGGCGAGGGTGGCAAATATGTGCTATGGGCTCGCCATTTTACCTCCCGTGGAGTGTATACTATTTTTCGCCATACCCGGGCCGAAACTATGACTTTTGTTTTTCGGCGCCGGGACGAAAGTCGTAGTTTCGGGCAGGGTATGGCGAAAAATTTATATTAAAATTCTTGAAATTAAACGGGTTAAGACTTTTATCTCCGTTCTAAGCTTTATTCTCAACAGAACCGAGTATAATTCTTTTTGGTAGTTGACCTAATATGACATTGTCGATTGTTTCCCCATGCACACCATTATGTAACGTAACAGCCTTAACTTCTACACGTGTCAGTGGGTATTTTGCAGTAGTCTGCGACAATAGTTTTTCGTGTGCTAGCACTAGTGAAGGATTTAATCTTACTCGACGCACAAAAAGCGTAGCCTCTGTAATATTTACTGTGAAAGCACCAGCGGGATCCATGAGACAGAAACCATCACGAGAACGCACGAGCCATACTCTAACTTCAACACCACCCAGTAATAATTTGTCTTGATTAAAAACATCACGATGTAAATGGCCGAGTAAATCAATCTTTCTGCCAACCATAAGCGCTTTACGCTGGCTGAGACCTGTATTACCACCTGTGGTATCGTCGATTTTTCCTGCTGTATCATCGTACCACAATCCACTCGTTAAATAAGACTTTTTTAGCTGTTGGGCCATAATTTAGTAATGTTTCCATGTAAGCTCTGTATGCATAAGCATTGTTTGGTGGTCAAACAGGTTTCTGATTGAATAGCACGTCGACTTAATTGAACAACGAATGCAAAAGATTATTTATTGGTCCAACGTTCGGATCTTTAGGTGGTTCAGCACTAGTGCATGTTACACTGACACTCACACTTAACATTGTGCGAGCCAAGTCTAGATACTCAGTGTTGCCAGGGATGGTAAATTCAATTGGTGATTGGTCGTTAAGTGAAGATATCGGTTTGTACTGAACCC
Source organism: Anastatus disparis (assembly GCA_017163975.1). Lineage (NCBI taxonomy): Eukaryota > Metazoa > Arthropoda > Insecta > Hymenoptera > Eupelmidae > Anastatus > Anastatus disparis. Next base: position 3,612,666 of record JAFFSR010000301.1, on the reverse strand, counting down.
AGTAAGAGCCTTCAATTGCAGTCTGTGTCGAAGGTAATTCAAAAAGTGATAATTCCGACTTGATCGACTGACAAGATTCTGTATGCAACAGCGCCATCTTGAAATTTTAATTTTCAAAAATATCTCTAGCTACACGTGCTTTCTTATTCTGCTTCTTCTTCTTTTTCGCAACTTTATCACTTTTCGAGCGTTTAGCCGCTGAGGTGTTTGTAGTGCCAGATGCACTCTACGACTGAGTTGATGATGCCTCGTTCTTCTTTTTATATTCTGATTCCTCCCCTTCTTTCGCGCTTGACTCACCCAAGAGCAATTTGTCCAGAACAACGTCAGCTTTTCTTTTGAGATTTTTACCACTCTCGCAAATGCGCTGTTTGGTCGCCTCTTTAACCGGTCTGCCACCTAGAGTGACATTATCTAGGATATTTTTACCCGCTCGGAGAGCCTCCTTACCGACCACTTTTACACCTTGTTTGATCTTCGGTATAGCTGCTCGGAAGAGACCTTTCGAAAAACTACCTACTCCTGCACCCGACTGGTGATAACCAAAGCAAGGTTTACCAACTGTAACACACTTACCCCCACCACCAATCATTTGGTTATTGAAAAAATCTTCAAACACAGGCATTTTATCGGATGCGCTTAAAGTGAAGCGTTACAGTCAGCGTACCGTAGTCGAATGGAATGGGAAATCCGTGTTCGTCTCTTATATCTATTTCTATCGACTGAAACGCTGAAGACAGCAGTGGTAGGTACATGGGTGGTGAAAAGTTTTTAATTTCAACACCTCCGTAAACGTAGTCACGCAAATGAAGCGAGACTATACGTAGTAAGCTCGTGCGCATGTCACCTGTTACATAAGGCTGGTTAATGTTGCTGTAAACCATGAACACGGTTGGTAACCCGTTCACAAGATTTGCTGGACGATTACCGGCAATGTAGTGTTCTTTATTACCTTTGCAAGAGAAAATTGGTACATTTTCCAAACCTGAAATTCTAAGTAATTTTTCCGATGGGGTAAACGTGTGCATATAAGTTGTACAATCTTCACCACATCGACATTTAATCTGTACATAGCCATCAGCGCGGATTTCAAAATATAAATGATTTTTCTCATTCTCGAGATTATTTATTTCTTCTAAGAGACTTTCAATGTCATGGTAAACACCAGGTTTAACGCGGGCAAACACCTCGGCCTTCTGTTGAGTCTCCTCCTCTGTTTCTCGCAAAACATTCGCCACGTCACGTTTGGATGTTTTAACAGAAATCACCCCCTCACGCTCTACCACTGATATATGCTGAAATGTGAGAGGTATTTGAATTTCCGTGAGTCCTACACACCAGTCGCCATGAGGATAAAAATTTTGTGATAATTGTATTGTAAAATGCGTCGCCACATTGTGTGGGAAGACAAACTTGCTGCTGTTGCTCGGTGAAACCATGTAAAATTCATCGTTCATTGTAAATTTTTTAAATCTTTAGCTTCTATCCAAGAATTGAATTTTTCTGGGTACCCCCTCCAACTGACCAAATATTGTTTTTTCGACCCCCTACCTTTGCTCTTCAAAACCTCATCAACCTCAAACGCTTCGCTATCTAAATCTTTGCGCACTCTGCTTAACTGTTCTCCGTAAAAATATCCGTCAATTTTTTCTCCATCAAGATCTGTCAAAATATAGACGGGTGGTTGTTGCCTTGTGTCGACTCTTATAATTTTAAACAGCTCCAGAGTCCAGCCACCCTCGTATGCTTTCCTGAAGGCTGTCTTGGCACGACTGACACGAACCAGATCGCCAACGCTGTATTTAGCTACTCGGAACGGCTGTTTTTCGCTGTAACGCAACGTCAAATTTTGACGTACCACGTGAGCATTATATAAGTTGACCTTGGAAGGGGGCATTTTTATGGCACTGTGCCACGACTCGTTGTAACACGTCACAATTTTTTGCAAAACATCTATATAACGTCTTGTGCGCAAATGAGTAAAGTATCGCCAGATACGACCTTTGAGAGTTCGAATAAAGCGTTCGGCAATGGCTGCCTTTATATCAGGGTCTCTGACAACTCGATCGGTAATATATTTCTTTTTTAGCACTTCTTGTACCTCTCGTTCGATAAACTCTTTACCTTTATCAGTCTGTAGATGAATAGGATGTCTATCATTACATCGTGATAAAATTTTGTCTAATGCTACAGCGACGCTTCGACTGGTTTTGTCAAGAAGAGGCTCTGCCCAGACAAACTTTGAAAGTGCATCAATGACAATGAGAATATAGCTGTACCCATCATTGTAGGTTTTAAGTGATCTAAAATTTGCCAAGTCAGCTTCCCACACTTCAAAGGGGCTAAAAACGTTGTAATGTCGACGAGGAAAACGATGTCTCACGAGTTTGTGTAAGGTATGTGCATCCTGACTCTCCAACCATTTGGCAATGGTATTGTTATCAAATTTTTTGGGTTTTGCGTGTTTCAGTAGATGAGCACCAGCGTACGCTGATGGTGCAGAAAGATTATAGTAATAATGCTCAAGATCGTCCGGCTTTTTCGCCTTCTTCTTCTTTTTCATTGCTGCTCCTCCTCGTCGCCCTCTTACAAACTAGCTTTTTCTTTCTCTTTTGCTGTCTTTTAAATGTATTTTTAATGCGTTTCAAAAATTTATCAAACGCAATTTTGCTGACCACGCACAAAACAGTAATACCAGCTGCAGTCTTTTCATTACCATCTGCAGTCTCCGAGAGCATGCGTGAAAATGCTCGTTCAGCCAGCAGTCTGTCGGCTTTTATATGATTCGTTATTTTTTTTTTGAATATGAAATATCGTGCTCTAGACAGGCATTGTCAAGAGGATTTTTTCCTCTCTGACCACGTCTGAGACGCTCTTCGAGATGCGTGCCAGGGCCGAGAAACTGGTAGCCTGGTAGATGCATTTTAAAGGGTACAACTGAAATCAATCGGTCTATAAAAATACCAGTTTTCTCCTCCTCCTCCTCCCCCTCCATCACTTCCTTCCATGCTTTTACATACGGTCCCATTTTAGCTGTTCGAGGCGACTCTTTTTTACAGGGGTTGATGGCGTAGTTGCCAACTCGCTACCAACCACTCTTACGGTACTTAAATCATTTTTCTTGCGTACTCCATGCCGATAAAACAGGTTTCACGATTAGCCGTAGTAAATATGCTGATTTTACCACCAATTTCCTTTTTACCTCCAAAATACCCGGCTTAGCGAGTTTTCGTAACAGTGGTGCGACTTTTCGCAATTGTTTCTTATAATACTTGCTGAGTGGAATATTTCCATGTAAAATGTTCAGAGCACACTCGCAAATGTACGTTATAAGTTTGGAATTTGCTTCGCGTAATATGGCCTTGAGTTGAGAAAGTCCGATTTTACACAAAACATGGAGCTGAGTCCAGTACTTTTCTGAAATTGGTCTGCTGCTACGACTACGTCTTACCGGCTCCATTACAATCGCACGACTGGTACATTATTCAAGCGAGCACCAGCTTTTATGGGTTTGCAACGAGGTACATAAACGTACTGATGTTTGTCGAACGGAAATATACAAGTCCGAAATCTCACGTTTTCAGGCGTACCCTGTTTCAGATCTATGAACAAATAGCAGTGTGGTTGTGCTGTGGCATCGAGATATGCCTCTTGCAAAAAACGAGGCTTCTTGGGGCAGACTTGGCGTGCCAGATGATTTATTTGCGCTCGATCGCGCGGATTTTTAAATACCACGATGTAATTAGAGTTTAAAGAAATTTCTCGCTGACCTTGATGAAAGAGATTTTGCGAGATAAAGATGACGCTCAAGTTATTGTGATGACTGCCTTTGGTAAAGAGATTTACTACAGCTCTGTTGGACGATTCTCTCATCAGATCGTCGAGAATCAAGAGTTTTGCTCGTGGATAATTGGCATAGTCTTCGCTCTTTGGTAAACTCTCGTGAAATTCGATACCCTCGGCCAACTCCTTGTAAATTGGCTGCCACTCGGTATAGTACAAGAGTATACGCTCGAATTTCGTATCACTCATGCGATCAATGTGATGCAAAAAATTCTTCACGAATACTGTTTTACCACACGAGATGGGTCCACAAATCATCAAAGTCCACGGATGCACCCACCTGCAAACGTCCATGTTACCGCTGCTGCTAAACTTTTATTACTAACCTCATCAAATCCTCGAACCACTCTACATATACGATCATTAAGAGTGATGAGCAAGAGTGGGGGGCGGCAGTGGCGGCGCGCGCATGTGCGAGCAGTATCGTGTTGGCGCTAGCCAATCGTTTAGCTGATTAGCCATATAGCTGGCTTACGCCAGCATTATTCCGCTCTTTAGCTATATGGCTGAAAGAGCCAAATAAGTATTAATCACCTACTTATAATTAATACCCTCACCCCATCACCACTACCACCACCATTTATAGTATAAAATTGAAAGCGTTGGTAAACGGTCAGTGCTGGTTAGTCTTGAAAAAGTGCTGCTATCGTGAGCAATAACCAAGAAATTGAAAAAGGTAATAAATTTTTATCAAAGAATTAATCAGTTTTAAATTTTTAATCCTCAACAATTTTATAGAAAAGAGAGTCTACAAAAAGTACAGTGAACGATGAATCAAACAAAACAAGTGCATTTCAAAGAGGGTAAGCCGGAAATTCATGTGATACGCGTGTGGGACTATGCAAGTCGTACTGCGCGACGTGGAGAGTGGGAGCAAGCGGCTCGTGATGAAGAAAGATTCAGAATGAGGGTGGAAAGGATGCGGATTATTCTGGAACCTGTGCTTTTGAAAAAAATTGATGACTACTTTGTTCAGGCCGTTGCCTTTGAATTCGCGCCTTCTCGAAGGTTCGATCTCGCGCCTCTAGCTGTGCGAACCCCGTAGCGCGTTCTTAATTACGAACACGTGGCTCGTAACTGCTCGCTTGAGCTTAACGTGCCTCGCGGGCTCAGTCAGATAGCCACGGATCCTCGAACGAGACACATCGCTTTGCTGAGCGCATTGTTACCTTGGCGACATTTGCAACTCGACCACGCGGTTTCTTTTACACGTCGAGTACAGTGATTCTAATCAAGAGAAGACACGTTATAAAATTAATTATTTATTGTTTTACATTTAATAAATTTCTAATCAAGACAAATTACGCGTATTAGTGACTTTTGTGCCTCTTCTTGCATTGTGACGCTATCAGTTTTATGTGCGCCAAAGTTCTTTAATTAAGGACATTTAAATACAGTCCACTCATTCTCGAACAATTTTCTGAAAGGCGTCAACATAAAATTTGGTCCTTCGAGCCGGATAATAGGTAAATCTATTCCGCAAGTGAACCCTGTGCAAAAAAAAGTGCAAAAAAAGTGAAAAGGTGGTAGTGTATAGTGCGGAAAAGGAAAACAGGCACTGTTCGGAACGGTTATCAAAAATAAATCAAAAGGTGAATTCTGTTATCATCGAATGTCTAAGTGACGTCACATCCGACATTTAAAGAGTGCGCATAGCCATAAAAGCCTGTCACGCGCCATTTTGTAGTGAGTCGCTGCGACGCTAGATATACATCGCGCATAAAACCGTTTCTGAAATTTATGATACAACGTAACGTGTTTAAGAAACTACATTTTTCTTAATTTTAAAATCTTGATTAGCAAAGCATACTGAAACACCAATCTACGTCTGTTTATGGTGTGATTATTCACTTTCTGCAGCGCGGAAATTTCAAGCAGACTTAAGTTGCCTTTAAATCTTAAAAACACGACTTATCGGCATTTAAGTTTTCCTAAATATTCTTGCATTTGCCTCTACGTAAACCATCATGCCGCCAAAGGTCGATCCAGAAATTAACAATGCGCTACTGGATCAAAAGCGACTGGGTGCTGTGATCATGGACACAGCTGCAGTTACACATGTCACCGAGGATCTACATTTCACGCTAGATGAAAACGAAACGAGGCTGGAATTATTGGAATCATATTGGACGGATTTTGCAGCTAAGGACATCATATTGTCCAGACTTGCTGAGCAGCTTTCAGAAAGAACGTATTTCACGTCGTCTTACTTCAGCAAAGTTCAATCTGCCTACTTCACTGCGAAATCCTGGTATAAGAGACAATGCCGCCTCCATAACGCGCCTCAAGCAAATAATGCCATTTCTGCTAACACACGTGATCTTCAGCCTGTACAACAAAACCAAGCTTTTTTGGAGAAGTTAAAACTGCCTCACTTCAATGGTATTCAATCTGAATGGGAGTCGTTTAAGGACAAATTCGCTTCCTTAGTGGTAGACGATGTAAGTATGGCTCCGATCATTAAATTCCAAAGACTTGTCAACTGTCTGCAGGGTGAAGCTTTGCAACTTGTCAAGGGAGTCAAGGCTACGGCCGAAAACTTCAGCACCACTTGGAAGTTGCTCTGTCGTCAATACGACAATCGACAATTGCGTTTTAACTGTCAAATAGACGCATTAGTTGCTTTACCAGACTCAAAGGATGAGTCTCTTCAGCATCTTAATTCTTTGCTCTCAACAATCGACCAAAGCATTAATGTTTTCTCTAATTTACAGAGGCCAGTTAACCATTGGGATGACATATTCATTTATTTCGCTGTCTCCAAACTACCTCATTCACTGAAACTGCTTTGGGCACAACAAGTTGGGAAGGATCATCCTGATGATTTTCCAACCTTTCCTGAATTCCGGAAATTTATTGAGCAGCGGATTCAAGCGCTTATAACGACTCAAGGTCCTTCAGAGAAGTCAAGGCCATTTAAAGCTCTCCATAAAAATCCTACTACTGGTTCTGAGTCGAATAAACCAAAGGATAATCCTCGACTCAAGAAATCACTACAGCGTTCCGCTCATGCAGCACTTGGCAAATCCAACAAGGACCTTTCCAATCGCAAATGTTCTTATTGCAATGAAGGTCATTTCCTTGGATTCTGCCCCAAATTCAGTCTGTATTGCGCAAGCATTGTCCTTGCGTAAAACACCCGACAACATCATGGTTAAGGGTGTTGGAGGCTCAACAACAGCGCATGCAAGGAGTCGTATCTCTCTTCTTCTTAAATCGGCTCATGACACTAATTTTACATTCAGTTTTTCAGCTCTGGTTCTCAAAAACGTCTCCAGCTTGGCATCACGACCAAAAGTACAGTTACCACCTTGGCCTGACCTTGATCAACTACAATTGGCCGATCCACACTTTGGAGAGAATGCAAGAATCGACTGTAATCTTGACACTGAGGTTTTTGCTGTCATCCTTCTGCCTGGACTTCAACGGGGCCCTCCAGGGCTCAACGTGACTGCAATCAACACCGTTTTTGGTTGGGTATTAAAAGGAGGTATACCAACACCTCCTTCTCAATCGAACGTCCACACCACAACGTCAATCCACTTGGCCGTACGGGAGTCACTAGAAAGCATTCTGAGTCGTTTTTGGGACATAGAAGAGGTGCCTACCTTACCCAGTCCAACACCTGAGGAGAACGAATGCTATCAGCATTTTCTTTCTACTCACCATCGTAATGCTGAAGGCCGCTTTGTAGTGCGATTGCCCTTCATTAGTCGTCCTACGATGGGAGATATGCGTGATACCGCTGAACAACAGCTGAAGCGATTGGAGAAACGTTTTGTTCGCCGTCCCGAACTTCAAAAGCCTTATTTGGATTTCATGACTGAATATGAGCAGCTTCAGCATATGGTGAGACTGTCATCAGATCAGGTAAAGTCTAACCAGTGCTGTTATTTACCTCATCACCTAGTTTTCAAAAGGGCTGATTCAATGTAACAGCAACGGTATCTCGCTTAATTCCTTTCTGCATGTAGGTCCAAAACTACAGTCAGACGTGCTGGCCATCATATTAAGATGGTCGTTCTTTCAATATGTTTTTACCTGCGACATTGTCAAGATGTTCCGACAGTTCCTTGTTCACCCAGATGATCAGGATTGGCAACGCGTTCTGTGGCATCGATCACCAGAGGAACCAATCGATACATTTTGCTTAACTACTGTCACTTATGGCACAGCCAGTGCCCCATTTCTATCAAACGCATGCATGCTACAACTAGCTGAAGATGAAAGGAATCGTTATCCAGAAGCATCCAGGGTTATACACCAAGGTCGATATGCGGATGATTTCTTTGCTGGTGCAAATTCGTTGGAAGATGCACTTATGGTTCAAAACCAGCTGGTCTCTGTCCTGGCCTCAGCGGGCTTATCTGCTGGAAAATGGGCATCTAACCGTCCTGAACTGATATCTGGAGTCGACTTAAGCTCTCGACCATCTGAAACGCTCTTCCAAGACCCGGGATCTACCTCAGTACTTGGCATCCATTGGTCTCCTTCTGCTGATGTTTTTTGGTTCAAGGTATCTAGTATCCAGTTTTCTTCAGTGTCACCACCAACCAAGCGATCTATAATGTCCGATATAGCTAAATTATTTGATCCTATTGGGTGGTTGACACCCATAGTAATCAGAGGGAAAATTTTACTGCAAGGTTTGTGGTTATTGAAATCCGATTGGGATGAACCTGTCCCTGCTCACCTGGCTGATTCTTGGCATGAATTTCGTGTGCGCTTAGTCGATTTAGAGGCCATTCAAATACCTCGTTGGGTTGGAGCCATCAGTTCTTCATCTTGGCAGCTTCATGCATTCTGTGATGCGTCTGAACGCGCATATGCTGCCTGTTTATATATGGTGTTTCCCCTTGCGACTTCGTCAGCTGTTAAGCTCCTTACAGCCAAGTCCAAGGTAGCACCTATCAAGACTATCAGTTTACCTAGGCTCGAGCTTAGTGGTGCATTGATTTTGGCACGCTTAGTGAGTTATACCATATCCAACATTGATCATAAACCTACCCACGTTTATTGTTGGAGTGATTCGCAAGTGGTCTTATCATGGCTTAACTCACACCCTTCCAGATGGAAGTCTTTCGTCGCTAACAGAGTGAGCGAAATTTCCTCATTGGTACCGCAAGCTTCTTGGCATCATGTTAGGTCTGCTGAAAACCCAGCTGATTTGGCTTCTCGTGGTGTTACCCCTGTTCAACTACTTGATTCTTCATTATGGTGGAAAGGACCGTCTTGGTTGTCACAGTCGTCTGAGAATTGGCCAATTCAGTCAACCAGTCATAATACTGACTTAGAAGCCCGTAAGGTTAACCAATCACAGTGTTTTGTAGCTTTAATCACTGATGACTTTGATCAATGGTTTCTTCGTTTTTCTTCACTGACCAAGTACATTAACATTTTAAGCTACATAGCTTGCTGGCTATTAAGAGTCAGGTTCAAAGGCAAAAGAGAACCTTCTCCATCACTGTCGGCCCAAGAAACCCAATATGGACGCCGATATTTACTTAAATTGGTACAGAGAGCGTCCTTCCCCAGGGAAATCCAATTGCTACTTCAAGGCAAGCCTCTTCAGTCTTCCAGCTCGCTCTTAAAACTGACTCCATTCTTGGATCAAGACGGCTTATTACGATTAGGTGGACGTCTGCAAAACTCATTTTTATCTGAGGATGAAATACATCCTATCATCTTACCCACTCGTCATTATGTGACTGAGCTGTTCATTACTCAAGCACACTTGATCACACTTCATGGTGGACCTTCACTGGTTTAGAGTCATCTCTTGCGCGAGTTTTAGATAATTCAAGGCCGTAATACTATCAGGAAGATCGTTCGTCGATGTATCATCTGTGCTAGGTACAAGGCTAGGACTATGGAGCAACTCATGGGACCTCTGCCTGCTGTACGAGTTAAACCTGCACGCCCATTCACTTATACAGGAGTTGACTTTGCCGGACCATTTGCCATGAGAGCATCGGCTGGACGAGGTCACAAGACATTCAAAGGTTATGTGGCTATATTTCTCTGCATGGTAATCAAAGCTGTGCATATAGAGATCGTCTCAGATCTTACTTCTGCAGCCTTTTTGATGGCTTTTCGTCGATTCTCTGCGAGAAGAGGTCTTCGTCGAGTCCTCTTTAGTGACAACGCCACTAATTTTCGTGGAGCCGCAACTGTGCTTTGCCAACTCTTTCAATCAGCTTCAGCTGTAAGTCAAGAGGTCGCTGTTGCTCTCGCTCAGGATAATGTTGAGTGGTCATTCATACCACCTCGTGCTCCCAATTTTGGAGGTCTTTGGGAGGCTAATGTAAAATCTTTCAAACGCCATCTTGTTCGAGTCATCGGTGATGCTAAACTCACGTTTGAGGAATTCTCTTCAGTTGCCACCATGATTGAAGCCTGCCTTAACTCCAGACCACTCAGTGCAATGAGTTTGGATTCAGAGGATCTGTTAGCCCTCACCCCAGGCCATTTCTTGATTGGTGCTCCACTCATCTCACAACCTGAACCATTCATCTTTAACAACGAAAACATTTCTCATTCTTCTAGATGGGCTCATTTAGTCACCATGCGCAACCATTTCTGGAAACGCTGGCACAAGGAGTTCCTAACTCAACTACAACAACGTTCGAAATGGCTATTTCCCCATAGATCACTTCAAGTGGGAGATCTGGTTTTATTCAAGGATCAACTGATTCCACCAACTAAATGGCCTCTAGCCAGAGTAACTAAGCTCTTCCCTGGACCGGATGGATTATGTAGAGTCATGGACTTACGAACGTCTTCATCTGAATTCAGACGACCAGTAAATCAGCTGATCTATCTTCCAGTTAATTCAAGAGCCACCGATTCTACTGTAATTTTAGATGCTGAAACGGTGGGCGGTACTTCATCAACGTAATCAACGACTGTAGTCGTCGTATCATCCTCACTCAAGACTCAAGATTCAATTACTTAACTTTATTGTATTAGACATGTATTTGTTCAATTTTCAATTATTGTAAAACCACTGTACTCGATTGTCTATCGCTAGTAACTATCATTCATTTTATTCATTAACTGAACCCCAGCCCTTAAGGTTGCTTGTCGGTAAATTTTCGCGTGATAGAATGTAGAATGGTAAATGGTGCCTTTCACCTTTAAAGTTAATCCAACAATGAAATTAGCTATCATTCGGGATAAATTACTAATCCATAGTTTGCCACAACGGATTCGTGGTGGGCGGTATGTTCGGGCCGTTGCCTTTGAATTCGCGCCTTCTCGAAGGTTCGATCTCGCGCCTCTAGCTGTGCGAACCCCGTAGCGCGTTCTTAATTACGAACACGTGGCTCGTAACTGCTCGCTTGAGCTTAACGTGCCTCGCGGGCTCAGTCAGATAGCCACGGATCCTCGAACGAGACATATCGCTTTGCTGAGCGCATTGTTACCTTGGCGGCTTTTGCAACTCGACCACGCGGTTTCTTTTACACGTCGAGTACAGTGATTCTAATCAAGAGAAGACACGTTATAAAATTAATTATTTATTGTTTTACATTTAATAAATTTCTAATCAAGACAAATTACGTGTATTAGTGACTTTTGTGCCTCTTCTTGCATTGTGACGCTATCAGTTTTATGTGCGCCAAAGTTCTTTAATTAATATAATTTAAATTTAATTAAGGACATTTAAATACAGTCCACTCATTCTCGAACAATTTTCTGAAAGGCGTCAACAACTTAATTAATAGAAAATAAATTTATTTTTTCGTTTTACATTTTTATAAAATATAAAGATTTATTTCATAATAGTTTGTGTTTTAATTCTCTCTCTTTATCCTGTATCATATATTCGCTTTAATGGTAATATATTTACAATAATTTATTTTTAATTAGACTTATAACCGTATGGATAGCTAATCTCATTATTCACGAATCTTCTCTTTGAGTACACAGGCTTGCATATTTTACATTCAGGCCGTGTTATAACATCGTGAAACCGTGTGCGTCTAATAGCGTCATAGTTTGCAAAAAGTGGCGGTATTTTACCAGTAATAAGATCTCGTATAGAATCAAAGTTTATTTTCTGACTCACCGACGAATTAAGTCTTATACCCTTGATTTTGCAAACACATCCTTCAACGCCATCTGGTGTCAAATATTTATATCCGTAAAATTTGGGTCCTCCACAGACGAATGATGTGATGCTTGTGCCAAGACCATAACAGGCCAATTCGACGGTCAAGTCACCCAAGAACGGCCCTGTTTTCGCATCGTACTCACCCACGCGACTTACATACACAATAGAGTCGGTATCGTAATACAATACGTTCACCCAGCGGTTGCAATTCTTTGTAGAGTTTAAACGCGCCAAGGCTGTGGTATAAGCGGCTACGACAACGTTACACAATGGTGATGGCTCAACAGCCGATTCTTTGTTATGCCAACTTACATAAATTGTCATCTCATTGATCGGTAAAATTAAGTCGACCTCGGTCTCGACACTACAGAGTAATTCAAACAATCTCTATGGATCATCTATCACTTCAGTCTCTAGCATATTCTCTCGTTGACCAAATTTACCCCACAATGAATTTAAACAGAGTTTTGCTACAGATCTCAGACCAGCGTTATATTTTATTCGAGTTTTGTCTAATTTAATGCCCTCTTGTTGCACAAATTCCTCTATATATCGAGCAATTGCGTTTTCATCACCGTCAGCACATTCCGAAGGGTAACCCGACGCGTAAGTTTTCTCAGCAAAAAATTTATCGATATAAGTTGGAAATAGACCACCCTGACCCGTGGCTTTGTTGTACTGAGTAATTTTATAAGACCATATTTCAAATATTTTTCTGATGATATAACCCATCTGAACAGCTTTTTTCAACTCGTCAGCAACCCACGTGCCGATAAAAACTCGATCATCAGGATTTTCATGGTCACAATCTGCGGTATACATTGATTCGGCACACGTTCGACACAGCGGAAACGAAAGCTTATTATACATTTTAACGGGTAGTACAGCATGATATATATTTCGCGGCGGCAATACTTCGCATTTAATAAGACCTTCAACGTGACTTATATTATTTGTTTGACCCACCAGAGAGCGACACTCATCTTCACCCACGTAAAGAGTAGGATGACCAATGGGATATCGACCGTATTTACAGATATATGGATATAATGAACACACGTCCACGTATTTTATTTTTTCACCCTCTTTTGCATCGTAAATTTTGACTGTATTACCCGTACGACCACCGAAAAATGCTTCTCGAGGATTCAACGGTTCATGCCAATTTCGTGTCTTATTATCGATATACGTCTTCATACTTTCGTTCTGTGAGTACTCATGATCGAAATCACATTCCCACTTTTCTATTAGTTGATAACCGTGGCTTCTCATCTTTTCGGATATTCGCGCGGTTCTCTCTAAACGTTCGTCCATATTTTCACCGTATACGAGGCGTGAGTCACGGTTCACTGTGTAACACCATACACAGCCATGCCAATAACACCCGACGAATTGTAAAACGATTTTCGTACCGTTTTCAAGTTCGCAGTATCCATTAGAGGGCCCTTGGGAAGTCTCTTTTCTCGAGCTCGGACAGTATACCGAATTTGATGATTCAGCACATTTTCCATCCAACACAGCCACCGCATCGCCTTCATAGACTGATTGTTTGCTTGTCTATAACCACCCTGAGGTATGATTCCTATAGTGTCTTTTTGTAAAAAATTTTTTCTATATACACGCATACAAGATGATGCGATGGTGGCGTACTCTACGAATGGATCTGTATTACCATATTCTATGAAGGTTTTGCGAAAGGCCAAACATGCTAATCGTAAAATTTTCACATCTTGTCTACAGTATTTTATAATTTCATTTTTAAAATTAAATATATAATTTTCATTTTTTTTTATTATACCACTGTATAAATTCTCGTCGCTCATCGACCTTTATTGAATCTGGAAAAAAAGACCACACAGGTGGCATTTCTCCAACGTAATTTTGATTCTCTAGTGTGTTAAACAAATGAGGAAACGTACCTTTCTCGATATTAGCAAGACCGTAAGCTTTTGGTAGTGCAGCTAAACTCATGTGTAAGTAATTTAAGCTGTCTATGAATTTAACGGTTAAAATTTCCATTATGATTATTTTTGACCCGTTTAAAATTACATCTGGCTATACAAATAATTTGCTTGAAACTTTTTCTTGTTGCTAAGGCCAAATCAACTAGCTGTTTTACAGGGTCGATTTCAAACACGTATTCGCGTATACCACATATTTCGGAAGAATTTGTTATATTTTCATCATTCAAACAATAATTATATACTTGTTGTACAACACACAAGTTTGGTACATGCAAACTTATTTTTTCACCATCAGCACCCGAGATAATTTCCGATTGTTGAGTCTCAAAATCATAAAATAAATAAAGTATATTCTTTTTATTGGTTGCAAATCCTTTTTTGCTGATAAAGGGTTACATGTAACAAAGGTGTTCTATCGGCATTTTACGATTACATATTTTGCAAAATATCGTATTACAATTATGTGGATCTTTATCGCACATTCGAACTGTTTTACTGCACAAACGAAAAATTTTTATGCTCTCGCATACCGACCGAAAATTATCGAAAGATTTTGAGATTTTATGATTTTCCAGACAAACATTACCGTAAAAATCTCTAGTGCATTGAATACATTTTATTTTTTCCTGATTTATATCGCAAGGGGGGCTCTGAAAACATTTACAACATTTTTGTGGACATTTATGATTTTTTTGATGACTAAACTTTTTATTACAAGGTATGCAGTAGCCACGGCTGCCAGCTGCTGCGAGTAAATTTAAAATTGGCTGTTCATGATTAGAAATTTCGTAATACATAATATTTAAGGTATGTCTAACTACATTACCAACATCGTGTACAAAACGCGCACCATCGTAAAGTGGTTTATAGCCTCGAGCAAAGTTTTGAAAAGAATAAACAACTATTCCAACGCCGAAAAGCGCATAATATTCTTGAAATAATTTTATTTCTTCGATACCACAATCTGTTTCGGGTATCGTAACTCTCGCAGCTTTGACAAGTTTCAACGCTTGTACTTTCTGATATTGTGCTGTGTGGTGTCTTATTCTATTCCACCTGTCATGGTGAATACCACTGCGCATCTGACCACGGATAGCATATACATGAGCAGCGACTAGCGAGCGTGGAAGGCAAAGATTGTCGGTATTTTGAATATTTAGAATGGATTTCTTGAAAACTGATTCGCTAGTGAGTGATACCCGACCGCGTCCCTCTGGTTTAGAAACAATGCTGACTTTCACGTTTAAAACATCATCGATTTCAAAATTGTCATTACTCTGTGCTACAGAAGCTAATAACTCGAGTAGATCTGTCGGTGGAAAATCACGAACCAGTCTAAAAGAAATCCATAAAGAACCGTGAACAAATGGGTCAGAGTTTATAGTTATACCGATATAATCTGAAGGTCGCGCATTTTCACACACATGACGATATAAATCATTTATTGCTGCCTCAAACCACGTATACACATTCGCACTAGGTGGTGGGGGCAATATTGACACTCTTAATTGTCTACCTTGTAACTTAAATTGTCGGTAATATCGCGATGATTCTTCATGAATCGTAATGTGGTTCTGAGTAGTAGTAGTACCATCTCCCTGTTGAAGATATTTGTCTACAATATGATATACCAAAATTACGTGAGAATGTATGATTTATAAATTTACGCTTAAGGAGATGTAAAACGGACACCACCCCTGTATTCATGAATTTGGCTTATTTCTTCATTATATTGCAAAATTTGAGGAAAAGAAATGCTTTAGCTTGTAGAATTTACCATAAAGATCATTCAGTTAAATTTTCAAATAAATTCATTCATTAGTTTTTAAAAATTTTAGTGTTCCAATATTTATATATGGTCAATGTTCCAATCGCTACTCACGAACCTATTACTAGCTACTCATTGTTAAAAATTTTTTGGTATCTAAATAACATTGAGCGGTTAGTAATAGGTTCGTGAGTAGCGATTGGGACATTGACCATATTAAAATTTTTAGATTTTGTACAAGAAATCTAAAATTCTAAGAAACTAATAAATGAATTTATTTTAAAATTTAATTGAATAATCTTTATGGTACATATTACAAACTAAAGCATTTGTTTTCTTAAAAATTTGCAATAAAATAAAAAGATAGTAAATATTTATGAGTATAGGTGTAGTGTCCATTTTACATCTCCTTAAATCAACCTGTATTCTCTTTGTACCTGATGATTCAGATGAAATCATCGTATTAAGTGTGTTCTGCTCATTATTATTGATCGCCATTGATGACTGTCTCTCATCATCACCCCACCAAGAGCAACCATGCATTGGTTCAAAAGGTGGTGGCGCTGCTGTATTATTATTTACCCCCTCCACCGCAAAGTTTGGGGTAGTTTCAGAGACATTTATGACTTCTCTTACCTCTTCGGGAGGTGGTAGTAGCACAAGGTCTCTCGAATCAGATACATCTTCTTCTTCGGTCAGAAGCCTTATCAACAGTTCATCCCCACTACTGTCCTCCATCATATTTTGCAGGTCTGTAAAATTTATGTAAAATCTGCTTAGTTGCACTATTTTTAACAAAAAAGTCTTTTCCCGCGAAATTCTGTGATCATAAACAAAAAGTTTATTAGTTATTGATTATTGATCCGAAACTGATATTTTCTTGCAAATCATGTTTTCAGATTTATTATTTTATTCACAACAAAAAAGTATTTTATAGCAAAATTCTACGATCGTAAAGAAAAAAGATACAAGCTTTACGGTAAAAGAAATTATGAATAACTTACCTTTAATAACATGGTGATGTAACATGAGAAGCCTGACTTATGACGCATCTTGCATCCCTCTGCTTTTAATACAACGACCAGCAATGTCAAGTATTTCATTATCGTTAAAAATACCTCGCTTAAACATATAAGCTAAGGTACGTAGTCCGCAAAGTCCTAAGATAAATTTAATTTTTTTCAATAATTCATTATTGGAGCAAATGTTTGGACTTTTGCGCCATGAATTATTGCAAAATAATTTTATTTGCGGCTCCCGAACTAATGCTATATTAACAATATTTATCAAGACTTTAAGTAAATTTTTTTTTACCATCTTGCTTCGTGTTGATCTTCTTCTCTGGAACGTTGAACTTTAACTGTTAATCAGACCTGTCAATCTTCGTGTATTTATAGTATGATTTAGACATGAATTTAAAAGTAGGGATGAGGGGTGACGAAGGGGTAGTATGTGAGCTACATTTAATATTTCAAGAATCATCTTAATTTGATATTTAAATCCGCCAACACATGTAAAATAATGTCAGTTTAGCGCGAATCGTGGACCGGTGAGCATGTAAGTATAAACCAGAATGCATATAATTCACCATCATTTCGCTTACGAGTAGGCGGGAATTTTTTCATGTAACGCGATCACACTTGGGCGTGTTCTATATCGTCCACCTAGCTAGTGTGTGTCTTAAGTAAAGAGGTGTTAATTGCCCAACCTACATAATCGTAGTGAAATAATTTGTATATATTCACATATATTCTGCATATAATTAATACCCATTTGCATATATGTATATATTTACATACATTTAGTATAAGTAGAATAACTACATAACATTTATTTAAATTATAATAATATATATATATATATATAGATATTGTAAAAGATATGAATGTTATGCTCTTCTACTTTCTGCTATCCTGATACTTTTTATTAATTTTTCGTAATAAGCTCTTGTTTTTTTAAATAAAAATTTGAATTTCAATGCATTTATCATTTGGATGTTATTTGCATATGGGTAACGCCTTGCACGTTATTTGCATATAAACATTGTGTAAGTAATGTACTTACTCATTACCCTGTATAGGGAGAGGGAGAGGGAGAGGGAGAGGGAGAGAGAGAGAGAGAGAGAGAGAGAGAGAGAGAGAGGCTTATATATACGCATATTTTTTATTTATTTTATAAAAATAAAATAGGGTAAAAAGAGAAAGAAAGAGAGAGAGAGAGACATTTCTCAATTGCTAAAATTTTAAGTTTTATAAAATAGCACCCGTACATACGTCTTGGGGAGAGAGATTTCTTACTTTGAAATTTTAAATTTATAATGTCAGCACCCTAACATACGTCTTTTTCATAAAATTGATTGCAAAAGAGTCAGATTAACAATCTTAGCGTGAAAATGGTATGTGATTTTTTATCAATTATGATTATTTTAACTTTATTTTAAAATATGCTTCTCAAAATACACTTATTAATATTTTCCTGCAAAAGAGTATCAAGTTGCTATTCGTAGTGTGGGAATAGTATGTAATATTTTTATTTTCGGTGGGGGGAGTTAGGCTATTAAGGGTGAAGATTCGGCTTCACTGTCAGTCTCCATCGAAACTCCGGGCAGAAAGGTTGTTCTACAATGTGAGTTTACGTCGGGATGTGCTTCCAACAGTGATCAGCTGGTATAAAATTTTTAAATTTCAAATATTGTGTATTTATTTGTGTGTATTTATTTGTGTGTGTGTGTGTGTGTGTGTGTGTGTGTGCGTGCGTGCGTGCGTGCGTGCGTGCGTGTGTGTGTGTGTGTGTGTGTGTGTGTGTGTGTGTGTGTGTGTGTGTGTGTGTGTGTGTGTGTGTGTGTGTGTGTGTGTGTGTGTGTGTGTGTGTGTGTGTGTGTGTGTGTGTGTGTGTGTGTGTGTGTGTGTGTGTGTGTGTGTGTGTGTGTGTGTGTGTGTGTGTGTGTGTGTGTGTGTGTGTGTGTGTGTGTGTGTGTGTGTGTGTGTGTGTGTGTGTGTGTGTGTGTGTGTGTGTGTGTGTGTGTGTGTGTGTGTGTGTGAGAGAGCCTGCATTTATTTCTTGGGGCACCAATGTTCCGTCCCAACAACCCCTACTTCGCCTTCTCAGAGGTCATTGACCTAGTGGTCAGTAACCTTTGAGGTGGTGGAGTGGGGGTTTGTTGTGACGGTCCATGGTGCCCCTATAACTACTTACCAGTAGAATGAATTATAATTTTCGGGATTCCTTCGTCTTTTTCTAGTTTTTTTAGCAACCTGGTATTTTTTTTAAACCATTATTTGCTTAATTACTTTGTGATTCTGAATCACTACTTGGAATATAATCAAAGTTATTATCCAACAACATAATTTATTCAAATATTTATGTCATTTGGAAATACTTTAAACGTACTGCTTTATATCAAATACAACGAGTAACTGTGACTGAACTGATCACTACTAACCGTACTATACATAGCATCTTATTTATAAATACAAACATGTTTTTCTTATCCAGGAATGCGGAATAGCATATTTATTTTATGTGTCCTTTATTGAAGGCTATGTAATAATGTATACGAAAACTCAAAATTTATTTAGAACAGATTCAAACAATTAATGTGATTTAACATTTAAATTCCATTAACGGCAGGCTGGAGTAGAACCTGATACCGACCGAGTAACAATTGAGTTGTTTGTTATTTACTCAAGTATTAATCGGTGTATCTTCAAATTTAAGGTTGAGCGCAATAGATATTATTATTATGAACATCTATGCACAAGAAAAAAAAATTCTACCGTTTTGTTTTTGATAAAAGTAAGTAACGCCAAAGTAAAAGTTTATGTTTATAATATTTTCGCGTTACTTACTTTTCTCAAAAACAAAGCGATGGATTTTTTTCTTCTTGTGCATAAATAATTGTAATAATAATATCTATTGCGCTTAACCTTCAATTTGCAGATACACCGATTAATACTTGAGTAAATAACAAAAATCTCAATTAGACAAGGACAGCGAATCCGGCCTGCTCTTAACCTTTAGATAGCCGGAATTGGAGGTAGCATATTGCCCATAGAAAACCGGTAAAGAAGGTATCTTACTTTACTGATTGATCATAGGGAAAGTGTCGATCAGGAGATGCGCCAATATATTAGCGTTGCGGTCGTCCAAAGGTCAAAATGTGACTTATGCCATTTCCATAATTAACCCTTTTACATTTCTGTTAAGTGCCATTCTTACAGTGCTCATAATATGAAAGAAAAAATACAAAAAGTGACACTTCATTCCCGAAAATAAGTTGTTTTAATGCTAAAAAAAACAAAATTGATCACTAAGTAAATTTTTTTGAAAATGTGACTTATGCCACTCTTATTCTCACCCACACAGATATTTGAGACTGATTTTTAATTATATTACTTATACTCTTTGCGTGTATTTATTCGTGTTCTATTTTCTATCTGTGATATCACTTTTATTTAATTTATTGACTTTCTATTACAGTATTATTATCTCTATTATGTTTTATGATTGTGATATCATACTGTACTATTTTAATTTTATATATGCAATGCTATTTCAAGTATTTTATGTTTTTTAACTTTATTTGTAATTTTATTGCATTACACGTTTTTTTTTTGTAAATATAATACAAAATAAAATAATATCTAATCTTATCTAAAAAACGTAACTTTTAATCTGCCGTCCAAAGTATAAAAGTGGTTAACTACATTGGAATCCCATTGGAGTTAAGGTTTTCTTACTTTGGACGGCAGTAATAAGGAGCGTTGCAATCACTTACTTTTTTAATATATATATATATATATATATATATATATATATATATATATATATGTATATATACATACTGTAACGGTATTCTACCGTGTTTGAATCTTGCGCGCTTAGATATTAAAATAGGATGAACGCTCGGTCATACATCTCGTCTAAGACGAGTAAAGAAGTGCGTATCTTGACAACCGGCACGCGAGAGAGAAGCTCGCCGGCCGTGAGGCGCTTCAGAGAGTTTCCGGCTACCGTTGCGTTAGCACGAAACCTAAGCCGCGCTGTGCTTATTAGAGAATTTCGTCAAATGGTCATATAATTCGGTAGACTAAGTTCGCATTTGATAGAGCGAGACATTGGCTTAATTAAAAGTCGTGAGTTTATACCGACTTGCGTATTATATTATATTTGCAAGTTGCCACTCTCAGAAATTCTTTCTGTAGAGTTTTGCTTAACCGCTTTTCGCGCGTCTTAGCGGTCAGCTATTAAGTGCCAGCAAATACGTTGATCGGCGTGTATAGGATTCCACCGATCTACGTCCAGGCAACCACGTTGGCAGAGCTCAGCGAAATTCAAGGATCTGGAAGAGACGTCTTCCACTGACCTAGTCTAGAGTATCTACGTATTGGTTACGTACAGGGGAGAAGCTACAGTAACGGGCGAGCGGCGTCTACGTGCACGTAAGTGCATTAGTGTAAGCTGGCCAGTGCGTTATTGTAAGTATAATTATACTGTGCGATATCCAAGTATCTCTTCCTCGAGAGATACTTGTTCAGGTATATTGTATCATCGGTTATATAACCGATCAGCGTCATAAGCGAGTATCATTTAGTTCGCGACGCGCCCTCCCTTTGCTCACTCTCTCATAGACGCGTACATTACTTTTCATATATTATACAGTTTTATTTTTGTTCAATTCATATTTTCTCTTTATATTTATATTTTTCTTATAATAAATTAATTTTGTTTTCTATTAAAACGTGCTTTCAATTAATTTAAATTGCCTGACTATATTAAACATAAAATATATATTTCCCGTTGCTTACTCCGACGCCTCCGCGGTCCTTGTGAGCAGTCATAGATTGATTAGTTATGTAATATCCTATATTTTAATATAACGTATTTTAGAACCTGCCTCACGAAGGAAAACTGCGCTACCGGCCACGCGTCTCTCGATCAGGTAAGAAAGAGAGAGAGAGAGAGAGAGAGAGAGACGCGCAGTGACGAGCTGATGGAAAAATACTCCGTCGCACATCAATCTAACATACTAACTAGCTTTGCCGGAATCTGTTGCTAGTTTATCGTATTCAATATAATTTTTAGTAGCTCCATATACTAGCAAAAATCAATAAGTTTAGTTATAGTTAAATTGAATTAAAAATCTAATTTCTTTTGTAACGTGTAGTAAATTACCGTTACAATATACATTTTGTTAATTAGTTGTACTATAAACATTTTTTTTAAATAAACGTTACAATAATTCTTTTTAGAATACAATCCATTGTATATTTTGTATAATTAAGAAATAAAGTTTATTTATTCTAACATATAAAACATTTTTACAACTCATCGTTATAACATTCCTTTTCTGCAAATTTTTCGCGCGATATAATATATATGCATCATAATTTTTAGAAATAAAAAATTTTTCAATTAAAAATAAAGCAAATGAACAAATGAATATTTGAGATCATACATTAATTAATGTGATGTATCAGAGTAAATGTTTCATTAACATTGCAGTTACTCATATTTTTTATCTGAATTAAAAAATTCATCGAAAAATCCAAATTTCATTAATTAGATATGCGTAAGTGAAAATGCATAATATAGAGACATTTTTGAGACTTTTAAATTGAAAATCAAAAATTTTTTAAACTTCTGTTGGCATTTTACATTCTCTTAAATAAAACATCTACGACATGTCACATTTTCGAAACTCAAAACGACGTGTCCCTTTTTCCAAATTAAAAACGATGTGTCTTTTTGTTTCGCTAACCGGACGAAGTGCAAAAAACACTTTTTTTTTCAATAGGGTTGGAACGGTTTTCTACGTATTTTTTCCGCAACCACGTTATTTTTTTACGTATTTGCGATGGTGTGTAGAGCTATCTCGAAGTATAAATGACGTAATTTTCCAAAATAAAGCGTCATTTTTTACGTATTCCTATTGAAAATAATCAATACAGATACGTAAAAATTCGTATTTGCGACGTTGTGCAGATCCATCTCGAAATACAAATTACGTTGTCTTGAAAAAATAACGTATTTTTCAGAAAATGACCTCTTTTTTAAAGATTAAATTTTTTCAAAAAACATAATTTTTTACATAATTATGATGAAATTTTTACGTCGTAAATGATAAGTAAAAAATAGTTTTTCTAAAAGAGAATCCAAAAAACGATGTAAACCTCATAGGTTCAACTCTTCGAATATCGAAGAGCTAAAATTTTGTAAGGGATCACGAAACTTAGAGAAACGCCACCTCGTGACTTACAGTCAAATTGATGATCGATTACGTCGATTTGATTTCAAGTCACCAGCTGACACTTTTTTAAGTTTTGTGATCTCTTGTGCAAATGTTGAAGACGCTGGTATACACTGAAAAAAATTAGGGATGTAGGTTATACTGAAATTGAGATCCTCAGAGTCTTTGTAACTCTGGGTAACGATTGTCACTTTTAAAGACACAGATGTTCACGTGCGCTTAGACGTTTTTTAGTCAACGTTGACGGACAATAAGTGTCTTAAAGTGAAGAGTAGACGTATTCTGAAATACTGGCTATTACAATATGAATCAAATGAAGTATGCGATGCTTTTTAATGGAATTATTATTAAATTATAGTTAACGATTAATTAATTAAAAATTTGTTATAATATTTAATTATATTATTTAAAATAGTTATTAATATTTGATTTTAATAATCACAAATACTTTGTATATTTCATACACTCTGAATATGAGAATCAAGAAAATTTCAAATCAAAGATTCAATGAAAAGGGGCAATCACTGATTACATTAATATTACACTTGATAACCAGAAATGTAAAAACAACTTTTCTTTCATTACGTTTCGGATCAGAAATTGCAATGAGATAGATAATAAAATTCAATGACTATGCAATGTTTCAATATTTTAAATAAATTTTTAATATTTTATTAACTATACTTGCAAATAATTCAACAAGTACAATATAAATTTTACAAACATTGGAAAATGTTTGGTTGCTATGCAAAACAAACGGTGCACAGAGAGCGTAAGTCAAATATCATCTGTCTCACGGACACTGAGTATCTTAAGTTCGTTCAATCAGAGTCTATAATTAAAAATGAACCTCGCTACTTTCAAAAATGCGTGGTTTCGATAACTAGTGTCCCTAATTTTTTTCAGTGTATAAAGTCAGAATATTCTAAGTCGAATCTTAGGAGCTCTTTGATCTTCATAGAATTAAAACTATAAGGTTGACCTCGCTCTTTGGATTTAAAAAAAAAAAAAAATTTCCACCCATTATTTACAAAGCAAAAATTTTATTATTAATTACTTAAAAAATGACATGTTTTTTGGGAAAATCAATTTTTAGAAAATGACGGCATTTTTTTAAAATGCATCATTTGTACTTTGTGATGGCTCTACATATCCTCGCAATTACATAAAGAAATTGACAATTAAATGATACTGCAACGCCAAAACCTCAGAGTAATTTCCATGAGGTGGCAAAATTTAGAACTCGTCTAACCAGGAGAGGCTACGAACTTCGGGTCACAGATCTGATTGAAACTTTAAGATGAGTTCCAGTAATATATAAATTGAAGAAAGCCCAAGTTTTAGGGTCTAACGATGAGTTTTTTTTCAAGATACAGCATACCACTCATTTTATCATTTTTTACAAATTTTAACTCGCTCTCATATCACAATCTTTCACTGTAGAACTAAAAACTCTTTGAGAGCACTTGATGTTTTTTTTATTATGTTTCTTATACCTAAAAATGAAGTAATTTATTAATAAAATAAAAATTATAATTTATTAAAGATTACTAAACCAATTAATTTGAAATATTGATTTATCAAGCAAAGTGAGTTCCTGACTTTGCTTGATTTACCTTGAAATACTTTTGTGGCTGCTGTTGCTGTTAATGTTGTTGTTGCTGCTGCTGATCAGGTAAATTACCTGCAAATAAACACAAAGATCAGTCCTTATAAAAATTAAATGTTTTAATAAGTTAACCTAAAACTGGTTAACAATACTTATCTGATGTTTTTTTTTTAGACCATAATTTTTCCAGCTGCCTCGTTCTTATTCTTGAATATTCTTTCTGCTTCTTCTGTTCTCCTTACAAGTCTAAAATATACTTTATTACCTGAGGACAACAGAAAGGCTACTTATCTCAATAGAAGTCGAGAACGCTCTGACTTACTTTGTGCGTCTCGCGTATCACATAGCTTACGCTTCTCGTCACTTACTTGCGCACCGCAGGTTGCGCGTAACGCTTACATATATGCTTACTTCTACATACATACTATGTCTGTGTGCAGACAGTACTCCCCCCTAAATAACCGTCTATGGTTATTTACATAAAAAATATATGCATGTTTTTACATAGTCAGTGGGTACTTATTTACATATAATCTCTTTTTACATACCTGCGACTGTTGATATTTTAATACTATTACATATTACATAATTACTCACGCAATTACTCTTTTACATGTATTTATCTTTATGCGATTACTCTCGCTTATACCATTTTACATTTGTATGTAGTTATGTATTTATTCTCAGACATGCAGTGATTCTATTCCTACATTCCTATATGCATTTACGCAATTATTCTCACACATGCTCATACTCAATACACATATAATCCAAATTATTAACATTTTTACACTAATAATCTAAATTATTCTCATTTTTACACTTTTATTACATATTTACATTTTTATGCCTTTGAAGGCTTTTATATACAACTCTTAAAAGTCCAATCTCGTTGTGTATTTTTGTGTTAATCTGTAGTCCGCTTTTTTTTGTGAGATCATGTGTTTCATTGCTCATACATAATTTTTTTTTTTTTTTTTTTTTGTTAATTATATAGAGGATATTGTCCACTACATAATTAACTTTTTTCACATGATGATATCAGATAGATTCTAGCTCGGTTCCCATTCGACACATTACATCAGGCTAGCCCATCTGACACACCATACCGAAATGTTTGACTACCGATCGATGGTCAGTCATTTTTGTGACCAACAATCAACCAATACCCAATGAAATCGGATTTTTTTAAGAGAAGCGCGATATTGTTAGCACATACACTAATTTTTCTTTTGAAAAAAAAGTCAGAGGTACCTGGCCAGGATTCGAACCCATGCCCACCGCGTTGAAGGCAAGACCTCTATCCGTTACGCCACCGCGCTCTCTTTTTGCTTATATATAATAGGCTTCTGGTTAATTCTTCCAGAAAAAAACATCTTGGCTCGGCTAACGGAACTCTTTGCGGTATGAATATCGGAGGAGAGCCCAATCAGCTTCACCTATATATAACATAAGAACAACATTATTAGTATAAACGCATTACAATATTTCCTAAAATTAATCACATTTTACTTTGAAGTGGGACACTGTTGTACAAAATCTAACCTTTTTTTACAATTAATTTCCCTACTTAACGTTACATCATCTATTTTTCTGTGTCTCAGAATGTTTGGTATAAATCTCTCTCTTTTTTTTATTATTTTTATTATTTTTCTCGCAACTTATCGTCTCGTGTTCTACCTTGTTACTGGTTTCTTTATTATTTGCTACGTTACCTGTCTCTTTACACGTATCCGTGATGTCTATTTGCTCTTTGTTGAGCTCGTCGTATTCGTTATTGCTTACTTCGTTAGAATTATACTCGGGTAATTCCTGTATTTGGTTACCTTTGTTCAATGCTCCAGTTATCTCATTATCTTCCCCATCTGTGGGTGGAGCCTCACTGTGGATCTGAGCTTCGGTTACTCTATTCGTTTGGTCACTACTCTGAGGTGCTACTTTCCTACCTAATTCGCTTCCTTGTGGTTCAATTTCATTCGCTAAGCAGTAGGCTGATTTTAATCTTTTCACACTCACGGTTACGTCTTTATTAATTTTCCTTATGACGTAATCACGGCCATTTTCGTGCCTAGAGATGACCTTATATGGTCCTGCATATGGTTGCACAAGAGGTGGTCTAACTGCTTTTATTTTCTGTAACACATAAGCACAATTCGCTAGATCTTTGAACACGAATGTTTTTCCTGACTGATTGTGTATTACAGGTACAGGTCTCACTTGCCTCATGTATTCTCTGAATTCTGCTAGAAATAGATCCTGTTCTCTTGCATCTAACTCTCTGAATCACCTGGTATAGTGAGCGTTGTTCCATAAAGAAATTCCGCTGGACTGGCCTCTGTATCTTTTCTTAAACGCGTTCTCAACCCTAATAAAACAGTCAGAAGGGTTCTGCTTTAAGATCACGGTGCCATCGCTTCACCATGCCGTTCGCGGCTGGATGGTATGCCGTAGTATGTACTCTCTTACATCCTATCAGTTGTAACAGCGCCTGAAACATGTATCATAGAAAGCGCGTGCGATGAAAGGAGCCGATGCGTCGTATACGGGCACCACCTCCGGCCACCTAGTATACCTGTCTATCATGGTCACAAGATATCTGTAACCTTCGCTAGGCGGCAACGGACCAACTAAGTCGACATGCACGTGGGCGAACCGTTCATCTGGTTCGCTAAATTTCATAGGTAAAAATTTGTTTTCCTTAGTTACTTTCGATCGTTGGCATTCCATGCATGCTTTGCACCAGGATGTTTTCTGTCTGTTCATATTAGGCCATACGTACTGCTTCCTTATCATCTTACTAGTTGACTTAGCAAATGGGTATGCTTTGCTATGAAAGAGTTCAAAGATGATTGCTCTCAGTGCCTCCGGTATATTAGGCCTGAGAGAGTCTTGTGCTATTTCGCAATAAAATGGCGTATTTTCTATTCCATACTGCAATTTTACTAGTTTTAATTGATGCTGCGGATTATTTATTATATCCTGCAGCTGTTGATCTTCCCTTTGCTGTCTAACTATTTCGTCTAACGAAAATATTGTCGAAAATCGGAAATCATCAACTCTTAACAATGCGTCTGCCACTACATTATCTTCACCTGGTAAATAGCAGATTTTCACGTTATACTCAGCAATATATATTAATTTTCTTGCTTGCAATGCTGTGCAGCTATCTAAACTCTTAGCTAACTCATATACCAATGATTCATGGTTTATGCATACCTTAAATTCTCTATCTTCCAAGTAGTAACCAAAATATTTGATGACCTCGTAAATCGCCATTAACTCTCGATCATATGTGCTGTAATTCGATTGTGCGGGGGTAAATTTTTTTGAAAAGAAAGCTAGCGGCTTCCACGTATTTCCTACTTTCTGTTCTAAAGCTGCGCCCATGGCAAAATTTGACGCATCTGTAACTAACCTAATCTCCGCATTCTTAGCTGGAAACGCAAGATACGCAATATTCGCTAATTCTTCTTTAGTTATCTTGAATGCTCGTTCTGTTTCTTCAGTCCATTCCACGGGTCTTTTGTCCTTCTTCTTAATATCTCTTATCATAGCTACCAGATATCTCTGTACTTCTGCGGCTCTTGGTAAGCTTTTTCTGTAAAAGTTTACCATTCCCAGAAATCGACGCATCTCGTCTTTAATCTGGGGCTTCTTAAAGACTTGTATCGCTTCGACTTAGATGGATCTGGTTTGAATCCATTTTTGTCGATTAAATGGCCCAAGAAGATAAGTTTATCGACTCCGAACTGACATTTATCTATGTTCAGTGGAATCTATGGAATTTCTCTAACCTCTCTAGGACGATCTTAAGATGTTCTTGGTGCTCCTCGTCTGATGAAGATGCAACCAAGATATCATCAACGAATGTGATCACAAAATCCAGGTCGCCCACGGCCTGGTTTATGTATCGCTGAAATGTCTGTGCAGGATTCCGAAATTCGAATGTCATCACTAGGAACTCATAAAGTCCGAATGGAGTCGTCACCGCTGTCTTTGGTACATCCTCTGGAAATATAGGGATCTGCAAAAATGCTTTCTCCAAGTCGAGTACGGGAAAAACAGTTTTTTCTTCTAGATTATAGGCAAAATCCTGGAGATTGGGAATCTGGTACCGTGACTGTGTTCAACTTCCTATAATCGCCACAGATCCTCCACTCACCATTTTTCTTGAAGACTATATGGATAGGTGTAACCCAAGGGCTTTTTGAAGGTTGGCATATACCTTATTTACACCATCTCTTAAATTCCTGCTTTGCTGCCTGCAGCTTATTAGGTGCCAATCTGCGCGGTTTCTGCGCTACCAGCGGTCCCAGTGTGGTGATATGGTGGTACACATCCATCTTTCTTTTAATCGTTGGCTTTTCAAGCCCAAGTACCGATGGAAATTCTTTTATTATATGCGCGTACCTATTCTTCGGGTCTATTAACGACACCTGCACGTACGTTACTTTCTTTGCAATGTCTGCGACCGATTTACCAGTTTTCGCATCCACCAGCTCCGGTTGGGTCAGATCTGGGAGCAAATGGTAGTGCTTGATGACGTCACCGCCTTGTATCGCGTATGGTACGTCTGCTACAATAAACGTCCATTTGATCTTATTTTTGAACCCGAAGTCTAATTCCCTGTATACTATACCATATGTATCTATTTGCGTATTATTCGCTGCGTACAATTTAACGCGCATTGCTTTTTTTACTATTTTTCTTTTTCGGAACTAATGATACTTCTGCACCCGTATCTACTAAAAATGTTTCGTTGACTACTTTATCTACGACGTGGAGGCGTATTCCTTCTGTATCCGACGAGGTTGCCCCCTCTACCCACCGGTTCGAGAGTTTAAATGTACTCTATCTTTATTCTTACTTCGCGTTCGACTTCCTTCTTTCCTAACACTATTACTTCTTGCTATCCCACGTATGGGTGATTTAGACCCTTGACTTTTTCCATCTGTGGTACGTGGAACGGACTCCTGTCTTTTCTCATAATTAATCCAATCGCATGGTTCTAAGCATCTATATGCGCTTTTTCCATATTTCGCGTGGTATACACAATAACGTTTGCTATTATTCTGATTATTAGTTCGCGAACGTTCTTTACTTCTGAATTCATTCTCTATTTTACCGAGCGTCTTCTTGATAACAGCTTCAATATGAGCTTCGATACCTACATTATCTGCATACGGTCGATCGTTTTCTTTCTTATCTTTCTTATTTTTACCACGGTTGCTTTGTTTCTTAGATTTATTTCTCCCACCAGATG
Source organism: Anastatus disparis (assembly GCA_017163975.1). Classification (NCBI taxonomy): domain Eukaryota; kingdom Metazoa; phylum Arthropoda; class Insecta; order Hymenoptera; family Eupelmidae; genus Anastatus; species Anastatus disparis. The sequence continues at coordinate 3,582,857 of JAFFSR010000301.1, read as the reverse complement.
CGATTTAATACCCGGTGGAAGATTATATTTCCATACCCTTAAGATAACCTCGTGTTCTATTTTACCATCTGCCACGTCGAGCAATTCTCTTGAATATTCCGACGGTTTTTCTCCGTGTGCCCGACATTTTCTGAATAATTTATTAAACCTTTCTTCTTGCGATTGTTCATACGTGTCTATGAGATATTTTTTCAACCCGTTATATCTAAATTCCGGTTTTAATGTTTTTACTAAATTCGATGTTTCACGAATTATGTCATTATCTAAATTGTTCATAAGTAACACGAACGCCACGCTCTCGTCCGTAACATTTTGCAATTGAGCCTGCGTTTTGAATAAATCAAACCACGTTTCCAGGTTGTGTTACCAAAAGGGAAAATTATTTTGCCGGGTTTGCACGAGGTTACTAGGTACCATTATGTTACCGTGTTGTTCACCTAACCTAAAATTATTTGGTGCATCATCAATATTAACTTTATTTGCGTGTGTCGGTATTTACTCGTTATGCACGTCATGTGTCTCTAACTTCTCTCCCGATTTATCTCGGTTTAATTCGAGCATCTCTATTCTCTTTATTAAAACTCCTAAGTTAGTTTCGTAATCTTTTTTCATTACTAAGATCTGTTTTTTATAATAATCTTCTACTCTTTGCGTACCGCCCGCTCCTAATATACTACTACTACTCATCGTCTCTTGATCCACAAGAATTCTATTATTATCAACTTGTTCTTTGAATGCACCACGTTCTCTATCATTTGGCGTGCTATTCCATATATTTGCTGCGGTTTCGTCCATCCCGCCATTTAATACTACATTCGCTGGCGTTTTCGCGTTAGCCATTTTGTAATTCAAGGTTCCGTACAACGCAAAGTAATCAAGCTACAAATCTTAACCGACCCTGATCGATATTAATCAGTCTTATGTTGACTAGATTATATAAGCAAATTAAATACAACACAAAATAAATGAATAAGTTAACACGACAGTAAAATAAATAAATAAATAATTTACGTTACACGAACAATCAAATAAATAATCACGAAGGTACAAACATTTAAATAAATAAATACTTTACGTTACACGAACAATCAAATAAATAATCACGAAGGTACAAATATTTCAATAAATAAATAAATTATCGTTTAAAATTACCGTTCAAGGTCGATCGTTATAGGTGTATAGGGCCTACACGAAATAAAATAACACATAAAATAAGTTAACAATTATTTACAATTTAGAATTTAAAACTACCGTTTATTCGTCCCGTGTGCGCGGACATGTGATATTTACAATGTTTAACTATACTCGCGTCTTACCGGCATGTACGACCTCTGCATGACCATTCGAGAACATTAAAGAGATACACAAATGTGATGGTTAGATGTATCCCTCAAAGGGTGTCGGCCCACAACATGCCAGCAACGATATATTCGAATCCTTTGTTCTTATACATAACACGACTTTATATATTTCCACGCGCATGCAAAACTTAACCTCGAATCACCTCTATTTAACTTTAATTTAACCGTCACGTCTCGAATTTTCTACGCATTCCCTTCTAACCGTTTTACTATATCCGCACAATCGAACCATTTTTTCTTATTACATTTTTTTTTCTATTAAAAATCTTATTTTTTTTCGATTTTTACATTCATATGTATTGCACAGATTTTCTTCTTTTTTATATATATAACTTCCCCTTTTTTCTATTAAGGAAGAGAGAGAGAGATTTCCTATACTTCCCCCAGTCTGCACGTGTTACTTATCGCATGAGAAAAAAAAAAGTTTTTATATTAGGCATATGACTGCCGGGAGCCGGTGCAGCCACGACTCGTGGGCAAGGAGATGAACGAATTTGATAGTTTATACCATGTACCGAGTCCACACCGACACCAACAATCCCCTTAAGAATATTGAAAAAAAATCTACTTCTTCACGTGCAGCTGGAGCGAGCCAGTCTCCCACTTACTGCAGATATTTATTTTTGTTAGTTAGTACATACATATATATTTTTCGCACGGACAATTCACTTTATTTTAGTTATATATGTAAAAATAAAAAATTTTTTGATGTAATTTTCAAAGTAAATTTCTGTTAATTATAATTAAATATATGTTATAAAAATTATACTTTTAATCTGAGACAAGTAACTAAAACTCACACGCGGTAAATATATTTCTAACCTTATGTGTGTTTCCGTTAAGAAAATGGCAGCTTTTGCTCGGTGATCCTCGCTGGCCAAAGGCCTTTGCTAAGGCGGCCTGCTCGCTGCTGCGTTGTTCTGTCTCCCCTAACAGTCGCCGGAGTCACCAGTGTAAGCTTCTCGTCCTCGTAGAAGGCTTAGCTTGCTCGTAATTGGTCCAAAAGGAACAGGTTGCTGGATAGCTAGACATAGAAAAAAACTTCTGTTATTACAAGTCTAAAATATACTTTATTACCTCAGGACGACAGAAAGGCTACTTATCTCAATAGAAGTCGAGAACGCTCTGACTTACTTTGTGCGTCTTGCGTATCACATAGCTTGCGCTTCTCGTCACTTACTTGCTCACCGCAGGTTGCGCGTAACGCTCACATATGTGCTTACTTCTACATACATACTATGTCTGTATGCCCACAGATGTACACGACCTCAATTCAAACAAAATGGTGCCAATATTTGAATCACTTCAAATTTATCACAAAATTTATACTTCTTAAGGGGGATCCTCATACCGACTAGAGTTCTACCTTATCTACATTTAAATTATACATTTTGATAAAAATGTAACTGTTCATGGCTACAATTTATGATAGAGGCACATTCTGAACATTCTAAAGAATTCATTGCAGTAATGGAAGACAATGTAAGGGTAATAATAAAGACGAAAACTGCATAATACGATTAGCCATCTAATCTAGTCATAGATAATCGTATTATGCAGTTTTCGTCTTTATTATTACCCTTACATTGTCTTCCATCACTGCAATGAATTCTTTATAATGTTAAGAATGTACCTCTACCATAAATTGTAGCCATGAACAGTTACATTTTTATTAAAATGTATAATTCAAATGTAGATAAGGTAGAACTCTAGGTCGATATGAGGATCCCCCTTAAAAAGTTTTCTAACTATTTAAAATGATAAATAATCTCTAATTTTTTTAAATTCACTTAAAAAAATATTATTTTTTATATTTTTATTAAAATCATTGGAATAATAATTTATAATGAAAAAAACTGGTGTGGCAGTTTTTGGGACTGGCCGACAGAAGTGAAACTTCTTTACGAAATTATAGAACTCATAAATGTCTATTTAAGTTCTATCACTATTTTATTTAATTTGAAAATAATTCTAAAACTAAATAATTATAAAATTAAATAAAACTAAATTAAAATAGTTTAGTTTATTTGAGGAACTGATTTTTTTTAATTTTTAATGAGAAGGTGTATAAAATTTTTGTTAATAATATTTATTTTACAAAAATACAATAAATATTTTAATTTTCATCGCAATTATAAAAACTATTATCATTATAGCAAGAGTAATGTTTGAAATAATTGGCTTGTGATAGCTAAAATAAGAAACGTTTGCTTACCCGTGCATGTTTAAAAAATGTAGACAAAAGAGGGGTTTACCATAAAACATTATAGAGAAAGAAAGAAAAAAAGAAAACGCGTGCTATTGCTTTCTTTATTTATTCAGATCAGATTCAGCTATTTGTATTGCATATATAATATGCATCTATGCACATACTATATCTGTGCGTTTGACATCAATTCAGTCCCGCGAATTTTTCTTTATACGTATTTAGTACCTTGTTTTACATATAGGAGGTGCGAACGCTCCTCTCATATATATACTACGGGGGGGGGGGGTGCCCCCCTGCTCCCTCCGCTCGCCAACCCCCTATTTGTTATTTAGGTTACATTATCTTTATTTTTTTATTTTTATCAACTGTAAAAAATATAATTATTAAAATATATTAAGTTATACTCAAAAATATATTTAAATATTTATTGCAAACCCATTTTTGTTTTCCTTATTTATATAATGTTATATAGTAAAAGTTTTTATTGTTTATATAGAACCAATTTTCATAAATACTAATATCTTATAAATGTCCGTAGCATTAATAAATTTTTGTTTTTTTACCTAAATTATCAAATTTATAAAGTTTGTATTATAAATATATTTCTATATTTTCCACACCACCTAGTATTTTTAAATACCGAGGTATATATGTAGGTGCGTTTTTTTTAGTGGTTTCCCCAGGAGGCCTATTTCCACTCAATTTTTAAAAAATGTTTTTTTTTTTTTAAATAAATAAAAAAAATAATTGTTTTATTTATATATTAAAAATAAAAAATAACAGTTTTTAAATATGTTCGCTGAAATATAAAATATTAAAAATAATATGTATATTAAATTTAATATATTTAAATATACAAAAAAATATTACTTATACTTACTATTAAACAGTATTTGGAAATTCAAAAATTTTTTTAATTCATAAATTTAGAATATTAAAAAAATTTTACCTATTTTTATTATGACTAAAAATTTTGAAAACAGGAATTTAAAAAATTTTTATGTATTATCCTTTTTTTTGTCAATTTACTTAGAATTTTTTTCATCTTTTTGTTCTAATTTTTGTAAATATTGTAAAATTATTTAATATAATTGTTTATAAAATTTTATATAATTTTTTACTTACTTTTATAAATAAAAAATAATATTTCTGGAAAATACTTCTTGGAATTTTTATATGTAATATTAATTATATATACATAATTCATACATATATTTTGTATAAAAATAAATTATTTATTAGCATGTAAATTTTTGTTTCCTATTAGATTTCGTACTAAAATTTTTCTTACAATAAATACATAATTCCTTTTTTTGTACGTGAGTTCTTTCACGTCTTCTAATATTTTTAATTTTAATAAATAAGCCACATGTTCTACAACTTATAGTTTTAATATGAATTCTATTTATATGTATTTTTAAAAATTCAGATGTAGAATAAGAATTTTTGCAAAACAGGCATTGAAATACATCCATTTTTTCTATTAATATTAAGTTTAAACATTGATTTTTATTAAATAATAATTTTATAAAAAACTTGGGAAACATTTTAATTATATTTTATACATGGGGATTTATAATTTTATTTAAGTTTAATTTTATTCTGTTTCTATTATATTTAAAAAAATATAATACATAACACATTAAATAATTTACACCAATGACTTTTTAGGGGTCCACCTTTGCTTTATTTGACATTTTCATTGATTGCAATTTTCTCATGTGAAAGAGAGAGAAAGAGTCTACTTACTCTTTACTTAGCTGCCTACCCGACACTGAAGTGGCTTTTGCTGATCGCTTGCTCTACGCACGCACTAATATTCACAGTGAAAAAATTGTTAGCTTTTGTCGACAAAAATCGCATCATGAGTAGCGTGGCTCACGAAACAGCTACCACTCCGATATTTTCAACTAATTACTTTCTGACAGCTATGCAGAAACTGTTTTAGCTTTCAATTTAATCTAAAACAAGTTTTACAAAAGAAAAAAATTTTTAATTTTAGTGAAATAAAAATGAAATACCCTTTAAGTGAATCAAATTTACACAACAAAATAAAATTTGAAAATCAATTAATCGTTAAAATTAAATGAAATGAAATAATAAAAATGGTAAGAATTTAAATAAATTATTTATTGAAAATTTCCGTCCAAACAATGTTATCTATTTTTGATGTATCATCTAAATTATTTTGAATATAAATATTATCAAAAGTTTTACATCTTGACAAAGCAACGTACAATTGACCATGTAAAAACAATGGTCTTCTTACAAATAAGCCTACATTATCGAAACTTTGACCTTGTGGTTTATTTATAGTTATTGCAAATGCTAATATAATTGGGAATTGTTTTCTGTAAAGAATAAATGGTAATGAAGAATTATTTCCTGTATTTAAAGTAATTTTTGGAATAATAACTTTATTTCTACTTTTATCGCCTGTTATTATTTCAGCTTCAATATTATGTTTATATAAATTTATAATTTTCAATCGTGTACCATTACATAATCCTTCCGATATACTTGAATTTCTTAACAACATTCCTATAGCATTAACTTTTAAATTAATTTATAAGGTGGTAAACCTTTTATAATTTTATTTAAAAATTCTATTTGGTAATTCAAATAAATGTTATCATCAGTTTGATCAACACCTTTATGCGTAGCGTAATCAATACTATAATATGTTCCAGTCTTTCCATTTAATAAATTTAATACTTTTTTATTTAAATTATCAATATCTTCATTATGAGGAGCTAATATAATTTTTTCTTTGCAACAATTTTTATTAATATTTGAATAAATTTTAGAACAAATATCGTTAGTTTGTAATTTGTTTGGAATTATGAAAGAGTTTATTTTGCCATCACCAATTTGTAATAGAAATGAAGCAAATTTTTTGCTTTTAGATCGAATATTTTTTGTTAATTTGAATATACTAAAAAATAGCTATACATATGAACTTTTTATTGTTTCTTCTATAATTAAATTTTTATTTCCATGTTTAACAACTGGTAAAATTTGTCGAAAATCATCACCTAAAATAATTAATTTTCCACCAAAAAGAAAATTACTATTACAAACATCTTTTAATGTATTATTAACTATTTCTAATGCTTTTTTGGAATCATTGATGCTTCATCCCATATTATTATATCAGCTTCTCTTAAGAGGACGCTGGATCCCTCCATTCTTTTTTACTTAAAAATTGTAGGGTTTTGGAAAAACTAGTGATTATTGATAGAAATTAAGAGTTGTCCGCAACTTGTACAGTAAAAAACAATATTTTTTGCGGACAACTCCTAATTTCTACTAATAATTACTAGTTTTTCCAATATCCTACATTTTTCGATTAGAAAAGGATAGAAAGATCCAACGTCCTCTTAATTTTTTTTTATCTGATTGTAATTCTAAAAATGCATTTTTAATTGTATTTAAATTTAAAGGTGATCTAAAAGTCTTATGACTTGTCATTCCTTTAGGTAATAAAGTAGATGCAATACCAGTCCAAGCCATAGACAAAATTTTTTTATTAATTGATATAAAATAAAATATTAAAGTTTTATGTAAAAAAGTTTTTCCTGTTCCTCCAGGACCATCGATAAAATATATTTTTTTATTATCTTTTTCAGTTAAAATTTCAAAAATTAATTTTTGTTTATCGTTTAATTTATTATACATTAATTAAAAATTTTTTTTTGCTTTCTATTTCATCATGATGATTATTGTTCAAAGTAATTGAATTTATTTTTGGTTCAGGTAAACCAAAATGCTTACAAGATATATATTCATTAATAAAAATATTATTAGGTTTAAATAAAGCATTATTTTCTTTATTTTCATTAAAATCTTCAACAAAATAATTAGTAGTGGAGGTTGGCGCGCTTGCGCACAGGGGGCTTGCGGAATTTCCATTTTACCATGTTTGATGTCATTTATTCTTTTAAGCAATAATTGTACATTTTATAAAATTTATCGTAAAAATTATTAACTTAATATGTTTGTTCTATATATTTAAAGTAAAAGCAGTAGGTGCAAACAATAAAAATTAGCACAGACTCTCTCCGTCTCACTCTAAGCTGGGCCAGATTGTTGGTGACTCTCTGAGAGATCTTGATGACTACGTGCTTCACAGGCAGGATCGTAACACTAGAGGCGGTGGTGTTGCTTTATATATTCACAACTCTATTACTTCGCGGTGCCTTTGTTCTTCTTCTGGTAAATGGAGTGGTAAGAGGTTAATAGTAATGAGTTTAATTCTCTGGACTTGGCTTCACCTATTTTTGTTGGTTCAGTCTACAGGCCACCACATGCTCCCTTCTTGGCTAACACAGATTTCATACCTGATTTAACATCGTATATGCATAATTATAGTTCGAAGATCATCCTTGGTGATTTTAATACTAACTTGTGTTTTGATTCTGATGACTCTAAGTTTCTTAGAGGTGTGATTACTGAGAATGCACTTTTCTTGGTTCCTTATGGCACAACTCATCATACTTATTCTTCTGACACCTGGCTTGATTTGTGTCTTGTCGATGCCAACGACATTGTACTCGACTTTTGGAAGACTGATATTCCATTCATTGACGCCCACGATTTCATAGCTGCGACTGTTAAGACCTCTCTTTCTAAACCTATGCTCAAAGACTTTACCTTTCTGGATTATAAGTCTGTTGATGATGTTGCACTCCTTTAGTATTTTCACTCCTTAAGGTGCGCTACATGTGATGGTGATTCCTCTCTTACTGCTCGCCTAGAATGTCTTTACAACCATCTCAATGAGGCAATTGCACAATTCGTGCCTGTCAGGAAGGTCAGGCAGGGTAGGGCTCATCGTCCGTGGATCACCTCTGAACATCGTCGCTTGATCAATGAGAGAGATCGACTTTATAGACACTACAAACGTACTCGACTGTATACTGACTTACTATGCTATAGGACTGCTCGGGACAAGGCACATGAGTGCATTGAATCAGCTAAGCTGTTATATTACTATGACAGACTATCGGGTGTTACGGACTCGCGACAGATCTGGAGAGAGCTCAGGAACCTTGGTATATGTTCTACTGATAATAACTTGCGACACTAATTTCCTATAAATGAGCTTAATCGATACTTTGGTGGGATTGCGTTTGATCCACTTGCCCCTTCGGTTTCTGATTATGTGAATATTGTTAATGTAGATGAGCCTTATAAGCCTTTATTCAGTTTCAATGAGGTTACTTTGAAGGAGGTCAGGATGGCAATATGTTATTCTACTTCTCAGGCTAGGGGGTTTGATGCGGTCCCTCAGTCTATTGTTCATGGGGCTTTTCCAGTTATTAGGCCCTTGCTATGTCGTATTTTTAATGATTCGTTTCGTGAGTGTGTGTTTCCCTCATGTCGGAAGATCTCATTGATTACCACAATCAACAAGGTCTCTTCTCCACGCACTCTGAGTGATGTACGACCTATTTCCTTGTTGTCATTCATGTCCAAGGTTCTTGAGCGTCTCGTCCATCAACAACTTTATTATTACTTGTCCACCAGACATCTGTTGGATTCTCATCAGACTAGGTTTAGAACTGGACATAGTACCCAAACAGCTTTGCTCAAACTAACAGAGGATATTAGACTCAACATGGACAGACGTTATGTAACTATGCTTCTATTATTTGATTTTAGCAAGGCATTTCACACTGTGTGCCATGTCACTCTGCTTCGGAAACTAACTTCTCTCGATGTCTCGCACTCTGTTGTCAGGTGGTTTGCCTCTTACTTATCTGATAGACGGCAGTCTGTTGTAATGCATCTGACTTTGTTACTCTGAATACAGGAGTACCCCAGGTTCTGTGCTTGGACCACTTTTATTCTTTATTTATATTAATGACGTTGCTGCCAACTTTCACTCTGGTGTACAGCATTTGATATATGCCGATGACTTGCAAGTCTATGTGCATTTTCCGATTTCTGAATTTAGCGCTTATACTAATCTTATGAGTGATCATGCTGTTCTCATTTCAAATTGGGCCTCTGATAACCATCTGAAATTGAATGTTGACAAAACGAAGGCAATAATTATTGGCTCCTATTTTCATATAAATATGCTGTCCTCATCACCTGTAACTGGCGTTCCGTTAAACGGTGCTAATATTAGATTTGAGTCCTCTGTTCGTAGTCTGAGTGTTTGGTTGGACAGTAAGCTTAACAGGAGAGAGCACGTTACACAAGTGTGTAATAGGTCATTTTCTCTGCTTTACAGACTAAACTTCTTTAGAAAGAGCACCACATTTGCTCTTCGTATACATCTTATAAAAACATTGCTGTTTCCACTTCTGGATTACTGCTGTTTGGTTTGCTGTGACCTCTCGGCTGAGCTTGACCTTAGACTTCAGAGGATCATCAACTTTGGTATATGTAACATCTTCGGTGTAGGTAGGCGTGAGCACATCTCTGCTTATAGGTTCTCATTAGGCTGGTTATCCACTGCGGGTAGAAGAAACTATTTTTCTACGTTTCTGTATAAGATGTTCTTATCTTGTACTCCATCTTATTTGTATTCTATGTGTCAGTGGAGTCGGCCGGTGAGGTCCTTGAGGGGTGATGTGAAACCTTTGACCATTCCTTTTTCATTCACTGAGTATCGCCTACGATCGTAGGCTACGCACAGGAGGCTTGCGGAATTTCCATTTTACCATGTTTGATGTCATTTATTCTTTTAAACAATAATTGTATAAAATTTTATAAAATTTATCATAAAAATTATTAACTTAATATGTTTGTTCTATATATTTAAAGTAAAAGCAGTAGGTGCAAACAATAAAAATTAGCAAGAAGCTTTTTAAATGATGGAATTTGAATGAAATTGGGGATCAAAGAGGATGAGCTAAGGAGCAGCTAAGGAAGAGGAACAAAAACGTAAAATAACGTAACATAACACAAAAAAAAAGGTAAAATTTGAGGATTTACCTGAGGAGGAGCAAAAATGACCTAAAATAACGTAAAAATAACAGAAAAGAGTACTAGATTTTTTGAGGAAGAGAAAAGGAAGAGAAAATGAAGGCATGAGGAAACTCAAAAGAAGAGAAAAAGAAGAGGGGAGGAAGGGAAAAGGAAAAGAAAAGGAAGAGGAACAAATAACGTAAAATAACGTAAAAAATAAGGGAAAAAAAAGAGGATCAAAATTAGGTAAGAGGATGAGTAAAGAAGAGAAGGGGAGGACCTCGGTCGTAGAAAATTTACTTACAACTATATAATATAGATATAGATATATATATATATATATATATATATATATATATTTTTATGAATGAGGTATTATGCAGACAAAATCAAAGATGAATCGTGACTTACGCAGACATTAGCGTACTTATGCTGACGTCCGCATAATGCCACCCGTTTTTCATTTATTTATTGATACTTGTGCTGACAATTCCATACAGTAGATTTTTCTTGAGTTGAGTTACGAAAAAATTCTACAAAACAAAAACGCGCCCACCAATCAAATTTCGAGAACAAATGTGCCCACCAATCAAAGTTTTAACAAATTCGTATTTAACATATGCGTAAGTAACAAAGGAAGGGATAACATAGGAGACCGCCACACACCCGCGACGTGTGCAGGACACTAAACAAAGGCTGTACTGTATGAGTCAGCATAATGCCGCGTACATACGTTTATATATATATATATACTTCCATTTCATTAATTCCGTTGCATGTACCATCATGAAATCAATTTACTCCCGTATAATTTTTTCTATACATCTCTTATGGGAGGTGCATATCGCCGGTAAAGAATTTTCACTTCAAAAATTTAAATAAATTGGCAACGATAAACTGATATGACGCCATCTGCCTCTGTCTACGCAGAATATCATCACGCACGTAAAGTGAGATTCGCGTACGCGAAAGACGCGAATTCTCTTGTTTCTTTAGGTTAGTGGTTTTAAATCTATACTAAGGGGAATGCCCCCTGTGCGCAAGCGCGCGAACCCCCATCTTGCATTTATAACTTTAAAAAAATATTTAAGAATTTGCAATTTTTTTAGTAACTTTTATATAAAATACTAAATTATATTAATTATTCAAAAGTTTTCTTGAGGTAAATCTTCAATGATCTTTTAATGAATCTAATCATCTGTGAAGTCCTAGCTTTATACCAGGACAGAATTAACAATTAAATGTTGTGTGTTATGAGGGCTACGTTTATATGTTTAATTATAATATTAGATAAAGAATAAAGTCAGTAATTGATTTATAAAAGTTTTATCAAGTGTCAGTCTAGCAGTAAAAAGATTCTAAATTTAACGCTGTAATGTAAGTCTAAACATTTCTGACGATGTTCGCAGTTTCAGTCAAATCCATTGTTCGAAGGTCGAGTACTCTCCTTGTTAGCTAAAAAATTGAATTTTTAGCTAAAATTCTCAATAAATCAGCTAAAATTAACTTAAAAAAAATCTTATAATAATTAAAATAAAATTGTTCGATTCACACTAAGACAAATTCAAATAAATATCTTATCTGTTTGAGATTTGTTTCCGAAGCAAATAATACAAAATATTAATTAATAAGATTCAAACTTGTAACTTTGTAGAAAAAATGAATTCAAGAAAAATAATAATTGCTTAATAAATCCAACAAAATAATCTTGTAATGTAAAATTAAGTTTGTAAATTTGAAGTAATTTATTTGACAAAAATAATGTATGTAATATTTGTAAAAGAATTATAATGTTTGATTGCTGAGGCGTTTAGCTTGAACTACGCTACCAGTACATCTTACACATTAGTTTTATTGCTTCGCTAAGGCGTTTCCACAAGCTACTCTCACTACAAACCAATGTCGTAGGAAGCATTTATTAATTGATTTTTAATTAATTAAATAATAATTTCTTAAATTTCTATTTTTATTCTTATAAACCTTTAATTTTACTTGGTTTATATTTGATTTTGTTTAAATTCGAATTAGAAATATTCTAATATTTATTTTTAAATAATATATCATTTTAAGTGAAGAATTAATAATCTTAACAAATATTATTTATATTATAATATTGTAAATTTATTTAGTTTTTGAATTGAATATCTGAAAATCAAAATCATTATTGAAATCAGATATTTAGATAATATTCAATTTCTTTTAAATGTGTGAACATTTTAAATCATTTTCAAATAATTCACTTTACAATATTATCATTTAAAATTGACAAAATATAAAATTTGAAACATAATAAAACATAAATTTATTAAAACTATAAATATTTTATAATATAATATTCCTAATAAGTCTGAATACGTCTTCAAATA